>OU026145.1:111756663-112972288 GCA_907269125.1 Eristalis pertinax | reverse complement strand
GCTGCATATTCACTCTTAATTAACCATAAAAACGCTATAGAGCGCAGGACCATCCGGATCAGAGTCTGGGTGTGGGACAGCAAGACCCTATGGCCATAACCATCCTAAATCTAATATCGAGAGATCGCATAATTACTACTCACTTACTATATACTTAATTCACTAAACGGCTTTAACACTTTAGTCCCCGAAAGAACGGAATGGCATAGCGTGCAGATGTGCAGGGATCTTAACTAGGCAATATATTGATACATGGACGGCTAGAGTGATTTCCGGTGTGTTCTCGTATTCCTGAACACTTCCAAGGCCTACAGACTGCCGGACAATTGCAGCATACTCGAGGTAGAATTATTTGTCACTCGGGAAGTGTGTCTTTTAGTCAAAATATACCAAAATATCTTGCCATAGCAGAAGATTGGCGTCTTCGCTGGATATCCAAGCATAAATTAAAGCTATTGCTTCTGCCACTCCTTATCCTGAGCTAGCTAGCGTCGTTTGATGCCCAGCCTGGGTTCCAGGTTAAACTGATAACCCAGAAATAGAGGAGGCCAATGAACTGGCAAAATCGGTACACTTTTCCTTGAAAGAGCAAACCTCAGATGCATCATGATAAACTGTAAAACATTAATGCTCACTTTCACAGTGAAGGTTCAGTTGAACCTTGAACCTTGAGTTCAAGTTTTTGGTTGAACTCATCTGGTTTCACAGTGAATTCTGAACTTAAGTTCAGTTGAACTTCGTTTGTCTAATACGATCGATAAAAGTATGACAACACTTTTCACTTGGTGCGTGCATTGGCTACAATTTGTAAGGGCTTTCGATGTTTTTTCCTGTGCTTTTTAATTTTAAAGCGCTTTTGAGCATGATTTCAATACAAGGCATCGATCGCATTACGGAGCATCAGATCTCAGAGAGAATAAAATACGAAAGCTTGAAAAAAGAGAAAAAAGAGCGAGAAAACCAAAATGGCGTAGAACTGAGGTTTTAACGGCTGTGTACTCTCGTTTAACTTGAACTACAAATTGAACCATGTTCAAAGTTTAAACGAAACTGTGAAACCGAATAAATACGAGTAGTTGAATTGAAGCTGAAAGCACTAGTGGAGTTAAAACGCCCACTGTGAACTGGGCATAAGAAAAATATGGCCTGGGTACCATTGATCCACAGCTGAATGGCGCAGATCCCAGTGAAAGCAAAGTTAATACGCTTTATCCGGTTTTCAAATCTGGTCCAATCACCAGTTGCCGCTGGGATCAAATTTAACGGCACTATCACTGAAGTTGTCGATCAGTGGTAATAGTCTGACCATACATGGTCTAAGTATGCTGGCGATTTGACTGGCAGCCCACCTACTTTACCTATCCTACCAACTGATCCAAATCAAGCTATCTCCTTCATCGAACTCGTCATGATATCGCTAGATTGGTGGCTGTCTGTAAAAGACACTGGCCAATAGATTATGCTCTCAAACATACATTGTCGTAGTTGCAAAACCAGAGCTGAGAGGGAGAATTAAACACGTTTCATTTGTACCTCCCCAGCACTTGCTGGAACCAGACAGCAAGCGGTGGGAAGAACATTCTTCAACTCACTTGACGTGCTATCTGCAAAGGATATTAGGAACAAGTGTTTTCCTTAATCGCCTCTTGTTAGATTAAGAGATATCTCAAAGCTAATTGTAAATTAGGTAACAGAGCTAAAGCATTAAAACGGCACATAGTTGTTCTCACTGCACCACTACTTGTATCTACCTAACTACCTACATACGTATCTGGGCTTAAAGCACGCAGAAAGCACATGTCTTCCGAATACATACGTAGCTGGTAATTTAGACATAAAAGTCAGTATGACTGTGAACACCATCAACTGCTTTTGCCAAAACATTCAGATTCACACAAGAAGAATGGTCCAGTTGAAAATCTGCACCAAACAGTAACATGTTGTGGACAAAGCCTTAACAATATCAGCGAGTGATTGTTGGGAAACAGATGTATGACAGTCACCTACCACGCTATTTTTTCTCTACTTTAACCTTCCATTCACAGCATCAAGACACAGACTCATGCAAGCAAAAAAATCTCCCAACCCAGTCACAATAAAATTGCCATATCCCTTTCAGCCGCAGTGACACTTCTCCATCAGGACTCTTTGCATTCACTTTTATGTCCCGTCTACACCAACTGTTCCATAAAAGACTTTATTTCACACCCGTATTATTTCGGGGCAAAATTATTCGCACAGACATGGTGAACCGACTGTGTGTAAACAAATCGAGTATGGCAAAAAATAATTTATTTTTTGATGTACACGTGACATGTGAGTTTCAATGTCAAATCAAATTTCCTTCGGTTAAAATGTCAAACGATGAAAAGGAAACAACATTCAATCAAAAGGAAAATTACTTTGAATTTCAACTCTAAACAAAAAAACGGTCTGTGCCTGAAAATGACAAGTACAGTACGAATTTAAGTCACCGTGCGTCGAAATGCATTAAATGTCTAATTTAAGACTTTAAAGGGGAAAGCAGTTCACATCTTATAGCAAAACTGCGTTTAATTTAACCTCCTTATGCTTACCACCGCTTCTAGGAGGGCTATAGATATGTTTGAAAGTGTAACGGTTCAGTTTTTTTGGAACTTTAAAAGCTCTACCTTCAATTTCCGCTACAATTTGTTTCAATGCCTTTGTTTGTTTCTAAGCTAAGTTTGTTTAAAGTCGAAAATACCACCTTGTGGACGAAAATAAATAGTATTGGGCAAACAAGATTATCGTCTATTAAAACAAGATTCAACTGTTCGTCAGATCAAATTCAAAAAAAATAAAAAACGAGTAGCGTTTTTTATCATTTTGCAAAATAAAATGGTAAAGATTTGGAGATTTTTTGATAATTTCCATCGGTGTCAGGCATTTTAGATTAATTTCTTGCCTGTAAGTTGTTCATTGTCGAGGAGATCTTTAAGAAACATGTCGAGGATGACTGGCGACAAAATAACTGAATTTAAGGGAGCTATTTCGAGTTCAGAAGATACTGGTGGTGGTGAAGATTTTGATGATGACTTCATTTGCTCGGAGGATGATTTCGCGATTGACCATTGTTTGATAAATAGAACTGAAGTCATAATTGATGCACAAATAGTGCAAGCGCAAACTTCAGCATTGTTTGTCATCAAGAGCCGAGTGTAGATGAAGCATCATTGTCGTCAACGTCAAATGGTTCAATTGCTAAAATAACTGAGTTCAATGATGTGGCTAAAAATTAAAGAAAACGTAAACGAATTACCATGAATTACAAAAAGAGGAGGATGGCCAAGATTGTCCAAGCACGATCCAATTCACTCGGCAATTCGCTGAGTACTAATAATCTTCAGCAACCCAACCAGCCTCCAAGCCAAAGAAGACATGTTTTTAGACTCGAGATATTCGATACGTCTACTTGGGCCATTGGTGAAAGTTTCTGCACCGCAATGGTAAACAAAACTTGCAGATATCCGGTTTGGAAATCAGAAACGCTAAGCTAAACCTCTGCAATTCGACCACCAAGTCTTCTTTTTTTCCCTTCCATCAACGCTAGTGTGTTAAGACACTTATTCAGCCTTATGTGTTTATATTTCTTTGATTTTCAGCTTTATATAGACTATTATTTTGAGTACATTTTTATTTTTATAAACCGCACCTGCGCATGTTTTTTTTCGTGGCATCCAGTACATATATTCTACTAAAAAATTTGCGATAACTCGGACAACTGAAATGATTTGAATTCTTTGCGTGATATTAAGAATTTGTTCTGTTTAAACTTAAGCTTTACGAAATTATCACACTGGACCAACCCAGTTTATATTTGTATCCCGGATGACGACAACGGATAAAAGCTACATTTTATGGAATCTGTACAAATTAAGAGGACTTGAATCGTGGAATATAATTTTATCAGCTTTCTTCACAAACAGCATATTACCAACCACAGATACAAATATTACAGCAATGAATTGTTGTTCTCAACATATTTGCTTTAAATTATATTTGTTTTATCTAACAAGTTTTATCCAAAATGAGAGATATCTTTATAAGCTGCTTAAACACTTGTGGCTAGCAAAACCGGTCGAATAAATGAAAAAAATCTTTCATAACATATTTATTTATAGTCCTACTAGGATTTCTTTCGATTTATTTTATTCATTGGTGTTTACAGAACAGTAATAAAAACAAAAAAAAAAATTCATTCAATTAACAAAAAATACAAAAAATCAAAAAAGTCCACTTTTGCACGTTTCGCCTGTAGTTCATGGAATGCGTGCAAATCAAAATTTACCGTTATATTTTTGTGTTCTTTTGTATGGAACATCTGCTGTTTTTGAGTTTTTGAGTTTATTCTAAAAATCAAATATCTACAGTTGAATACAAAATGAGAAAACTATCGAGTAGTTTGGAAGATAATATCGCAGTCCTCATTGGAAAAGGCTTATCCGCCAAGAAAATTGGGAAAACGCTGAAAATTAGTCATTCCACAGTGCTTACGGTAAAAAAGAGATGAAGATTGGAAGCGGTTAACACATCCAGTGGTCGTCCACGGCTGTTATCAGATGGAGATGCACGTCTTATTGAACATATGATGTTATCCAAACAGACTAAGACACCCAAAGAGGCCGCAAAAGCATTAAATAAGAACGTTAGCGAGTGGACGGCTAGAAGAGCACTTCGCAGAATCGGCCTGGTGTCAGCAATCAAAAAGAAAAAACCCGCGTTGTCTGACAAAAATATTGAGGCTCGGTTGAAGTTTTGCAAGGAACACAAATCTTGGACCATAGATGATTGGAAACGTGTAGTCTGGTCCGATGAAACAAAAATTAACCGTTTTCAATCAGATGGGAAAGAATACTTTTGGCATCGCCCACAAGACAGCATTCAAAAACATCAAGTTAAACAAACTATGAAACATGGAGGTGGTAGTTTAATGGTGTGGGGATGTTTCACATGGTGGCATATAGGTCCAATGGTGAGAATCATGGGCATTATGAAAAAAGAAGACTGTCTTGATATCTTAGGACAAATCTGCCAGAATTCTTGCATGAAGCAATGTATCCAATTGATGATATATATACACACAACCAAAATTGTAAATAAATGGCTTGAGGATCAGCAGTTTCAAACGATGCTTTGGCCATCACAAAGCCCCGATATAAACCGATAAAAAATTTGTGGGCGTTCGTGAAAAAAAGACTGTCGCAATACGAGGAAGCACCGAGCAATCCCAATGAACTATGGTCTAGAGTACAGGCTGTATGGCAAAGTATTCCTCACTCTAATATTGAAAAATTGGTAGAAAGCATGCCAAAAAGAGTGAATAGTGTTATGAAAAACAAAGGGCTCTGGACAAAATACTAAAAAATAGCAATACATTAGGGTAACCCAAAACGTGCAAAAGTGGACGAATAGAGGTAGTAGACTTTTTTGATTTTTTGTATTTTTTGTTAATTGAATGAAATTTTTTTTTGTTTTTATTACTGTTCTGTAAACATCAACGAATAAAATAAATCAAAAGAAATCCTAGTAGGACTATAAATAAATATGTTATGAAAGATTTCCTGAATTTTTTCATTTATTCGACCGGTTTTGCTCGCCACTGTGCATAAGGTATCATCATTCCACTAACCCATCCCGGCGAGTAGAGTTTAATCAAATATATATTAAATCAATAAGCGTTCAAATTGTGTCACGTACAGTTTGCATAATACCGTCCTCTAATCGAATATATATCCCCTCGTGAGAGAACAATACCATACAACACGAGTGATTGCTGAAAAGCTATGCCGTGGCCCTCTACGGACTGTAGCACCAACCATATTATTATATTATATTATTATTAATAGAAAATGCGTCCTGTGTCATATCCTTGCTGACATTGTAGAGCTTTGAGCTTCGAGAAATCCCGCGGTAGCCCAGTTAAATACAATTAAGCACGAAAGAGCAGAGGTTACATACTGTTGACCAAGGGAACGAATTTTAGTGAATATAATAATAAATCGTTGATTTCAGCTCCTTCCACATATGTTCGTGGCAAAAATAACCGTATTCAATGTTTAACCGTCACATTTGAAAGATCAGTACTTGCGATAATGTCAACGGTGCAATGCAACATACATGCGGCATTCTGGCTCAGTCATCAAAAACGACATATATCGCTTCGTTTTATCCTTATCTATCTTTGCAGACAGCCTCAATTCGTTGACGGCACGATGGGTTCCCAATCAATGAAAGAAATGTCTCCGTGCTATGCTATCGGTTGATGGAATATTTTGAAGATTTCCCCTCTGGTCTATGCATTTGCAGGTTAACATAAACATGAGCAAAATATTTGTTGTACTCCCACAATAAATCTTTCGAAGACAAGTTCCAAGTGTTCCATTTTTTGTTCCAATAATTGCATACTTGTTTCTCTTTGTATAATTATTGACGCGTTTGTAGTTGTACTAGCAGTGAGACTACTCTCAACGAGAATTGAATGTACATTTTCTTCACCGACCAATTGACCCAGTTCAGTTCGTTGTTCAGATTCAGTCACGCTCTATCAATTGAAGGTGAGTCTCATTGTCACCTTCTTTACATACTAAATATACAAATAAATTGTATAACTCCATTATGTTCCCAACCAAAATTACATTGTGTTATCCACCGTTCAAATAATTCATCTCCCTACCTCACAGATGCAGCCACGCATATATCTAATTGTAGTGTTTCAGGATGTGCGTGGTTTATTCAGGAAACTTTTACAAAAAAAATAATTCTAAAAACACCGCCCAATACAATTAATTTCAAATTCATACCTCTAGCTTTGAATACGAATGTGGGATCCAAATTGTTCATTATATTTGAATTCAAGCCGGAAGTAAACACGTTCAATCGAAGCACATTCAAACGTTAAATAAAACTAAATAACACAAAAAGTGAGGGGAGGGAGAGGAATTGTGTTAACATTCAATTCATGGAAATGAAACCAGAATATTTGAAAAACAGTGGTGATTATTTAAACATGCTAAAAGTGATTCAAGTCATTTCCGTGGAAAAAAAATTAACCTAAGTTCATCAAATAATGTCGAAAAAAATGTCAATTACATTTATGATACGAAAAATCCGGTAACGGAAGCGGATTTGATCAGATCATTTCATCGTCAATATTTTACAAGCACAAACTTATTCATGAATGCAGTAATTTGAGATACGATTTATTTTGTTCGTATTTGTGAACCTTGTTACAAATACTCTAGTGGGCCAACCAATGTATCCTTATTTTTTATCCTAGCACTAGAGAATGAACTAGGAGTATATTCGTAGTAGATTCCAGTTGAAAATTTGACACCCAGCATTTAGCCTCTCACGAGTGAAGGGTATCAGTTTCATTCACACACCAATCGTTGGGGTTCGAGAAGCCATTGTCAGTGAATCGAGAGAAGTACCTAGATCCGTGAGTTATGAACGTTTTTTATGCAGGGAACTTAACAGCGTAGGAGTGGTGCGTTGTCTCCCACTATGTCACAATGACAACTGGGATGGAGTGTGACTCCTATCTTAAAATTTTGAACAAACCTCTCATCTCGCACAGATTGTAGCCACATTTATGAGAGAGTGGAATAAGTTTTCGGATTTAACTGAAAAATGGTCAAAACGCAAATTTTCACCATTTAACCGTTTTGGTTGTCAACGAAAACTATAAAGAAATTGTGAAAGCTGACAGTTCGGAGTCGTTATTGACGACTCCGACCGTCAGCACCCCATGGTGGTAATTTTTTGTTACCAAGTTCTGGCAGTTTATTTTGCATTTCATTTGTATTGAAAATTCAAATTTGATGCGAAGTACAATTTTTTTTATGGATACATCAAATTGTTAATTGCAGGCGTGATATCGTGATGGTGACATATAGAGAAAAAGTGTGTCAGTTTTGCGCTTGTCAGTCCTCCGAAGTGACATTTTACTTGGAATCGTGTAATAAAAAATTTGAATAAGCAACAGAATGTGTATGTATGAATGTACACGGCTGCAGTTTCAGTACCGAGTTTGTTTTAATTAATTTGTTAGGCAAACTATCAATATAACACTTAATATTGTTCACCATTCATATAATTTCGTATTTGGGAGTGATAAAACAATATCACAATTCGATTATAGACCAAATCTTCACACCAGAGTAAATCCTGGAGAAGACCAGTGAGATTCAAATCGATACGCACCACCTATTCATCGATTTTAAAGCCGCATACGACAGCCTTCCATGCAAGGATCTATTCGATGCGATGGTCGAATTCGGGATCGCGGGAATACTGACCCGGTTGTGTCGTTCCACGCTAACACATACGCGATGCACAGTGCTGTCCTGCTCAAGGACTTCCGATTTCGGCAAGGCGATACGCTGTCGTGTGTTATTTCTTCAATGCTTCTGGTGCTGGTGCGCCGGCAGCTGTAAACACGGAAGGCCCTAAGTCGGTCATCTGGAGTACACAGATAATATCGTCGCGCTTTCCCAATGTGCCGTGGTGGAGGCTTTTACGGCGATTGAAGAACCGGCGAAACAAACTGGTCTCTGGCCAACTTGGCTCAAAACTCCTGACTCGAAAGACCAAAATCATGCTTTAGAAAACTCTTATTTTGCTAGTCCTGCTTCATGGAGCCGAAAGCCGAACTGGTGGTTTATTTACTTTTCTCGAAACAGTGTCCTAAAAAACTATCACAAGTTAACTCTTGACAATCGCTTAATACCAAACTTGGGCACATCCACTCAATATTCAAACAATATTGGAATTAAACATTTTAATGTTATAATTAATTTAATGTATTTTAGTCACCACCACATTTCAAAATGTCTGAACTTTCAGAATTTAGTTTGAGATTGTGAGTACCAACATTTTCCGTCTGGATTATAGGTCGATCCGCCAATAACTTAAGCACGAAAGAATAACGCGTTTTCACTGTTATGGAAGTATGTAAGTCTTTCAATACAAAGCACAAAAGTAGTTGGTAAAACTGTTGTCGACAGTCCAAGAACATACATTTTGCAGAGTGATCAGGAATGATATATTTGTACGGCTCTCTACACGCCGTGAATTGATCGCGAGTCATTGATTATATGTATGCAATGGTGGTGAGACGTGCTAAGGGTAAACAGAGTATCCGAGGTTCACTTGCGCAGACTTTTCTATCCCTCTGTGTTCACAAGATTGGGTGAGGGTGAGAAATGGAAAGCCAATAGAATGCACCACTTGCCACAGAAAAGAAACATGACCAGCACTAAATTTTAAACGGTCACTCTGTCTGCTCAGACTATGGAGACCTGTAGTCAGAACCCACATCAGTACCATAACAGGGCAATGCGCATTTGGCATACAATACAAGCCCGCACGATGGGTGTCCCGTACATTTTTTCCAGAAGCTGCATGCATGAAGAGGAGGTAGAGACTACACGTCTTCTACTATCTCCGTTCAGTGCTCAGTCATAAGAACCCATATCTAGGGACTTACCGCTGAATAGTATGAGAATAAATCGTCAGGCGTCAACTGCTTCCTGGTAACTCAAACAACAATAGGCCTGTACTGTTCAAAGTGCGATGACTATCTGCAGTTAGCTACTTCAACATAACCCAACTTAGCGTGTAGAAGTATTTTGAGATCACAAAAGGGAACCGAGCTTAGAAGCCGCCCATGCCACACACAACGAATGCAGTAAATTGAATGCGACCATGAAGAGGAAACTATCTACCAAAGAGTTCTATTTTCAAAGCGTAACAATGCCAACTATGCACTTACTTCGTCGCTATCTGAAGTAAGCATCGTTCTGAGGTTGATTAGACAGTTCTACTGTTTGAGGCACAAGAAACGTAAAGATTCAATTTCTCTCAAGGACTTTATTTAACCTTGACATTTCTTAAAATTTAGATTATGGTTTGAAACTGTATTCACATTATGTTTTAAAGATATCTCTCAAATGGAGCCAATTGCTTGCTTCTAGCTGACGTGCTCTTTCCAGAGCATTTTCCATCACTTTTCTTAGAATTTCAGGTCCCAGCCCCCTCACTTCTTCTTGGATAACGGCCTTAAGCTGTTGTGTGGTTCTTGGATTATTGCCATACATTTTACTTTTTAGATAGCCCAAAGAAAAAAAACCTGGAGCCGTTAAATCGAGCGAACACAGTGGCCAGTTAAAATCAAAATGCGATATCCGCAAGAGAGCCAGAGTTGGATGAGCTGTGGCCGTGAAAAAGGTGTAACATTTTTTTGCAAAGACCGTTTAGTTATCGCCATCTGCTGAGAACGTCGCTTTGTGAAAGTTTCGGAGTTTGCACCCGAACAATGTTCACATCATTTCGAACTATACGAGGTCTTTCAGCACGCGGGAGATCACAGACAGCCCTTTGTTGCCGAAAACGCTGGACCAATCGGTAAATTGTTGGAGCACTGGGCGGATTTCGAACATGAAAGAAATTTCGATATAATCTTTGTTTCTGAATAAATGCCGACTTTCAAAATAAAATTCAACCACTTTGGTTCTTTTGTCTGGGCCGAATCTTCCCATCATAAATTTTATAAAGCTAGAACAGAAAAAAAGATCTGCACCTTTCTGTACTTGTACCCTGTACTTACTTTCATGGCACGATAATTCACACAAGATCATTCTTCATTGCATACAGTCTGCAATTCAATTATTGCATTAAACATTTCCTGGTGATTATGCACCAAAAAAATTAAATATTGAATACATCAGGCGTGTAATATGTGGTCAAACTAATTAGGATTTCAATTACCATAGTTAACACCGCAACGCATTCATGCGTATTTTTTTGTTTCTGTTATAGTTGGGAGCTAAGTAAGTGGTATAAAAAAGTCAAATAAATCATAGCATTAAAGTACTCACAAACGCTTTTTCAACATCTGCACATTTTCGCTTGTGTGTGTGTCTAAAAAAAAATTGTATCCAATAAATCATCCCGTAACCACAGCGAATTAATCTATTCAACCAAATGAATGTCCCCCTAAATCCAACTTAAGCAACGCTTGTTTAACAAAATCCATTCGCCAGATCAGTCATGCTGTTGGTATTTTTGGACAAATTGCATGGATTTGCATGCAAGTGATTTGTTTGTGCTCTATTCGTGTGTAAGCGGTATTGAGTTTACACTAGGCTAGTGGGTGTGTGTTTGTTGGTTTTGTAAAAATAAAATAATTTCACTTCACTGCGATGGTCTTAATTTATAAGTATATTCCCTATAACGTGTGTCGATGACGTGTTGCATTTTATAAGTGGGTGTGTGTTTGTTGGTTTTGTAAAAATAAATTAATTTCGCTTCACTGCGATGGTCTTCATTTATAAGTATATTCCCTATAACGTGTGTCGATGACGTGTTGCATTTTCAAAAATAAATAATCGTCGTCACAAAGTTTGGAAAAGCGAATGAAATCATAAATATGTATGTACAAAATTTTGTTTATATGGTCTCTGACTTTCCATTTATCACCACTAGTAGTCTCTTACGTTGACGACAACGTGGTTATCCGAGAATTCCATTGTGTTTTCTTACTTTAAAAGCCGTGTATCCGATTTCGGTTAGTTTTTGTACTGGTGGTTTGACCATTTACTACATATCTAACCAAGAGGCTCTGATTCAATTACCTTTTTAGCCGATGTTTTGCCGTATATGCTTACTGGATGGACCAAGCCAGTTTTATCAATATTTTTGATTAAATTTGTTTGGATTGGTGTAGCCCGATAACTAGACTGCTCTGAACATCTAATCGACTACGCCAAACTCTGGCATGGACCGACCAGGTTGTTGACGAACGCCTTTAGGCGTTTACACAACACTTTAGATAAGATCTTTTACACAATGATCAAAAGACTGATTCCTCTATAGTTTTTCAGCAATTCGGAGAGTCTGCTTTTTCGAAGAAGAAAAAGTGGCTGAGAAATCTATGAACTAGACAAGTGCATATTGCATATTGATTAAACTGGCTTGGCCCATCCAGCAAGCCTATTTGCCATTCCTGCTTTTTAGCCCCAATACAACTTGTACCGCAGTCACTGCGATTCTTATATGAATGCCCCACCGAATCATGAAATTGCGTAGACATAAAATAGCTGAGTCAGCCGAAAGGTATGACTGCCAAAGGAGACGCCGAACCAAGCGGAGACCAAAGATTCTTTAAGTGACCAATTAACAATGTACAATTACTTATAAGTTAATAATTTACAAATAAAGAGTGCTAAAAGAGTGGTCTTCCACAGCAAAGTGAATTGTTGACTTTCTTTTCTTTCATGAACTAACGAAGGGTACATTGCGGTCCACCGGCAATTGACCCATCTGAGGTTGTACAGCAGATAGGTTTTTTCAATGCTGACTCATCGACTTAACTAAGACCTGGTATCCATTATATTGTTTGAATTGCGCAAACCATAGATGATTGAATCTGATGGCGATATAATTCGTGGTAGTATCCAACAAGCAGTCTTGTATAGAAACGATCATTTGGTAAAATAATTGGTCTTTTGGCATTGTAAGAAGGCAAATGGCATTCTCAACGCGACCGGACAACCTTAGAACTTTATTTTCGTCTAGAGCAGGCGTAAGCTTATAGATTGATCTAGTCTTTAATATGGTTTGGTTTTTTGAAAACAGATGAACTTCATCGACATAGTGCGATTTCCGCGCGTGTTATGATTTTCAAACTTGCTTGTTTAAAACTCGCACTGGTGTTGTCCAGAGGCACAATCTTTTATCTCATATATGCCGACGATATTCACAAAATGGGAAGAACGCAGCGTAATGTCAATGGCCATTTTGTGAGAATATGGGTTTTACGTTAAACCCATATTCTCACAAAATGAGTATGTATATGCTGTCAACGACATCTAACATCGACGCCTTGGATAGAACATCACAATTGACAGCTATAGCTTCGAGGTAGTCAAAGACTACATAGGAGTCGCTATTAAATCAGCGAAATCAACGAAACCATCGCTCAAATCAAACGAAGAATAAACTCTTGCCAATCGAAAACAATTGGAAAACAAAGCACTTACTCGAACAACCAAAGTGACCCTCTATAAGACTTTAAACGTCCCAGTCCTGCTAAATGGTGCAGAGGCATGGGCTTTGTCAAAACTAAACGAGGGTGCTCTTGGCTGCTTTAAGAGGGAAAATGAACTATGCTTGCGAAAGTGCAGGCAGCTAACTAAATACAGAGCTGGCTGGAGACGTTTGTTGGTTAAGGCCCCGGTCGACCCCGGACTGCAGCGCCACCTTAATTAGTTCAATTTCAATTTTTCTGTCTAAGTCACCAGCGATCAGTGGTTGTTGTAGACGCTAGGCCCATGTCCTCCTATGGGTTGTTTCCGTATTTGGATGAATTTCTATATAATTATACAGAATTAAAATATTGTCAAAATATTGCAACGCCCTGTAAAGTATTGCTTGGCACTCACTTCGCTTGTGACTCACAAGATGATTCAATAACCAACAAAAGCGGTTTCGCGTTTTAAATCACCTTTCCGCAACTATTCCATTGAAAATGCCGCACTATTTGCCTCACCCGCAGCACCTTCAAAAGAAACGAAGGACCAAACTTATCCGCCCTATCGATCATTTGTGCAGTATTTATTCGAATCCTTTTAAACAGCCCTATCGCACTTCAAAAGGACTATCATATATCAAAGGGGCTCCGAACTTTCAAGTCGTTACCAACTTCAGAATGTGAATTATAAAATGTACTTTGAAAAGAAAAAAAAAAAGAAAAAATGGTAGAATCCAAAATGAATCCTTGATTTCTATATGCGTCTTTGCTCATAAATTTTCACTCCCTCAGAACAGTTGCATAAATGCTGATGCCTCTCAGAGCCGGAGGAAGTTCTGATTCAAACTTTCACGGCGACAATTCCCGGGAAGGCATCATTCGTTTAGCACCAACAAAACTGCTTTCAGCCAGATGATTAAAGGTGGATGTATTGTATTTCATTTTCTGATTTGAAAAGAAGAAGAAAAAAAAAAGGCACTACTTTGGGGGATAATGTATTTTTCGGTTCTTTTTTTTCCCGATGACTATATGCACAGAGGACATAGAAAATGTTTTGTAGGAGTACATACACTTGGTCCTTTGTACACGCGTGCGGGTTTGCAAAGAACGTAAATTAGAGTGAACGCCTTTGAATTCACACACACGCGTGTATGTTGTTTTGTGGAGCACTCAGGAGGGCTACATTTTGTTTTTGAGGTAAAATGATGCTACTAGCGTCATTATAAGAGAGATAAATTGAATTTATCTCCTTTAGCGTTCTGGATTCGATGCCAGAAAATGGATTCTCTTTCAAGGAGAAATGTCGCCCAAAGAGTTAAATGATGTGTGACGTTGGAAGAAGCAATGCTAATGAGGTAAATTTAATTTGGTTAATTACGTATATGTATATGATTAGAAGAGAAGCGCACGTAAGCGATACATTGGATTAGCTTTCACCTCGACTTCTGGAGGGATTATTGCAGAATATTGGTTTCTCATTTCATGAAACCAAATGTCACCGGAGATAATTCGTCTTAAGACTGTTGAGTATTTATTGTAATGATTCTGAGTACATGACGCCTGCGGTTGAGTTGTCGCACATAAGCGAAAAATTACGTGCGAAAATGAGTACAGCTGAGTAAAAACTTTGAGAAGAGAGTTGGTTGAGGACCTAGTGCACCTAGGGCCGTTTTCTTCACCATTTTTTACTTGCTGATATTGACCAGCTCCAGGGTAGAGCGGTAAATTGAAACTCGATAGTTGAAATTTGACCTACTTGAATTTGATTTGAATTTCTGGCATTCGATTGATTTGAAATTTGGAATATTGAGAGATAATTAAGTTGAGGTGGACCTAGAACACACATCCATGGGAGACAATTGGTAATTTGCAAATTTCATATCAATTAAATATCGCCCCCCCGATCCACATTCAATTAAATTAGTCCAGCGAAGAAAGAACTTTCTGCATTGAGCGTTTATATTGTTGTTGACAAACCAGCATCGAATCCTCTCAGCAAGAAATTGTTGAACATACTTGGGAAAGCGTTAAGCTAGCAGAGAATATAAGATATATATATAAGATAGGACAAACAGACTACTTAACATCATCATCTATCCCCGGAAAAGAACTTCCATAAATGTTTTCCGAACCGGAAACAATGGCATGCAGAATAGGTAGTGAAAGAAAGGGAGGTCGCCCTATAAACTGACACTTCAAGGACTATCGCGGGTACAGGCGCTTCTGTGACATTCTCAAAAAATCACTGACACTCAAACTACACAAACTCACAAGCTACATTTAGGAACTGCCTTCTTTTGCTTGCTAGGACTGGGCAATCGCAGAACAGATGTTAGATAGATTATGGTTCTTCCTCATATTCGCAGTTTCTGCTAAAGTCGTTATGCGGTATATTCAGACGCACGTACAGATGCAAATACCTATGGCACACGGAAAGGACGATTAGCATGCGTACATCCATGCGACAAGAACCGATCAGTGACGTTGATCTCTTTTTGCTCAGCGTCGATTTTAGAGCCGTTGCTGTTGCTTCAATTCTCAGATCAAGCCATCGAGTTGGCTCTTCTAGCGTCTTCTAGCTTTTACCTCATGGAGCATGAGTATGAGCACGGTAAGCAGCAGACGGTCACCGAATTCGCAAATCTTTGCCTGCATAAGATTAACTAGGGTCTATGTCAGAATGTCTGGTATTATGGCCTTTATTGACACTTGCCAATCAAAGTGTGATAATTAGCTTCATTAGAATATCATTATTAATAATTTAAATAAATAATTCCAAAATTAAGCTAAAAAATTAAAAGGTTTTTTCATTTTGCATCTTGCATCGGTATTAATGGATTAGTAGGTATTTGAATTTGTATTGAAGCCGAGAATCAATTGATCAACTCTAAAGTTGAAATTGTCAGTTGTACTGAAATTTTAGTGAAGAAAATCATCATAAGTGGTCGTATCCATAAATATATAATCTTTATTAAATGCATGTCAAGGATAGTTTTTTGACAATTAGAAATCAAATGTTTAAAAACTCATCCATTAGATTGAACATTAAGAACAAAAAAATTAATAAAATTCTCGACCGGGTACAAATGGGCAATAGGGATCGCTGGGAGGAATAATTCAGTTAAGGAGCTGAGACCATACTCCGACTCACATAAAATAAATAAAGATATATTAAAGCGTTCTTGAACGATGTTAACAGATTTCTAGCTTCAAATTGAGGATATTAACATGAATGACCTTTAATTGTAATAGGACGGCGCGCGGCATCGCATGTCACATAGTCGTTGAAACAATGTCTCTCTCCACAGGGCATATATCCCAGGTGTCTAATTTTCGAAAAAGACATTTTAATTGTCCTTTGTTGTAGTAGGATATAAGCTACCAGACTTGGTTCCTTTGGGTCTAAGTAAAGTCTGCACTGATGCTTTATCGACGATCAATTATTGCATATGACAATGACATGAATTGTTGGTTGGAGCGAACTTTTGTCGAAATAGCCTAGCTAGGCAATTTAGATCTGTTTGTGAAAAATTGAGATAAATGACCAAAAAATGGCAGAAAAATCGAATACCGACCAATCGGGTATTTCAATACGGAGGGTTTTCCTTCACATTGTTGCAAGAATCCCTTAACATCGCTTGTCAAGCCGTAATATTAGGCGGAGTAAAATAAAATACATTATATTTAAGATGCATAATGATCTCCCAACCAAACTGCCGGAACTTCTGGCCAGTCGCAATCGACGTGTGTGGCTGGGCGTTGTCCTGATCGAGCACATTTCCTCTCGTATGGGCCAAAGATGGCCACTTCTGATGGATTGCTTCCTTCTGACGGTCCAATTGTTGACAATACAGGTCCGAATTAGGAGTTTTGCCATTGGAGATCAATTAAAATTCAATCCATGAGGTTCTTTGGGATTATCTCGTGTTGTACCCATACAACGAAATTCGTTTTGTATCCAGCCTTATTTCAATGGTTCGAAACCGTTTTTTGTGCAGTGATTAGTTTCTGGGAAATCGAAACAGTGCTTACATAACGGTCAGACTTGACGATTTCCATGAGTTCATCGACATTTTCGACAATTGGTCTTCAGGAGCGTGGTACATTTTAAATATCGAAATTACCGGAACGGAATCGATGTAACCAAGACTGGGCATGATTTACTGTTGCAGTATCAGGACCATAAACTGTATTCACGTTTTCACCCGCCTGGCTTGTGTTTATCCAAGAAAAACTGTAAAATATGGCGTATTTTCTCTTAGCGGGATTTAGTTTGGTCCGCTGGGACGCGTTACAATTCGAGATATAGATTACTAAAGCCATATGGTTGGAAAAAAACAAAATTTCCTTATTTATTACTTGGGAGCTGTTGAGGCCTTAAGTGCTCTATATGGACTCTAGCGCCCTCAGTTGGTAAGACTGACTAACATGATTTCTTGGACCCAGTTGGAGTCCGCTGTGCTGTCACTGTGCAGCCTTATACCCTGGCTCCTCATAGCCGTTATTTTACATATGTATATATATATGGGTGGCGCTACAGCCCGTAGAGGGCTAGGGCCTAGCTTCTCAGCAACCTCTCGTTTTGTGCGTGCTATCGTTCTATCACGAGGGGAAGGGACCTACAGTTTTATGCCGACTCCGAACGGCCAAGTTTGAGAAGCTTTTTCTAGGAAGTTATACTCTTTGAACATTGTCAGTGACTCGAAAGAAATGGGGCCATGAAAAATATTTCTTGTCGTACCACGAATCCAACCCAGACAGGTAGGTCCATGTGCGTAGGAGTCGACGCACATACCCACAACGCCACGGGCCATTATTCTAGTTCCCCTTATTTTTGAAAATGTTGTTGTATCAGGTGTCTGCTTTCAAACGTTCTCCACCTCCGTTAAGACACATAACCTGTATCAATGTTGACACTTCAGGTGCAAGAATGGGTTGATTCGGATGTATTCATATCAATATTCAAGTTCAATCAGCGTTCCAAGTTGACTCTTTCATAAAGTGATCTCATCCAGTCAAAGTCAAACTCTTGTCAACGTAAATTGCCAGACCGCCAAGCACCAAGGAACCCACACCCTTGCAAAATATGGATAACGCCAGCCAGCCCTAATTCAATTGAAACTGAAAAAAAAAAAGAAAACAAAACAAAATAAATGTCAAGGAAAATCTTATTTCACCCTTAAGTATCTGGCAATATGTTTCAGGGTGTTTACCACAAAACTGGATTCTGGAAGTCTGCCAGGTTTTATCGGGTCTCGCATCCTATTTACCTCATTTTTGTCTGCTTCGTTGACATGGCTTCCTCGGGTCCTTTATGTGTGTACTCAATATGCTGTGATTGTGGATGCTCCACCGGGCCATTTATGTTATTTTCTGATTTTTTTTTATTATCTCTCAAAGTTTCTGCACTATGCATAGAAGCTGTTACAAACGTATGACAATTTTCCACTTCAAGAGAGACGACTTCTTTTTTTTTAAATGAAACTGCAGACATTGAAAGATTTTAAATAAACGACCTTCGAGCATCTTTGGCCAAAGGGCAGCAGATCAAGAGCATGTGCCGGCGAAAGGGATGCGAAATGATAGTATTTGTTCCTTTTGCCAAGAGAATGCTTAGTTACCTTTTTGGTTTTTTGAATTGCTCGGCCAATTTTACGCCGTTCAGCTTTGAGCGAGCAATTTCCGGGCAGGAAAATTGTTGCCAAGATGATTGGTGTTCTGTGTACTTGGGGTGGAAAAAAGCGCACTAGACACGTAGCTTCTGCATAAACCTTGTGCATGTGCGCAATTGGGCGGGCGAGCGGATGACAACTTTGAAGAGGAAAATTGTTGCCTTCTTATGGTGCCATTAGGTGTTATTGTGGGATGTGACCACAATGGATTATTCGTTCAAGCAAACCCAAAACTTGTTCCGGATGCCATGTGCAATGAAGACTTGTCAACGCAATTGTATTTGCCGGATACATTCGCTCGTGGAGCATGCTTCGAGAAACACTTTGGGAAAATTGAATTTGCAAACTATTGCATTTACCACGGCTATGGTTGAAACGATTCGAAAGTTGTTTACTTAATTTGGCATTAGGGCGAATGCTTTTCGATCAATAATTCAAAGAGATTTTCGGTCAAAGCATACAACTTGTGCACTTAAAGAATTCCATTCGAAGTTTAGAGAAAGTTGACAACTGACAAGTATGTTTCAGAAGTTCACTGGGGATTGTTGCTTTATTGAATAGAGTCGCATTTAAAGTAAAGGGTGTCAAACCCATGTTTTCACTTGCAGTGTCAACTAAACAAGAACGACACGTTATACTTATGTTTCCCTTTAGGCCATATGGCGAAATTATGTTTTCATTAATTTAAATAATGCTATTCATTACCACAAGAGTATGGATGAGCACGCAATATAGGCGTTTTCGTTTGAATAATATGCTTGCAATTAAAATTGTTGACATTGCGGTGCCCATCTGTGGTTAGGTTGTGTGTACATATACAGGGTGTTTTTTTTTTTAGATGCAGAGAATGTTCAATTGAAAAAAAGCAAAATGATTTTAATATCCACAATATGAATTTATGTAACAACAAGTAATTTGTGATTCGAGAATCCCTCGATGCATCTATTCAATTAGCAATCGACTCATTTAGTAGATATGACCGCATCGCATCTATCCTCCTCTGGAACTACGACACCCCTATCTCATGGGGTTATTATATGAGTATCCCCTGGGCCTGGCATATCCATGATTGTTTGGCGTAATTTGTAAGTGAAGCTGTATTTCGGTAATAACGTGTCGTGTTGCATGTTGCACGAAAAAGTAGTAATCATGTCTCTGCACTACCCACCATTGACTTTAAAGTCATTTTTAAGACATATGGACAGATTATTAGACCGGTTTTGTTGTTTTTGTTTGCGTCCAATGATGTGGCAACCTTCGAAAGATACTAATAGCCCATGCTATTAGCATGCACGATTCGCAAACCTAAGTACTCGATTTTGGGAATACGACTACGTACTAACCTACACACTGCACTCGTCTATTACTCTCCCCAGTCGGAACTGCCGTTACGTATTACTTCGCGGGGCTGGTTAGCAAACTATGCTGTATCCTGGGTGGCGGCCTTCTGGGCTTTTCTTGTTGCCTCTGCCCTCCGGAACTTAAATTGCACATCATGGAGGTAGAAGCTAATCTTGTTCCAGACCTTGTCATTTGGTGGATCAGGTTGTCCTCAATTGGCAGATTAACTGGTTGCCTTTCTGTCACGAGGCGATTGTTGTAAAAGACGTAAGGTCCAGGTCCATCTTCCTTTTGTGGAGCTGTCCCAATTAGCTTGCCACTGTCTTAGTAATGCTGTCTGCTCTTCTTTTGTAGTTTGTTGGGTCTGCTGCAGTTGGTTTACTCAGCTCGTTTGACAAGATTTCGATGGGCAACATTCCTGCTGGTACGAGGCCTGCATCGTCCGAGAGGAGAGGGCCAGGGCCTAGCTTCTCAGCAACCACTCGTGTCGTGAGTGCTATTGTTCTATCACGAGGGGAAGGGACCTACAGTTGTATGCCGACTGCGAACGGCCAAAGTTGAGAAGCTTTTTCTGGACAGTTATTCTTTTTGAGTATTGTCAGTGACTCGAAAGAGGTGGGGCCGTGAAAAGTATTTCTTGTCGTAGCAGGAATCGAACCTAGACATGTAGGTCCAAATGCGTAGGAGTCGACGCACATACCCACAACGCCACGGGCCACCACAGATATTGCTACTGACCAAATAGGAGCAGCGTATAAGAGACCCTATTTGTGTACTTGTTAGAGTAGTATCAAGCGGCCACCGATGTTAGGGAGCATTCGTGAGACTGCTCCTTGCGTACGTTATGCCTTCGCGTTTGTACACTTTATGCGTGCTTTATAGGATAACCTGTTGTCTAGCATCTCTCCGAGGTAGTTAAGGGACTCCTTGGACTTGAGCTTCAGATTTCCAACCTGGAAGTTTGCGTATTCCACACTCTTGCTACTGGTTATGAGCAGGGCCTCTGTCTTGTGGTCATTCATTTGCCACTGTAATTACAGCAATGGCGTTTACAATCCCGCTGATATGCACGTCTTCTGGTAGCACCAGGGTATCATACATTATGTTCCAAAGTAAATATCAGAGGAGTGATCCTTGTTCAACTCCTCCTATGATAATGTGATATTTGATGCCATCGCCGGTGTGATGTATAAGTTTCCAGTAGCTGAAGTAGTCTATGAATATCTTCAACCGCACAGTATTTTTCGGTTCTCCATCTCCATATATATTCTTGAATATCTTCTGTAGCCATGTGCACCACCGAATGCCTCCTCCTCCACGAGTAGTCTTAAAATAGCCAGTACACTTAGACCATGTTGGTCCATTGTGATAGCCATAGTCAGACAACTACCACTGACCGACAACTCCAGTGATAGTTCCGTTAAATTTGATCCCAACGGCTAATGGTGACTGGACCAGGTTTAAAAACTGGATAAGGCACATTAACTTTGCTGGGGCTCGAGCAGGGGACCTCTTTTTATGACTTTATGAACTACAGAACCAAAATAACCTCAAAATATCCGAGAAATGTTAAATCAGCTGTCCCAGAACGCATTCTTCTTTCTCTGGCTGGCGCTACAGTCCGTGGTTGACCTGGGCTTCATCCAACCTGCCTCGCCATCCAGAACAATAGGGGTCCAACGCATGTATAATGTTTATAAGGTTTACAACGCTGTTCATCATAATTATTGGTTAAAATAAGCAAATTTTATGTTATGGTGATCTTTGCCATCGGGGTGTTCAGTTCCGTGTGTCTTTGTTGGTCCGCTAGGAATAGGGTGGTGGTGCATTGTAAGCTACAGTGGCCTTCCTTTATTACGCTGTCCCTCATCTGATCCATGTCGCTGTACAAGGTCCGTCGTTCTGTCTCTTCCTCCGAACACTATCAACACATACGGGACCAGAGATTATACAAAGGAATTTCCTCTCGAAGCGAAGAAGAATTGCGTCGTCTGTTTTAGTTAGTGACCTACTTCTTCGCCATACAGCAGGACTGGGACTACCAAGCATTGTATTTGGAAACCTTCAACCTTGAGCCTTCAAGAGAGGGCTTTATTTCTCGCTTGCTTTCCAAGCCCAAACACACAGCGATTGGGAAGGGCGATCGTTCGTTCCATCTCCGCGGTGGTGTAATTTATATTTGATAATTAATTAATGTCACCAATTACAAGGCCGCATTTGATAGAGTACATAGAGACGAGCTATCTACCTACATGTCTTATTTTGATATGTCCGCTAACTGCTTCATAACGAACTCACAGAGACCATAGAGAGAATTGTATTGGACAAGGCGCAGTGATGTAAATATCGTTCTTGAGAAAAAACATGCAAAAATCACAGCCAACACCACTAGAGGTACGGTCTTCAGTCAAAAATCTGTATCCTATTTTATTTCAGAGACATAATTTCCTGTTTTGAATCTTAAACTTCGAGCCCGTAGGACAACCGGACAAGAAGCCAAACGAGGAATAAGAAGTCTTGTCTGAGGACTGTTAATAATAAAATAGGTGGCGCTGCGGTCCAAGGTGGACCAGGGTCAATTTTCTACGTCAACCATTGTTGTCCGTGTTATTGTTCTCTCAAGAAATGAGAGCGAAAGACTAACTCATTGTCTATCCGTAAATACCTTTGTAGTGATTGGAGAAGTCGGGACATCACAAGCAATGATTCGAAATGAAAAAAAATCGATTTATATGATCTCCAAGCGATGATGACGAATACTTGTCAGAAATGGTTATGTTGTCAGACTCAAACATGGGGAGAACTCTAAAAAATATCTCAAATCGAAGTCATGCAAGTTGCAGCTTGTTTTTAATTGAATACTGTTGCATATGCCGGTCTTCGAATGCAACCCCACAGTCCGTGGTGGTAAATGTTCAAGCCACGATCTTTCACAAGCTCTGTAAGTATATCATCATCTTCTGACACGCATGATCCACAACAAAAGTGGCGAGGGTAATGCACGCACAAGAGATCTCCAGGCCACTTGATCCTTTGCCATCGACTCTAACTTATCAGCTCAACCAGGAGAGTTTTTGGTTCAACCACCTCATCCTGGGTGTGCCCAGCGGTCGCCTACCTGATGCAATCGCATTCGAGGCACGCCTCGGAAGTGGTGATTACGAGGACATTCGTGCCACATGACCAAACCATAGAAGCATAACCCTTTCCGTTCGAAGAGGCAGCTGCTCCATTGAGTTCCTCGCTCGGACTTCTGTTCATCCGAACACAGCTGCTACAGTTTGTCTACAGAGACTGAATGGTCCTCAAAAGAATCAAATCAACAAAACCCTACTTCTTCTGCCGGATCGTGGATTCGACCATGGCTGTAGTATGTACCTCCAATACCTCAGCGGAGACTTTCCCGGGGAGACTCCCAACTTATGATGATCTACTTCTCCACAGAGCACCTCCATTGTGGATGCTCTTTGATGCTTGTTGTGACACAGGCTAGACCAGACTCACACTTCGCTTTGCAGCACTTTTTTTTTTAGTGTATGCCCCAGTATCGCTTTACACAACAGATGTCTGTTGCGCGACTAATGATCATCTACCGATTTTGCATCTCACAGAGTACTTCAATAAACAATAAAAATATATAATTATATAATATAAAGTCAATGAAAAAACACAATTTTTAAATTTCAAACGAGATAAGCTAAAATCAATTTCGTTGCAGAGTTTATTCAATGTTCTTATGCACCTAGCAATAGGCTCATTGCACCCGTAAACTGAAATGCCTTCTATCGAAAAGCGTATTTTTAACACGAAGAGATCTTTGGGGAGCATATATATTTATAAGCATGAACTAATTCTGATCAATTTATGATAATTGCAAGCGAATGTTATTGTATCTTACGTCATAAGAAGGAAGTTCGCTAAACATATTTAATTTACGGATGGCATACCTCGTGAAATTATTTTGAACTCGTCTAAGTCCTTGAGCACTATATGGGGAATCACAAATAATGGTAGAGTATTCTAAATGAGGCCTGATTAACGAGCAGTATATAGTTTTGAGGCTATAAACGCCATGGAAGTCTTTAATATTCCGTTGTAAAAATCCCATCAAAGAGTCAGATTTAGATATGGCGTAGTCAAAATGCAGTGACAAATTTAATTTCGTGGCAAATATGACCCCTCGATCATTAACTTCATCAAGGCGAAGAAGTTGAAGATCGTTAATAAAATAATTATATAAGATTTGGGTTTGAATCTTTGCCAGTAATTGCTTCCCACGAGTGGAAGGGATCTACAGAATAATGCCGTATCCGAACGGCCAACTTTGAGAAGCTTTTTCTAGACAGATATACTCTTTGAGCTTTGAGCCGTGAAAATTATTATTTGCCATAACAGGAATCGAACCTAGGCATGGTAGGTCCAGTTGCGTAGGAGTCGACGCACATATCCACAACGCCACGGGCCACCACTAAATGCTACAGTGCTAAATGCTATGTACGTATAATTATTGGTGATATTTGGAGGAGGAGGTTCAGGAACTTTTCAGTGCCAACGATTAAAGTGGTTGGGCTATGTAGAGTGCATGGAAACATTTGTCCGAACTGCCTTTGATTCCGAGTCTGTGGGACGATGCAGCAGCCGATGGCCACGTATAAAAAGTAGAACACAAGTGGAAAGGAATCGCAACTTGGTGACTTGACAACTGAAAACATTGTGCTAGATATCGCGCTTGCTGGAGAGGCTTGTTGGTTGAAGTCTACGCCGTACCAAAGACCTTATTTCTCTTATAACCAAGTCGGTTTTCTTTTGTCAGGCTCCAATGAAAGAGAGGCGTTTGCTGCCGAATCACTTCACAAATAAGCATTTTATTTGTATTCTAAGTCACCGTCCACCCTCATAACTTTTTTCCTGTCAGAACTCCAACCAATAAATTCTCAGATTTATTCAAGCATTAAACTAAAAGACAATAATCATCAATTAGTTGATTACCAAATGAATTATTTCATTTGTTTCAACAGATCGAAGATTAACAAAAAACCCACTACATTGATTATACCCGACATGGAGTACGATGAATTCTGTCAGATATCATTTGTGCAACGTATGCAGGCATGTCAGAGTGCAGCGCACAAAAGGAGAATTGTGTTCCTGAGAACCGTACAACCATCGTACAGCATTCTATGAAATGCCACTCCAAAGAGAAAGTGAAGCACAACACTGATGTGGTTAGACGTCCATCCCATTCTTCCGTTTCTTACCATCTCACACTACACCAATATCAGGCGCAGTATATATATGGGTTATGACAAATGCAGAGGAGCATGATTTATGTATCCACATTTTATTCACAAAGGGCAAGCATACCGAGCGTCGCCCGACAGTCTTAATGTATAGTCAACAGTGAAAGAAATGACTAAGAACACGAATGAAAATATATCAAATTGAAAGTACTTGAAATAAATTCGTTGCAAGTCATAATTTGTTCCTTACAAATGAACCAGTACCAACGAAATTTCGCCTACGAACAGACTCTTTCACAGCATGTTAGTATCATGCATGCGTAGTGAAACGCTGATCACATTATTTTCCACAAGTCGAAGATTGTTTCTAAATGTTGATTACTCTTATAAAATAAAATAAAATAATAAAATTCGAGTTCTTTTATTCCTGCTTGCGATCTATGGTAACCGTATATGGATATAGTGACACCCACGTTTGCTATATGGAGCAGTAGTTTATTGGCACATCCGAGATAAAGCTCTACACCTCAATAGCCTACAAAATGTTCTGTCTTCTTCTTTTAGACGCACTGGGCACAATTCTCAATTCAGCCTGAACTCTAGCCTCTTCACAGGATAGTGGACGCAGTCTTTAAGTTAAAACAACGTGGGATATAGTGACACCCACGTTTGCTATATGGAGCAGTAGTTTATTGGCACATCCGAGATAAAGCTCTACACCTCAATAGCCTACAAAATGTTCTGTCTTCTTCTTTTAGACGCACTGGGCACAATTCTCAATTCAACCTGAACTCTAGCCTCTTCACAGGATAGTGGACGCAGTCTTTAAGTTAAAACATCATACTAGAGAAGACTGTACTGGCTTATTGGTAAGCACTCCAAGCTAAGTATTGATAACAAATGATACGGCAAATTTGGTAGAGATTCCTGCTACTTTGACAATTATGCTTGAAATAGCGAATCTTACCATGTTAAGCGATAGCGACACTCTTCATTGAATGTTTGGTCTGTTCGCCACAGCGCTATGGTCAATAGAGTACCTTAGGAACGACAACTAACTTTTTTCCCCGAGTAAAGACCACGCTACACGCCATACAATAGATAGCATAACCAATTTATTGCATTATTCTTTCGTTGCGAATAAATAGAAAATTGAATAGGAAGTGTCGAACTTTCACACAACACTGTACCCATTTTCAATCGACATCACTGCACGAACATCGTATACTATTGACAAAGGTACATTTGATAACATTGTCAGACGTCACCAGCAAGGACGAGGAGTGCAAATAAAGCATGTCATTTATTTATGCAGCACAGAAAATGTTCTAGCTACTTGCAATAGCCAAGAAAGTTTCTACTTTGCACAAAGCATCTTTCAGATCTGCCCGAAACAAATGCGACTGGAACACTTCACATTTTCTTCAGAATTTGTAGATATTACTGACCATTATTACATTCCTGCAAGCAACTTGAGTTATACCCAGGTATCAGAGGTATCAAGATGTTAAATGCACATTAAGACTGCAAAACTACATGAATAAACTGAGCCTCTTGATCATTGTTGTGTATTCATTACACTACTTGTCATGCAAAGTACTACTGGAGTTTACAAACGCAAAAGGGACCAAGCACAATGTACAACAACAAGTACACACTTGTATACATCTTGCAAAGAGGTACTCTACTACCCCAACAGTCAGAATTGGGAATTTCTTAATGAAAGTAGAATAATTAGTAGATGTCTCTTTCAGAAGAACTTGATGGAGTGGAGTTCCAACGTGTGCCATGGAGCATAAGAAAATCGGATTAGAGCCTAGTGGTTGAAATAAATAAACAAAGACATCAATCATACAACAGACATATGAAACAAAAAACAAGGGCACAACGAATTTATTCACCAAACAAAGTCTTAAAGGTCCGCAATTCAATGAAATCTGTTTGTGTGCTCTAGTTATTTAGTTTTTCTTCTGTTTTTGTATGGCGGGGCGTTGTACGAATTCTCAGCTCGTAGTTAGTATTTCATCTGTCATAAGAATGTTATTAATTAATTACAATAGATATAACGTCATGATTTGTCATGCAGACGAAGCAGTTGGGGCTTGTGTACGACGTGAACGAACGAAGCTTTCGCAAAGACATCCCACTTCGCCACCCTCAGCCACTGACTGCGACGACAACTCGGGCGAAAATAAGATACTTTAGCTTGAGGAGTGTGAAAGGAACAAGCAAAGGAATATAGAAGTGTTCTCATAAAAAGTGTCAGAGGATAACAAATCGCTAATTCTGTCATAAACAAATCGTCGCCAGACAACTTTAAGAATTACAATATTGAGTTGGCTGCCGCAGCTTTTGCACTAGAAAACTGGATAATTAAAGACAAGAGATGATTGGCCACAGAAAAGGAGATTTGATCTTATTCACGGTGTCAACGGGAGGCGTTAATTCAAATCAAGAAAATACATTGATTTCTTGAATGACGATACACTTTGGCTTGTAGTTTTTCAAAATGTTTTTTTTGACTGACCAGGCTTAATCGGCTTCTTGGTATCGTGTTATTCTTATTCAATATTGTTTTACAATTAATCACGGAAAGAGTTACACCACAACAACTTCTCCATCATCATCACAAACTAAGCATTCTGTGAAAATGTGTATTTGTGCACTTCAAGCAGCATATGATGTGCATCAACGACCTTCCCAGTCCGGTATTGATCGTGGCCTGTTGGTTTAAAATATTTATTCAACTGGATAAGTGTCAGGCCGTATGGTAGATGTTTATGTAAGTCGATGGGAATAAGTGCAACTTATACTCCGTCTAGTGTCACACTCACGTACGGCGAGGTCAATTTAAGCTGTCATTTATCATCACCACCCAGTTGTTTTATTAAAATCAATGCTGAGAGCGCATAATAAGTAACTATTCCATGCGGAGGCTGAATTGGGGATTCCAGGACAAAACAAACGCCATAACTGCAGCAATGACATTCGTGCTTTTCACTTTGGTACTGAGCAGCATTTCGTGGCTTGGTTGTATAGACCGAAGGAACTATCTTCTACAAGTCAGTTCAACTGTTCGATTAGGCAGATGGTATTGACATCGTTGTGCGATCGCAACATACCTTAGTAAAAACTTTCACGGCGTTTAAGGAGCATGTGAAAGGTTCTGGTTTTAAAGTTAATGAGAAAAGGACAAAAGATATGCTGCCCAGCTTATATTGGTTCGACGCTCTGCACCTAGGATGAAACTTCATAATGCAAGAAACTAGACTAATGGCACTAATAATTTTTTGTGAAGGACTGTGCTTAATGTATGGTAAGTGTTTGAGTTGGGCTAAGTAGCGATTTTATATTCATAGGTACAGCTATGATTACTATTTTCTAATGACTGTGATTAAAAACTGCGATTTTGAGTTGTGCATTCAACAGACCTACATCAATCACACGTATGAAGTTCAAACATTTACCACTATTACCGTATAGAGAAGGCGAGCGGATTTGCCTCTGAGCGTTGGTGCATGGATGCATGGATGCATGGTGCAATGGATAAAAGAGTATCAGGATTCAGCACATTCTATCTAGAGAGATCATCAAATTTCTCATGTTAAATCTGTAGACCTAGATAAAGAAAGGGGCCACATATGATTGTAGTAGTCACATCCCATTATCTTTAATTCAATTCAGTGCATGTACAATTTTGTTTTAAGTGTGGGCCATAAGGTAGGCCATATTACCAATATCGGCCCTTTTTACAATTTCTTTAAATATCTCACTATTCTTAAACTGTTAAATAGTTTTAATTTCACATACATTGCATGAACGATTGCATTTACATGTAGTTCCAATAACGAAATAGTTCCGACGTGACGTGACATAGTGGGAATTAGGGGTGTCAATCAATATCGGCAAAACCAATTTGAAGTATGTACAGTAGGATTCCGAAAAAAAATGTGTTATAATTTTCAAATGTTTTTAATTTCCACGCAATTTTATTTAAGCAGATGAGGGTTGGATATAATCCCACCCTTATTCTTTCGCCTAAAGTGAGTAAATTTCTGTAAGATAAAAAAAGAGAACGAGAAAACGTACATACATTACTGAGGTATTTATGTAAAAAGAAAAAAATAATATACATGCAGATGTACAAATTGTAGTTTACTTATATGTGAGGAAGTCGGATATGGTGAAATTCTTTTGAATTTTGTTTGTCAATTGCTTTAACGCATTATACCGCACATTTTTAATTGAAATAATTTTCGAACTTATAACCCAGTATAACCCAGAGCCCAATTCAACAATCCGCTTACAAATGTGATGTGGGAAATGTCTGTTCCAAGTTCCTTCTTCGAAATCAGGCACAATGGCGATGGAATCGTCCTCAATTGATTGATCAGCAGAAACGTTGTCACAGTTCCAAATTAAGAATTCACTAGCGGATATAGGCTGCCCAAGAAGTTTTAACAGGTTAGTTGTGTCCTGAACATGAACGTAAGGAATTAACCTAGCAAAGGAGTATATTGTCCTCTTCATCAAAATCCATCCCTAATATTGTATCGATTCCGAGTTGCAGGCAGTTGAGCGAAATGTCGTATGCCAGCATTTATTTAATTGTCCAGTTGTTACCTTATCCCAAGCTGATTTCAAAAAGAATTTCGCCTCTTCATTGAAATTTTGTTTAAAATTTCTGCAGTTCCCTCGATTTCCTTAGCAAAAATTAAATAAAAAAATGTACTTGGACAAAATGCATGCGAAAATGAAATTGGAGATGCTTGAGCTTGAAAATTGTAATATTTTTTTTCTAATTTCCAAGCCGTCTATTGTGTTCATATTGTATTCAAATTTCCAAGCAATTCAAATTTGCACGAGTTCTAATTATCGAGCTTCCTCACATTTCTCTATGACAATGTTTAAAGAGTACGACAGTATAAAAAAGCTTCTTCAACTTCATCATGTATAGCACATAAGACACCACGAGAGGTTGATGCAAAAACTCCTAGTCCTAGTCTTCGAACTATATCGCCACAATATAAATATGTGTACAATACAATCTGTAAGATATTCAGTTTATGAGATTAAGTTGTAAAAGATAGTTGACATATAATGTGTTACCTCTTAGAGCAAAACAAAATCAGATTATTCACACGGAAGCATTACATAACAAATTCTGTCACAATAATCAAATTCTGAGAATTTTCACTTCGATAATCCGCCAAAAATTCATACACATCGTTTATCATTTTCAGTATCTGCCACCATTTCGCCAGTTGCCAAGCGCAAAAATAATGGCTAATGAATGCACTAGTGAAAAGCCTTATACACACAATGTAATCCTATCATTAGCCTCAGCCTCAAAAAGCCCAAACAAAACGCCCCTTCTTTGAATCTATACTCACGAGCAGTGATTAATTGACAAAAAAAACCTGAATATTCACCTGTGCATGTGTATCAATGTGTACCCAGCCTTGTCTGTTCAAACAAATGTAAATGTAATTAACAGAAACGTTACCTCCACTGAAAAACCACCACCAGAGATAAATAAACATTAATTTAATCAGCTCATTAGGGTGCTCCGGTGTAATTTGCACCATAACACCAATATCTCATTACCAAATGAACTATAAATTGTCTTTGACGTTGAAATAGAACCATCAATTGAATACATTTACTTTGGGACAAGGATATCGCTGCAGGTTATTGGCAGCAAAAAAAAGAAAGAAGGAAAATAACGCCCCAGCCAATCTATTTCTTCGTCCCTCCAATTATATTTTAATTCATGAAAATTGAAAAAAAGCGCACAGCCTGATTATGTCGTTATGCACGCAAAATTAAATCCTTCTTCCTTATTTGCTTTCTCCCTGCTAACGGGATACGTCTACCCATAGCGACATGCGATTTATTAGGAAACGCTAAAGAAGAAGAAGGAAGCGACGCTTGCTTCCTTCGTTTAATACTTTCCACTTGGCTGCCATTTGCCATGGTGTTGACCTCGCTCCTCTCGGTCTCGTTAAATAACGTAGCAATGACAGTAACTGGATGCCACCATTCATTTCACGAATTTAAATGACTTAAGTTTCGCACAGAGTGATACAGGAAAGGGAAACTCTGTGATATAAACCGACAATATGGTGTGTCACCGGAATACACACAGATAGATGGAAGTAAAACTTTTTTGATTCAATATTGATCAAACTTTTTAAAAAGATTGCTTAACATGGAAAATAAAAACACTAAGAAACTTTGATAGAATTTCTCCTAGCTGTTGATGAATAACTCCCGTTGAAAACAATTGCGTCGAAAGAGAACGAAACCATGTAACAATAAGTCAGAGCCAATCTAAATTGGCCGCAAAGGCCATAGATATTGTTAAAATGCAGCCAGAGATGTCGGCAAACAATAGTTTTCTTTTGCGGACATCCAAACTTTTCAGCTTGAAATGATTTTGGTTTTCAGTTTCTTGTAGTGTTTTGAAGGGAAGTGACAATTCTTGATACTCTGCCAAAGTTAAGCAATCAGCTGACTGGCACGATATGGCTGATGGGTGTGTAGTGAATTTCTACTTTGTAATATGAGTATATGTAACATAGGTACATACGTGCGTTAAGATGGAGATGAGGCTATTTACGTGTCCCTCAAGTTTATTCTTAAATTATTATTATTATTTTCATTCATTCATTTCAAAACCGCATGTATTCTACTTTGCGTAAGAAACATTTTTGAAGAAATTAAGAAAAAATATCTTAGTTAGGTCAAACACTATGAACCGAAGTATAATTTACTTTTTATAATATCATTTGGGTATAAGCGATCCAATTTGTTGGTATTTATTATTAAGTAGCAGCTATAAGCAGCTGGAAGTATAATTTTTATTTTTATTTATTATTTATTATTTATTATAATATCTTGATATGGACGTATAAAGAGAAGACATTACAGCGAATTTTACGACCTGTACCAAGATCCGGAACTCCGGAAGGTAAGAATTCATCAGTGACTCGGCCACAGTGAACCAATGATCCAGCTAAGAGTGCTTTCGAATCCAAGTCGTTCTGGTTCAAGAAGAAGAGGAAGTCCGGATCTCCGATCTTAAGACCAAGGCAAGACAACAACCACCGTAAAGCCATCTACAGCGCAGGATCAGATCCTCTATCGATCGCAGATCTGATAAGTAAGTAAGTAAGTTTCAAAATGTTTTATTAAATAAATTCTCCTCCGCAGAAGAATTGATTCGAATGGATTTGGGTCTTTTAAATGTTGTGCCCTTAGGATAAGTTGTTAGGGTTCGGTGGCTGCTTGAATAAGTGAGGAAAGGTAGGCAAAACCTCCATTATATCATGGATCATGGAAACGATTTGAATGTGCACGAGAACGATAATTTTAACTCCAAAATTTGATAACAGTTTTTTTGTAGAGGGGTCAAAAACGAGCATTTTTACTATTGTAGCAAGCAAAAACAACGCACCACTTCACTACTTTTTCTAACTTTATTATATATTTTACTGACATTGCGAATGAATGGTTTACAATATTGTGCTCACTATGAGTGTATCGCACCGGTACTTGTTTCTTAGAATATAGGGTTTTACTTGAATTTTGCAATGTATGGCTACACTATAACAGGGGCTTCGTTTAGGAGTTAAGACCAATTTTAGAAAAAAAAATTAATTAAAAAACAACTGCAATATTTACACTGGTTTTGAAAGCCAGAAGCATTTATTTATGTTTATAGTATAGTTATATTGTAGTATACGAGTTAGTTTTTGAAACATTCGCATACAATTTTTCATATTTTGATAAAAAAAAGCGTAGACATTTCATAAATTGTAAAATGAAGTGCTAAATTCGATTTTTGTGGTCGAATCGAATACAAAAAAACAGAATGCTGTTATTTTTTTTAGTTTTCGAAAAATTAAAAATTACTATTGTGTGTTGGCATTCACGCCGGCTTCCTTTGAAGTGAGTGAATGAATAATAGATTAAATGTCGGGGGGGGGCGTCTATATAAACAAAAATATAGAACGACCGATTGACTTGGTGCCGGAAAATAACTTTTTTTTTGAGTTTGCGTGGGAATTTTTCAAAAGCTATTAACGTAAATAATTTAATTGAAATTCAAGATTAAAGAACAGGTTTTTGGCTTTATTTCAAAACTGGAATAGTATTTTATTGTAAGTGTTGCGGTTCAGTGTTGCAGTTTTCTCAGATTTATGGCAAATACAAATACAAATACAAATACAAATACAAATACAAATACAAATACAAATACAAATACAAATACAAATACAAATACAAATACAAATACAAATACAAATACAAATACAAATACAAATACAAATACAAATACAAATACAAATACAAATACAAATACAAATACAAATACAAATACAAATACAAATACAAATACAAATACAAATACAAATACAAATACAAATACAAATACAAATACAAATACAAATACAAATACAAATACAAATACAAATACAAATACAAATACAAATACAAATACAAATACAAATACAAATACAAATACAAATACAAATACAAATACAAATACAAATACAAATACAAATACAAATACAAATACAAATACAAATACAAATACAAATACAAATACAAATACAAATACAAATACAAATACAAATACAAATACAAATACAAATACAAATACAAATACAAATACAAATACAAATACAAATACAAATACAAATACAAATACAAATACAAATACAAATACAAATACAAATACAAATACAAATACAAATACAAATACAAATACAAATACAAATACAAATACAAATACAAATACAAATACAAATACAAATACAAATACAAAAATTCGAGGGTGTAACACACTTTGCATAATTTTCTTCGACATGTCTTGTAAGTCTCTGTGTGGCCCGTGGCGTTGTGGGTATGTGCGTCGACTCCTACGCAGTTGGACCTACCAATCGAGGTTCGATTCCTGGTACGACAAGAAATACTTTTCACCGCCTCACCTCTTTCGAGTCACTGACAATGCTCAAAGAGTATAACTGTCTAGAAAAAGCTTCTCAAACTTGGCCGTTCGGAGTCGGCATAAAACTGTAGGTCCCTTCCACTCGTGAAAAAACAATAGCACGCACAACACGAGTGGTTGCTGAGAAGCTAGGCCCTGGCCCTATAAGGGCTGTAGCGCCACCCATATTATATTATATTATTATATGTCTTTTAAGTCTAATAGACGCAAGACTTACAGACAGCAGAATGCCAAACATTCTTTACAGAATCATGCAATTGTACTGAATTATTGTTTATTATAGTTTTTCTGCATTTGTCTACGTATGTAAACAAGTAAAAAAAATCAACTGTCTGTCCTAAGACACCAAGCCAAATAGTGGAACAAGTCGTCAATGTATTACAATAGAACGAGGTTTATTTTTATTTTTGCTCATACTTTGAATGTGGGTCATTTCAATGAATAAACTGTATGAACGAAAGATAAGAAATATTTTGATTGACTGTTATTGCTAACGTCTATTAACAGCAGTACATTATGCTTAGGTAAACTGAAACTTGTTTGTGTTTAATTAAGTTTTGCTTATTTGTTTATCAAAGTGTTCACATTTTTTTATTAATTTGAGTCCATTCATCATAACGAATAATTACATTAGACTGAATCTCTCACAGTACACTCGGAGCCCCCAGTTGTCAGTCGTGAATCGATATGGACAGAGACTCATGTTACACGAAGTATTATTCGAGTCCATTTGTATGCCCATCAGGCGTGTTGCTGAGGAACATTGTCGAATTTATTTTGTAACTAAAATGAATTCTTCATCAGCACAGCTAATATTCAATACAATTAAAATAATTCTAAGTCATTCTGATGTGAAATGTGGGTGCCACTTCTGTCAACTTTGGTAGCAATTTATGCTTATTTGAAATAAATAATCTTCAGAGAAATGCATGTTTACGTAAGTAATCCGTACTCAGGGCAGCACTTCGCCCTATCTATCTTTATTTACAACTTCCTTTAATACCATAGAACTGTTCCTATCATCCAACAACAGGTTAATTCAAATTTATTGCTGATTATTTATTTCGCAGCTTCGTCAACACACATACACATACGCACACACACACCGAGAAGTATAAAACTACCAACTTACGAAAAGGATTACAGATTGAAGCGGCAAGGCAAAATACAAATTTACGAATAGGCTTAAGAACAACCCAGACATGGCACAAGCGATGATAGGAAAGAACCATGCCATTGCTGTAGGAGCAATTTATTCCCATAAATTTTGAGATTTACTAATGTCAGCAAAACAGTCTGACACCTGAAACACACACTTGTGAGTATGTTCGTGCGGCTGAAACTTGCTTCGTCAATATTCGCCCTTATTACCACCGCCCTTGCCTTCACGATGAAATGAATCGACTGTCAACTTGCTTGTGCGCTTCCCAAATTGCTGGCGGACTGTGCAAGGCTTCATTCAGATACTAGCAGTAGCAGAAACAATCAGCTCTGAGGTGACATTGCATAGATATTTGTTCATACATATGCATATCCATTCGTACATCTTTGCGCAGGGGACATAGGGCGTGAGTGTCCCAAAGCGAGTGTTTACCATTACCAACCTGATGATTTTGCTTATATTGATGGATTAAGGCGGAGCAGTAAGACGTCACAAATGCCTGTAACAGGAAATTGGGAATTGCCTAAGTGCTGCTACACTCTCAGCCATTTGCCACTTGACAGTGAACGGAGCCAACGTGTACACACATTCACCTTTCGACTCACTTTTGAGCGCTGTGAGGTGACGACACTTTGATTAGCTGTCGTCACGTAACACTGCCGGGAATACAGAAACCGTACAGCCGGCACATCTCAATCGAAAGTGTGGTGGTGGCATACTCGAGGATACACAATAACAAGGCTTCGAATTAAATTGCGAAAAAAATACGGAAAAGCTTTAGTCAGCATTTTCCAGAGCACGACGCTGGATACTTGGACTCTGGCGGATTGGTTGAATGTTGACTCAGGTAAGTCACGTAAAGCAAAAAAGTATCCATAAAACCAGGAAGAAATACTTTTCCAATTTCATCGCCTCCAACAGTACACCAACTATTCTGTGAATAGATTTTCCAGGATCAGGATTGAGCAACAAAATTCAGCTTGATTTTCTGAGTATTTCTTCCGTTCTCCCTCATTTTTTTTTTGTTCCTTCTTTCCTTTCCTTGATAATGACGATGGTTTCGTTGACGTTGCCTTGAACTCCAAAACGAAAACCAATCGCGTTCTTCCAACAACTGAAAATCAAAGACAAATCCGAAGAGGAAAGACAGAGAAGGAAAACAATAAAAATAAAACTAGTAAAATTACTGTGAGTAAAGTTTAAATTTGTTTCTTGGTCGGTTTGCGGATTAGATCCACTTTTTGGTTTGGCTTGGTCTCCTTTGCTAGCGCTCTCCCACTCGAAGTCGTATAGCAATTTATTTAAACGAGCTGCGATTTAGATAAGTAAGCGTTATCGGATTGTCATCCCGGATGGATGCCCATGAGTTTGGTGAAATTTTGTGGGTTTGATATATGTATTTATTGGATCTGAAATCGCCTTTATTCAGCATCTGCACGCAACGCCTTTGTTTGACTCCTGGCTGGCTGGAACAGAGCAGGGATGCTATTGAATGTATAATGCTATTCCCCTTGCGGTTTTCTTTTGCACATCGTTCCACTGGATAATAGTGCATAGGTAAGTAAAAAATCAGGTGATGAGTAAAAATATCCCCCGAGCTACACACATGTACCTCATTGCATATGCAACCAACAAATAATAAAAAAAAAGTCATTTAACATGAGCACACACACGCAAAGCTCATAGAATATTCATGCGAAGAAGCAGCAGTGTGGTTAGTTAGAGGATAAACATTATGTTGCAAACTAGGTGCTGGCTGATGACTAAAACTAAATTTTCGCCTACAAAGACAAAAAAAATTTTGATAAATAACCGCTTGACCTGACACACTTTCGTCAACAGCGGTTTTTCTCGCATATTTATTGAATATTAAAGCCCGCTCTCTACTAAAAATACGAATCAGTGATGCGAATTTGTATAAACAGCGAGTTTCGGGGCTCAGGGGAAAAGAAAACAATCAGTAATGATTTTAGGGGTTCGATGCTAAGTGACTCGTTATTTAATGGGGCTGCAATTTTTGAAGAAATTTAAATACGAAACAGTTTGGAACTGAATCCAAGATGAAATCAGTGAAATATACGTAACAAGGTCAATCAAAACCGACCAAGCTGTATTTTTGAGGAAAAACGTGTTTTCATTTGACTCCAGTGACACTTCCCTGAGTCTGTTTGTGTTGATTGTGCAATTTCTCAGTAAATTTAACCGTGTTGACAAATAGAGATGAAAATACATAGGATAAGGAGGATGATGTTGTAATACAGTGAAATTTCCCAATGCGGACACCTCCCTTAGACGGGCGTATTTTTTTTTTAACGGAGATTTCTCCATACCTATATCTTGCATTGCTTACAATTTCTCTTGGATGGACCTTCGTTTGATAGCATATAAATAATAAAATATTTTCTCTCAGGCGGACACAAAGCCAGATTAACCCTGCAGCCGTTGCGTACCAAAAAGTCACACCAGTCGTCGCGCGGATTACGTATGTAATCCATTTTAAAATTAAAGTAAAACCCGTATGCTTTAATTTTTTTAAATTTATATTGCTGCAAAATGCAATTACATATTACTTAAAGATAAAAAACATAAATTATTACTTCATAATACTGTAAGTACTAAAAGAGACAAAAAACAATTTTTTCAATTTTACAATAGTAATCTGCGCGGCGGCTGCAGGGTTAAACATGTCAGACTTAGTTGAACGCTCGTTAAGTTTCGATGAATATGTGTAAATGGGCATTTATTTATTTATTAACCTAATTTTTTAGTGCATTTATATTTATTTTTATAGCATTTTCTAATTAAGTGCAATTCATGAAGTTGATTAATATACACAAAAACGTATATTTTGGTATATTTCCGTTTCTGGCACTGGTGGTGATTTGAAAAATATTTGTTCTGCAACGCTGGTACCCGACCGGAGATATTGCATTGTATGTGTGCATTTTGTCAATAGCGTGTATGTATATTCGAAAGAATGTGTCTGTTGGATCTGCTTTCACTTCTTTTTCTGTCATTCTAGTAAACACAATTATTTTTGAATGGTTTTGTGCAGCTCGAACCAAAGGGTTCTTATTCCTGGAACCCCAATTCGACATAAATCAGCAGAAGTTGCAAAATTGTTCAGGAGTCACAGATTTTAAAGCATCTGCAGGTTGGCTGGATAGATTTAGGAAATGGCACAGTATTTCCTACAAAAACGTGAGCGGAGAGGGTGCAGATATTAATCTTGTCTCCTTTAGGCGAACAAGAATTTGTATATCTTTGCTGACCCTTAAAGGGATATTTCACTGTAATGAATTATATATGAACATAGCCGCAATATGCCACATACGCAATAGGGATGTTTACAAAAGAAAAAAATGTATATTAATTTCTTTCTGTTTTGGACGCCTATCTCATCCAGTTTTTAGTTTTCAAATAAAACATAAGTTGGTTTTCCTTAAGTCTTATTTTTTGCAATGGTCATTTTTGAGCAAACAATTTCTCCAGATTAAATAGAAAATACAATCCGTGGTTAGTAATTAAGTTGTTCTTTATTTATTTCCGCTTGCCTCCATCTAAATGGTTCCTTATCCACATAACCAAACCCCGTTGCTTGTACATATGATTAATTTTCCAAGTTTACTTGTTTGCTGGAATTTCAACTGCAGAGAAATGAGCAGACATCTTTCATCAACTATCTGTGTTGTAAATAGTTTAACCGATACTCCAAGCAGAACAACGATGAAACCAACTTCTCCGACTCTTATACTTTTTCGTAAAATTCTTGGAAATTACATTTTCTGTTTGTGCATTTTGGATATTGTCGGAGCATTTATGTTTGATTGACGTAAGTCGGGTTGAATGACGTGAAATAACTTTTTTCCCAAGTGAGATGTGACGGAAGTAACCATGGATACATCCGCCAAGTCGAAGCCGCCAGTGTTGATTTTCCAGACTTTTCGCAAGACTTTCGGTGATTGTTCGCATTCCTGTCGAATATTCTCCCTAAGGTCTGCGATTCCTTTCGCTTTCTTCACAATGTCCATTGTGGGTCGTGCTGTGTGTGAGGTTGCGTGGTTTTGTTAAAACTATGTACATGTTCATCCAATTCCGGCAGTAAGAAATCATTTATCATAGCCTTGTAGCCCTCGTCAGTAACAGTGACCGTATTGCCGATGGCGTCCTCAAAAATGACATCGCCCGCGTGAACGCCGCACCATACAGTGCAATGGTTCTTCGTGCTTCACACGCGGATTTTCAGTGCCGCAGAAACGAAGAGTTTGCTTATTGACGCAATCGTTTAAGTGGAAACGCGCCTTGTCGCTCAAGACGATTTTTGACATTATTTGCTAAAATTATAACATCTTTCGATAGGATGACTAAGTTTGCGCACTTGTTGTTCAAAATTCAATTTCTTTTTCCAGTGATATACAGTTTTCCAACTATACTCCAACAAGTTCAGCACTTCCATACCAACGCGTATGATGGAGTATATTTGGGAAATTGTGGTAGTGTTCCTTTGTGTTGTGTTCTATTTTACCTATTCATCGCATATGCCATGACCAAATTTTAGCAAGAAATTATTACCAAAGACCATGCAATTTATTTGGAATTATATGAACTTTGATATTGCATAAGTTTTCCAGATCCGCAGGCTGAATGTTCGAATATACTTCATCCACTTTTCAATTAGTTTCCTCTCATCGAAGGTAAATTCCTGTGAGCTAATTACGGCGGTGTTGTATATTCTGCATCCACTACCTTCATGAAGAAATCAAATTGTTCGTCGAAAGTATTTAAGAAGTATTCACTGGAAACGTAGAACTCAATGCTACGCACACTGTTCGAGGACCATGCTGATAACGAAATTATACTCTCAGTTGAGATCATATTTAGCAACTTCCGCAAAGGCACATCTGGTGACAATTATGAGCGAGGTGGGTGTGGGACTCAAAATGAGGCATTTGTATTGCATAGTGGAAAGGACGATGGCGGTTTCATTTGGATAATAAAAAGAGAGTATTTGCATTAGGGTCTACATTAGTACATTCACTGGGGTGATTGGCCATGTGCGATCATCTTGTCTTATACCGTTTTTAGTATTAAGAAAAGCACAGTAACGAGGTTCTAGAGTTGAACTATGATGTCAACAGATGTCCACAGATATAAGTGTGAATACTATTTTCTGTTCAAAGTGATTTTAACTTTTAATGTAATTATTATTATGTAAGCTACCACAATAAGATAAAGTCCTTGATAGATTTTTGTACAATAGTTATTGATAGACTAAAGTACAATTTTGTATAACATGAAGATGTATTGTAAGCAAATTGATTTTATCAGATACAATTATTCAACATGTGGTTAAAGTAAAAAAAGTAAAAAATAAATGTGAAGAAAAATAAATGTAGGTAGTAGGAGTAGGATTTCAATTCTTTTTTAAAACTTTCAATGCTGTTTCGGCATCTTAAATACAGCGTGAGGGAGCGACCTCGATGCAGGATGACGCGCCGTGCCACACAACTCATGCCACAATCGAACGTTTGCGTACCAAACTCCCAAATCGTGTTATCATCCGTGTTCGAAGGCAGCCACTTGAAAGACGTTCTATTTCATGATAAATAGGAGTTTGTTCTTATTATAATTTTATTGCATTTTTAAAAAGAGACTTGTATTTGACCCACTTTTGACGGCCGTGGCATAGTGGGTCTATGCGTTGATACCTACGCACTTGATCCTAGGTGTGTAGGTTCGAATTCCAGTACGAAAAAAAATAATTTTCACGGCCCCACCTCTTTCGAATCACTGAATGAACGCTCAAAGAGTGTAACTGTCTAGAAAAAGCTTCTCAAACTTGGCCGTTCGGAGTCGGCATAAAACTATAGATTCTTTCCACCCGTGAGAGAACAATAGCACACACAACACTAGTGGTTGCTGAGAGGCTATGCCCTTACCTTCTACGTGCTGTAGCGCCACCCATATTATTATTATTATTATTATTATTATATTTGACCCACCCTGAACATCCCGAGCAATGCTATTAAATGCATCTTTGGTTTTTCTAAAACTGCGGGTATCGCAGCTTATGAATATTTCGCAGTTACTTACATATGTATCAGTACATTAATTGCTATTGTTCTACCAAGTAGCAATCGAGTACTAAGTGGGATAAGTGGCTGCAATAGCTATAGATTATTTTGTTTTTAAGTGCGACGAATTTTTTCAACAAATATCAATTTGGCTTTAGAAGCGGTATGTCGACAGAAATTGCCTTGCATAAATTCATCGGTGAAATTTATAATCGCATAAATTTATCTAAACGATGTGCAGCCCTTTTTGTGGATATAACTAAGGCATTTGACACAGTGAACCACTCTTTATTATTAAATAGACTTTATAAGGCGGGCTTTGGATGTTTAATTTTTAACTGGTTTGCTTCTTACCTAGCAAATCGAATGCAAATGGTAAAATTGAAGAGTTTTTTGGGTATTGTTTTAGACTATAAACTTAGGTGGAAAGACCATACTAATTACCTGAAACAGTATACGAATATATGAATAGAGCAGTAAAACAGTTGTCCCACTTAAGTCTGTCCGGTCACGTAACTATCCTTAAGCTAGTTTACAACGGTTTACTAAAATCTTAATTCCAGTATGGGTTATCTTGCTGGGGTGTTAATTAAGCAGAAACATGCAGTCAGAATTATCTGCAAAGTGAACCGAACAACTCACAGCTTAGAACTTATTTTTACGACAATTATACTGCTATAAGGTTTGTCTTTTCGTTGAGAAACCTGGTTAGTATCAGGTTAGAACATATGAAAATGACATATTAACTTGCGTAACAGCACCAGGAGTTTTGTGACAGTATCAATAGTTAGTTAATAAATCACACTTTTCTAGGTTTTATTCTGTTGTTGCACCTTGTATCTTTAATTTGCTTCCTGAACACATTATGATACATATTTAAGAAATGACTTTATTTTTTCATTCAAACGGATATTGAACAGACTTTTGAACCGTTAACTTAACCTTTTTGTAACATCTGTTTGGATTTACTGCTTTTATTTGTTTTGCTTTCGAAAACTGAATTTATATGATCATTCCGGTTCGTATATTAGTTCAAGATCAGAGTTTCCCAAATGGTGCTCTATGGAAACCCTGGGGTCAAGGATCAAAGGGGTTCCGTAGAAAAAAACAAAACAACCATGAAGAATACAAACTTAAGTTATTTTGAAAGACACAAAGAAGTACATAAAGCTAGAATGACTGCTATACATTAATATGCAAAAACGGATAATGAAAACGCAACTGAAGCATCATTCCTAATAAGTTATACAATTGCGAGTACATGACAGAAATGTTCAGCTGCGTACTTGGAGAAGACACAGCGAAGAAAGTCCAACGTTGCACTAATATCATATCTGGTCGAGTCCATGAGACCATCAATATAAGACCGTATTGAAGAAGAAATAATTTGTAGATTGAAAGACAGTGAAATATTTGCAATACAACTTGACGAAAGTACAGATGTCGCCGGGTTATCAATACTGCTTGTTTTTGTGAGATACCCCTTCGGCGGTTATATTGAAGAAGTTTTATTTCTCTGTCAACCTTTGGACATCAACACGACAGCTGAAGACATTTTTAAAGTCATTGACATTTATATGAGCAAAGATCATATTCAATGGACCAACTGTATGCAGCGATGGAACAGCAGCTATGACCGGCTATCCAGGAACTGTGGCAAGGATAAAGGACTTTTAGTAGTAGCAGTCCCTGAAGAGTATTTCCCGAAAAATGGATGACATCGGCAGGGTACAGAATCCATTTACGAAGGGTCACTGACAGAGAGGTCACTGACACAGAATCAGGAGCAAACGAAAACTAAATATAAGCAGAACTATCCTCCGTAATAATTGGACGCTGCTGCATAGACAGTAAATCCAAAATACTTGGAGCGCCTTGCAATAAATTCTGTAGAAGCTGTACGGATCAAGAAGAGGCGGAAATAGTACTTCATCACCTCTGTACCTGCTCCGCCCTTACAGAAATTACAAGCAGGATATTCTAAAATACCTTAATGCCACCAAATGGTTACAAAAATGGTCAAAAAATACTTGTGATTATGGCAACAAATTTTCAAAACAGGGAGAATTGGAGTAATGTTAGCAAGAAGTCAAGATACAATGCAGAGAAGTGACAACGCAATGTACCCTAACGGGTGTAAGTGGAGCATTGTCATTTTTCATAAACCATAGTAGTCACACCTACCTACCTACCGTGCATTTGCATCTGCCACATACATGGCGTTTATAGTAATAAAAAGTCCAAGTGAATTCATTACGTAAATATGATTGTGAAAAAATATAATCTCAGTCCTTAGTGTGAATTCAAAATGAGATTGTGAAAAAAACCATATCAATCACGCTTTAGCATTTTATAGCCGATCACAGACTGAAAAAACCACTGAATATTAAAGCATATACCTGCCGGGCGGATTAAAATGGCAAATAAATGAAAAACGATGGAAAGACATCTAATTCTTTTTTATAAAACAAAAAATAGTTTTCACGGTTTTACCTCTTTCCAGTAACTGACAATGCTCAAAGGGTTGGAATAAGTTTCTCAAACTTGGCCGTTCGGAGTTGGTATAAAACTGTAGGTCCCTTCCACTCGTGAGAGAACAGTAGCACGCACAGCACGTATGGTTGCTGTAGAAACTAGGCCTTGGCCCTCTACGACACATTATTTTATTATAAAACCATGTGATAGAGTAAAATCCGACTTAATTTTGGGCTACATTTCCACGCAACATACATCGCGACATAAGTAGCTAGCACAAGTTAAAGAATTGCATCACAAATCCCACTCGTATGTTGAATCAAAATCATTTTCACCGTACTCAAGGGCAACAAACAATTTGCTGGTATTCCGTACCTAATGTATACACATTTAAGTGTACATATGTTCAAATTCACTCAATTTCACTCTATCACTTTTTGCAAATGAAAAATACTTTCATCCATCGAATGTGATAAATAATGGAAAATAAATCCTTGTCGCCTATACAGGAAATTACAGAACATTGCCTTCGCATACACACAAGCAGGTTTCAATACATTTTTCTACAATTCCTACAAGGCCAACTTCCTGGCGACTGTTTTACCAATACTTTGTAGCCCTTGACCATTGAAATGTGCAGTGATCTGTGAAAATCGACAATTTCCTGTGGCCAACGAAAAAGGTATAAGCAGAGTGGTCGTTTATGTAAGCCTGTGTTGATTGTAGAGGCGGAACTTAATTCATTATCCGCTTTCGTTTCGTATTCGAGGCAGTGGTCTTCAAGTGTCTTCTGGGGGAAGACTCGAATGCTTAAGATTTCATTTCATTTTCTTATTTCATTTGAAATGCGATTCTTACATCACACGAAATTAAAGTGATTTGTTTTTTTGAAAAAATCACACAGATTGATTTGAGGGTATGCATCACAAATTTTGTTGACTGATTTGATATAATTTGCCTGATACATGTTTTGCGATGTAATAAGTGGATGAGGTGTTAATAAATGAATGGCACTTGCGGGGTACTCTTAACGTAATAAGATTGAAGGAGAGTTATGATCACAGGGTTCATACGTCCCGTTTTAGTACACCAGGAGCAAAGTTTAAGGGAGTTAGAGGAGGACATTGCACCCGCGATTTCTTAGTCTTCATACAAAAATTACAGTACCTTGACTTTTAAAATCAATGCGAATAGTATATAGTTAACAACTGAATGAATAAATTGTTCGATAGAAACAAAACTTCGACCCGATTCTTTTCTCCTATGACTTGTCCTGTCATGCTGGTCATAGGATGTGTGCATCTGGCAGCAGCAAAACTGTTTCAAGTCTATTCGTTATTTATTTTATTCTAAATCGAGATATTTGAAATCTGTATTATGACTTGAGGGGACGATTGTGTCTGAAACAACAGTAGTGCTGCCAATTTTTGGACAATCAAAGGCACATTTGAAGATTTAAGAATAATAAATTGGACTAAGTTCTCCAGGCCTAGACCAGAAATCAACTACAACGAGAAATGCAAGTTCCTAGCTGACAATCGCCCAGGCAACTGGTATGCTTGACCAATTGTTGAACTTGATGGGTCTTGTAGTTGCTTTTTGACTAAGAATTCACATGCCTTCAACAGAAAAGCAATATTGAAATGGGTATAAATTCTTCATATGTTAAATAAGATGTCTAGAATTTGGATTAACTTGGGATAATTCTTGCCATTTTCCACTGATAAGGCAAGATTCCGGTGAATGTTTCAAGTAGAGATGATTTTAGTAAGATTTGTCGACAATAATTGAAAAATCGCAATCTACGATTGACTGCGATTTAAACTGCGATTGTGATTTGAACTTCAATTACTATCTAAACTGCGATTGAGATACCATTTTTTTCACAATCCTGACCACGAATGAGATCATACATACGACTTAGTTGCTTTGTATCACAACCCCATTCGCATATTGATTCCCACAAAATATTTCACGTTAAATGTCGTAAAGTCTGGCAGATGTGAATGAAAAAAGTGATATTACTCATTTATTCATTATGCATTATGGTATAAACGCTTATAGACAACTCCGGTCGCTTTCTATATAAGATAATAGTGGTAAAAGTATTAACTCGTAGTATTAGTAACTTCGTTCGGTATGTTTTTAAATCAGAACTTTTTTAGGGCAGCGAATAACGAGTTTGAATGTTCAACTAAAAATTGCAGTTTAAAATCAGTGTGATTTGGAAAGCGTAATCACAGTTGTACCTGTTAACCCAGCTCTAATTTCAAGAGCTAGAGCAATAAAATGGGCCGAATAAATTTATCAGAAGCATTATGAACAAAGTCAACTCCGTTTGCAGGAGACTTTATCGAGAGAAGCTGTCTCATTTGTCGATTGATGACCTATCTCAGATTTTACATTTATTCTACCAATGCCAATGGTACCAATTTTCGTCTGAGTACATTACCGTGAATATTATTTAGAGAATAAGAAAGGTGCTTCATCATCATCATCTTCTGACCCGCATGATCCAGTAAAGGGGTCGCGGGGGTAAACCACGCACGAGAGATCTCCAGACAACTCGATCCTCCGCCATCGACTCTAATTCATCAGGAGCAATGCCCAAGCGTAACCCGGCAAGTTTTTGGACTTGGTCCAACCACCTCATCCTGGGTCTGCCAAGCGGTCGCCTACCTGATGGAATCGCATTCAACGCCCGCCTCGGCAGTCGTGATGATAGGGACATTCGTGCCACGTGACCAAACCACCGAAGCATAGCCCTTTCCGTTCGAAGAAGCAGCTACTCAATGTTGAGTACCTCGCGCACTTCCGTGTTTCTCACCCTATCCCGGCGAGTAATTCCCACAACAGCACGAAGAAATCTTATCTCAGCAGCTTGCACTCGCGATCTTATTCTTTCGGTCATTACCCAAATTTCATGACCATAGGTGAGAGTTGGAACAAATACTGAGTTGAAAACCGCTAACTTGGCTTTGACACCAAGCTCGGCCTTTCTGATTACAGAACTACCAAGCTGTGCCAAAACTGACCCAGCTTGACCAATCCTACAGGAAAGCTCAGCATTACTCCTTCCATCAGTCGTGAAAAAGACCCCGAGATACTTAAACTTCTCCACCTGCTTCAATGGGACTCCACTAACATGCAGAGTGCATTGAACAGGCGTTCTGGAAATTACCATAGCCTCCGATTTGTCCACGTTAACCCTCATTCCAGCATCAGCACATACGGCCACAAACCTATCGAGTGCGTGTTGGAGTTCCGTCTGGGAGGATGTGAGGATAACCAAGTCATCTGCAAAAAGAAAAAAACATTCCTCACCTCGGCTGCGCTGCAACATCCAGTCCATATATACAATGAAAAGGAGAGGTGGCAAGATACACCCTTGGCGAAGTCCAACGCCCACGGTGAAAGGTGTTGATTTAGCACCGTTTACCCGAACACAGCTGCTACAGTTTGTGTATAGAGACTGAATGACCCTCAGAAGAGGAACATCAATCCCATACTCCTGCAGGACACTCCAGGGTTTACCTCGAGGGACTCGGTCATATGCCTTTTCCAAATCTACAAAACAACTGTAGATGGGTTTGGCATACTCCCAAGCCTTCTCAAGTACCATTCTTAGAGTGAAAAGCTGGTCGGTTGTACTTCTGCCGGGACGAAAGCCGCACTGTTCATCCCCCATCCTGGGCTCGACTATAGCTCTAGAACGCGATTCCAACACCTTAGCATAGACTTTCCCGAGGATACTTAAAAAAGATATGCCCCTGTAGTTGGAGCAATCTCTTTTGTCCCCCTTCTTAAAAAGTGGGACAATCACCCCAGTTTGCCAATCGCCAGGTGTCTCACCGCGTTCCCAGGCCACTTTAATGACCAATCAATATGTTTCTTACACACCTTTTAATAAAACCTAATATTATATAAAAAAAATATATATAAACCAAACGATTTGTTCTTTTTTGCCAGTCACTGTAGAACACAAGTGAAGGGTGTTTTATCTTAAAAGTCAATATGAAATAGAAAACTTGAAACTAATGTCTATTATCTATATTTAATAGACAATTTTATGCCATTAGTGTTTAAATTCGGGCATATGCACGCCACTGCTAGCTTGAATGAAGCGCTATTATGAAATACAATTTTCGAGAACTGAGCTAATACATGACTAATGTTGGCTTCCAAATCGTCCATCGTTTCGGTTTATCGTCATAGACTAGTGACTTCACGTATCCCCCAAGAAAGTAATCTACAGGTGTAAGATCACAGGATCGTGGAGGCCAGTTCACAGGATGATGATTAGGCTATTATGTCGATCGTGACGGACGATAAGTTTTGCGAACCGAACCATGGTTTGCACAATCATCATGGAAGCATGAGCTAACAACAAATCAACTTTCTGTAGAAAGAGTGTAGTCAGTTGAAAAACGAAACCGCTAAAGATAACACCCTTTATGTACATATAAAAAACTCATTTCATGCATTTCTTTCCTATCGTTATACAATCTCAACTCAATCATAATCAGCCTTTCCTTGATTGTGGCAACCTCTTCATTAGTTCAGTGTGCATACAGATGAATGGAGTATTTTAATCTAAATAAATAAAACTATTTCAGTTTATTGTCCATCTACATAAATGAATATTTCATCTCATTTGCGGTCAAAATCAAAACCAATTTCAATTAAGTCTTCGTCTCAGACCAGGCGGATTGAATTATAAGTTCATTTTCCGAACACAAATCGAACGCTGTAATCGAAAAATCAAAAGGAAAACTTTTCGGAAACGCACACCTCCTGCGGCAGGAAAATGCCAATGAAAAACGAATTTCGAACAGAATCCAACAGTGAGTATAATGAGATATGCATGCGCCTGTGTGTATATACACCCCCAACCACATGAATTGATACAATTCATGGTGCCTCTGTAAGTATGCACGAGTATAAGAACTCACATTTAATTTCCATTTATCCTTCGAATTGTCTGAGTTTTTAACAAATCTCATTGGTATCCTTGAATTTATCTCCGGTGGGAGTTGAAATTTATTGAACGACAAAGCGAACTATCTGCAAATGCATTTCAACAAACTTTATCCCATTAATCATCCATCATATCTTTCAGATCGTTAGCGCTTATCGCGTCAATAGATTTCTCTGCGTTTTGTGGGTTGCATCTCCATCCTATGGATATATGCTGTGCCCACTTAACACGGTTGTGAGCGAGCCAAAATGGGGGAAATTGAAATTACCATCGTCATCGCTGGGTAGGTATCATCGAAGTCACAATCATCGATGAAGACTCTTATATTCCTACGGAACAGCCAACCTATTGCTTTATGGCAACCGATGCAAGTTGCAATTGATGTGCCAGTTCGTTCGCATGGCAGCGCCAAGAGCACCAGTGCGCTCCCGAATAGACTTGCGCTGACAATAGCATTTTATGCACGAGGACTCACCGCCAGCGGATCCCATCAACCGACAATCCCCTTCATCATAGCTTGTCTGCGCGTCTAAGCTCAAGGGTGTAATTTTCTTATAGACCATTGAGCCCGAATGCAATAATTCAAAGGTGTTAACCGGTCCATTGTTATCGCTCCCAAGGTATTATAAAGTTCATAACTTCTGATACGTAGTTCGTTCGTCGGCATTCAATTGCCCCGGATCAGAGCTGCCATAACCTGTGTACAAGCAAAACCCACACCACGCTGGGTGTCGCAAATTGAACGGGAGAGACCACAGAAAGGAGGCGATTAAATAGTCGGCCAGTCGATTTGGCAAATGTGAGTATTTGGGGAATCTTGAGTGGGAAGGAATTTGGCTCCGTTTAACCGGAACCAAAATCAGGTTATTAGCGGGAAATGTCAGTGTGAATTTATGAGTTCACAGAAGTGTAATCTTGATGGGCTAAGTTTCCTGAAATTTCGCAAAACTTTATCCTTCGAATGTTTTATTCCTTTTAATGATGATTTTAATGAAGGCATAGTGAATGAGTCACTCAGGAAATTGTTGAATGCTTTTATTCAAATTTCAAATTCTTTAAAGGAAACACACAGAAATTGCTGTAAGAGGCGCGTGCTTTTGAAATTCGTTCGCTTTTGAGGTGAGTCTGATTTATATGTAAAGTATAAGAGTGTTCATTATGTCGACCATAATTAGTTCGTAATGCGCGAAACGTGCCTACTACAGAATCGTTATTTGTTTAAGCCATTTTTTTTTCGACGGTAAAATGGCAGATCTTAATGTAAGGAGTGTATTGCGGGGTAACGGTTCGGTTTGACGTGTGCGGTGGAAACAGCGATGTCAAATCCGGACCACGATTGTTAAGGGTAAACTGCACCGCGGCCTCTATTGTGTCCCCTATTCATACCGTTGTTCTTTTTTAAAAAAAGAAAGCCCCCTATAATACAGAGACATGCCAACCTTTGAAGTTGGTTGAGTGTCTCTCTTGCGCTGATCAGGTTGGTTCTTTTAGACCATGCTATTGCTCTGTATGTGATTGCTAACAATAACTATGCACATCCATCTTAGGATGATTGAACTGCAGGCCCAGAATTTTCCCGCTAAGCTTCTACAGATCATTAAAGCACGCGACGCCTTCCTGGTGATCTCTTCTGTGTGTCTTTTCCAGATGAGTTTGATGTATAAGATGACTCCTAGATATTTGATGCTTTACTGGAGCCAGTATTGTGCCTGACAGATTAATTGTAAACACAGTTGGTGGTTTTTGCCGGATTTAGATTTAGCCCATCTGATACTCTTTAGTCATTTTTAGTCCCCATTCGACGGTATCACACAGAGCCTCCTCCATCCTGCCTCTGGATATAATTACTTTATCATCAGTATATGCCTGACATGTTATGCCGTGATTTGTAAGTATATCCAAAAGTTCGTCTACAACTAGACTCAACATTAAAGGAGATAAGCACGTCTTTTTGAGAAACAATGTGTATGCCAGCAAGCCTTAAACCATTGACGAGCTCAAGGAAAACATTCTTGCCCTCGTATATGAACCACGTATATGAAAATTGTGTTACGGATACGATCAACCAGAAACAAAGACAACGATTTTTATTTTTTATTTTACTCTCGGCTTGTCGGACCAACCCAACATCTCTCATGCAACTGACAGCCTTCAGGATCGCATCCTCATCAACGCTTAAAATGGATTATCTTGTTTTCAACGTTATACAATATTCACATTCAATGGCGCATCTTTTACTTGAAGGGGGCTTGGTGCCGGTTGAGATTGATGATGATCCTGTATTATCTTTTTTGGAATCATTGAAAGTCTGTCTCATGATTCTTCCACATAAATCTCCGACAGACCTGGTTTGTATGCTGATTCCTGTGTGCGGTTGGTGAAGTGCTCGTGGTAAAGCTGTCTGCTAGGTTATCCGTATTTTGGTGCTTCAGGGCATTCCTTTTACAGTGGTTGGAGTACTTGAGCTCAAGCCCCTTGCCACTTTTTACACACAACTATGTACACTGTGTAGAGGCTAAGAGACCAAGCGTCTACAGGAATCTGTTAGTAATCCTTGTAGGTTGAGGTATAATCATCAATCGATAAATCTTTTTTTTTATAAAATTTCGGAGCTCAAGGGATTACAAATACCCTTAAGCGTCCGAGGTCAAGACACAGCACGCGCCGAAGGTATAGAGGGAGAGAAGGAGAGGAGGTACCTGTGCACATTGGTTTTAAATATCTGCAGGTTGTAGACTGTGGGAAATATTGGACAGGGAAGAGCATTTCTATTTTCTTGTAGTGCGGCTTAAAAACGCGTCTCTAAATTTAACTGTGCGTCCGAAAGCAAGCTTAAGGGTAAATTGACGAGAACTTCTGGCGAGACGAGTATTGCAGGTGAATTCATGGAGAGGAGGACTGCAGTTGACTAGCTCACTTGAGCGCCGTTTGTTAAAATAGAGATAAAATACGGACCAGATATGAGTGTTGTACTTGGTGCGGATATACGCTTTATAAATTAAAGCCAAATCAGAGGGGGTAACATTTTTTGCATCGATTAAGCAAACCTAAACATTTCGCAGCATTTATGGCGACCTCAAATATGTTATCGTTCCAACTAAGCGTTGTGTATACACAAACCAAGGATGGAAAGCTTTCCGGTTTCATCGACACAGGCGCCATTCATGTATAATGGCTGATTATCAACGATTACCTTGAGTGGCAGCAGACAGCATTGAATTCCACTCCGTTGTTCTTTTCCCAGATGATTGTGCTGTCATGGTACCCAAAATGGAAACTTGAGCGACTCCAGCTGTGATTGGGATAGTTTGGTGATGGTTAACAATTAATTTCCTATACGGTTGCATAAGTAGGCAGATGTTAACGGCGACGTTGTAAATGCGGTGATTTTTGTAAATGAGCCCACCAATACAGGTTACGGCAATGTAGCAATGTCAGAAGCTGCACATGAAGTGGGTCGTTTAAGATTGCGGTACATTATAACAAGCATTACAAATAGCTTCAGATGTATTTTTACTCAATTCCCTAAAAAGAGATAATGCGAAATTCAATGCTGCCTTGGGTCTGTCATTTGAATGGAATTGAAGCACCGACTGTTCCAAGTTCAACAAAAATGTTGTTGATCGCAGATTTTATTCGGTTGTCCAAACATAATTCCTTTTTAAGCTCAATGGACTAGAAAACGTACCTCAAGAAACGTGCCATTCATAAGTTGGAATACGGTGAAGATGGAAATCATGGTCGCTCAAAATTATAAAGAAAGTTGCTCACAGGCACGTAATTCCGCTGAGCGATAGTGTCTTTAAGAGGATATCCACAGAGAAATTGGTCTTCCTTCTATTTCATCTCTACGCTTGTGACAGAGGTCGTGGGGTGAGGGACAGAGTGTAGTGGAATGTTTAACAGTGACGCACTATTATTTGGCGACACTTACATATCAGGGATTTTCCTACTGTTACTCTAATCTCACTCTTTTTCACTCTAATGTTGAGAAATGAATCATTTAATGGCGTCGTTTCACCAAATTAGCAGAAAAAGTCAACAAAATGTTGGTGTACGCATTCAATATAGTTTCTCTGCATAGAGATGTAGTGTAGTACTATTTTATTGATTGCTCGTACTTTCTTCATCTTCTTTTGGAGCTACAGTCCGGGGTAGACCGGGCCTCCAATAACAAGCCTCCCCAGCAAGCACGATCTTTAGACAAGTGGCGCCAATTGCGGAATAGAAGTAGACTGAATCCTAATCAACTTGGGTGCGACATCGGTTTCATAGGCGTCCTCTATTGTGTGTAGTTGAAATCTCTTTAGGCGGGAGACGCATTTGCCATACGGTCTACATGGCCTAACCATCTTAGGCGTTGAATCCGTATACGTCTGACTTGACTCATGTTGCTGTAAAGGCCGTACAGTTCATGGGTGAATCTTCTTCTCCAAAAACAGTGAACGCAAACAGGACCAAAGACTTAACGCAGAACTTTTCACTCGAAAATATAAATGGTTTCTTCATCAGCTCTTTAATTGTCCATGTGTCAGCGCCATAGAGCAGGACAGGGATTATCAATGTGTTATATAATGTAAACTTGGTCATTCGAGAGAGGACTCAACTACCCGATAGCCTCTTGCTTGCCCAACGAAACAGCGATTGGGAAGATTTATTCTGCGCTTAGAAGAAATCCTCGACTACCTGGAGAGTATATCTTTCTATGGTGCCGTTGTACCCAAGTTGCCGAAGGTGCAAATATTTCATTTTGCCCTTATTCAACGCTTAGCCCATTTTGGCGTAATTTAGCGCTATAACTCACATGACAGCGCTTGTCTGTATCCTTTTTTGACATTGAAGGTCTATGTGAATTCGTTACTAGTCTTGATCTGAGATTACCGAGAATTCACTACCATCCTGACCTGTTTGCTAGGACTCTACTCGAAATTAAATTACTCAACATCTAGCTTTAGGTCATGATCATTGATCAAACAAAGAATCAGCTACAAAATTCCTTCAAAAATCAATCGAAATTCATAATAGCTGCCACGGTTTCCTTGACAAGAAAGACAAATAACTTCCACCGAGTCCATAATACGTACATGTACAAGACATGTCTCTACTTGTGTGCCTCCATTATTGTTGGAACAGCAACATCAACCATACCAGACATACATTTGGACATAACTTTGCTTTAGACTCGTATCAGTACCCGGTTGCCGGAATGGAAGTCTGATTATTTCCTTAATGATTCATATAAACTAATTCATTTCGAAGTCAAAAACACCCCGACGTAAAGTTTCGGAAACATCACCTCAATCAAAGCTGCACATTAAGAGCTGATAAATTCGTCTCCTGAATTTCTAAACATATCCTGTACTCATGCATGCAGTCACTGCAGATAGTTGAACTAAACTCTGAAAGTCCGTAGTTCATGACCATATAATTCCTCATCCGGTTGTCATTTAGTCATTGCACAATGTCACATGACACTACGCACAACTGTGAATCACGACGTTGCACGAGACCGACAGGTTATGGTTGTTTATCACACTCCAACTGAATGCAAATGGAATGAAGTTATCACAATGACGTTGGCTCTGCATCCATCTTAAGCAGGAAAATATATTTTATGGAGTAGAATTGTTCTCTGCCGCAATTCTATTTGCTTTCATAAAGCTTTTGTCTTAGGACTGTGCCTGTACCTGCATATGTGGTTATGTGCTGGTATAATGAAAGCTTTTAACAGAATGAAATGAATAATCCGGTGTGGCGGGGGTATGTATTCTTATCGCTGAATGCATGTTACAGCATTTTGATGAGTAGAACGAACGGAGTAGTATTGTTTTTATTTTCACAAAAACAATGCCGATTAGATCAAAGTAACATGCTTTTGTTCAAGTGGCAGACTGCGGAAAGCAGTCACACTTTGAACATTACAGGCAGATGCTTTTGAACTCATCAACTGATTTGTGGATACACATATTGTTTAGCTTACTGGCACTTTTACACAGACAAGTTAATATGTAATTAAATGCATTAACAGCTTCATATATTTGAATTTAAATAAAGGAGAGTGTGTGCGAGATATCACTGACTGATGTTTTATTCGTTTGAAAGGTCTATCGATGCCAATATGCATGGAATATAACAGCCTTTAAATTTCCGCCGTACCTTCTCTGGGTGGTGCGCATCAAAAAATCTCCAATTACCCACGACTCTGACTGAATTTGACCAATGGCATGGGTTATGTTGGCTTTGAGGGCCGCTGTGACTTTCAGAAAACCTCACCTCACAACGGCTAGTTCACATCACCTCCACAGGAGATGGCCATGCCCTCAAATTGCTCGTGCAGAACTTCCCATGTGGCGTGAACTGTGTGGCACGTAGTGCCGTTTTGTTGAAACCACATTTCGTTGGTGTCCATATCATCCAATTCAGGCCAACATAAGTTGGTAATCATCTACCTATAGTCCTCGACGTTGACGGTGACGGCCTGGTCAACGTCGTTTTCTAAGAAATATGGACCGAAGCCAGCCCAAATTCCATACCAAACAGGTCTTTTTTGGGACGCATTGGACGTTCTTGGATCTCATGTGGATTGCTACCGTCCCATATTCGATATTTATGTTTGGTAACATACGCATTCATCCATTCATCCGTCTGACTGAATAAATCAGTTTGATCGATGTAGCTTCAACAATATGACGGCTATCAACTGTCAAAGTTCGGAAGTCCCTATTGGAAGGCCCTTTACTTGTGATAGACCCAGACCCCTCTTTGAGCTTGATGACACTGTGTGCTGAAGTGTTTGTAATGTGTAGGTCCAGAGGTAGAAGATGTAGCATTATAGTCGCCTGTGGTGCCAATGCATGTTGTTCTTTGTACCCTCTGGAGTTTTGTAATATTGTATTTTTTCCTCATGGGCTGGCCACCATACTAGTGATCAACATATTAGAATCGACCGAACTACCGCCGTGTACATCCATAGTATCAACTTTGTTTGGAGGCCTCACTTTTTGCAAAAGTTTCTACTGCAGGCGGATAAGATGAAAGTTGGAGATTTTGGTTTTTGTAGTAAAGAGCATCAGTTCCATTTTGCTTGAATTAATAGATAGGTCACATTTTGTAGCGCAGATGCTTACTCTATTCAAAGCGCCTCCATGATCTCACTGATAACTGCCGGAAACTTTTCTGATACCAAGGTAACCATATCATCCGCGTACCCAACTACTTTGACCCCATCCCTGTCTAGTCTTAATAGCCTTCATGACAAAAAGCCAGAGAAGAGGTACCCTGCGGTGTACCTCTGCTGGCGAAATTGATTATGTTCGAATCGCGACCACAGAGCGATTCGACAATGAACAAATCGAACACACAAAAATGCCCCAGAAGAAACAACACAACCAAATGCCAACAAACATGCTACATAATAATAATAATATCATATAATATAATATGGGTTGCACTACAGCCCGTAGAGGGCCAGGGCCTAGCTTCTCAGCAACCACTAGTGTTGTGCGTGCTATTGTTCTATCAAGAGTGGAAGGGACCTACAATTTTATGCCGACTCCGAACGGCCAAGTTTGAGAAGCTTTTTCTAGACAGTTTTCACTCTTTGAGCATTGTCAGTGACTCGAAAGAGGTGGGGCCGTGGAAAGTATTTCTTGCCGTACCAGGAAACGAACCTAGACAGATTGGTCCAAGAGCGTAGGACCCACAACGCCACAACCAACATATAAAGAGATTGCAGTGAATAAAGAAAACGCTACTTCGTTTTGTAACGTTTAAGAAACAGTGTCTTTTACTCAGTTCTTTTCCTTTGTTAAAAAATATTATAACTACAATTCAATTTTGTTCACAACCCGAAGAGATGACTTATCTAGCGTTGATGGAATACACTGAGTGCTCCATTGTCATAAGAAGTTTTTTATAAATAGTTTGGTTAAGGAGTCAAGGATCGCCTTCATGCGAACCTTATTGAAAACCCCTTCTATGTCTAGAAAGGGAGCTAGTGTGTACTCTTTACAATTTAAAGCTTCTTTTATAGTCCGCACTAGTTTACGGGGAGCCGTTTCTGTGGATCTTCCTTTGAGGTATGCGTGTTGGGTTGGATACAGATAACTCTACTATAGAGTCTCAAATGTGGTTGTCCAGGATTCTTTCGTGAATCTACAAGATGAAGGAGGTAAGACTAATTGGCCCGCGTCTTTCGCTTTTTTAAGTACGCTTTCCTACCTTAGGAATAATGAAGACTATCCAAACCTGTCGCCACGAATCGGGGATGTATTTGTAGAGGAGACAGCTTCTATAAATCGGCATTAGCCATGAAAATACTAAGTCTTGCAATTTTTGCCGCATAATCGGTGTGCAGGCCTGGAGATTTGTAAGGAGTGAAGCTGTAAAAGGTCCATGAAATATTTTCACAAGCTATGAGGGATGCAATACTCATCCAATTTCCCGGCTGTGGGCACAGTGAGTCGGTTGTCTCTGATATGCTGTCTCGAATCCGGGGAAATGGGTACTCAATAAGGTTTCTAATGATTCTGAAGCCGATCCCGTCCATGTTCTGTGTGATTTCTTCAGAAGACTCCGATTGCAGTGTTCTTTTGACAGGATTTTACTTAGCAGATGTTGAACGCCTCTCTGGTCAGCATTCGAAGATTAGAGAGATTTACGTTCCATCAATTATGATAGGATTTCGAGCTGATTTTGGCAGAACAAGAGACTTTGTAAGCTAAGCGGAAACAGAACTTTTATAATTTTCTACATGTCCCCCAGTTGTTTTTCAATCATGATATATCCATTTTGTAATTTAGAATGTAAGTTTGAACAGATCATTATGTTTGGATCTTTGTGAGTGGAATATAGCATCACTCAAATGTTCTCCACGGGAGTTGTTGGCATGAAAGTGTTGTGAAATCAGTAGTTTTTGACCCATGTTTACAAAAAAATCCACTTGAGCTATCCATGTTAAACGTCAATATGAAGGGGGAAAGCTTAACTTCTTTCCAATTTGAAGCGTAAAATTTGCCATAGACTCACGTTAAATCAATTCCATACACTGGCTCCTTCAAAAGACTCTTAATTCTTACCGCCAATCTAAAGGAACGATTTTTTTTAGAAACGATTTGAATTTTTTATCCTCCTTGGCAAAGCCTACAAAGTTTTTGCAAACAATGGTAACGGTGGAAACCGCCCGGAGCGAAGTATATTCAAATCTGGACTCGTTAGTCAAATTCGAGTGAACGAAATAACTAAATTGAAGCTCTCAGTTACTTGAACTGACTGCACTCTGTTTGATATTCAGGAATTATTTATGGAATGAGGTGGTTTTTCCGCATACGGAGAGACGTTCAAAATTCCCTTCCTCTGAGTCTTTTGTTTTCGAATTATTCTTCCTTTTCGTGTTGGCGCCACGCATAGCAATTCATATTTTTAACTCAACGAAATGCTAATTTGTTCTCAGTGAATATATTTCACACATCGTGGAGAGCTTCTTACCGATTGACATTGAAAGTACATTTTCGAGTTGCTTATGATAACTCAAGGTACAGGGCTGTGGTGGTAGAGGAAACCAAATAATCACATCCAGAGAAATCAATTGACATTTTAAGGAACCTCCTTCTACTAGGAGCAACTTCGTCTGCTTCACGCTTTCTGAAATTTAAAACTTTGGTGGGAGGGTTTCGAGTTGTTCACATATGACTTTGATTTACCTCCTCAAATGGCAAGGGGAACAAGTTTCAAGTTTGAGCTAACGAGGTCATGGGTGGAGTGAATATAAATGAAGTACCTACTAGAAGGAATTGGCTTAAGTAAATACTGATAGATGCTGATATTTTCAGTACATTCATTCTCGAATGTACATTTGTAATTAATTGGGCGCTGGAAATTTTGGGCGGAGATCCGGTTTATGACTAAAACGTCCATTATTGGATTATCGTCAATTTTCTCAGGTAGATTTCCCCAAACAATCACTAACTGCGTTTTTTTAAAGTGACCGAAAAATCGCAATCTGCGATCGAATGTGACTTAAACTGTGATTGCGAATAAGTTACTACCTTTTCACAATCACAACCAGTTGCACTTTTTCACAACCCCATTCGCATATTGATCCACAGAAACGACTGCGTTTTTAAAGCAAAGAAACGAATGAAATCGCCTGCAAAATAAAATGTGCACAAATGTGCGTAGGTTATACAATAAAGCAATTTCGTTGAAAAATATTCAACAGTGTACTTTTTATAGTCTCTTTAAAGAGAAACCAAAGTACACTGTTCATCAACTTAACTTTAACAAGTGATAATATCTTTAAGTAGGTCGGTAATTTGTATACTCGAAAAAGGATATAAAACCTGTGATGTGCTTTTAGGGTCTGGATAGGGTACAGGCAACGCTTATGTTATGCAAGAAAGAAAGGAAAGCGGTGAATCAAAATATAGCCCAAAATCAAAAATATCTTTCCATACTAGTGCCGTTCCTTCGTTTTAATATATTCCTCTTTTGTCGTTGCATTTTGTTTTTCGCTGATAAAGCTCGTTTTTGGCAGAAAGTTTCTAAAGACACTCCTTAAATATTGGTTTTAGATGATCAAATTCGTCCAAAAGCTCGTTAGCTGAATCTGAAAATGCTGAATTCGACACCTGAAAAAATCAGCAGTTAATTAAAATTGCATGTATACTATTTAACGTATTTACTCCAAAAATCACCGGGAAAAGCTAAATACTATGCCATCTAGAGAGCACTTATTTTTCAGAATTTACTTTAAGCATATCAACCAAGTTAGCAATATCTCCATAAAGTAAGTACATATGATAATAAATTTGACACACTGTGGCGAAAATCACCACACACACTGCACACTTGGAGTACGCCTTAAACTGGAAATGGCGTTGGCATGAATTTCACATAAATGCTCTGGTGAATAGCCCTTGCGGTTAGCCTTCTACTCTCCCCCTATTCAAATTAGATCTGACCACAAATAACATTAATCTGCACCAGGGGATTTGGTAATATGTGGTTTCGCTGAAAAGGACGTATCTATGTAATGGCTCCTTTGGATCAATCACTTCCCGGCTGTTTGGCTCATTTGAGTGATATTCATTGATTAGTGATGCATGCTTTTGACAAGACAATTTCAGAAATACAACACCAATCACTCCTTTGTGTATGCATGTAAATTCATTTACACTAAAACATGGTCTTTACAAAGACGTTCAGCTTCAAAATGCCATCATTTCAAACAATAAATACGAAAACGGAAATGCTTGCTTGGGTTTTATACTGAAACTAAAAGCTGATCCATCTTAAGGAACTTCGGAACCCACTCTGCTTCAGTGACGACGGTAAATCTGTCGTATTGAGGTTCGCTTCGTTTGTTACACTTTCAATGTGCTCCTTTCTAATTACCTCAAATAAGAAGGAAGTTAATTGCTTGTGGATGCTCCCACCGCGTCGGTTACCATCTGCAGCAACCACGGTCTGAAATTCAAATTAGTTTTCCAACTTTGTGTATGTTCGATTAAATCTTCTACCTGCAATGAGTTCAGAGTGAAAAATTGTTGTTGCAAAAAAAATGTAAAATAACAAGAATTAAGTCTACCTTGAAATCCTTGGAGTTGGCAAGTGCATTTCCTTCCTACTAAAATCCCACAGTTCAAAGACAGAAGTTACGTCCAAATCGGCTTGTACGGTAATGGTTTTCGGTAAAACTAATTTAGAACTTTTTGCAGGAAAATAAATTTTCAAGAAACTTTATTTTACGGCTTAGCTGTGCCTTATTTTAAGTGATGTCGCAGGACAGACGTAAGACGTAAGACGTAAGACGTAAGACCTTCGAGATGGATTGCAGTGTAAAACTTCAAGTTTAAGCATATATTACTGCCAAATAACTATTTAAAGAAATTTTTCCTTTTTAAAGTGACGACGAAATACAAGCTTTTGGTGGGTCTTTCAACTTTTCCCATTGATATTCTTGTGCAGGCAGATTCTTCAAGCGATCACAAATAAATTCATTTCATTCAATGATGTTTCGCTTACCATGGGTTCTTTTTTTAGCATGCACAACATTTGAGAAATTATTATTATTTACGATATGCTAAAATTCGCAATGGCTGCAGTTCCTCTTCTATAATTTAATGTTTGACATAAGCCCGTTGAGATAAACACATTTGCATGCAGGAATATGTGGCTGGGAATTACGTTCTAAGAAGATTTATTGCACCTGTAAAATGCTTGACGCTAGTTTGTGCCGTAAAAGGAAAACCCATTCGTGCCATTTAAAACATAGAGCGGGTTTTTGGTATAATTTATTGGACTGCTTCTGCTGGCCACAGAAGGATGTTAAAAGATGCTCTGTCATATGTGGGTATAGTTATAGCGAATTAAGTGTTGGCTGTTACATATTCCTCCTTTTTCCTGACATAATTGAATCTTCATGCAAGATTGTGACTGGAGATATTGAGTTGTTGAAGAATTCTTCTATCATAATTGTTAACTGTGTTTTATTTATTTGTTTATTTATTGAGTATATTAAGGCGGAAATAAAATGACTTAGCTATATACATGCTTGACTTAAACAAGTATGACCAGAGGTTTTAAGGGTAATATTGCGACTCAATCGAGAGAATGGGATTTTTTCCATAGAGATAATAATGTTGCTTTTTGGCGAAAGATTTTGAATACGAATATACACGTTCCGTATTTTAAAAGTGTTTCCAAATCGAATCCAATGATCGAATCCACATCGCCGTTCTGAGACATGTGAGATATGGTTAAATCTGTAAATGTTAAGCATGTACCGCGCAGCTCCATTAGTTGCGTTTAACATATTTCGAGAAGAAATACCTGCTTTGTTTATTTTTATTTATTTATTTTCTCTTTATTTCGAGCAAAAACTTAATAAATAAACTAATTTCAATAAAATACAATGTTATTAGAAAGCAAAAAGGAAAATAAAAAAAATAAATAGAAATAGAGAGACGGGACACCAGAAATGTTGAAAATCATAAATTTAGTTCTATCACCTGTGATAAGCTTATGAGAACAATACCATTAGCGAAGAATTTCTAAATCATAGTTTACTGAAACATACAACATTTAATATATAATCGCAGTATAAATCGCAGTCGCCCAACAACTCGCAGCCACGGCAGTACGCGAAGAACTCAATGTAGTGCAGCTGCTTCTTCGAACGGAAAGGGCTATGTATCGATGGTATGGTGTTACGTGGCACGAATTTCCTTATCATCACGACTTCCGAGGCGTGCCATGAATAAGATTCCATCAGGTAGGCGACCGCTTGGCAGCGCCAAGACGAGGTGCTTGGACCAAGTCTAAAAAACTGGCCTAGTTGCGTTTGGGCATAATTCCTGATGAGTTAGAGTCAATGGCGGAAGATCGAGTTGCCTGGAGATCTCGCCTGCTTGCATTACCCCCGTTACCCCCATACTGGATCATGCTGGTCAGAAGAAGATGATGATGATCAAATACTTCGTCTTTGTTATGCTGAGAATGCTTGTATTATTTTTAAATTTTATGTTATTTCTGTTTGGTAGTTACATGATCAACATAGAGTCTGAATTGGATTTAAGAAAAAATATTATTAAGTGTCACTTAGCACACCCAAGGTATATACAAAATCGCAAGGGTGACTAAAACTTGCTATTAGGAATTTTAAAGAGAACCTGTCAGTTGAAGGAAAAGAGGGGTCTGATCGAAAAGCCGGTTTTATAAACCTAAAAAAGGGCACTAAGATTTTGAGCCGTCTTGAAAAATATGCGAATATTTCTGAAAGTAATTTGGAAAAGAAAATACAATGTTAAAATTCTTTAGTTCATAAAAATGAAGATAACTACTGGCTTGAAAGCTATGAATTTCCAAAAAGTTCCAGATCGGAAATCAAAAGAAAACAATTTTCGGTGGGTAAATTTTTTTCGATGGCACTCTTGTATGTTTTTTTTATCTCCATCATTCATATGTCGTCAGATACCTCTAAAAAAGCTATAAAGCTCACAACTATGGTCTTTGCGGAAACCTGATAAAATTGTTTTGGTCAATGTCCTTAATGATCTACAGTAAGAAAAAGATGCGGCGATAATCAGGCGGGTTGTTTTTTCTTGGATAACTTGAAATAAAGCTCAACTCGCGTTTAGGAAGTTCCGTGTTCGGAATAGTTCTTCGAATTAAAACTAAAAACATTAAAACTAAACTAGTAATCCTCTTTTTCAGTGACGAAGCTCACCTATGAGACGTATGAGTAATCCCAGGCAATACAAGGATTGGGAAAATAAACCTAGTTAAATCGGCCGTATTTAATAACATCGTCAATGGCACCCTCTATCGTGCAAAGTTTTGTAACTTCCTTTTACCGAAAACGTCCATGTGGTTCTAGCAAATCGAATTCTTGGTGCACATGCGAATCAATGGACCAAATATGAAATGAGTTCTATGAGTAATTTATCTCTCGTTAAGTGCCCGGATAGATCATGCGATTTTATGCAATTTTACTATTTTACCTGGGGACACGTCAAAGCAGTCGTCTATACCGATAAATTTACAAGATAATACGGTCGATAACATAACTCTCCGTACGTAGTCATGGTCAACATATGCATGAAATAGTCATTAAACGAGTAAATTCAAGATTCTATACAATTTTACAAGAGCTTCTGTAACTTCTCAACAGCATGATAAACGCCTTGATGGTGATCAATTCCGATTGGCTCAATCGAGACAGAGAATCGATTTTCAGTTGGTTGCATGTTAGAAAAATGCATGTCTTTTGTACGACCAATTACATTGCGTGCAAAAATGTTTACTCCGGAGTTGGAACGCCGAAAAATATTTATGTTTACACACCTACCGAAAATACTCAAAACATTGTTTAACCGCTAGCATTAATATATAAAAGTTAATAAATAAACAAAATGTATTTCTATTTTTCTATTTTTCTTAGCGTAATAGCAGACACCGGTTACCATCTAGTTTTAAATAAAATACATCAAATTAATTTGGATAGCAGAAGCCTTGGTATGGCACGAAAGAAAAGTGTGTCATCAAGCCGCGATCAAATTAATTTATAAAAAAAGAAGAAGAATGTAACCAGTAGTGGCATACATATACTTTCGTCTCTTTCTGATGAAAGTGTAGACGTAAAATATAATCTAGCGGTCTTTGACATAACCTAATATTATTTTTTTATTCTTTGCCGGCGTGCTATTAATGGAGGTTATTTTTTTGAGTTAATGGTAAAATTAAAGAATTAAAGTAAGAATTTGTGAAGATAAAAACCTGTTCTGATTAATCGTTGTACGTCGAGACAGCTATACCTTGGTAAGCATTGTGAAATATAATAAACGAATTGCTTAATGAGATAAATTTAGAAAATAAAATCGAATTGATGAATTTCTTGGGTGGCTATTTTAAACAAAACACTAGCAAATAACTTCAAAAACATTAATGCTTACAATTGCGCGCAGTCGGCATGGTAGCAGCGCAAGCAAAATCAAACTTTAACTGATTGCAATTGACGGAATTTGCCAATTAGAGAAATGCCACGTGGCTTAAAAAGAATATAATGACTAAGGTTCTACCGAATGCCAAAACATCAAGTGGAAAAAAGTTTGAAACTAAAGGTATCACTGGTGATAAAAGGGATCTCTGGAGGTTATTCGAGACCTGTCAAAACGAGACTATTTGTGTACATGCTGTGATATGTTTATACTGCCGTTAATCAGACTATAGATTTATTTCCGCGATGGTTATTTTGTGGGGAAGGAATGCGTTGGCTACTGTTCATCCATTATAAGAAAGTGAAAAACTGCAGACTTTCCAGACACAGGATACCAAAAACCGAACCACAATGTCTCCCGGACCTAAGAATCATGATTATCTACGTATTTTTTGAGGTAGACATAGACGATATACTAAAACGAAATTTAATTTTGTTTTGTTGCCAAAGAAAATTTATAGAAAAAGGACGGAAAGAAAGTGAACGATGAATTAGGAATGAATTTGTGAAAGGGAAAACCTTCAGGGTTGTGTTTTTCCTCTCCGCCAAATTTGGTAGTTCTTTTTCAGCTTATCACGTTCGGTCTCAGTTAGCCATTTACCTACAGGATCTTAATGTGAAAATAAGGAAAGAGAAGGGTGGAAATGGGAAAGTAAGCAAAAACCTAAAGAGTAAACTGATCCCAAGAGGGTGGTAATGTGACTAAGTGGAGGAAGCTTCAGCTGGTTATTTAGTGACTTCATGCTTAGACATGGTGATTTTTATTACGGGCTACTTGTTTTTTTTTCTTCTTCTTCTTGTGTTGCCTTTTTTTTCTTCCTTGACATTTTCACTTTTGCTTTAACAATCGTATTTGTACAACCACAACAGCAATAGATTAAGATACCCAGCCCATTGAATAGAATCACCCTCACAAAAAAAAAAGAAAAAGCAAAAAATACATATGGGAGGGGAGTCTGAGGGATATCTTTAACAACACCCCCGTTTTGGTCCTTCTTGCGGGTTTTGGGTTATCACAATATCGATAGAATTTACTTTTGCTGCCAGCGTGTAGTCATGTGGAAGGCACTTCTACAATAACGAATTGCCTCCGAGAGCCGTACAGAGATTTAGTCAGGCAAACATTTTAACATACATAAGTTATGCGATATCTAAGCGCCATGTATGCGCAAATATACATACATCCATATACATACACACACACAGCCGCAAGTCGATTAAATTGATTTCCCTCACTTCTCGAATATATGGATTTTCTAGAGAATTGGCTTTATTTGGTACTTCAAAATAAGAGTCAAAGAATTATAAGGTGAACGCAGAAGAGGGATCTGCCCCCATCCTTTTTGCCTGTATCGTATCGTGTCGTGATATGGGATGGAGTGCCAGCCACACCATTTATTTATTGAATTCATTGATAAGAAAGTGACAACCTTGGCTGTGAATGGGTCTGGATATTGTCTCATTCATGGAAACGTAAATAAAAATGTTCACGATCTTATGCAAATAGTCACGTAAAAATATTGACAATTATTTTTACGTGCCAAGACAACTACTTACGAGTATATGGGAATCATATGATAGAAGCTGCTTCTAAGCTAATGCCAGTGTTGTCAACAATGACACCGTCCATTGCAACGTTAGAAGAGTTCTTTGGAACATTGGCATGTCAACCCTCCATCGCGATTCAGCACTATACCGATCATACATAATAACACTTACATTGGACTTTCCCTAAGTCGAATTCCCTGTAACTCGAACTAATTTTGATATCATCATCATCACCTTCTAGCCCGCATGCGCCACTACAGGGGTCTCGAGGATAATGCACTCAAGAGAGATCTCCAGGACCCTCGATCCTCCGCTATCGACTCCTGCTACATGAGCCATCAAAGCATAGCCCTTTCCGTTCGAAGAAGCAGCTGATTTACATTTTGATATCCTGTGAAAATTCGAGGGAGGTGATTGTAATTATATTCTTTGTGCGGAGCTGATGTTAGAACACCTACTAACTATGTGTTGAGTTTTGATCAACTGAGGTGTATCCCCATGCACAATATTAAGCGCTTGATCTCTGAAACGCCATTAGCTAGAAATGTTACCAATTTTCCTCAGGTGATTGATTCAGGACAGTGTTGTCGTTGAGTCTGTCCATGTGTTCATTTTTTCGTTCATCGTGCCTAGAACTTCTGCTACTTAACTGCTGAGATATGCCGAGACTTCAGCTCAATATAGCTCCAGACGTGGTAGAGAAATGGTCATTATGACTGGAGCCACCTTTTGTTTTGGAAATTAGAAGATGTACATGGGTGTTGACTCCTGATCAAGTACACATACTACTGCTCCGTACGCTTACATAGAAGAACGCATGGGTTTTGACTGATTTATTTTGTTTCTTAAAGTCAATAAACAGAACTACTGAGCTATGGTTTTTGTCCAAACTTAGGTACATTTTGTTCGCGAAATCTCCAAGTAGTCTGTTTATATTTTTTCCTTTGCGGAATCCAAATTGATTCTTGTTGAGGCTGTTGTGTTCTTCTATAAAGTTGTATAGTTTCTGGCCAACACCTCTTCTAAAACTTTATCGACTACTGATAGGATTGCTCCGTTCGGATCCACCGTGGAATTGTTCAATATTGAGCAGTTCTCTATGCCAATGCAATTTCACGACAACAGTAATTGATTCGTCCAAATCGGTGTCGTGAATTCGCATAATAATTTGTGTCGAGCTTCCGCTTTATAGGCTCCAAAGTGTGAGCTCCATTTATTGGGTCCTCGCCGTAAATATACTCTCAAGTCAACTTTGTTCCAATCTGAAATCAATGACCTCCATCTTCCGCTAGTGCTTTGGAAACGCTATTAGCTAAATAAGTTGTGGAAGCAGTCGTATTTAGCGATGCACCTGGAATTGTCTTCTTAAAATGTGTGGTGTCCATTCTCTCAAGCTGGAGTAACGAAATGCGCTTTCCTAACTGACGCCCATCCGTGGATAAAGCTGTTCTTTAAATGGCAATTTTACCTCGTGCTCCTGACTAACTCTGCAAGATAATTCCAAGAGGGTAATATTATCCGAATTTATATAACATACGTTCATTTATAATCACAACTTCGACTCTGTGCCTTTTTCCATAAAACCTTAAATCTAATTTTAACCCCAAGTAAATTAGTTAACCACCAATAAAAGACCGATTTCATCGTTGAACCACACTGGATAACACTGGATTGTATGAGTTTAGCTTGACTTGACCCTGATATAGCAAGAACGCCTTTATTGCGTGAGCAATATCTATTCATAAGTGCACGTCAAGTGCATCATTTAGAAATGCTAAATTTTGCAGTGGCGTTAATGTTGTTTACTTAAAATATCGACATTGTCTTATGAGTGAGATTAAAAAAATATGTTTTGGGCAACTAAATACAAGTTTCTAAAAATACTATAAAAATTAACAAAATTATTTTTTTTTCATGTATAATGCAAAACTCCACAATCCGCACCAAACTCTCACTCCCTGTGGATGCATTGTCTTCTCGGCAATAACTTGCGGGTTTTCGGAGCCCGATGCGACAATTTTATTTGGTTATGTAGCCTTCGAGATAAAAATGCTCCTCGTCAGAAAAGATGATTTTCGCCCAAAACCGTTGTCCAATTCAAGCTGCTCTAAGACCGAAACTGCTAAGCGGAAGGTCGCGCGTCTTCTGTTGCTGAGCCAATTCGACCGTATAAGCGAATAATCCTAGATCTTTATGTAGACTTCTCCTCAAGCTAGGACGTGATACGTTGAGCTGTTGAGATCGATGGCGAGTTCATGTTCGTGAATTGAGTCTCACACTCTCGACCACAACAGTCGCATTCTCACCTGTGCCACTAGCATACAAGCCTCACGATTTTTTTTTAAATTTTTCAATTTCTGGCAAGATTTCGAACGGGAAACAGATGTCAGTATCAAAATAATCTATGATTTAAAAAAAACCCCACCAGATAGACCACCCTGTATAAGTTTCAAAATCTAACAATCTATGCCAGTTATATAAATATCATTAGCGTATTATCATGTCTTCTTTTTTAGAGGAATAAACACTTTTCTATTGAATTAAATTGAGTGATTTTGACTTATACATACACGTTACGGTATATATATTTTCTCTCAAACTTCAACAGTCTCGTTGATGGTGTTTCGTTTACTGAATTAGTAATGTGCGTAGCTAAGGCAGAAATTCTGTGGTTACTGCTCCCCCTTCACGCATAATCTTTACTTTATTTAAACTTCCCCCCTTTTTTTTCCAATGTTTCTTTTTTAAAGCAGGGTTATATGTGTAGGCCTTAGTAGGAATGGCATAAATTTATTACAAAGTGGCTGATGTTTTTGGCATTCCATCGATGTGGTTTCAATGCAACTAATGACGCGACAGGAATACAAATAGCAAGTGGAGTGTATCACCCTATCTTGTAGCCCGAGAAGTGATTTAATTTGGATGTTTTTTTTTTTTAAGTTAATATACTGACAAAGTAACCAGAGGGGTTAAGTATATCCCCCCATCAATCAGACATATGTAAAATATCCGTCCTCTGATGGCGCTGCAGCTTTGATAACAGCGTTGCAAAGGTTTCATGCCGACTCTAAACTATGGGGTTTGAAGAGCTTTTATTTACTGCCGTACGAAGACCAATACCGGGCGAAAAACAAGAAAGTGCAGAGCAGTGTAAGACGCGACAAGCGTCATTTAGATTATTTATAACACTACCAAGAACCCATTGGTGGTCGGAACTCTAAACAACATCCGCTAAAAGTCTAAACTATAAACCCATAATTTCGGATGAGGATCAGCTCATTGGATGGAGAAACCAATTCTAAACAACTTGGGTGATGGCGGAATGACATCCAACTCTAACGAGTATTCCGTTGGAACAAATCAACGCATTCGCACCGGACCTCCCAGTAAAAGTGAATCAATCCCGCCAGCAATCAAATCCCTAAATACAAACAAAGTGGTAGGTATTCATGATGAACTTCCAAGCCAAACTAACCACAAAACACCCGAGAACTGTCAAATGAGCTGTCATCCGTCCGTCCATTTCAGTGAGGTTTTCCATATAAATTTTCCAAGTCGGTCAAGTTCGTGTATTGGGCATTCGATGTCATAATCCAGAACATAAGCAAGATGTAGAGCTCCACGAACAAACGTTTTTAATTTATATTGTTAAATATGCATCAGTTGCAGTTTCATACATTTCGAGCATATTTAATGAGCTCAGGACCCACGTTAATTATCGCAGGTAATTAAAGTGAAAGACCATGCGTGGATTGGATCTTCACAAAATTCACTTCCTTTCTGTATGAGAATGACAAGTATGCAGCAGCAAAGAGACCGCTGATTTTTGTAAAACCATATTGAATTCAGTACTTACAATGAACTTACAATTAAATGTAGTCCTCGCTCTCAGGAATTTTTTTAACTGGCTGCTTAAAATTAATTCAACCTTTAAGTGCCTGTTCGTTTTCCTGGAAAGATTGACCTGCTTTTTAAAACGTTTGCCTTTGCAATTATACGTTAAAGTTCGTGTGCGATAATTTCTTTTCTTTTGTTCTTCGGCACAGGGTATTCATTATCTTAATTTCCTCAGATCGTATTATCAGTCATGCAGTTGAAATTATCTTTTCGATTGAAGCGACTGCGGACACTGGAGAGTACCCACAGAGGGCTCTTAACTTTTTTTCATTTGCACAAAGCTTTATTAAAAAGCTTTTAATATCCTTTAATATTTTAATACCCTTCACTTGCACTTGGTGATGAATCTAAGTTTGCAATGATGAAGTAGATGCACTTAATAAGCCACGACTTAATGAAGACTTACTATCTAATTTTTAAATTAAAAAGTGTGCAAATTTCTACTTTTCTTATTATCAACTAGACTAGTTATCATTGAGACTGTTCGAATCTAGGCTTAGATCGTTAAGAGGCTTTGCACATATCAACTTGATTAACCGACACACAAGACGAGAGATATGGAATAAGCCCTTCAGACAGATATCTCTTCCAGTAGGCTGCTAGGAAAAGTTATTGACGGGTTCATTCAAGCGGTTGAGCCAATTTTTTGTCGACTGGGTCCAGTATGTGCGGCGTTATTCCGGCATGGTTTGGTTTTTAGCGAAGGAGTCTCAGGTAATGTAGTCGAGTGGTGACAAATTACATCGTAGCGGCATTGTTCTAACACATTCGAATTTCTTTCCGCTCCAGTGACGGTAATTTTTCTTGTGGATATAGTCGCTGAGCCAAGAATGGGCCTAGTCGGTAAGGATTTTTTTTGGCCACAATCCTTATTTCCGGCCAACATTTCAACCAACCCAATCAAATTAGCGAATTCACGGAGTTGTCTCAGCTTCAATTCTTGCATCAGTACAATCATATACAAAATTTGGCCTAAATGACGCTCTGGCTCTCTGGCTGTTATTCAATACTGGCCACTATGGCGGTTATGTTTTCTTTATCAATCTCTTAAATCTGGTTGGTAAAAAACTGTATTCAAATCATGTATATTGGGTTCCTTACAGACTTGTACATAGGATTAAGCATTATTCGTAGCACTCAAGCTTGATCTTGATTGTGGAGTGCTGTTCATGATGACGTGCCATAGATTTTTCTCAACTTGCTATTACAGTTTCACTTTCCTTAGCCCATAGGTTTCGATTGATAATGCTTCATGAAATTATCTAAGTATTCTAAATATAGGCTTATTTTTTGTTAGGTTAGGTTAGGTTAGGTTAGGTTATAAATGGCATTAAATAGTGGGGGTGCACTTAGTCCAAAAATGGGCACATTGTACTGCCACGTGGGTGTACAGGGGGGGGTTGTGGGCTGCATGATTATCATAGCCAACCAGACTTGTCAGTGAAATATAGTAACGATTTGATTGGTGTTTCGTTAAGGTCACTTAGGTTGTCAAAGAAGTAGGATCCCAGTATGGCTTTCCTAGTCGAGGCGAGTTCAGGGCAGCAGCAGAGAAGGTGTTGCACATTTTCTTCCTCTTCTTCATCTAGACAGCTTCTGCAGAAATCATTAGAGAATAGTCCCAGTCTTTTCACGTGTAGACCTAATAGGCAGGGTCAGGGGATAATTCGCACTGCGGTGCTCATCTTGGATCTTTTTAGGGAGATCAAGTTATGAAATATTGTTGGGTCGTGACTGGGCCAGTTTTGTTTGGTGGTTTATCAAGTGTTGCCTATATTCCATCTGACATTAACTTTTATTTTACTTTGATTGTTGAGTTGTAACTTAAAGTTAGCTAGGGGGCTAAAACAATGTCACAAAAGGTTCCATCATCTGTGGTGGCGACTTTTGCGAGTTTGTCAGCTTCACAGTTTCCCTTAATATCTCTACGGCCAGGCAAATTTTGTCCGTTGATGGGTTTTATCCTTGGGGTTAATTTAACACAATTTTATGAATTTTTAATTGAACCTTCACACCGGGTATAGGTCATCGTGCGTGGTGTCGCCTTGGGCCTATATTGCCCTCCCTAGAATTTGGGAGCACTGAATTAAATCGCGAGCTGCATAGTAGGCTTCAAATTAAATTGTTCAATACTAGACAAATCGTTTTAACAAATCCAATAGAAAAGCTAAAGTTCAATGGATCGCAAATTCGTTACGATACGAACATAACTCAAATTCAGACAAACTAGTACATTAAGCAACAAAGAGTACAGTTTTTGACGTGTGCTTTATTTGAGCTGGCACAAAGCAATGTATAAGAGCCTAGTATAGCCGCTATACTTTACTTTATTTCCTCACATCACACCAAACAGCAAACCAAATTAGTTACAGTCTCTTATTATTTACGTATTTTTGCAAATTTATCTTAAGTGTCTCGATCACATTTTTATAGGGATATATATTACATATGTCTAAGAAATGTGGAATAGTTGGATTCCAGATAATCGATGCATCGCCAAATAATATGGTAATCTGCGGATGATAACAGTAACCCGTGATACTAGCATGCATGATAATCGATGTTGTTGTACCTACGTACTAACCCACAAGCCACACCCATGTTTCTTCGACTATTCTCCCCGCGGAATTGCGGTTAGTATTACTTCGCGGTTAGTATTACTATGCCCCATCCACAAAAAAAGGCGATCTTGCCTCTTGCAACAACTATAGAGGTATATCCCTGCTCAACGTCGCCTACAAGATCCTGTTCAGCGTACTGTGTGAACGTCTAAAGCCGTTTTGCACCGCACTAATCGGCACGTACCAGTGCGGCTTCCGGCTCGGCAAATCGACTATAGACCAAATCTTCACACTAAGACCAATACTGGAGAAGACCAGTGAGTTTCAAATCGATACGCACCACCTTTTCATCGATTTCAAAGCCGCATACGACAGCATTCATCGCAATGAGCTATTCGATGCGATGGCCGAATTCGAGATTCCGGGAAAACTGATCCGGTTGTGTTGCACCACGCTAACACATACGCGATGCACCGTGCAGTTCGGCTTAAGGATTTCTAAGCCGTTTGAAACTTGCACTGGATTTCGGCAAGGAGATGCGCTGTCGTGTGACTTCTTCAATCTGGTACTGGAGAAGATAGTGCGGAGGGCAACTGTAAACACGGAAGGCACTATCTTCTACAAGTCGGTCCAACTGTTGGGGTACAATTAAACGATCGACAGCTAAAACTTCGAGGTGAAGGAGTTTGTCTACCTCGCGGCAAACGTGAACTCCACAAACTACATCACAGTGGCGATCCGTCGAAGACTCGCCCTTGGCAACCGGTGCTACTTCGGTTTGTCAAAACAACTGGGCTCAAAACTCCTGACTCGAAGGACCAAAATCATGCTCTACAAAACCCTTATTTTGCCAGTCCTGCTCTATGGAGCCGAAAGCTGGACACTAAGCAAAACTGCAGAGTTGATTCTTGGTACCTTCGAAAGAAAAGTTCTACGACGGATATATGGTCCCGTCTGCGAGGAAGGCGATTGGATGAGACGACATAACCGCGAACTCTACGAGCTGTACCAGGATGTGGATGTAGTCCGGAAGGCAAGAATCCGTCGACTGCACTGGCTCGGCCACATCGAGCGCATGGACAACAATGCTCCAGCAAAGAGGGTCTTTGAATCCGAGCCTTCTGGTTCGAGAAGGAGAGAAAGACCGAATCTCCGGTATAAAGACCAAGTAATCGCGGATGAAAGACAGCTTGGTCTTGATGACTGGAAGCAGCGTGCCGAGGACCGTCAACGATGGAAGGCAGCAATTGCTCAGACTCAGGCTGGGTCGCCGGCCTGATAAGTAAGTAAGTAAGTATTACTTCGCGGGGCTTTATTTCCCACCGTTTCGAGAAGATGTTCGTTGCATTCTTTTAGTAGCTGGAGAATTCGTTTGTGTTGGTTTAAGTTTTAAATACATTAATTGACTGATTGTTGGAAGTGCCCCTTTTGAAGCTAAGTTACTTAACAGGAGAGGAGAGAGGGTATGATAGAAAAACGTAACGGTAATGCGGAGAATAGAACCATCGGTAATTACGCGTCCCTCATCAGCAACGCATTGCATGACATTATGAGCAATCAACGGACATTAAAGAACAATGTCTATGGCAAGAACTATGGCAAGAACTATGGCAAGAACTATGGCAAGAACTATGGCAATCCATAAATCTCAAGGTGGCACATGAGATCCTTTACGAGTACGACGAAAATCACATTCACTTTACATTGTTACACGAGATAACGATTCAACTTTTTATCATGGACGAAAAACAACAACGTCGATGGGCAGTTTGCAAGAGGAGCCACAGAGACTGAGTTTAAACCGATTAATGATAATAGACATACTCCTCTTCGATATCATTATTGCACAGAGAGGATTGTCTATATGTTCTTTAAATTGTCAAAGTCTTGGAGCTCACAAAGCGAATCTCACCGACGCACAGTACTTCCTCCCATATGCCAAAAGTCAAAATTCAAAAGTTAAAGGTCTACATATTTTTTGTTGCATACTTTATTTCTGATATTATTCCATGCAACCAAAAGTTGAATTAAAGAGAGTGATTTTACGTAACATAATCATTCACCAACACCTCAGTATCGTTTGCCCGATCCACAAAAAAGGAGACCCCTTCAACTACGCCAACTACCGAGGGATAAGTCTCCGAAACATCGCCAACAAAATCTTCTCTGCCGTTTTGTGCGAGCGCCTGAAACCATTCGTCAATAACCTGATAGGTCCTTATCAGTGCGGTTTCAGGCCGGGGAAGTCCACCATCGACCAAATTTTCACACTATGGCAGATCCTGGAAAAAAACCCAAGAGATGCAAATCGACACCCACCACCTATTCGTCGATTTCAAGGCCGCATATGACAGCGTGCATATAGATGAGCTATACAACGCCATGTCTAGTTTCGACTTTCCTGCCAAACTCGTCAGGTTGAGCAGGATGACGTCAGGTTGTGCTGCTCCATCAAGGTCAGTAATGAACTCGCGCTGTCATGTGACTTCTTTAACATCATCCTGGAGAAAATCGTGCGAAACTCAAACGCCAACACTAGAGGCACGATCTTCCAGAAGTCCGTACAATTGCTAGCATAAGCGGACGACATTGACGTGATTGGTCGAACACAGCGAGCCGTCAATAAAGCGTTTGCTTGTATTAAAACGGAGGCTGCAGAAATGGGTTTAACAGTGAATGGGGGCAAAACGAAGTACATGCTGTCATCTAGAAAGGACGCACAACATCGACGTCTCGGCCAGAACGTCACCGTAGGCAGCTTTAACTTCGATGTAGCTAAGGACTTCGTCTACCTCGGCTCCCAGGTAAACAGTACAAACAACATCAGTACCGAGATTAAACGCAGAATAACTCTCGCCAACCCCTGTTTCTCTGGCCACAAGAGGCAATTGAGTAGTAGAGCTCTCTCTCGAAGGACCAAGCTAACGCTATATAACACCCTCATCATTCATGTCCTTTTAATGAGCATTTTTTCCGTTGTCCTTCATTGAATTTTTAAAACGTAAGCTGTACAATTGTGTTGATGGATATTAAGGAATAAGGTATGTAGATAATTTTAAGCTTACTCATCCCCCATATTGATGTGCATAATAATATTAAAATTGTTACTAAAGATAGTGTCTCAATTATGTTCGTTTTTTCTCAACTTAAATTTAAAATATGTTTAACTTTTGATTCGTGTACTTTCGCCTAATATAGTTTGCATTATTATTTATCCGATTTTTTCCTCTTTAAGAGCATATTTGTCTTAAAGGGTAGAACAAAATAATCTAAATACGTTGAATGTTTTATATATGACATAAACTAAATAAGTTTGAAGGTACTATTAAGAGTAATTAAGCGTTTGAAATTCTTAAACAAACCTATAACATGGAACATACAGAACTTTTGTTCGCCAGGATATATTCGCTATGCAATTTTCTTTGGCGAGAATGGAATAAATGTTCACAAACCAAAAACTTCTTTCTAAGTAAATACATTGGTGATGTAAGTAATCCCAGTGATGCAAAAAATTCTTAGAGAAGACCTTGTTGTACAGAGGTTTTGATGTTTGTCCAACGTTCGTTTATAATGGAACCAATGTGCGACGTAGTAGTGCAGCGGTCAAACATATTACTTCCTCAGAGACTTGGCTGAATGCTAAGGACAATGACAATATGGACAATATGACAATATTAAATTTTGATTGCGTAGTACGATTCAAGCGCCCCAATGTTCGAGCAGCAGGAGTGGCAGTATACAAAAATACTGTTAACAAAGCAAACATTGTACCTCCTCATATAACTGTCGATTTGCAACAAGCAATGTCTGTGAATACTTCAGCAATCAGCGACAAATGCGCTGCTGAGTGCGTCATGGAGGACCAGCAAACAATTTTGATGGTGGCAATATATATATATATATATATCTGAATCAGACGAATTTATTCACCGATCAATCACGGTGTCGTCTGTGGAAATTGCGCCGCTCATTGATCCTGAACTTGGCAGAATACTAATATTACTCAGTGGGGATTTTATTTTGAATTTTGCATCAGCACAGCTTGCACCATTACTTGACTTTTCCATGCTCAACTCCAACTACGAATGCCGAATGACCGAGCAGAAGCAGCGAAGAAACTCTGAAACCACTATTGATGCAATTCTTGGCCGATTTCTAGATGGGTTGCAATCTAAAATGTTTATTTCGTGTTTTAGCTATCATAAACCGATAATTTCATTTGTAGAAAAAGGTGAAATTGAAACAGAATAAGAATCCTCTATTCATTGCTGTAATTGAATTGTTCAAAAGATAATTTCAAAATAAGCAACCTTCAAATTGTGGTGGTCCTCTCGTATTCATCCCTAAGCTATAGAACGTAACAGATTCAGACATCACAACATCTCTAGAAATTCTATAAAGCTTTCTACGCTGTTCTTCTTTTATGATGTGCTCTCTGTCTGCGACATTTTTCCTCCGCTTGGCCGCTCAATTCGCCTCAGCACTGTCTGTACATTCACCACGAGACTCGATATTTCCATCCAGTCTGTCTGTCTCAACGCTGCATTCGTTCTATGAGGTCTTCCGGTCCTCCTGGTCTTGGCATGCCGAGCAAAAAAGGTGAGAGAGAATCTATGGCGGAATTTGCGGTAGCCACCGTTGCCGGACAGAAACTGTGTGAGGTGGTGGATACAGTTGCCTTGTACTCTGCTTGTCCATATTTCGATGGATGGAATCAACTTGTAGGTCCAAGTACCTTTTGTAGAGAGTTGTACGCTATTGGTATATATGTACATATATGTAGGTAGATGTGGCATACTTCGGGCACTGAACTTCTTGTCACCACGTCATGACGCGTCACACTGTTAGTAGAAAATGTGATGTAGTTAGCACCGAACGGCAGTTGGCTGATTGAATGTGGCTTTGCATCACGTCGAAGTGTCCTCGAGTAAACTACTTCCCTTCCACAAGCCGTCACTCAAAAGAGACACAGCCATTTGTACAGATCTGATACCTTCGTTGGCAGGCTATATTTAGATTCGTATCCGTTGTTCGAAGATGTAGCTAGAGTTAGTACATTTTAAAACTTCGATTCCTTAATTGAACCTTCACACTCCTTCGTATTTCACAATCACAATACCCGGCACATAATACTAAGAACGCGTGTTTTCAGTTTAATTGATTGCGTTTATTCCAACGGATGAGTCTTATGTATAAAGCTACATACATACTTATAATGTGCCTCGCACTCACTCCGCAGTTAATTAAATTTCCCTATCTTGCCTGAGATCTAATGCGTTCATTCCTCAGCAACAGAAGCAGCAGAAGCGGATTAATCTCGGTGAACTCTGTACAAACTTTTGTGCGGCAAATTAATTGTGATGCCTTAGGCGTGTCTACCGATACCGCAACCACCCGCACTACCGTACTCTTAATTTTGATGCCGCAAAGTAATAAATTACATTATTTACGTCAATTTTTGGGAATACTCTGTGAATTTCTGTCAAGTTGGCCCCTAATCTTACCCACATTCGAGAGATCATCATCGCCATCATCATTTACAAAAACCCACCATTCCCGGCCCCCCATCAGTACCAACAGAACCCCTTCATTGTTGTGTCATGGTATTTTGGTTCCACGTTCTGTGTACGAAAATGGAATTTTGCTTTGTGACATAAAAACAACAAATGATTCGCTAAATATTATGTAAATTAATTGTTTACATTCGAAGCATGTGTCGTTGCAGGGATAATGTCAAGTAATTGTGAAAATGTTTTCATACCGTTCTGTTATGCTCTTAAATTGGGCGGAAAGGCGCGTGTGCTTGGTCGTTTAAATTTTCGTTAATGCCCTTGAATTAGTGTTTCCTTTCTGATATAATACCTACTCAGTATTTAATTGCTAATTACATACATGCACATGAATTTGTTGACTGTGGTCTATATAGATATTCCGGTTCTGCATTATCTTTATCTATTCATTCTGCATTTTAGAGCTGAAATATGGTGATCTAAGAAATGTATATCCTCTTAATCTTGCAACAAACCGTCATCGTAACTATTATATTGACTTGTTGTGGGATATCGGCTGAAGTTAGTTAATTGATGCCGAATACAATTTATTGAAAATAGTTATTATTCGCCAGGCTATATCCAGATCTTCCACACAAAAGGCCCAATAAGGCAGATCCTGGCGAAGACCAGCGAGTTTTAAATCGATACACGTTTATTTTATCGATACTTTTCGATATATTATTAATCGATACACACTATTTATTTTCAAGCCGCCTACGACAGCATTCATCGCAAAGAACTCGAAGCGTTGGCCGAATTCGGGACTCCAGGAAAATTAATCCGGTTGTGTCCCACCACACTAAGCCATATGCGATGCACTGTGCAGTTCGGCTCTAAAAACCTGAGAGTCGTTCGAAACCTGCACCGAATTGAGCAAGGAGATGCGCTGTCGTGTGACTTCTTCAATCTGGTACTGGAGAAGGGCAACTGTATACACGGAAGGCACTATCTTCTACAAGTCAGTCCAGCTGTTAGGTTACGCAGATGACATAGGCATCATCACACGTTCGCAACGTGCCGTAGTGGAAGCGTTCACCGTGATTGAAGAACAGGGGAAACGAGCTGGTCTTAAAGTCAATGAGGACAAAACGATATATGTACACGCTGTCGACAAGAAACATTACATCAGATACCACCCGGGACAAAGCATCACTATTGGCAGCTACAATTTTGAGGTAGTGAACCAGTTTCTCTGCCTCGGGGAGAGTCGGAAACCATCTCGATGGCGCAGTTGTTTGAGTGCCTGCATCTGGTTAGAGGGGCCCTCGGTTCGAATACCAATGAAAGCAAAATTAGTACTCTTTATCCGATTTTCAAATCTGGTCCACTCACCATTTGCTGTTGGGATCAAATTAACGGCACTCTCACTGGAGTTGTCGGTCGGTGGAAGTAGTCTGACTATGGGCGTCACAATAGACTAACATGGTCAAAATGTGGTGGCGGTTTCGCTGGCAACCCACATACCTAGCCACAGCATACATATGGGCTAACGTGGTTGTTGAAACAACTGCGGACCAAAATCATGCTCCACAACACGAAAAGAAAACCAACAGAGCTGATTCTTCATGCCTTCGAAATTAAAATTCTACGCCCGATATACCATATCGTTATATCTAGGGGGTAGGTGAAATGGGTAGAGACACAACCGCGAATTCTACGAGCTGTACTAATATGTGGATGTAGTCCGGAAGGCAAAAATCCGTCGAGTGCATTGGGTAAGGGGGTCGTCGAATCCCAGCATACTGGATCGAGAATGAGATGAAGACCGAGCATCCGGTATAAAGACTGAGTCATAGTGGATGCAAAGCAGTTTGGCCTTGATGACTGAAATCAGCGTGCCTAGGGCCGACAGTGATGAAAATCATCTATTGCTCAGGCTCAGACCCTCCAAGTCATTGTCCTGATAAGTGTGTATGTATGTATGTTTGCTAGAAATTTAGTTGTTCTGCTAGAAAATTAAAAGTCCGAATACAAAAATATAAATTCTGCGGCTCACGCCCACTTTTGACATCTGGTCTCTAGGATACGACAAATTCGACTACCTCTAGAAACACTCGCAGATCTGATCAAAAATAAATCCATCCGTTGTCCTCTGTGTAAAGCTACAGTGTGGATCTGCTCCAGATAACACAATCTCTACTTAGTAGCTTCCAAATTGCGCACTAAGGGGGTTGCGGTTTTTCCCATCTGCATGTTGCGTTGTCCCACAGGTTCTAAGTCAAAGAATCATCGGTCCGGAGTATATGCATGCGTTCTACATGACAGCCACGTGAGGCAGTACAAACTCTTTAGTTCCTGATTGATGTCTTCATGGCGAACAGGATTTAATATCACACGCATAATATTTCTCTTGAACTCGCATCTTTTCACATAGAGCAGGGCTTTGATTTCAGGAAAGACCTCTATTACTCAATTACCTCTTTAATCTAATGAAACAGAAGTGATTGTTGAATCATTGTGATTGGTCTCGTACTATGGACGAAGTCCTGACTACCTTGATTTTTAACGTTTTATAACGCTTTGTCCAAGACTTCTATGTTGTATCTACTTTATTGAGTACAGTATATATACCAGACGGATTTTAGTTCCTTCTGGCTCAATGACAATAGTGAATATCTCATTGATGGCTCGCTGTATTCACCCAATAATGTCAAGCACCCAATAATATCAAAGTCGTCCGCGTAATACTAACTGTTGTAATCATTGTACTTCCGTGCATGGAACTGCAAATAGCTTCATCTCCTGCTTCTTAAGCGGGCGCAACAGGCCGAACCTGAACCACAGTCAACATGCATATTCAACTAGCAAGGGCTAGACACCTCCAGTTTCATACAGCCAGCTGGTCACGCCATCGGAGGCGAGGTCCTTGTTCCTCGGGGTTGGTCTGTAAGACTTTGCAAGCCTCAGCGTTGTTGTCCATTCGCTCTACATGACATGACCTGGCCACCTGAGTCGAGAGAATAGAATTCGATAGACTGGGTCGAAGTCGTTGACCAACTCGTGGAGTTTGTCGTTCGAAGGATTTTCCTCTCGAAGCGACCAAGAATCTGTTCGTACGCATTTGATACGCTCCATGCTTCTGTGCCATACAGCAGGACTGCAACTATCAAGGCCTTGTATAGAGATAGCTTGGTTATGCGAGAGACGGTTTCATTTGTCAATTGCCGTCTAAACCCAAAGTCACAGCGATTGACCAGAGTTATCAAAAAAGCATATCGCGCAAAAGAATAGAACACGAAATGAAACTGCGGCGGTTTGTCAGTAAAACTGTCACCGAACAGTCGGTGGCAGGGGTTTGTATACCCGTGCGCACTTAATGTTACAATAGCTTACAGCTGAAATATCCATATATGTTGACGGGCTCCCCCCCACCCCCTATGTTCATTTGACAGAAATATTGACATTGAATGACATTGAAGCGAAACAGTTTTCTTCCAAAGCTCTTTCGTCTTTCTCACAACTCTTAACTCTCTTTTAACTTAACACAAACGGGCATGAACTCCCACGGTCTTTGGAAGTGGTAAACTTCCGTCGCTGAACGCAAAACTTAACCAAAGCTTGCCAAGTCCAAGCAATTCTCTCATTGCCATGGATCCGATTTGTGAATTTTTTGAAAGCTGAATGTCTCCTACCTAACTCTGTACAAAAAATTTAACCTTCATTCCTTTTGAAAAGATCTACCTACAATATGACATTGAGCTCAACTTAACCCAAATATCTTCCTTTTGGAAACTGTCATTATGTGTTTATTCTGCGAAGTTAATATGATGCCGTGATGACACCAACAGCTGATGACATTGCAATGAATCCAGCCAAGTGAGCACAATCAAACCGATAATTCCGACATCCGGCTAGTTCAAAGAGGGCATGTATTATGGTTTCGAATGCTGATGATATCGACTGACATGCCACTCGAAATTATCCAGTTGCGGTGAACTTTATGATTGGCATGTGCGTTGACAAGGCATTTTGCCAGAACGCTCCGATTTATGGAACGAGTATGTGTTCTCATGCTTCGGCGGCAGCACAAAGGACATTGTTACTAATCACAAGTATTGGAAAAAACTCATATTTCATTTTCAGTGATTCAGTGCCTAATTTCTACCCGGCTTTTAGAGCGAGTACTAGTGTTCTGGCCGCTATTATTGTTTCTAGAAAGGGATGACAACACCGAGCGGGAAAGTTTAATAACCTTTTTTCTAGACAGACTCGAGAGTGATAGGACAGTGAATTGTTCGGGTCGGGAATTGTACCCAACCATAGAAATATGTCAACATACGGCGGCCATAATTACAATTCATGTTTCGAAGACAATATAACACATTTTTATTAGAACACAACAAAATTCAATGGAATTCTAGTTTCACATACCCATGTGAATAATTCAGAGCTTGTTGCATATGAGGGTGGGCCACAAGAACAAAAATAAATTTTACCATGACTCGCATTAAATTAAATACACGTTGTTGGAACTTTACGAATACGATCAATTAGAGAACGACAAGACAAAAGCATCATTGCCCGACGTCCGCACTTCAAAACCGCCCCATAAAAGCTAGCGAGACAATTCAGATGGATCCCTTTGTAATTTTTAGCGGAAATTAATCGCTCGCTTTTCACAAATGCTCAACTAACATAAAAGGCAATTAAGCTGTTGTTTCGTGCTCATGGCACGTCATCTGTTTAGACATGAAAGTCCGCAAACAAAACACTGTGCCAATACCCACCACTATTTCTTATCGCAAACGATTCTTCCATTTCGTATGCTCCCTTGCCTCATTGTCTGACTTGCTGTCCTTTCTCCGTGGTCGCTCAACTATGCTCTTCCCGGCGAAGAATACAGCATTTTGTTGAACTTAAGCATTGACGGAAAGGTGCCTTCGCATTCCACCAGAAGGACTCGGGTTTTGTTTTCATTTGTAAACCGCAAATGTGATACTTATCGCACATCTTTCAGCATCTCTACCAAGGGACTCGATGGCATCCATTGTGTAACGGCAATTGCTAAAGGTGCCGATTTCAATTTGTTGATAATGACAACAATACCTTATTCGTGCTGGTGGTGGTTGTGGTTATTTGGCATTCCTCAAGTTTTCCCTTTTGATTGAGCCTCCGTGAAAACAATTTTCTGTGATGGACGCTTTTGCTGAATAAGACGTATTTTTCGACGTATTATTCGTCCACGCTGATTTGAAATAAAATTAGATGACGAATGATAAGATAATTCAGGCGATTTTTAAACAGTGAGCTGAACGTGAACGTTTGATGTTCTACAGTCTCACACATTCAACTTGTAAATGTTTGCACACATTACTCATTTGTTTATCAGAAATACACGCTTTTTTTGAGTCAAAGTTGTTTAAGTGAATCCATTGTTCACTGCCCACGCGGCCTTCCATTTGCTGTTAATAAAATTACCACCGATTTCTGATCGATAACCTATTAAGTATGTACTAACTATGCCCATAAATTTTCCAGACGATTAAATTCTGGAGCTTGGGAGCCACCCCGTAGAAAATCGATATGTCTCTTCCACCACCTGTGTTCCTGTTCCGTTCTTGTGCATACAATCTCAGTCTGTGGACACTTCCACTCTGTGCGGAATAAACACGACCTTCGTTTATAACTTTGTGTAGATATACATGTCCATTAGCTTATAGCACATAGCACGGAAAACATTCCCAATCTCCTGCGAAAAATGACCGTTTTTGTGCTTCCTTTTGTGTACTGTGCTTAGCTTAGCTCACTAGACGCCTGTTTCGCAGGTGTTACCAGTCACTAGTTAATCTGTTTCTAAATAAAGTTCATTGAAAACTTCGAGAAATCACGAAATGAAGTGAATACATTTTTAAGCACTAGTTATTATTGTTGTTGAGGGTATATTGCACCGTGACCTAGATCTACAGTGAACCCTATATTACCTCACATAATCCCAGAACGTGTCCTGGAATTTTATTATTAGATTCTCCATAGATTCTCCACAGAATTATCAGAGACGTCCTTCTGACAACCCTAGCTGCCTTCAGAGCTCCCTGAGTCTGCAGTGCCCTGTTAGGAAGACTAGGATATGATATGGAGGTTGTTTTCTACTCACTTTGATACATTCCTCAAACTTCTTTCGGTTATACTCACCTAAGGCTTGCTTTATCCCATAAACTTTCTTATAGGTCCGTTTCCTTATTTCTAGTTCAGTGAATTCTTCTTTGAGCAAATGATCTCCTACAGCGCAGAATGGTTCGGAGCCTGTGAAGGGTTCTGGTGGTCCTCTCCTTGCTAGTTAGTCGCGTATCCCAGTAAAGCCACGTATCCAGCAGAGTTTTACTCTTTTTCCACTACTCAGATCTTTAAGCTTCTGTAAGCATTCACACACAAGCTAGGATTTGATGACGTAGGAGTCTCGGGCCTACCAGCAGCTGGACTGTTTGACATAATTTCTTAGTTGGTATAGTTCGCATCTGTTTATGTCATAGATTTCTGCTTGGAAGATGATGGTTGCTCATGGGTTCGAAGTACTTTGTCCTTTGGAGTTTTGGCACCACCCCTGCCCCAATTCCTTCATCGGTTGATGGTATTGCTGCTGTGGACTATGGATTCATTACTCCAGTAATTTTTTGGTGCTAGGCATACTGGTAAATATCTTTTGGAAATTCGATTTCCTAATCATGTCATCCCTAGGAGAGTGATAGCTTTTTGACTAGTGCTTCGAATTCCCTCGATGTAATGCACTTGTCTTTTTGTATCTCTTTGGTTGCACATTCTGCAGCCACTAGATGCAACTGAGTCTGCTCCAATAACACCTCCATGGCATCAGTTGGGCCAGTCAGTTCTCAATTCTAGTAAGTGGTACTATGGTGGTTTTTCCCGGATTTAGATTTAGCCTCATCTACAACTAGGTTCCAGTTTTTATCTGCATGAAAACTCTTGTGACAACTAGCATTTTAATTATAGCTCTCGCATATCACTTTGCCAAAGAGCAGCCATACATGAAACTTACATACCGATGTTGCTGTTTGTTGGATTAATAGATTTCAAGTTCACTACACCATTGCGACTGTCAATATCTATTACGAATTCGAATATTTGGTTGTTGGGATGTTTAAATGTTTGTGGAGAATCTACTAATAGGACCCATACTCGACACAGCCTGAAGACGAATATATTTTGTTTATGTGCACATGTCTACGCAGACCATCTGTGTGTATTCATGTCGCATGTTCACAGCAACCGCCTGCGTGAATTCAACATTTTTTGTTCTGCAGCGACTTGTCTTTGTCGTGTATAGACCCCATAAATCGATTTTCTGATTTGTATGAGACTTTGTAGATACTAGATAGCTCGATTTAGCTTTGGTTTACGATTTAGGCTGCTTTATACCATAATTAAATTGTAAAATGTTAGTCTGTTTTCAGAACAAACTAATCGCTTATAATATATTTACACTTTGTTTATTAACGTGATAAATAACGTGATAATTAACTTTAAGGAAGAAGACAAATCATATAATGTAGGGACGTCACTTTGCAAATATATTTAAAAAAATACGGGATATTTGACAGTTCGAAGAATTTCTATTACACCGTTTCAGTCGCAAATATGGCACCATTACTACGCTGAAAGCCACAGAGTGACAAATTTACATAAATAACCGGATTAGCCAGAATAAAGATTGAGATCAATTGAATTGCAAATCCATATAACATTATGAACTATATATTATTATAAGTGTAGGTGCCACGAATATATTCTAAGCCCCATGTGGACGAAGTTGTGTGTAGGTTAGGTTAAGGAGGTAGTAAACGGGCGTAAGGCATCTTACTAAGGTCATGCTGGACCTATTGCGATGTCCGTCGGGGGAAGAATGCTCTTTGCACCTTCTTTTCTGTACAGATTACACAGATTACGCGAATTCGTTGTTCAGCCATCCTGATGTCTTAATGATTCTGCAAAAATAAGTAATTGGCGATCTTGGGAGAACATTTTTTCCAGTGTTCTAGGTCTCAACTGGCAGAGACTGCTCTAGTGACAAGGGTTGTGAGGCTCTGCATTTGTAGGAGTTTCATGTCTTTGCACTTCAGATGACTATAGCCATTTAGTGCTCCAACTACCATAGCGAATGAGCCTGACGGTTTTTGTACTGCTCAACTGGGGCCAAGGCCCCAGTTTCGAAGGTGGTTAGAGAGAACTACCTTCTATTTGTTATCTCAATGATTGTGTTGTCAGCTTTTTTGATAACATCCTTAAGAGGTGGTTTGATCCATGGGGATGGGTCGGTCCTGGCCCCTTTCCTTGCATGATTACCCGCTACTTCATTGTCGGTTATGTCCATATGTATGGGGACCCAGCATCCTCGAACTTGGGAGCCAGACACTGGATTGGCTGGTACTTTCTGATATTCTTTACAGCAGTAATCTGCATGAAGACGTCAAGTGGTCATAAGTCAAGTATTACGTATAAGTCCGCCTCAGAGTATTGCTAATTGCTTCGGTGACTATACTTATTCAGAATAGATCGGTCGAGAAGATATTCCAGGCTGCACCATCCACTTCAATATGCATTTAGAACGTTCAACAACCTTGATATTATAGCTGGGATAGGATGATGTCAACCAATCCTATGACATGTCTACACATGTCGAAGTCTCAGATGACTACTCCCTCTTGACTAGCTTTGGTACCACTGTGCACGTTCCGAAAAACAAGGATGACCGTTTCTCTCTGTGAATATGATCCTTTGCTTGTCCCGGTAGTCCTTGCTTGTAGAAGCTTTTAATCCAATTTGATAAATTAACTAAGCATCGACGCATTTTTCTTAAACATTACACCCTATACCCCAAGCTCAACAGCAAATGCATCTGAACGGAGAACGTGCTCCAAGAACATGTTGCTTGCTCATGAAGCGTCTGAAGCGTCTTCATTATCAGCAGCATTGCAGTACGTACATTCTGTTAGCGTCCGCTTAAAGCAATAATAATACATATTTTATGCTGTTAATTTAGATTCAAAAAAAAATCGGTATTTAGTTTTTCTTAAAGAAGAAAACTTATCGAACTCATTTCTCGGAGCAAGGGTTGAACTATTATCCGAAAGAGTTAAAGGGTGTTACTCTGACAAACACCAAGTAGCACGTATCAGCGTCGATTTGGAGTTCCCGCCAAAAATCAGTCATTTGTTTTTTATTTATTATGTATTTAAGGAACTTTTAGTAATGTTTGTCCAGCAGGAAAAACCAAACAAAAAATAAATAACTACCATCCGTTACTAAGGTCTTATAAAAAGCTCACTTCTAATGAAAGATTTGAGTATATATGATAAAATGACTACCCAGCGGCATAAAGACTAAAGACCAAATTGCGATTATTCTCCGGCCAACTCCCCTTACATAACCCTCGCATTAACTTTTGCCTCATCTTCATATTGCCAAAGACAGTTCACGCTCTCACACACACATTCCCGCAGTAAGCGAAGAAATTCACTCCAGCCAACCAGCGGAAAAAGGATACAAAATCGAAAGTTTTAACTCCAAAAAGGACTCCCAGAAAATGTTGGATTTGTAATTATAACCTTTGTAATGGGGTCACCAACCGTGTTACTGCCCGATAGTACCGGTCCCTTTCGCAACCTTATCTCGGTGTGTATCTGTTTGTTAATATCTTCCCCTGCAGGCCATGGTACCACGTATCCTTCCAAAGGTTGAAATCGTTTCGCTTTTTTTTGTGCCTCTCCTTGCCGTATCTTCTTAAGTATTTCATTCGTGATAGGATACCTTTCCGCTGTAGAGATTGCCACCACTAGGAACTTAGGAGTAAGTCTGATAGAATGAAACGAACTGTGAAGAAACTACGTATAAAGGTTTCTCGTTGGCCATGTTTTTATGGCTAATAAACGCCGTGTTCCAGCAAATAAGAGACTGAGGGGAGTATTTGTGTTTGTTTATGTGTGTCTGGTTTTTGGGGCGACGGTTCATGTAGAGTGATTATTTGGATCATTGCTGTAAGGCATTAGAAATGGATTTTTAATAGGTTTCAACGGTGGCATATTAATAAGGTTTTGGGATGGACTCAACTTATAGGTTCTCTTGGGTTCTTTTACGTATCGGCAAATTGGGGCATAAGGATCGCGTAAAAGAGTGAGGAAAAAGAATTCGTAATAAGGCTTAGAGACATAGTATTACCATTTGCTGATTTATGTGGGAAATTAGTTTTGATAGACCCAAAGCGTATACGAAAGTTTCCTGTTGCCTTTCGCACGTACATAGGTATTGTTGTGTAGAGGCACCTTCAATGGGCGCAACAGCGTGTTGATTACTACGAGGCGAAGGAGGTTATGGTACGGGCCTTTAACGGCCACTAGTTGATCTCAAAATATACGTATACGCATTTCTTTCAATCGTAGGGTTCGAAGGCATGTAATTAGGATAGTTTAATGAAATGCTTTGTTGTTAGACAGTAATGTTATTCGATTACACATTGCTTATGAGCCACAGGCGGGCAATCGGAAAAAAATACTCGGAAACTGCTTTAGGATAGTTGTTGTAGAGATTTTAATTGTGGCATGGATACATTGTTAAATAATACTGATAATGAAATGTAAAACAATAAACTTTGAAGGAAGATACGAACAAAACCTTCATATTACAGCAAATAGATGCTTATTATCGGTAAATAGGTAAATAAATTACAAAGAAAAAATTAATTTTGATTAAATAATCTGCACCTATATTAATCTTTATTGTTCCTGAGAGAAATCTTAGAAACAGAGAGGTTATCTTTTTTTTACTAGTCATACTATAGTCAAAATTAACCTATATCTCGTTCATTATCACTTTTTAATTCAATTTGAATGAAGTTGACCTCACATGAATAGAGATATTTTTCCGAGAATTGTTATCATTAACCCATAATTATGAATATAGTGAATCGTTAATTGTAGTCATCAGATAATGATCCATTGATCAATAAATGAATTAAATAAATAAAAAACAATGTTTGTTTGTCCATTGTAGACTCTTAAATGGTAAGAGATAGAGCACTGATGTCTTTGGCAACTATGTTCAGAATTCTGTGAAAAAGATTATAGTACCAAATTATTATTACTATTTTTTTTTAGTTTGGTTTTTTTTAATATGCGTAGCAATGCGCGCCGTTTACAGCTAGTATATAAATAATTAGATAGATCCGAAAAAAATACAAAATGTATGAATTATTGAATATAAAATAAATACTACCTTGGTACATGGATAAGGAAAAATGTACATGTTTATAAACGTGTAGCGTGAATTTTAAAGTAATTCAAGTTTTTGTAATTTTATGTTCTAGCATTGAGGGATTTGTGAAGCAGATCAACTAGCTAGAAAGGGCACTGGTTCCTTACTCCTTCCGGATGGAGCCTTGCCATCCATGCCAATCAGCCTAACGTTCGAATTGCGAAGTTGTAATAGTTGTAAATACGGAACGTGGATTTAGTCGTGAGGGCGATCATCCTCAAGGCTTCAGGCAGTTGCTCGCGCTGTAGAAAAGTTTGAACGTCAGTGCACTTCTCTGTGTCTTAAGTAACTTAAGATTGTGTGCTGATGTACAAATTAAAGCCGGACAACTATAGACAACGCTGTAAGTTCCCTAATTGGGTGCTGGAAATGTTACCCGGTAATCCAGATTTTGGCGAAAAAACATGTTTTCGGTCGCAGCCCATTTTTGCCTCTGCGGCTATGTCAACAAACTAAATTGTTGCTATTGGAGCAAACACAATTCACAGATATTGATTTTTGGTTCGGGTTATGGCATGGCGGCATAATCGGAACTTATTTCTTTTGAAATAATGTTACCGTCTATGGTCCCACGTAGAGAGCGATGTTAATCGACTTCAGAGCTATGATTCCGACTACAGCAAGAGTTAACCAATTGGCCGCCCTGATTATGCGACTTGACAGCCCTAGATTATTTTCATTGGTGGTGCGTCCAGTCCTTAGTCTTCGCTATCGAGCAAAATAGTTTGGAAGAGATCGAGGCCAACATTCGAAACGCTACTGCCGGAACAACGCAGCTCATATTGGACCGAGTTGTTAAAAATTTAACTGACGTAGATTAAGAATAAAGCCAGAATCGACTTTATGTTTCATACGGTTGTTGATTTATTTAAATTAATTTATAAAAATAATATTCGTTAAGCAGATACTACAACAATTTGATGCCAGTGTGGATAAGCTTTGGGAATGTGGGTACGACCCAAAGGTGTACGTAGTATAAGTAGTGTTGTTCGATTATGGCGTTGATGTGTTGCTGCTCGCTTCCTGTATGAGATATCCTCTGCCAAAATCTTCAGTAGTTTCCTTCGATCTCATATAAACCTATAACGAAAATCGTGTATTTGCGATTACAGGACACGTGAACGTATATGTGTGAACGTAATTTGGGTTTATAATACACGTTATATTAGGTCTGTTCCAATTGCTGTGAAATCATCGAAAATCACCGAAAAACTGTCCAAAGCCGTTCCATTCCAGAGCGTGCTCATGAGAGAGTAAAAAATGTCTCCACCCTGCGAATTTCTGCCGCAGAAATTTCTGTGGGCAGAAAATTAAAGACTGTCAAATTCAAAATAAAAAAAAAACGACATTCATTTCTACGAAAAGTCGTTCCACAAGCTTGTGCACAGTTTCTCTCTCAAAGAAAGATTTTGACCCCCACTCCTAACAATTTGCTCAACTACGAATTTCTGTGCACAAATCAATTGGAACAGACCTATTATTATCGAAACGTCATTCGATCAGTTGACATTGAACGGATGGGTTTTAAAAAGTGTTGTGTTGATTTTTAAAATAATAAAACATACGAGAAAATACAGCATGATGTTGCATATAGGCGTCGATGCGAATTACCGGAGGTGCTGCAGTGGACAAATGTGGGCTTTGATCAAGCTTAGAGAGAACATGTTTAAATGTTTCCTTGTTCAAGCTAACGTTTAATGAATCTGAAAATATATGTGTAAACTGTAATACATTCGAATTGCGAATTATGTTTCAAATCATTCTTACGCTATATTTCGTAGTTCCAGAGGGTTACTTTTGTCTCACTATTGCCTTCGACCGATATCTCATTAGTACTAGTATCTTCTGATTCAGAAGAACTTAAGTAAAATTGCAAAATAGTAATAAAAGTAATTTCACCAACGGCCCATATTTGACGATTAACTTTCACATTTGCTAAGTTCGACTCAATTACAATATTCGCCACGAATATTAATTACGTTCCGTCAGCATTCGTATGACATGATCTCGATGCGTTATTTTGTACGACGAGTAACATAACATTTTGTATTAATATCCGTTCACGGATTCGTGATTCGGCCCCTGGATTATTTGGATTTTTTGAACTTGACCTCGGAGGGCAGTGGTGATTCGGAATCGATCCCGACAGGGTATTGCCGTTTTTGTTATGTCTCTGTGTAGTGGATTTTAAATGGGGAAGCTTTGTCCCTATGTTATAATCCGAGATGTAGACAATCTATCTATCATGTTACATACATATTTAAACAAACAATTACGAACTAGAGATCCATAAATATCCGAAATTCCAACCTTCATTAAAATGCTTAGAAAAGTTCTTCTACACATCAGATCGACAAATCTACGCGGCTCTCACTTGTGTTTCTCACTCTCATTTCAACCTCTAAACTGACTCGCACACAAAGTTGGCACTTGAGGGGGTTTGGTGCTAAGCGCTTTGGTGAATTTTTCATGCGCTAGCTAAGTATGAAGAGAATTCCAATGAAGTGATGCAGCATTAAACAGAAATTATCTGGAGACATGAATATAACTCGCACTGGTCCGACTTCTTATGTGCATACGACGTCCACTTCAGCTTTTCGTCAAGAGTCCAAAAAAGTTTGCCTCCCTTCTAAATGCTCCTGCAGTTGGTTATGATTTTTGTTTGAAGTCGACGATAGCGAATTCGGTTTTATTAAGTGCGATTTAGGAGGACAAACAGTTAGCCCTGCTGAGACCGGCTTTTGGATGAGTATATTTCCACAACTGCTGTGCCTCCTGCTTAAATAGCTCCACTAATTGCAGTGAACATAATTAGGGTTTTGACCTTTCGTTGGGACTTGTGAACATGAGTTATATAGGTATGTATGTACTCTCAGAAACGTTCAAAATAATGAAACAGCATCTGTCAGAACTTTTTAATGATGCCATGTCCCTTTCTTGTTATTTTCCCGGGAAGTTTACTTTATACTCTTCGTGGCAAGATTTCCAGACATTCCGCAGTAATCTGGTTGTACACTGGGGTGTTGTTTTACCTTACGCATTATGATTGGTAACTGTTCGGTGTTCCATGTATGCTGCATTGTTGTTAATCTGAGTGCTCGTCTGTGTGGGCAAGTAAAAGATGTCTCTTCTGAATTATCACTATATTGTTATTGATGTCTCTTCCTCCCGCTGCTGTAGATCAAAACAATCAATAAGATTAGGTTAGGTGGTAATACTGGTAGACGTCAGCCACACTCAGGCCAGAGTAGACACGTTGTGTTACCACACGGATCCAGTGGATCCTACATATTCCGTAAAATAGTTGCTGTTTTCGATGACTAACAAATTAAATGTACAATGGTCTCTCTCGTCTCTGCAGAAGTCATTGTAGGGATGGCCTAATTTAGATAGTTGCCGATAGAAGTTCTGCTAATAAGAGTTCTGCAATACGGCATGTTCATTCTGAACAGAGTTAGAGTTTCGGATCGAGAGTAAGTCATAATTGCGTCCTGCGCCAGTAAACCATCTACGATTTGTATGAGCGAAGCGTTTCAAGCTTAGGTAGATGTTTTGCGTTCCTTTATGCAACCAGTGCGCTTTCTGCCTTTATCGCTATAGTTTCTGCCTGAAAGTGTCGCAGATGTATCTTTAGATCAATAGAGCAGGCACCCGCGCCGCGCTTTTGCCCATCTTTGTTCCATCATCGTCAGACCAGGAGTATGATCTGGGGGGTGATGCTGATTGAGAAATCCCTCTCGAAGAGGAGCTTGGTGTTATGCGAGTCTTCGGGTACGGTTCCATATCTGCCAATGGAAATAGAGTGTTCAGAACGGAATTCTGCAGCGATTTCAATCTGATCGCAAATTGGCCGCAATGAAATTTATCGGCGGAAGTTTAAAGAGCTCCGGAGGAATTTGTTCCTAACACTCCGCTGATACCTATGCATGCCATCCCGTGTACACTATCAAGGGGATCGCAGTTGATTTTCCTGTCGAGCGCAGTCCACCAAATCGTGACTCCATACATCAGTATGGGTCTGACTACTGATATGAATAGCCAGTGGACCATGCGACGCTGTAGTCTTCTCTCCAGCATTTTTACAGGAGTATAAAACATCGGATTCCATTTTTGACCGCGGAATCCATTTTTGACCCCGGATATTGAGTTAGGCATTTTTCGCTGCGAATCAGCTTGAGGGGGATTTCATGGAATTTATATTCCGTAATTGGAAGAGGGTCGACTGAATAATGTAACAACATTTGAGGAGAAAGTATTTTTTAACGTATACATAGGTCTTAGATCCTTCGATCAATAAACATCATTGAAACATAAACTCAAGCTTCATCAAGCGTATCCTTCTTCTAATTGAAGAACTGCCCATTAACAGGGTTGGCATCATTTATAAGCAGTCTACCTCATAATCCGATGTCGCATCAACTTAATAGTTACCACTGTCGATTGCTTCCATCAAAGCATACAGCGGTGCATATGAGTTTAATTGTTTCAAGAATTAACTTCAATCAGTTTCAGATTACGTCCCATTTCGTCTACTTGAATTCCTAACTTACACGACAAGTTTTCAAGTTCGTAAGATGCATGCAAACACTCCCCTTCACATCCACTACACACATTCATGCATGTACATATATATCGTTAAGCAAACATTCAGTTTCACTCTGACTCCGGGTTTTCCACAGACACTGTGGCTGTGCAAAGTTGTATGAAATTAATTCGTTGTTAATATCTGCATGAATCCGATTATCCCATGCTACAGAGAGCTGTAATGCAGCTTTCCGTGTGGGTTCTTTATCCTTTATGTTTCCTTCTTTACACACAAGCTACACGGAATTTGCGTTGTGCGAGTGAACATTTCGAATTGAAATGCGGCGAAAGTATGAAATCCTGACGTAGAGTCCATCCAATCGGTTTGCTAAGGACGCAACCAAAGATATCCGTTGCTGAAAGTTGCAGTTTATTTTTTTTGCCGTCATATCAGTTGCTTGTGCCCTAATTACTTCTAGGGTTGAATGTGGCGAACTCTAGCATTGCCTGGAGACACAATGCCAGGCTTAATGACGAAGAGTCAGTTGCAAACATCCGATGTTTACTTAATTATGGACGTTTGGACCCGTCCGGAAATGTATGTGTGCTCAAAACTATCCTCTTCACCTTTGGCTCGAATGGAAATTCAAAGTTTCTGTTTGGCTTCCGTTCTCCTAAATAAAGATGAGAAACGGTCTGTGTTGGGAATGCAATTGCGGTCTGAGTTGCTGAATGTGTAATAATTTCTCTATTTGCGTTTACAATTTTGGAGCATATACAAGAAGAATAGTAAGAAGTCTTAGCTTTTGTTGCATCACGTGGGGAATGGAATCCAGTGAAAAATCAAAACAGTCATCATTAATTTTATGAAGAACACACACGCACATATTTCCATACTCCGGACTCTGAGAAGAGTGCTCAATGACCAAAACAGAGGAACTCAATTTCACACAGAAAATCAGTGCGGCACTCGCCTCACGTTGATTATGTCTATATGTGGTCTGTTTGTAGGAGTATCATGGTTGGTGCATGGGTGCCCGCAAAAAAAAACAAATGCCTGTTGGCTCCGTCATCGGCATTTAATTGTTGGAGAATTCTGCCTTTATTATACATTGCTTGTAAACACAAGCTACTGTAGCTCTTTTGGGAAATATAAAGGGTGGTTAAATTTTAAGGACCAATGTTGATTCTGAATAAAACAGAAATTATTTAGGAAATTATTATCATTTCTTTTTATTATGATAAAATTTGGTATGCTTCAATTATGTATGGAAGAAAATATCGGCAAATGACCGCTGCGACCTCGGCGGCAGAACTCCATCCGATGGTCAAAATTTTCGATGACGCTGAAGCATAATTGAGGTTCTATGCCGTTAATGTGCCGAATTATCTCATGATTTATTGCTGGCTTATCGACGTATACCTTTTCTTTCAAATGACCCCAAAGAAAAAAATCCAACGGTGTTGAATTCACGTGACATCGCCACCACGTGAGATAACACGGCCATTGAATTTTTTCGCGCAAAAGAGCCATTGCTTCATTAGCTGTGTGGCAAGTTGTTGAAACCACATATCGTCCACATTCATATCTTCCAATTCGGGCCATAAAAAGTTCGTTATCATTTCACGATAGCGAACACCATTCACAGTAACTGCCTGACCGGCCTCATTTTGGAAAAAATACGGCCCGATGATGCCGCCAGTCCATAAACCGCACCAAACAGTCACTCTTTGTGGGTGCATTGGTTTTTCGACAATCACTCTTGGATTGTCATTCGCCCAAATGCGGCAAATTCAGCTTACTGACGAATCCACTGAGGTGAAAATGTGCCTCATCACTGAAGATGATTTTCTTCGAAAATTTATCATCCACTGTTGCCATTTCTTGCCACCATTCTGACCATTGACGACGCTTGAAATGGTCAAGAGGCTTTTCAATATCTTAAGAATTGAGTTAGTCTGAAATTGCGAAATGTCCAATGAAATGGAGAAAAAACTTGACGTTTAGGTGTAGTTCACATTTAACATCGGCCTTTAAAATTTAACCACCCTTTATAAACACACTGATTGGGTGGATCAGCATTGCAAAGTTTGAGATTACGAAGAAGTATGATCGATGAACCAACTTTCAAATTCAAATGATGCGGTCGCATACCGTGTGATTCTAAAGAATTCAAGCATTCAACCGTGTTTGAAAAAACGCGGTCAATAAGTTATTTTTTTGTTGGTAAAATTGTGCAAAAGTTATTTAGTAACGTGATAAAAACATTTAAATGTGGTATGGATATAATGGATATCAATTTTAATGCACAGCCGAACAATTGTCTATTTCCACGTCTGTAGATCCTGTAATGTTCGACACAATGCTTTCAAAGATTTTTGATGGGCCATCGGACATTCATCCCATCCCATGCTGCTTCTTGCAATACATTGGCCATTCCAGATCCCGGCGTGATTCCCAACGCATGAATACTAACATTGAATCAAATTGATTTGAACCTGAATGTGATCACTTCCCTGACAGCTGTCAATGTGTATGCGTGTATGCCCTACAACGTGTATTTGCCGTGTGTATGACATCACCACAAAGTGTACAGCACAGGCTCACGTATCACCAACCCGAAGGCGAACCACCTTGGTACCCCTTCTAGCGAGTTCGTCCGCTTCACAATTCTCTGGGATGTCACAATGTCCCGCCACATAAGTTGGATGTTGAAATACTTGGCCATTTCGTTGAGATATAGGCGGCAATTCAGGGAATGTGTCAATGAAAAAGCGTCTGCGTCCAGATTTTTGATCGCTGCCTGGCTGTGAACAGATGACGATATCTGTACTTGATATTACATTGTTTTTTAGCCAGGAAAGCGCTTCTTTAATTGCTATGGTTTCTGCCTGAAAAACACGACAGTGGTTTGGTAGTCAGAATGACAGTTGGATGTTTAGATCCTTAGAATAGACACCACCACGCCATCTTCGATCCATCTGTGAAGATTCGCAGAGGACCATCCAGCGTCTGATAATCAGACTCCCTATAAGATCTTGAAGGAATGCTGATAGAGAAGTTTTTCTCGAAGAGTAGCCTGCGTGTTAGGAGGTCGGTATCTTCAGGTAAGGACCTAAAACAATTTAGAATGGTGGAGTGTCCGAATGGAAGTTCCTTCCACATGTTAAGCGATTCCAGCCTTATCGCCGAGCAAGCAGCAGATTGTCTACTGAATAATTCTTTCGGTGGAATGTAAAGGAGTATGTTCAGGGCTTGGGAAGGGGTTGTCGCGTCCTGGATGCGTCCTGGATGTTAAGTTGCCAGTTTCATGTCTAGAATGAGGCTCAAGAATTTTGCACTGTTATGCAGTTGTAGAGGGATTCCACGTATAGAAGGAGGATCAAAGATAGGAATTTTGTATTTCCTGGTGAAGAGTACTAGTTAAGTTCTTCTACACCACATTGCGGTGTGCCTCTATTGACCGATTTGTAGATCGTGGTGCCACCAAGCATGGAGCTTATCGCCCTATTGTTTAAAAGCTGGTGTATGAAGGTCACTATGGACTCTCCGATCCCGAGTCGGTTCACTGCTCCAGCTATAGCCTGGGGCTCGACGTTGTTAAAGGCTCCCTCTATATCCCTCTATTCCTTATGTTGGAGGGATTTTTCTACAATGCCAACAAGCGAGTGAAGGGCTGTCTCTACAGATTTCCCCTTGTTGTAGGCCTGTTGGGAGTAGTTAGTTTGTTTGTTGCGACTGAGTGCCTGATGTGTAGATCAGTTTCTCTAAGGTTTTGAGTAGGAAGGATGATAGACTTATGGGTCTCAAGTCCTTCGGTTTTGCATGGAAGCTCTTGCCTGCTTTTGGTATGAACATTACCGTGATAATCCTCCAAGGCTTTGGTATGTGCCCTAGATCTAGGCAGCCTTAGAAGATTTTGGATTTAGGATGATAGACTTATGGGTCTCAAGTCCTTCGGTTTTGCATGGAAGCTCTTGCCTGCTTTTGGTATGAACATTACCGTGATAATCCTCCAAGGCTTTGGTATGTGTCCTAGATCTAGGCAGCCTTAGAAGATTTTACTAGCAGGGGAGAGAGTCTGCGACCTTTTGTAGCTCCACAGGAAAGATGTCATCCAGTCCTGCCATTTTATATGGTCTGAAGGTACTTCGGGCCCATGTGACAATGCTTATTTTCACCCTGAGTGAGCTGCTGCGGTTATAGGAGCCGATTTCATTGTTTCTGAAGTCAGTCCTGCCGCAACTTTCCGGAAAATGGGTGTCTATAAGAAGCCACAGACTTTTCTCCGTGTAGGTGGTCCAGGTATCGTCTGCCTTTTGGATTAAGCATGGCACTCTAGAGGATGATGTCAATACTTTCCTCAGTCTGGAAGTCACAGAGATTTTCTTAATGTTCCCACAGAATTGTCTCCAGGAAGACCTTTTCGTTTTCCTCAGTTCAGTTTTAAAAGTATTGAGAGTAAATCTATAAGAGTCCCCTATAGCTTTGTTAAAAAGCTTCCTGCATCCCTTGCGGAGGTTATCCAGTTTCGATCGCCACCAAGGGGGTTTCGGTTTGCCTCTGGCTCTACTTACGAGACAGGATATAATCAGAGCTTTGTTCAGTGTTTCTCCACTGAGGAATCAAGAGCTGGAGGGGTTAGTGGATTATAATCACTAGTGAGCAAGTTATTAACAGTTTCCCTGTATTTATTCCTAACGTTGCAGAATTTAGTTATTGTGCGGGGAGTGCTTGATATACTGAAAGTAATGAATCGGTGGTCACGTAATTATTTGAAGACATGATAGGTCCCACGTGTAGCGGAGAAAGGAAGGTCATGCCCAGGGGAGGCTAAGGAATTGGATGAAGTGATGGGAGGGGTTGGATGTTGGTCTTTTGTGTTGCTTCGGAACTGGTACTCCTTCGTCAAAGGTGTTTTAAGGTGAATATACCCATATTCATCCTTCCATCTACTGTGAATTTCAGACATCTGAAGACATCTTCTAATAACCCGTTGCACGACTCTCAAACCCAAATAATCGATTTTGGGAATACACCTACGTACTAACCCACACCCTGTACTCTTCTACAACTTTCCCGCGGAACTGCCGTACTGCATTACTTCTCGGGACTGGTGAGCGTATCACGCTGTATGCTCTATATTTGCCGATTCTTGTTTCCATCATATGCCTGACTAGGAGCTCGGCAGTTATCTACCAACTGATGCTGTTGCAGGTTAAATAAGAATTGACCTTACCGCTATGTAAAGCAGGATACTTCTCGTACTCAGGCCCTCCTATGTTCGGTAGCATTCCGGAAGAGCACGATTCGCAAACTAGCCCTGATGCTTTTTTGCTGCAGTACTCGATGTGCGTCTTAAAGCAGCCTTGATGCTTTTTTGCTGCAGTACTCAATGCGAGTCTTAAAACTTTGTTTTGAACTTGAACTAATCTTAACACATTTTAACTGATTATCGGGGAACCAACATGGAAGTTCGCGTATTCCACAGTCTTTCGGCTGGTTATTAAGACAGCGCTGGTTATGTGGTCAACTAGTTCTAGGTTGGTAGATTGCAGCCAGTCTTTGATTCTAGTGAACGCTTAATTTGTGGCGGCTTCAACCTCGTGGATGTGTTTTGCCATGGTTACTACAACTATGTTGTCGGCAAAGCCGATGACATTGACTCCTTGTGGTAGCGGCAATCGGGGCACTCTGTGGTACCACAGGAGGGGTCCAAGGACGTATCTTTGTAGAGCGCATGGACAACACTGTTCCAACCCAAAGAGTATTCGACCCCGAACCAGTGGGATAAGGCAACAGAGGACGCTCACGAAACTGATGGGTGGAGAAGGATCTCAACTAACTTGGCTTGTGAAATTGTTCACATATTGAAACAGATGTTGAGCTTCGTGGTTTCTGTGACTGGCTAATCCTTTCATCATTTATCACATTTGCAGATTTAGGTTAGTTTCATCCTTGCTACGTTTCCATTTCAATGAAGCTTTTGCAGAACCTTGCACTTCATTATGCCCTCCTTATGTGGAGCATTGTGTATACATTTGGACGTATCGCAGTTTTTTTTTTTATAACTCTCTTTCAACACATTTTCACTTAGGGAATATTACTATATCAACGAAAGCTGCTCCAAAACAGACAAAAATCCGCACAGCCAGATGATGAGATTTAAATGAATTTCAATCCAAGCTAACATTAGCTGCAATCCCTTGGTAAGAATCTGCATAATGTAATTAGAAGCCCAACACCTATGCATCCGCCGGTGGCTGTCCTTAATCAGCAACGAAAAATGGAAAAGCAAAAACTTTTCCAAAATGTCTGCAAAAAAATAAATGTATGTGTACAATGTGTCCACAATCTAGATATATCTTGCGATGCCACTATCTTCCTGTGCCTGGGCACATAGTATAAAGTCGACATTTACCCTTTCATCAGGCCACCGCCTTTCTTAATACATCCGGACTTCCATGATTCACAAAAGTAGGTCGTCCACTACTGGAGGCACTTCCTGTTGCATCCGTACGTTCTCATTTCAAAAGCTTGCCACACTCCAAACGGAGGAACGGCGACGGAGAAGGAGCGCGAGCGCTTCAAATTTTCAGTTGGCTTTTTAATTACACAGCAAATGTGAATAAACGTTTGATAAACTGTGAAACTACGGCTGATAGTAGGCATCAGCAACACCTACCCATCAACGCTGTAGCTATTTACTTTTGCGTTGAAGTAAAGTAATTCTCGCATTAGTGCGTTAAATTGAAACCTTTCATCTAAATTAGCGCTTTAAGGAGTAAATGGTTGCCTCTTCTTCATTTACACATCCATAGTGTACATATGCTGCTGTCGTAGGTAGGGTGATGGTGAGTAACTAATTCAGAGAAACTGCAATTAATTACCTCATGCGACTGCATAAGCATGAGAGACTCTTTGCTTGGATTAACTTTTCTTTTTTTTTCACTTTTGTTTGTATTGCACAACCGATAAATGTGCGCATTCCCCAACCACTTGCAGCGGCAGGTGGAGACTCATGACTGCTCCTTTGTAGTCCACTAAATGCAAGCATAGACAAACGACGTTATTGAGAATAGATGAAGCAGAACGTGAAGGAAACACTGCATCCGTATGTACTTACGTATGAATGTACAATATACACTTACGAGTACGATAGATAGGGTTTGTGTTTATAGCCTCGCTTAGGCGACATGGGCAGATGGATTAAAATAAATTACGAGTGTGAAGAAAGCTGGAGGGATGTATTCTAAGTGTGATCCTGCTTTTGAGTGTGCATTCGCTCAAGGGAAATGTATTACAATGCGATTACATGCATTACAGCCTACATAAGTACGCATGAATGATGTTTGTAGTCTCACTAACAAGTAATACAAAGTGGTTGACACTTTCGGCTATTAGTAAAGAAATCAGGATGAATATGTTGTGTTTTTTGCTCCATGATATTTAAGATTTAAATGGCATTTTTGCCAAATAAATTTGAATTCCCGATATGTCTGAACCTGAATCAAAAATCTATCCTGATACCTAATATATAGTGTTTTATAAACGGATGTCATGGTAGTCAAAAAACCGGCCGCAAAGATATCAATGTTGGAAATATCACTGGCTGATATAACCATTCTTATTGACAGCCGTCACTCAAGCTATATCGGTGATAGAAATCGAGTCAAAACCAGTCGCATGCCGTCACGTCGTGAGGAGCTTAAGGCTCTCTGCATGCAGCACTCGATTAGGTCACAGTCCTATGGTTCAGGTGTCAGGAGGGAAATGGAAACGATCATAGAGGATCATAGAGCAAATATAAGGTGGGACTCTCTAACCTCCTGAAAGACCTCTCGACTGATTTGGCCCAAGTTTAGCAGTGCAAAACCGACAGACGATGGCAATAGGAGCACTAATTGGTCATAATCATCTGGAGTACCATAGAACGGAAATGGGACTAGCCACGAATTTATGTACAGAGGTTGTGGGGACGTTGAGGATTACTGGCGTAGGTGCAGGAAATAATTTTGGGAAAAAAGTTTTTGAATTTTACTCAACCATTGTTAAATATTGCAATGATTTTAAATTAACTTCTTTTGTATTTATTCTAGCCCTTTTCCTTGTTCCATCATCATTTCTAACTCCCACTTTCTTTCCTTTCTTTAATTATCCTTACTTCTAAGATAGGTTGAAATAAAAGATTATTTTTATTTTATTAGCTAAAAAATAAAATAAAATACAAAAAAAACTTAACATTCTGTGTGTCATAACTGTTCTCGAAAACGGTTCATTCTATCGGCAAAATTCTTTTTGTGTTTGATAGTAGAAGGCAATACGAAGGTTTGAAGCTATATAAAATGATTATATGTGCATTCGTTTTTGTTTTGGAGCTCGTCGAAAATAGACATGGAAAAAATAGTGATTTCATATGTGTATGTGTATGACACTCTCAAGCACTATACCCAATATACAAATAAACATATATGAAACAATTATGCGTGTAGTTAATTATGTAAGTGGTTGATTTTACATTTGGATGCTCTAGGAGGAACATGCACAACATTTTTAATATCACTGCTTTTAGCAACTATAGCTACTCGAAACAGAATTGCACTAGCCCTGGCATCTTCTTGTATTGCAGCAACATTGTTAGAAGTTCGTAGAACTGCACATTTTGCACCGAAACAGCCTTTGCATATGCAAATCAATGGAACACCAACGAAAACATCTGGGATGGCCAAAATTTGGCAGCGTGCTGCTCATATTGTGTGGGATGATGCCACCATGGTTCATAAAAATCAGTTGAAACTTTAGAAAGAACTCTGAAAGAATTACGAAGTAATTCTGATGGGGATGTGCTTCGATGATTTGGTGAAGTGGCACGAATCTTCGCAATGTGTTTGCATCAGGTAGGCGACCGCTTAGCAGGTGGTTGGACCAAGTCCAAAAACTCGGCCGGCTGCGCTTTGGCATAACGCCTGATGAGTTAGAGTCGATGGCGAAGGATCTAGTGGCCTGGAGATACGTCGTGCGTGCATTACTCCCCTGAACCCTGTACTGGATCATTCTGGTCAGAAGATGATGATGATAAAGTCATCGTATTTGTGCAGACATGTGAAGATCTCTTACAATATATTTGTGTTCACAAATATTCCTGTTCAATTGCAAAATGATGTATCAGCTGTTGAAAGCAACTCAAAGCAATTGTTGACGATTGGAAATGGTGCAATGCCAGTTGAAGAAACTGGAGTGATTAAGTTCCCACCGAATTTTTGTCATATTACACAATCGAAAGACGAATTGATTGACGGTGCATTCCCTGACGTAGCAGAGCAATACAAAAGCAGGATTGGCTGAGCTATACAATCCAAGCTATGGTGTCCATACCAATGAAGAAGAGGTAATTAACTATCCAACAGAATTTCAATCAGCTTCGTAATATCAATCAGCCAACTTTTTGCAATGGTATGAGGCTTGGGCAGTGTTATTGTAGCCAGTATTTTGATTGGAAAATTCAAGATTGAAGTCCACGCGCATGCCAATGATACCATCCGATTTGTCGTTTGAATTTAAACGTGTATAACTTTCGGTGCGTGTTGCCTTTGCAATTACCATTAATAAAGCGCAAGGCCAGTCTTTGGAAATTTGTGGGATGAACTTAGAATTTTCAGTAGTTGTACCTTGCCTGTTCATGTGTCGGCAAACCACTATTATTATTCATTTATTGTCAACAAAATGGAAAAACAAAACATGTTGCTTATCATTTATATATATAATAAATAAATATATAATGTGAATTCAAACTGTGATGTGATGTTTTTTTTATCTTGCACCGTGAAACGTGCATGGAGTCCGCTAGTTTATTTGTAAATTTATTTATATATTTGTTTTCTTTTTCTTTCTGTAATTACTTTCATTATATACTATACAACATCGATATAACATCGAATTAAGGGATTTTCAAGAAATTTTTTAAAATTTTTGCATTAGCTCCTGTGGGTAGTTCTAGGGAACTTCCAAAAAATCGTTAAATAGAGGAAAGCGTTCAAGGTTGCGCTGTATATTTTTCTAACTAATTTCTTTTTTTCACTGTATGTCACTATTTAGAAACAAGATATTGTAGTTTAACTTATGGTATTTTAGAGTATTTTTTCGATCAGAATATGTTCCATAAGCAAACTTTTCCCACTCAATATATTTTCCTTTGCGTTCCGTAGTTAAGTACGCGAATCTCTGCACTATATATACATATGTCTGAATCCACGAATCTATCGATTATTCACATAAGTTCTGCTTACTTTTAGCACGACTAATTAAATTTACACTTTAATATGTGACTTCAGAACGGTCAGATTGTTTATGATGACATTAAATCCATCTTCGTTTCGTGTTGTTACAACCGCTACATAAACGCAATGCTTATATTTCAATTTCAGTTCAGCAGAGACTGACAAAATATATGTAAGATTTTGTATTGGTGTCTTGTCTGGAATGTATTCATTTTGAAAAAGAAAACCACCTTCGTTTAGAGAATCGAATGAATCAATTTAGTGAAAGGTTTTACTAAACAACTTAAAGGGTGTCCATCCATCGAAGTCAATTTCTCCAGTCACACGAGTCAAATCCAGTCAGACAGAACAACGGAAAATGGAAACTACGAACACGAAAATCCGATTACCATATACCAGGGACGGTGCCGCCCACCCATCAAATATATTGATTTCCCTTGCCACACCTTACACACACACACATGAAGGCCGGAAGTTCATTATCAAAGACATGATTTCACTGAATACGTACAAACGGCCCTTTATGATATGCGGCAAGTCGCCATGCTCTCATATGTCTCCACTTGCTCTCAGCACTAAAGTCCTTGTATAAAATGCATTTTTATTGCCACTTTAGTATGATCCATAAACGAATTAACATACGAGACCTGCAATATCCTTCATTGCTCTTTGGGGTATGATCCAATTGTACGCGGATATCTCCCAGATAGCTTTTCGATTTTCTTCGATTTTAATTGCGGCCGCTTTGCTGCATACATTCAACTCTGCATTTGAGTCGCTCACCATTCATTGGCAGCAATCTTCTGCTGAAACCGTCGTCATGCCTCTCCTGCTTAATGGGGTGCAATATTTCAGTGGAGGATTTACGAGTGCCGCGAAAATGCCCGAACAAAGTACCGAACAACTGCCTGTAAAAAATATATCCGCAAACAAATATATAAATTCATACGTGTGCTGCATATATTCATCACATCTGTATCCACATATAGCAGCACTTTCTGTTTACCTTGCTGTCCATGCATACGGGTTAAATTCCTGTTTGAACTTTAATGGTATCGTGGTTCATGTAATCATTTGCTCGACTTGCTCCGAGGTCTTAACTCCGTAGCATTGGAAAAGTTGGGTTGAAGGCGTAACAACAGAATGGAACCGCTATGCATACAAACATTCAACTAGCAAGTTTACACGAAAAACAATTAAAAATATGCGTACTACTTAATTGCTGAGCTTGTGTACTAATGGGCGAACTCCGAGGAATGTTAAGTGTTAATCCCCCATGTTGTATTACACGGGAACACCCCCCAGAGCCATGTATCGACGGAAAGTGAAGTAATTGAGGATTAATTATTTAAAAATAGAGCATTTCAATTCCCCGGTGGTGTGCAGAAAACGATATACAGGTAAATGTGGTGTCACAAAATTGTTCTCTTGGGGTAATGCTTTCTTCCGCATTTAATCTCAGACATCCCTGTGATGTTTATCCACTGTTTATGAAATCCTCACTCCGACTTATTTCCCGTTTATTAACATGTGTGTTCATACTGTTAATGACATTGAGACGGCTCGTCGAAAGGGGGGGCAGGAATAATGGGAGCCCGTGTTGGGCGCCCGTTTATAGCCCGCACGGGTTATGACGAGAGTATGAACATCATTTCACATTCATGTGGGCTGCACTTTGTTGATGGCGGGGATAATGGGAACACGTATTAAGGTTATGGAGCCTTTTCGGAATGCGGCTCCTATCAGGCAGTTCTTATCCAGAATAATGCAAAGATGAGGGAACATGCTCCCATTTCTGCAATGGCATGTGACACTTCATTCTATGAATTCAATATAAATGGTCTCAAAGTGCGGAACATTTTAATGTCATTAATAGTCGATATCGCGTTGATTTTCCTCGATGTTTAACGTAAAAGATCTCTCCGTTCCTTACCGATGTACATGATGAAGGGAAGTCTGATGAATGAGGAAGAAGTATGAAAAATGCATAATAAATATATGTATGTACGTACATGTATAAACCTTCGCTCTCCACCTCTTGAAGAATATTTGAATAATTTGTTCAGTGACACTTCCTTGATATATTGCTTCAATTTTTGTAATCTCAGGTTTACTCCATCGTAGCAGTCGGTAGATGAAAATCGCCACCACAATGCACTCATCACCGAGATTTTGTAATCTTCAATGGCGTGAGCAGAAGTTGTATCAACGAGGAGAAGGATAGGTAACATTCTCCCCCTCGACTGAACTTGTCCGCCTTCTGCCGTCTCTCAAATGCCTATCAGTAAACGCGTATAAAGTAACGGAAGAGGTGTTTAGGAGGTTCCCATGATTAATCAGCTTTACAGCGAAACATCTGATTTTTCAACCAAATCCATATTGTAATATCCAAAAGAGATATCAGCGAACTCGCAAGGTTTGGTACAACCTTTTTCCTAACACATTCTATGTTAATCGCTACAGCTGACCATCTTCTTAAGATATGCATAATTAAAACAACCAGTCACAAATGGCTAAGAGGCACCACCTGCCTTAAAACAAAGGAAATAAGGCCAGCACTAAATCTTGAACGATCACGATCTGTTTGCTCAGATTAAGCAGACCATCACTCAGGACGGTCATCAGCACCATAAACGGACACTGCGCAATTTGCATACACGCTCGCAGGATGGGTGTCTCCTACAACGATTTTAAGCGGCAGGGATGAAGAGGAGGTAGAAACCAAAAATTACCTCCTCTGCTCCTGTAGCACTCTGCCAAGTCGTATGTATTCACATCTAGGGGCCTACTATTTCAACCTCAGCGAACTAAATATTCATTAGCCAACTAAATTAGGTCCTTAAACGGAAAATTGGAACAAACCCAAGAAGATTTTCCAGTTTTTGTGCATGATTTGCTATGCAAATCTGTAAAATAGACGTCTGGTCTCCATAGCTCAGGGACTATTTTAAATTCAACTAATAACAACTAAGAGGAATACAGCAGTCTCTTAGGTAACGTTAGGTTTGAGTGGCTGACTGCTGGTTGGTAGTCACACGAGTTACGATACCGTCCTGCCCCTAATTCAACCCCAACCAACAATCGATCACCATCTGTACCAAACAGCAGACATGATGAAAAGGGGTCAAGGACTGTGATCACGAGCAGTAGATGAGACAGTTTCAACGGTAGATCTATGATATCATCAATACCAATCTGAATACCAATCCTGAAAAGCGATATTTGTGATCAGTAATCACAAACAGTTTCAACGGTAGCTCTACGACGTCGACAACCCAATAAAGACGAGAAAGAGTATTTGCTATACCGACGATGATGATAAGGGCTGTGTGCCGATCGCACACACCAGACACTTTGTACATCGTTACTGAATATTGTAGCATAATACACACAACACGACTTCCCTTGTTAAAAAAGGAAGTCCAACCCACGTTAACTAATAAACGAATAATACGAATTGGCAAGCATTTAAAAATCACTTACCAGATAACATCGAACTTAGAGTAGCGCTAAGAACCCCATACGATTTAGAAATAGAACTCGATATAATTTATAGAAGTATTACAGTGCACTGCGTGAAGCAACACCTCTCGCTAGAAAAACGACGATGAAACATGTATTGCGATATCCACCGGAAATACGAGAATTAGTAAGAGAGAAACGTAAAGCTCGTAAAAAATGGCAGCAGACCCGTGCGCAGCATAAAACTCGCCTCAACCAACGGTCTAACATTCTAAAGGCGAAAATTAAGTCGTTTAAAAAAGAATAATCTAGATACCTATTTAACGGGCTTGTCAGCGAAAAATGATACCAACTACTCACTCTGGAAAGCAGCCAAAGGTTTAAGAAAAACCCAACCACATGCATCCCTAATTCGGAAAAATCAATACGAATGGGCAAAAGAAGATAAACAGAAAGCAGATTTCTTCGGAGATCATTTGGAAGCAACGTTTAAATCACGCGATGGACAAACACTTCCTGTAAACTCATACGGTTCAGACACAAGTATTGTCAAGTTTTCTATAAGAAATGCTACTTTGACAGAAGTTAAAAAAACTCAAACCCTAGAAAGCTCCTGGTTATGACTTAATCGCAGGAGAAGTTCTGAAAGAATTATCTCAGAAAGCGCTTCTTCTCTACCTTATTAACGCCGCCTTTAGATTGGATTATGTCCCTAGTCAGTGGAAGGTGGCGGAAATAAGAATGGTGCCGAAACCGGGTAAACCCCCAACAGGTAAAAAGTCTTATAGACCGATTTCATTTCTTCCGACAATGTCTAAGGTGTTCAAACGAATATTACTTAGACGTTCAAGCCTGGTTGTGGAAGAAAGACGACTTATTCCTAATTACTAGTTTGGTTTTAGAAGGAAGCATTCAACTATTGACCATGTACATCGAATAACTGATGTTATAGAAAAATCGTTTGAACTATAGCAAGTCTTCTCAGCTGCATTTATCGATGTTTCGCATGCTTTTGGCAAAGTTTGGCACGAAGGCCACTAATTTCCCCTTAAGAAAAAATTAATGTTCTCTCAATATTTGAAAAATTAAATCGTTTCATTTAGATCCAGCTCGGATACACGAACAAAACTGACACCAGAGTAGGCTAGTTGTGTTACCACGCGGATCTGAATTCCCATTCTGCAAACCAATTAGCGCTTTTGATAAAGCAAGAGAGTTCACTTATACTAAAGCTACTCAGTTCCATGTGGTTGCTTAAAGAGTATGCCTCCGGAATGGAGTTCCTTCCATATAGCCAGCGATATCAATCTAGTCGCCGAGCTGACCGCAGCTTATCTGTCGAATAAGTCTATCGGCGGAAGATTAAAGAGCATGGTGAGAGGGTTGTCCTTAGCTCTTCGCTGATACATACACACGCCACCCGCTGCACCCTTTCGAGCGGTTTGCAATTGATGTTTATTTCTAGCGCGGTCAACCAAATCGCGAGACAATATAGAAGTATGTCTCTCACTACTAAAAAGTTAATTCTGCTTTCTGTGGGCTGACACCCGTCTGCAAAATATAGGGTCAGTAGAAGTTCATTCATTACGTTCCACAGCAGTCGCTTAATACCTACCATAATAAAATGTTCTAGTTGTTGTTTCTTGACTACAATCTTTCGATTTTACTCTAAATGCAGACTCTCAAAATTGAGTTGTGTAAATTGTCTTATACGTGGAACAAGTTTGTTTTTCCTCAATGCTCGTATTGCAGTGAAATTCTTATACCACCCATACACAACCAAGATTGAAATTAGGGACGCAATCACCTGCAGATGAGCCCCAGCCTTACGGATAGCACATTCAATTTGGAATGTGTTTGAAGGAATAAATAAAGAATTATCAAGAACACAAGATTTTTTTTCGGAGAACTAGCAGCAAAATACTACACATCTTCTTCTTAGTCATAGAAATGGCATGTATTGTTGTCAATTCGCTTGAATTTCGTTCACTGCGATGTTGAATATAAATTGATACAATCTATTCCTCGCGTCGCATTCTCATTTTATCCCGACGATGCAAAATGAACATTTCCTAGCTTAGATTCCTTTTCTAATGAAAAAATATTGCACAAAATAGGGGGACGCAAATTTTTTTATGCACGCATTTATTAGCTCCACCGACTTCCCATGGAGCGTCCTCTTGAGATTCGCTTGAATTCGCATACGTACATTGACCCGTTCGTGATATTTATCAGCGAAAAATAATTAATGCCACTTCACATCTCGCTGTAATTAGAAAGGCAAGCATCGCTTCACTTTGCAAAGGAATACAAACAACTTCAAGTTATCCACCCCCATTAATTAAATCTGTGTTTGTGGTGAATTAGAAATCAAACAGTACTTCAAGTCAAGGTACATATTCCGTTCTCCTTTCTTTTGAAAATGATAAGGGTTTACACAGTCCCTTCTCTTTGCCTTTGACTTCCGTTTGTACATACAAACCTACATGCACGTGTTTACATTTGTCTTCCATAGGAATCTACACAAACTCGATTTCTACCAACACCACAGACCTACAAAATAAGAAAAAAAAAATACCTTGGCACACATGTTGATGTAAGCCGTCCTTTTGTTGTTGACTTCACTTGGTAGCCAATGTAATTTGGGTGGGATTGTCTCTATCTCGTCTGTATCGGCAAGACCCTGTCGTATATCCAATTTTGTTTGCGGTGGCGCTCCTTTAAATTGTTTCACAGTGGGTATTGCTCTTGATTTATTTTGAGTGGCACACGGCACGGTACGTGCAATAAATCAAAAAGGAATTAAAGAAATATTCATTATCCGGGTAGCTAGCAATAGCAAGGGCACAAATGGCTGAAATGAAATTCCATTTCCATTCCATTAATACAAATTTTCAAATCTCGATAGATTTAAGGAATAATTGATTCGTGATTTGTGCTTTTCAGAAATTTGAAAAGTTAAAGAACTTTACAGGAATGTAAATAGCTTCGGCAATTATTTTAAACTCAAAATTAATATTTATTTATGTGAGTTGTTGCCTCACTGTGGAATATGATGTAGCCACCCTCATTCATGTAGCAGGCTAATTTTTCCATTTAGTGGGTAGAAACACATGGGCCATTCCATCAACCTTTTGAAGTTGATTTTGGACCCGTCGACCGTAATCGGAAAGTGGAAGTGTTGGTAAGGATAATGTTGACTTGCTGTTTTTAAGGTTCCGTCATTCAAATCTGTGTAGTTTCGGACAGTCCGCCTATCCGTCTGAGCCGACTTTTAATTTTTCACGGCTCTCCAGTTCTATTTACTAGAAGATAGTGTAAAACCACCAACCGTTTAGAGCTCCAACATCTCATTTAATAAATTCCTTGATGACAATCGCGTGTTGCACTTCAACTACAATACAAAAATATGGTTAGAAATAATATCGAGGAGCGATCTCTGACAACAAAAGGATTCAGTTAGAACTGCAAGCAATCAGGGTGGTCATCTAACGAAACCGATCTAATCAGATTACAGACTGCCAAGCAAGAAGGATACACTTCTACAAAATCAACCCTCAAAAGCATCTAAATTTATTTACTTAAAGATCATCAGTAAATTTAATAGACTAACGCCGACTGTACATGGAAACTCACCAAAAGGTTCTGGAACCCAACTGGGGATGTATCAGCTCGTAGTCCGAAGCAGTTGCAGTTCAAAGAAAACGTTGACACAGAGTTGTCAAAGCGTTCTGACAATTCAACAAAAGCGTTGATGGAGATCGCCTAAAAGGTAAGAGTGGTGAATGAAAAGTGTGTGTTTGTGCAGTTATATGGACTTTTGGAAAATCGTGCCTCTTGCATTGGGGAGTGGGTTTTACATGCTCTTCTCAAGAGCGGTGTTGAAAAAGTCTGATGACTTGTCTAAATCCATTTTTGATAATTAAGGTCTCGGTGAGTTTGTAACTTACTTTGTTAGAGCACTGGGAATTGTGCATCGGCATAATACATTAGTTGAAGACCCCAATTATTGCCTATAAATATCTGGTTGCCATCGAGTGTCAAAATGGCTATTCACCTTCTTCCCACAGCATTCCGTTTCCAGCTAAGCCCCTTATCGAGGAAGAGTTCTTAGTTTTTTTTTTGTTTTCAGAGAACGTGCAGCATTTGGAATGGATTAATCTTTGTCTTGCGAGCATTTCTGTTATCTAATATCACACTCGTCAGTCCATCTGAAGATTGCTTAGACTTTTTTGTGTAAGCCTCCGACAGAGGGTAAGTGCTGGAGCCTGTAATTGCATGGGACGCATGGGATACGGGCCGTCACGGCCTTATCAACGCTTTGAAATCTTCTTCGGCTCTAAACCCATTCGAAGAGCAACCACTATGTAGGTGGTGTTATAATTTATGAGCATTCACACAAAACGTTCTCAGAAGTCTCATCCTCTTCAAGGGAGAGCCCGCAAACCTTGTCTTGAGACAGGTTTATTTTGTTAAGGTGGTCACAGTGGCCAGTAAGAAAGCTCGCTAATAATCTTATGCTTTCCTTATTTAGATTTAGTACTTCTTTAAGGAAATAAGGCCGATTATACGTGTGGATTGCCTTAGACCATCGCCGTTGGTCCATTGGTCTAGGTGAAGTTTTTTTTTCCCATAAGCTTATCAGCGTTGTAGCTGCTGTCCAGTTGGCGTAGCAGTACAGTTCTGGAGCTATGAACGTAGTTTCCGGGCCAGCGCTTGCGAGCTCAACTGCGGATTCGTTTCCTGTGTCCAGGGACCCAGGCAAGTTTCACTTTGCTGTTTCTGGCGAGGGATTGTAGTGCGTCGAGCAGCATTTGACGGTTTAAGATTCCATTTGGTTGGATGATAATGTTATGAGTGCTGAATGTGCGAGAAGATTGAAATTCTGGCGCTCTTAATACCTTTGAGGAGATTGTATCTAGCGCAGATCTCTATGGCGTGGATTTCGGCTTATAACACGTAGTACTCGACCCCATAGGAGCTACGCTTCTACCTAACTGCATCCGACCCATAAACTTACTTTATTCCATACACATGGTCAGCAGAAATGTTGTTTGTTTGTGTTAATGTGGAGGATGTGTGTGCATATATGTGATATTATATTTAGAGGCAGACAATCTCAGGATAGTGTCTCTGAAACGCGTGGACATCATCTTCTTTTCTAGCTGCTACTCATATACTCATCAACATTAAAACGTTAGTTACCAATATCAAAAAACAGATAAGATCTAGTATGCAAAATCATTCTCGAAATGTGGACAATTGAATGGGGTCTTGCGTGCTCAGTGAATGGAACATAAAAAAAAAAAGTTCGTAAAAATTCAATTATTTTCTCTGCAAATGCTCCAAGGCACAGAAGAACCGATTTCCAGTCCGATTTGATTCCGTAGATAAAAGCCTATTCCATCACAACATACATCTACTACTCATTCATCACACCGTCCACTCAGGTCGCACAGATTGTGCTTTGCAATCAAACACAAAACATCGATTTTGAATACAATTTTAATTGAATTTTTGTTTGTTTCAAAGTCGCTGTAGATACCGTGGCCAATCCTTGCGGATTGTAATGGAACCCAGTTCAGATACATATCAAATGATTCTTTGGCATTTTTTTTAGTGGATGCCGCATATTTCGATTACGCTGTACATGTCGAACTGTTATTTCTTCAGTCAATGACTGAAGCAAATTTGATAAGAAACTATTTTTTTTTAAATTCATCATCTTCCCGGCTGCTATTTCTTTTTGTCTATGATTTGCAGACTTGTGTATATTTTTGTAATGATCTCATGCAAAGTCCGAATGTCGATTTTAAAGTATAGAACTTCAATCAATACAAATTATTGAAATGCCATGATTCATTATGTTTCTTTCATGTGATGAGTCGGTTCCTATCATGAGGTTTTGGTTAGCGAGTAAAAGGAGATATTTATGTGATCAAACACTGAAGTTCGACATATTTTCACAATTTGACAATGAATGAAGCAACACCAATCCAAGGTCATCTCAATTAATTTCTGACGAGCGGGAGCAGGAAGTCATTGATTTGCATTGCAATTCAGAGCTCTACGTCCGATGCGGCAGCGTGTATTGTCGAGGGGGTGATTTGAATTAAGCAAATTACGCGACACTCACTGGTATGAAATATTTTTGCCAGTCAAATTTGAACTATTAAATGCATGAGCTTAGTACTTATGCTCAGGGATTGGTCTGTTTTATTTGGCGTACAGCGTCCCGACTCATATGATGCGTTGAGTGCGATTTGTTTTGAGTTTCTGCTGCGTAAAGGGATGACCAAATGAATGCGTTCCGTTTCACAATCCCCATTGCTCCATACCAATAATTAACGAATTAAATAGTGTATTTAAAACTAGATCAACCAACATGAACTGATATTTAAAAAATAACCCCAATTAATACCATCTGTCGAACGCACAAATTGTTCAACATTGACCAACTTCATCCGTCGTAATGCATTTCACTTGTGGGCTTTATTTACTCTCTCTCTTTCTCTCTTTCTCTCTCTTTCTCTCTCTTTCTCTCTCGCTTTCTCTCCCTCTCTCTTGCTCTCTCATACGAGCTTATGCAACGGATGAGTTGGGGCTGGCTTAACTTGTTCAAAATCTTCTTAGCGCAAGCGACTGTCATCTGCTTTGTTCGTAAGTGTCGAAATTGTGCAGTCCAGTCGACGTTGTCACGATTTCGACTGCAAAGTAAAGAAGCAGCAGGACATTTAGTGATAAATTTAAAAAAATATTTACAAAAACATTAAGAACAGGAACTAACAGATACCACATTGCCCGTAATTTTTCGACATGATCAATAAAGAAATACTGTAATAAAATGTGTTACATGGAAATATATCACGCGTAGATTGTAGTACATTGTAATTTATTGTAGTATCTTCTTGGTTTTTCATTAATAATTAATCATTTCATTACCTTCATTTCGATGTATTTCGCTTATAATAATCGGACCAATATGTCGGATGCATGTAGAAAATATGTATGTTCAATTGACAGGCAGAATGTAGACATAACCTTCGCATATGACTGCATTTCGAACACACACTTGTAATTCGTTATCTGTAACAAATGACACCTTTTCTTGGATAACACTAATGATACACAGAATACAAGGTAATAAGTTAATTTTTCTGTCAAAATCGTGTGACAACAGTTATTTACGAGCCTTTGAGAGTGAAGACGTTTACTCATACAATGACGAGAAATATAAATGAACAATTTTTGTTTCAATAAAAATATAAGAAAATAGATTTTATCTTCCCTTTTTCGGTTCATATTCATACTTACGTGCACAACTTAATTTAATATAGAAACTGTGTAATATTGTGTAGTAACATGTGCAATTCAATAAAATTCACCCTGTAGCTCGTTTTTGATTGCTTGGATAATATTGGCCTTAAGTGCTTGAATCGTTTTCGGATTGTTGCATAACATCGGTCTTTCACGGTTCCCCACAAAAAAAGAGGGCTTAAATCGCAAGCTCCGAGACGGCCAACCGACATCGTCAAGACCGCTGATGACACCATTTGTGAATTTGGTGCGCAAAAGATCGACTTTTGCATAGGTTGTTGTGTCATGGCGCGCCATCCTGCATGAACCAGAGGTCGTCCAAATCCATGTATTCAATATTAGTAAAAAAAAGTCGGTTAACATGGCTTTGTAACGCCCATCGCTTGCGGAAACCTTGTTCCCAGCCTCATTTTCTAAGAAGGCTACAGCAGCCACACTCTCATCTGAGCGCACCGTACGACGACGGGGATCTTGAATGTTGTCCCCTGGGGTACCAGTCTCACGATCTTTTACATTTTTTCTAACGTTCTCATAAGTAAAAGATTTGGTTATCACGTATGTCCATTTCCCAGGCCAGTAGCATTCTGTAGCCATCCAGAAGATGATCCACTTTTGACTTAAACCTATTCAGGAGGTATCCAGCGTGCTACTCCAGAGCGTCGTAACTTATATCGTCCATGTCTTCCATCACGATTTCTGCCTTTCCATATTCACCTTGGATGAGATCTTCAGCAGTAAATAAGTGGAGAAGGTCTGAAGAAATGAATTTTCTTCGGTTACTTACCAAATCTTCGGCCTGAAAACCATCTACCATATCAGTTTGCACCATCTGATGTTAGTCCTTCATTCATACCGACTATATATAACTATATTTGAACTCCAGTAAGAATAACAAGAAACATCTCTTCTGATTCGGTCGGTAGCTGAGGATATACTCTACTTCAAGTTTCTCTTTGTCACTTTTTTCATTAAATATGTGACGTTACAAAAAAAGGGGCGTGGACGTTTTACTTTATATTCTGTGTATCATAGATAACACTGTACTTTAGGAAATGTGATTGTATATTCTCGTTGTTGTGCAAGCACCCATCTTCAGATTGTTCCAGCACAACAACGATAATATACAATCACACACTGACAATAGCACGATATTTAACGCATACCCAATTCCTTAATGTGATCACAAGCGCTGTCTAATCTAAATTGTAGGACAGCCACCAACAAAATTCAACTTCGGTCTTTAATTATATTCATTAATCAATATAGCACAATGGCGGCTAAGATCGAAATGATCTTCCTCATTACCGATTTTGAAAGAGCTAGTTTGTTGTGCTAAATACCATGTACTGGAACCGATAAGTGTTGCCATTTTTCTCACAAAATGGTTTTACTTACTGCATTCAAATTGCGATTGGCAGCCATGATCATTGTTCGCTGTAATCTCAAAATATTGGAGTGGTTCCAAGTAGCAGACTAATTGGCAAATGTTAAAACCAAGCGGTGGCATAGTGTGTAGATGCGTTTCCGACATAAGCTATTTTCATAATTCACGACTATACGGAGTCACTGACCATGTTCGGAGAGTACAGTCTATCTAGCAACAAACGGCTAATGTCAGGAGAGGACCCCGTCCTCAACCAACAAGCCTTTGCAAATAGCGCCATGCTTTTCAGTCTTCAGTGTCGCAGACTAAATTGTTTGAGGTGTTTCTCCACCCCTGTTACGTTGTTCCACAGTGGCGAGTCGAAAATAAGTTGCTCATGAGCTCTACACCACAATAACCGTTGGAACCGTAGAGCCCTGGCTATGTTCATGTGGCTGTACAGTTCGTTGTTGAATCTTTCCTTCCTAATCACATCAAGGCAAACAGGATCAAAGAGCATATGCAGAACCTTGAGCCCAAGGACTTCTTCATCCGCTTTTGTGATTAAATCGTCCATGCCAGGTTCACTGTCGACTCTATTCGTGAGAGAAGAAGGTCCACTTCGGACTGCAGCACCACTTTTTCTTCAAGAACCGTACAAATTAGAGCTTGTAATCGTATGCCACAAATATACTTCCAATTGCAAGCTTTTTCAATTAATGCATTCTGTTTTGTTGTTTCTTCCAAACTTACACCCGAATGAAGTCACATTGGTGTCGAAGCCTTTAACCCTTTTAATACTTAAGTACGTTTGTCTTATCACCCACTAATGATGACGTTCAACATAAGCACGTTCCTTATCTGGAATATTCATTGCCTGATATTTTGAATCTTACGACTTCCACCAATTGAATAAGATGTCTAAGGCGCCATTAACACCGAGGCATATGTAGCAAGCATTACGTGCATTTGCAAACTCATAAACCAGAAAATCAAGTAATCTGTGAGTAATTTATTAAGTGATAAAATTTATCACTTTTCCCTTTTCATGCCCGCTCCCTTGGTTTAGGCATAATTCCCGATAATCCAGAGTAAATTCCACCCCAAGTACAGAGAATTTCGAAAAAAATCCCCTGTAAGATTACGAGTACGTTCCAGTATTGTGTTAGGAGGCAAATAATTTCTCCCACAAAGTACAGCGTGGGCGGAGCTGGAGAGCATTGCTTAATATAAAAGTGATTGCTTTATTTTTTCAACGATGTGGAGAACTTTCATGCTTTACTTTTCGTTGTGTATTTTTGCTTAGCAATGGGCAGTGTTGTAAAATAAATTCATATTCACAGACATTTAAGAGGTTAACGACTCCTATATACAAAAAAAAATCTTGAATAATTTAACGTTGTGTGGGATAGGCTGTACCACTTTCATCTGAACCTTAATATTGTTGGATTTATATATAGCTAACACGAATAATAATTGACGTGCATTAAAACGGAAACAAAGGGTATTAAGACCTGTAAGGAAGCAGGACGAGTAAAAAAAAGGTCATCAAAATTGCACTAATTCATTTTATCAGGCTAAGTAAGTGTGTCGAGTCCGCTGCCGAATCTTGGGACTGAATTCCGGTCGCAACAACGTCCATATGCACCGCACCACCATGTGTGTATGACTGTTGAAAAAAACGTCTTGTTTTCGGAATGCGAAGTTGGTGTAAAACCGTACGTCCACACCTCTTATGAGGGAGAAATAGTTTGCACATGATACTACACCAAATTGCAGAATGACACGTGTATTCGTATTTGTATTTGGAGAAAGCATATTCAATTAACAATGAAAAGAATTTATTTTGTTTACAAAATAATTAGTTTAGATATTAAATATCTAAATAATCCTTATGTTCGATGTTGAGCCAGGTATAACATTATGCAAATCGGCTAATTGAATTATGTTAATGTGTTCATTATAAATACATTTTCAATTGTCTCAATAAAAAGAAATGAATGAATAAAAAAATGATTGTGTATTTGTTTCACAATTTGGCAGTTTTGACTGAGTTACTTTTTTCTTAGGCCGCTTACCCATGGCAAGGCTAATGCTACCTTCCATCCTTGATGGTCCCAAGCAAGCAGTCACTAAGACGCAGTCATTAAGACCAAATTGTCTTACGTCGTAGGATCACTTAGTCTTTATACCGGAGTCTCGGCATTCCGGTCAGATTGTCTTCGGCCAGGAGTTTGCGGACACTCCCTCTGCTGTAGCATTGATTTTCTTTTGCTCGTTATTGTTTTTGCCGACAGAACTTTGATTTCCGAAGCACATCCACATCTTTGCACAGCCCGTTGAGTTCGTGGTTGTGTCATCTCCTTCAGTCATTGTTCTCGCAGACAGGAACAAATATCCGGAGTAAATATTTCCTTTCGAAGGCACTAACACCAGCTCTGTTGTTCATCACATTGCTCAGTTTTCAGTTCTACATGTAAAGCAGGACTGGCAGGATAAGTGTTTTTAGAGTCCAAGTTGTTTAGCTCAAACGAAGTAGGAATTGTTGTCGAGGGATATTCTTACGCCAGATCTTCACGAGGCGGTCATGTGGAGTTTGCGCATTCCCGACAAACGTCGACTATTATTATACTTATATTTTATTATATTTCCATACTTACTTAATACATATACCTTTAGAAATCTGAAATAGATTTTGAAGAATAGCTTTTATTAAACATGCTTCGAATTCACATCCAAGGCGGAGCGACATTTGAACCAGGCATCACCAAATCTTCGAATGTTTAAAACATACCGCACCGTCGGGTTAATTGCTTTAAGCAATTTTTACACATTTTACCACAACAACCGTGATTTAATTTTACTTTGAAAGGGAGCTTAAATTCGCTAATTGACAAACCTCTAAGGCACGCATAGCTCTTGGGCACTACGCTGCCTATCTGATGGACCCCATTACAATGTGTCAATACGGACCTAAGTGAGACGTGCTTCCGCACGTTTACCCACATTCCTATCGTATATGATGAACTCCATACTTCACTTTTACTCATTTTGAATACAAATATTCGTAAATTATTCGGTCTTCCTCTCTTTTTCGAACCAGTACGCTCTGATTAGAAGATCCTCTTTGCCGGCCGAGCCAGTCAGTCGAAGGCACCAGGGATCAGCTCTTCAGTTTTGCTTTACGTCCTAATTTCGGCTGCATATAGTAGAACTGGCAAAATAATAGTTATGATCTTGGTCCTTCGAGTCAGGCGTTTAGAGCCAAGTTGTTTTGACATAACGAAGTAGCAACGGTTGCCAAGGGTGATTCTATGTCGGATCTCCACTAAGATTTCATCACGTTTGCCCCGAGGTATACAAATTCCTACACTACCTCAAACTTGTAGCTGCCGATCGTGATATTTTTTTTGTTTTAGTTTTGCTCCAGGTGGTGTGTGACGGAACTGGGTCTTATCCTCATTGACCTTGAGACCAGCCCGTTTCGGCGCCTTCGACTATGTTGATGCCATCTGCATATCCGTGTGTTTACAGCTGCCCAGTATCTGATTGAAGAAGTACCAGAACAGCGCGTCTCCTTACCGAAATCGTCGAGCAGGACTGTACGATGTTTCGCGTATTTATTAGCGCGGTGCTACACAACCAGATAAGATTTCCCGGTATCCCGAATTCTTTCATCGCTTCGAATAGTTCATTGCCATGAATGCTGTCGTATGTGGCTTTAAAATGTGATGTGCATCGATTTGAAACTTTATTATCTGAAGCACACACGGTTCTGAATTTCCTGCACTGCGCGTTCTACAATTCTATCTATCATCCTTGCCTTTGAAGCAAAAGTGAGCCTTGTGAATAGGGCTACGGACTAAATTATCCTTTTCCAAGTATCGTTGCGTTACCTAAGTCTGGTCATGAAAAGATGTCCTCTCATAATGAGAACAAACCGATTGTCAATCAAATTAATTCTCAGTTGAAATTAAGTTGCGAATTAGAAAATCAAACATTTAAGAAAACGCACTTATTATATTTATTTCTCGAGCTTTTTTTTCTCATATCGAAACTAAAGGTTATTTGAAAGTGGTGGCTTTTGAACCCTTCCTTAACTGCTTCGCTGATATAGCCTTTCCCACGAGCATGCGAACAGCAGTCCACATTAACAAACCGCAATGCTAAAACTGAATAATACAACGAACATTCACACGTTTCGAATTTTGTCCAGCGGTGCACATGCATTTGCAAGTCGAGAAAAGCAGCTGCTATTGACAGTGTTTAAGGGGATTCGAATCCGCTTTTCGGTAATTATACCTGGAGATACGACTGCGTACTTTGCGATGAATACATCATTATTTCATCGCCAGTCGTCTTATTGCGCTGGTTTATAGCAATGCTCTCCGATGGTGTTAGTGACATCTGTGTCCGAAGCTTGAAAATGAATATTGTATCACAACGCAAATGGCGTGGCTGCAGACCAATATAATTTTCTTCACAGTTCAAATTGATTTTTTTAAGTAAGCAGTTAATTTAATCTGATCTGACATTCAAGTACATGTGGGATTATACTAGTCTCTTTCTTATGTATTCCATCCACATGGCTCCAGATCCCGTATGCATACGCATTCACCAAGTCAACTTTACTTGCAGCAGACAAAAATAAGATTTCTCTTTCAATACCAATTGATGGTTATTGGCTTGAGATGAAACGAATCTCCCCGGCATCGTATAGTTTCTCGTTGATAATTCCGACAGAAAAAGTGAACGACACAAAAAAACAAACGAAGAAAGGCAAATTGAAATGAACAAAGACTTGGATAACTCCCCTTCCGGTTAAAGGAAAACGATTCACTGGATATGTTGCATTTTTCCTGTCACTTAACACTAACAGTATGCATACATATATAGAAAAAACACTTAGAGACTCTTAGGGCCGTTTGCTGATACTGCACTTTAGGATTTATGTTCAACTTAACAAGTTAAGTTGAACTTAGCGGTTTGCACGATTCGAAAAGTAGATCCTAAAGTCGCCTAAGTATAACTTAAACTAAGTTGAAGAAATAGTAGATCATAAGACTTTAAGTTGCACTTTAATACTGACAGTGACATAAAATCGTGGAGAAATTTGAGTATGGAGTTTGAATTACTTGTTTTATTGTGATAGACATTTAAGAAGTTGGTGTGCCTCGTCGTGTCTTCAACAGCAATTAATGTTTTTATATCTTTGACGAGCTTCGGTTTATAAAAGTTATCGGCAAATCAAGGACATAACCAAAAATGAAGGTTATGTCCTTGATTACAGCAGAATCAAATTTGAAATTTAATAGGTACGATTTTCCATATTTATTTGAACATTCACTTGAAGATATATTTCCAAGACATAATTCGATTGCACCTACATATCATACAACTATGTACTTATCACATTAAGATTTACCTGAAAGGAAATTATTTTCAGAGCATTGCGGTTTTCGGGGCAATACACGTTTCGAGTGCATACAGGATGGTTTTGCAGGTTCAAAGGACAAAAAGCGTTCCTTTTAAACCAACATAAAATTACCGAAGACATCTATCGAAATTGCAATTGTCAATAAATAATTTCCCTCGAATAGCTTGGTTTCCATTCGCGATTGGCGCCATCTATGAAGTCCACATTAAAACTCACATTCACCCATTAAAAATAGCAAATATGGTTGCATTTAAAAAATACCGGGTCGTAGTAAGGTACGGCTTAAATATTTACGAGCAACGAAGAATAGGTAAAGTCGAACTTAAGATTAAAGTGTAACTTGGCTATGATGCAGATTTAGGTGTAGTATCAGCAAACGGCCCTTAGGCACTCCCGTTTCCTTTCTCGCATTTAATAAAAAGTATTGGACGGAAAATATATGCAGTAATTTCATAATCTTTCAGGGATAATGATGAATGTTGAAACATTTGTAACATTGTGAACAGCAAACATACAGGAATAAGTAAAATTGTCGAATATGGAATGACACCAATTGACTCAATTCACCACCACTAAATGCATCCAGAGAAAGACACTGTCTGTATTTTTTTTCAGAAAGGAAGCTGACAAAACCATAGCCAACGATCTAGCGTTTCAGATCAGAAAAGTTACTCCTTGTGTTTGTTAGATATCATAGTATATTGAATACTAAATGTTACTCAATTTAAAGGGTGGCATTTCATAGCAATTATAGCTTTTCAATTGCTATGTTTCAGCAGCTGTAAAAGCTACCATGAAACAAGGTGTGAGAATATTTAGTAATATTTGCCATTTCATGGTCCAATATTTTCTAATTTTCTGCTCAGTTGTACGTGAACTTGATCGTTGATTTGAGCATAAGTACACATTTACTTAGAGATTGTTGAAGAAAACAGCGTAGAGGCCAATATCGAAGAAGAAATGTTGTTTCATAAAACTGTAGGTCGCTTCCAATCGCGGGAGAACAAAGCACGCACAACATGAGTGGTTGCTGAGAAGCTAGGACCTGGTCATTTACGGACTGTAGCGCCACCCATAATATTATATTATTAACTATGTAACTTTCAGTGGCCAGAGTTTACCGAAAAATCAGAGACGACTAGCATTCGTTGAATCCATCAGGTAGACGACCGCTTTGCAGACCCAGGACGAGGTGGTTGGACCAAGTCCAAAAACTCTCCGGGTTACGCTTGGGCGTGGCTCCTGATGAGTTAGAGTCGATGGCGGAGGATCGAGTTGCCTGGAGATCTCTCGTGCGTGGTTTAACCTCGCGACCCCTTTAGTGGATCATGCGATTCAGATGATGATGATGATGATGAGTATTCATCAAGGGGCCGCCGCACCAAGCTCCGTCACCATCATGACATGACACTGCTCGATTATTTTCTCTGGGAATACGTCAGGTCCTTAGTCTATGTTAACAAGCCAGCCAAATTTGCCAGAGATACGCCATTAATATGTGTGTTATTCTATCCATACTGAGCTCAAAGCTCTTGACTCGAAGGACCAAGATCATGCTCTACAAAACTCTTATAAGCACAACCGCAGAGATCATTCTTGGTGCCTTCGAAACAAAAGGATATATGGTCCCGTTTGTGAGAAGAATGAAGAAGAAGACACAACCGCAAACTCTACAACCTGTACCAAGATGCGAATGCAGTCCGCAAAAATTCTTCGGCTACACTGGCTCGGTCACATCGAGCAATTGGACACCAATGATGGTCTTCGAATCCCAAAGGAGAGGAAGACCGAACCTTCGGTACAGAGACCGCAATACAGCTTGGTCTGGATGACTGTTAGCAGCGTGCCCAGGACCGTCAGCGATGGAAGGCAGCTATTGCTCAGGCTCAGACCCTCCAAGGGTCGTTGGACTGATAAATAAGTAAGTATTCCATCGATAATGGCATGTAGTGTCATTAATTTTACAACTCACACCGCCGTTGTTTTATTTAAATTTCCTTTGCGCGTTGTTCTCAGGTCGCACTATAATTTAAGCACACAAATAAAGCTAGGTAGTTACTTAAATAGCTAACTTAGTCCCCAAAATCACACAAACCGTCAAACTCGGTGGGAGTTCAGTGATGGTATGCAGTTATTCATTTACAGATTACCGCACCATCTTAGCCAAGTGAACACCCAGTGTGCATAAATGTTCCCTAACAACGCCTTGTGTATTCTCACGAGATAATGACCCAAAACGCACAAAAGATTGCACGCACACCCCGAAGCAGCTCCACAATCTCCAAATCTTAATCCCATCACAGTATATCCAAAGGCACAGCACACAACTGAATACATATGCCACACAACAAACCTTCAAGTGAAACCAATCTTAAATACAATATATAAACTTTATGTACTAAGCTTCAATGTCAAATTCAAATTCGTATCGAAAACCATAAAAAGAAAATACTCGTTGCTGTGTGTACGAGTAACTTGTTTCACACACCATTGATGTTACACACCGATTCCATTACGCGACGAGTCCACAGAATCCAACCGAAGCGCTTCTTCATTTGTAATTCCTCATAAAACAAAACGTCGATCTTTTATGGCTTAGAACAAATCAGCCACGCGAATCGCCTTTTCACACCCTCTTGGGAAATACATGATAACCCAAGTTCGTCTCTGCTGGCGTTTTTCCAATCAGATACCTTCCATTTGTATTTGGCTACCATCCGTGTGATTCCGTTTCCTTCTGCGATGTGCATGAGTAATTTTTGTTAGCAATAACGAACACATAGCATTAGCACTTGTATAAGCGAAATTTATTAGGCTTTCTACTAACGCGTGCGTGCGGATGTGTAATGTGTGTATGACTGGGTTACCCAGCTACCCAGATACTCAGCTACCCAATAGAACGCTTGATTAATGTCTCTATCTTGTTAGGGCCTTTCTCTGGTGATGATGCGGTAATGGGATGCCATCATTAATCGAGGAATTTATATGAATAAATAATTTCAGCGCGACGGTGTTCAGTTTTGTGTGGGTGTGTGTGAGGGGTTGGAGGTCGGCATTTTGCTGGGTTATCAATTCGTTTGGTGATTTTGCAATTTTCCTCAGTGTGAAAATGGGACGCGATAAACTTAATTCCTCACGTGTTGTTTTAAAGGTTGATTTTAGTTCCTAGGTGGCTCGATGCGTAAACATGCATGTATGTACATATAGTCGAGCGAAACTGCACTGTTTGTCGTGGAGGAGGAGGAGGACTAACAATCAAGTTTGACTCCGAGTGCAAATGTGATTTCAATTAACGCTGGACACAAGCCGTGCGCCTTGCTTGATTCTGATTGTGGTGAGATGAGACATACGATCCTACCCATGCGAGTGTCAACAGTTTCTCTTTGCACACACTGCACTTAGTGGAGAGTGTGTGTTCATTGTCCATTAAGCAGCGTTTCAAAAAGTGGTTGTGCTCCAGGTTACTGGTTTCGCGGGAGCACAACAATAGAGCAATGTACCGCCGAAATTGATTGAAACAGCAAATTTGGATGGTATCTGCTAATGAAGTACTTGTTTGTTTAGAGTTGCTGATGGGCATTCTAAGAACAGCATTGGAGAGAAAAGCACTGACGCAACGAGATAGCAATCATTTTTGGCTGTAATAATTCCAATTGTACACATTGACAGGTACACTGACTTTGGTAAATTGAAACTACTCAGTTGAAAATTGGAGTGTGACTGCAAAGAAGGACAACACAGTCTTGCCGATGGTGTGAAGAAAACAAGGTGTGCTGGTCACCAAATGGAAGCAATTAGCATTTACGGAGGTCGGTTGAGGTGGGTAATTGGATGCACTTCGGCCAAACTTAGTCCACTGGTGGGGAATCATTTTTAGCTTAGGATGAAGCGAAGTCGTAGAAGGTGCTTTTAAAAATGTCAAGTCCGAAGCAATGATCAATTCTCTAATCAGACTTAAAGTTATCGAAAATATTCGAGAGTGAATTAAGAACGTTATATCCCGTAGAAATATCAATTCCGAACTAGGACACCACAGCACTACCAAGAGAGTATTCAGAGGAATTCAATAATAACCAACTACAAAATCGAATGGGCCATAAACAGCTTCGCCCCATTCAAACCTCGGGCCCAGATGGAATCATTCCGACAAGGATACAGAGATTATCTGATGTAGTTATTCAATGGCTTAAGCCAATTTTTATAAGCTGTATCCTAAGCAATTACGAGTGTGCGAGAAGTCTTCATGCCGAAGCCAGGCAGACGCGGACACGGACCTGAAAATGCGCCAGGCGCCCTAAGAACAACTCATAAGGATGCTATGACAGTCATACACCATCGGTTGCCCATAGACTTCAGCATACATAACAGCTGCAAATAGCGCAGTTAGACTCAGAGAATCTAAGCTACGGACCTTAAAACGATATGGACACAAGAGCATCCTGGACTCGATACCGAATTTGTGTACAGCCTTAAGACTACCGTCTGTTGTAGGTATCTTTCAGGCAGAAATCTTTGCCATTAAGGAAGCACGTCGTCTTATCAGATCAAAAGGGCTATACTCTAAAATATTTCAAGATTTTGGCGAAGAACTTGCTAATTTAGCAGATAGATTCAAGGTAATTATTATTTGGGTTCCCGGTTCATTAGCTGACGAACTAGCCAATTAAGGATCCGCACTCCACAGCTCGTCTGCAATGTAGGTGCATATATCAATGGAACTAGTCAAAGCTAGAATCAATTCATACACGAAACCTCAGAATAGGAACACTAACTCATTTCCTGTGCAGCTGTCCAGGGCTGACTAGAATCAGACAGCGAACACTAGGCAACCCCTTTTTCAAATCCCTCGATGAAATATCCAACAAAACCATAAGGAAAGTAAGTAACTTTATAAATGCAACATGATGGTTGCAAGAAAGCATAAATAACTAACGTAACTATAAACGAATAGAGCTGTGGTACCATAACGGTACTTAGTGCTAATTGGGTTCTCACAGAACCGCCACTACACACACAACTTCAGAGGAACCCCGCAGGGAGGTGTACTCTCCCCGCTTATCTGGACACTGGTAGTAGACGAAATTCTTATGTAACTTTGCCATGTCGGCTGCAAGCCAATAGCCTACACAGACGACATAACCCTAGTGGCAGGCAGGCGAATTTCTTCACACCGTTAGAAATATTAAGGAAACTTCCCTAAATAAGCTAGCAAAGTAGACAGAAAGAACAGGTCTAGATGTAAACCTGTCTGCAACTGAGCTCGTACTGTTCACAAGAAGATAGAAAATACCTCTAATAAGTCCACCAAAGCTTACGTTTACACGGATGGTTCCAAGATGGACGAAGGCATCTTGGAACCATCCGAGTAACAATAAAAAGCGCCCTGGGCGCCTATTAATTCAGCAGCCGAGAAGAAATGTCATAATCATCATGCAGGCATGGTCCACTACAGGGATCGCGGCAGTAGTGCACGCACGAGAGATATCCAGATCAGTCGATCCAACCACCTCGTCCTGGGCCTGACAAGCGGTCACCTATTTGATGGAATCGCATTCAAGGCATGCCTCGGAAGTCTTAATGATGAGGACATTCGTGCGACGTGACCAAACAATCGAGGCATAGCTCTTTCTGTTCGAAGAGGCAGCTGCTCTACATTGAGTTCCTCGCGTTGCCATCACAGCACAAAAAAAATCTCAATTCGGAAGTTTGTATTCGCGATCTTATTCTTTCGGTCATTACCCAAATTGCATGCCCATAGATGAGAACAATAATGGCTAAATAACCGCTAACTTGGCTTTGACACCAAGCTCGACCTTTCTGATTATAGATCTTCCAATCTGTTTTAAAATTGAGCCAGAGTGGCCAGTCCTACACAAAAAGCACAACATTACTCCTCCCATCACTCGAGATACTTGAACGTTCACCTGCTTCAATGGTACTCCACTAACATGTTGAGTGGATTGTACAGGCGTTCTAGAAACGACCATAATCTCTGATTTGTACACGTTAACCTTCATCCCAGCATCTGCACATACGGAAACAACGAGTGAGCGCTGGAGTTCCGGCTGGGAGGATGTCAAGACTTACCCTAAACTCCCCCAATGTTAGGCAGTCCTCGCCTCGGCTGTGTTACAAAATCCAGTCCATATATACATGGCGCAAAAATAATCATTCAATTTTGTTTTGGAGTACTTTTTTTCTAAATAGGAAAATTGTCAAATGATTCTGAGTGATGGAAATCATTAGTTGGAGCTTTACATTTTTTTTCTGTTATGTAGAAAAGATAATATCGACCAAGTGGTTGCCGCCAGTGTTGATACACATCTGTGCCCCTAGAAACGAAGATTTTGCTAATTGACGTAACCGCTTAAGTGGAAATGCGCCTCAGCACTCATGATGATTTTGATCACAAAAAATGGACACTATTAATTCACGCTCTTGCGAAGTATAGCGCTTTTCTGTCTGTTCGTTTTCTAGTGCAGGTGTCTAGTTCACAAATGTCAAATATGATTGACTTACGACGCCATTTGCAAAAATCACAACATCACCCTATGGGATGATTAATTTGGGCCACCTTGTACATACATATAATGAAGGAAAGGTGACAAAGCGTAGACTTGGGGAAGTACAACGCCCATGGTGAAAGTTCTTGATTTAGCATCGTTAACCCGAACACAGCTGCTACAATGTGTGTATATTGACTGAATGGCCATCAAAAGAGGACTACCCACTTACCATACTCGGTCGTTCGCCTTTTGTATACCAACAAAACAGCTGTACATCGGTTTGACATACTCCCAAGCCTCGAGTATCATTCTAGGAGTGAACAGCTTTTCGGATGGGCTTCTAAACAGTGACTTTTAAGTCCAAAATCTGGTCACTCAGATTGTTGACGTACCTGTTTAACCAAAAATGGACCCCGTCGTAAAATGGCCGAAGCGCATATTTCCTTGCCATAATAGAAAAACAACACAAACTGTGCGTAATGTACAAAGAATTAACAAGAGGTAAAAAAACAAGGTCACTGCGAATTACCAGCGTCCATCCACCCATACTGGAAAATCATTTATTAATTAAATTAAACTGGTGGTTTTCGTAAGAGCAGGTGTGACGCTATATTGTATGTATGGACTGTTGCCTAGTGCTTTCTACAAGAACCACTTCTGTTGTGCGTTCTATTGCTTCAAGGGTGGAGGGGAACTCAATCGTATGCCAACCCGGACGGCGAAAATTGTTGGTTGTGTCGGAATTTAAACCCCCCCCCCCCCAGCGTAGCAGTCCACACACATAACCACTACACGACGACGGGCACAAAGAGGACCATTTAGTTGCCTCTGTAAGTACGAACAATTAAGTGCACATCTTATGTTCGATTCTATCTATATTCGTTTTCATTTCCTTGGCCAAGGACTACATACACACACGTATTATCCGCTTGTATCTGTGTAACAAGGCATCTGTGCAGAAAGTACCAATTTTTAGTAAGAATGTGTTCTTTAAAGTAAAACTCAGAGCCGCAATGTTCCCTTTTTGAAGAAAGAAACTTTCGCAGTTATGGTTGGCAGACATCATCATTTCAGTTGCCACTTCCACTTTGACTTCCTCACTTGGCTAAAAGTTGTGTGTTGCAAAAGTGTCAAAGAAAGCAATTTCACTTATCTGAAAACTGGAAGAATGGAGAAAAGAAAATGAAAAAAGAAAGAATTAGGAATTCGGCACCGTTGCTCCATATGACCTCCTTTTGATTTCGCGTTGGTCCTGCTGTTGAAAATGGTAGTGCGCGTAAGAACACATCCATACTCGTATATAAACATGTACATATGCTCCATCCGTTGCTCTCGGTTTCTGGTCTGCGATCGCAGTATTTAGCAATTATAACTTAGCTCTCCCCTCCTTGACCATGATAACGTGAAATCTTTTGACAACCAGCCAAATGTACTGAGTTTTTTTTTTTAAACTATTGGTGGGAAACTAGCTTTTACCCTTGTCCTGGCAAAGTCAAATAATAAACTAAATGCAGAGCCCTTTGATAACTGGCCAAGTCATTTTTGTAACTATTTAGTGAACGCTCGACCTTTGGAAGTGTTGCGTCGCCTGTTCACTCGTTGGCTGAATTGGCTTCTGGTGCAGTCCGTGCCGGCAGCTAAATGTAAAGGGTGGGCCGAATACAAATTTCTTTTTAAAAATACAATAAAATGAACAAAATTATTTTTTTCTCCTTGTATTATGGCCTTATTAGTAACAATAAACGTTCCCATGAGTTACGAAAAAGAACGTCGTTCAAGGGCTGCCTCGACTGGCTTCCCAGTAGCGCATTTTGTCACAACAATTTTCCAAGACCTTGTTAAAGGTTTCGTGCTGTAGCTCACGGATTGCTTGGCTGATATTTGCTTAAAGTGCTTGAACCGTTTACGGATTATTGGCATAACATCGGTCCCCACAAAAAAAGTCCATAGAGGTCAGCAAATGTTGGTTAACATAGCTCTGTTACGCCCACCGTTGACCGAAACTTTGCTCTTAGCCTCACTTTCGAAGAAGCCCATAGCACCATCTGTGCGCACGACGACGGTGCGTGCATTATTTCGGCCAAAACTTCTTCTTTTCAAAAAACGCACTGTTTGGGATACACAGCAACACTTTGGAAATAAATTTTCACTATTTCCCGTCGTTGTTCAAGTGTAAAGCGACTCATTTCGTTCCGCGGAGGTATGATACTGACTTTCTGTGAAAATTTCCAACGGGAATCGGCTGTCAGTGTCAAAGTAACCTATGATTTAAAAAAAAAAAACACTAGATGGCCCAAACTGTACAGAAACAAATTTAAAAAAAAAAATATCTAGCTCACCCGATTTCATCGCTTTACATGTTCAAATAACTCTTGGTTAAACACACCAATTACTCTAACCAAACACAATGAATGCCAATTGTACCAACAACAGACGATTACATCCAATTTAATGAAGTGGGCGCCCAACTAAAACTTAGTCGGATGTGCACGTTAAGAACGTTTTAAAAAAAATGTTTGTCTATCCACTGACAAGCATAATAAATTGGAGAAGTCGAGTTTGCTAAACAAACTTTTGGATTTTCCTTTGGGTGTGCTTTGGTGAGTTATGTAATCGAATTAAGACCCAGCTGAAGAGTTCGCATCTTCCTACCAACAGAGCCCAGAAGGAAGTGATTAAAATGAAGCAGGGAAGAATATTGAAGAAAAAAGGAAATCAAAGCAGTACTTCAATGCGAATATTAATAAGAATTTCCTTTGTACTCGCTTAAAGCACGACATTAAACTTTGAAGATGTCGGATTAAAAATCTCGTTCGAGAACGTCGAGAACTCCAGCGTATCTCTCACATTAATCGGTATTTGACGCAATACAGAACTGCTTTCATGTCTGACGCCAACACACCATAAATTCAGCTTCCTCCCGCAGTCTGCTGACTTAAAGGTTGCCGACTTTGGAAAGTTTACGCCATCGATTCGACTTGAATTCGATTCAGTTTTACATTCATAGTTGTAACAACTTTGCCATAAATATAGTTGAACCAGAGAAAATGTTACATTTCTTACCATCAATGGGCAAATATTTCCATCTATCAAAATCTTTATGTGTAAAAACAGATGCTTGGGTATATCGCGCGCATTAGTCGGATAAAGAAGAGGGCCAATAAAACATCCTTGCGGTACTCCAAATTTTATGGATTTGAATACCGAATACGACATTTTTCTTACAATTAATAACACAAAACGAGTCGTCTGGTGTGATATGTGGCACCCTCCTATTAAAATCAGATATCATCCACTTCCATATCTTTGATTTGATGACAACAGCATTTGGTTAGAACTTGCATATAGCGCGGAGAATTGATGGTGGTGGTGAAAATTGCATCTTCCTCATTTTCGAATAAGTATGGACTCAGGCAGTAAGTGCTTCGCATTCCCTAGACCTACATGCTACAGAATCACTATTTTGGAAGAAAGCTTAACACAATTTTAACACGTTCAGCGATGACTAGAAGGGTAGGTAGGTAGACGAGAAAGGCATGTAAGTTGAGTGACCATTTACTACCGTTTATCTTCTCTCATTTTATAGTACAAACATTAATACCCTTTTGTATTACATTTCAATATTTCAAAACTTCCTAGATAAGAAAAATGAATATGAATCTTAATGTTCAACCATGACGATAAGAAAACGATCGATGACAAGTGTTTGCATCGACGCTTTATCCTAGGTTAGTGATAATCGAAATTCATATTTGTAGTTGCAGTTTGAAAATAAAGTTGAATGAGAGCGGACGTGATCCGTTACTCCAACCGAGTAAACTCAACAGTGTTTCAATTTGTATAATATTTTCAGTTGTCAGTTTTGAATGTCTTATAACCAGTTGCTAGTTTTGTGGTATCGTCAAGTCTAGATGGTTGTTAAAGGAATAACTTCCTAGTAATTTTATTCTTGTCTCTGCAACTGCGTGGAATGTACCGAGATAGTGAAGTACAGTTTCTTCTTCCTCCTCATCAATGAAGCATATACAGAAGGCATTGTAGGGCGGTCCAAGTTTTCCGGATTGATTTCCTGTTCGGCAATGTCCATTTATTACCCTACTAGTTAGCTAATTTGGTTCCTGTCTAATTCTAGGAGAGTTTTAGTTTTGATTCAGTTGGCCACATCATTTTCGAGGCAATGGCAAACCCGGCCCCTTTCTTGCAAATGCATCGGCTATCACTATAGAGATATGCGGCACACCTTGGATTTGATTGGTGGTGCTTTTACAGCATTTTGTGGTCGCCATCTATCCGAGTCATTGATGACCGGGAGGCTACCTCTTGAACAGCTGTTACTTTTGTCTGGAAAACATTTCCGTGGTAAGACGGAGAGCCATAGAAATCTCTGGCAACCTGGCGTATACACCGTAACCTGTGCCTTCATCCGATTTGGAACTGTGTAGAATTCTTCGTCTTCGTCCCATTCTGTCTGTGTCTTCGTCTCATTCTTCTCTCGTGGGGACTATTATTTTGTGTTTTATTTCCAAGTCTTCGAAAGACATCATGCAATCCGATTGTTTTTGGATCTTTAAATCCTGTCCTTTGATGTGACTTTTACCCTATTGAGGGAGAAGATGCTATAACATTTCTAGGGAAGATGTGGTCGTTGATCTAATAGAACAGATAGATGCCGGCGATGACAAAGCGATTAAATTGTAAAATAGCATATCTTAAACTAAACGATAGATGCCGGCGATGACAAAGCGATTCATATTGTAAAAAAGCATATCTTAAACGAACCATGTGCAGTCTCAGAAAAAAGCTTAGCTTGGCGTTTTAGATTGAAACATTAACGTTAAATCCGGACCAATTTAATACGAATACGACGCATATACACCGTTCTACTCAACAGAATGGAAAATACTTACACCATTAGAAAGGTAATTTCATGTAGGTGTGCGGAATATTTCTTTTGCCAAACTGTTGACTAGAACTTTGGTAAAAACATGTACAGAATGATGTTATATTATTACGAGAAAATATCATAGCACGCATTTAAACACCTAATCGTCGCCGGGTAGTCTCGCCCGTTTTTCTAAAAACACAAATTTGAACTCGAGAAGTCGAAGAAAAACTACAAGCAAATCCTGTATTCAATTCAAAGAAAGAGATAATTTGTTTCGAAATTACCACGTTAGGAATTAACTTAAAAATATACGAAGGAAGTGCTACAAAAGGGAAATGAATAAAAAACAAGAACATCAGAAATTGGTGGAAATAGATAATTTACTTATTATACTCCACTTTTGGTTTGAACTTCTGCTCAACGATTTATTCGGTTTCACAGTTTCGTTTATGCATTGAACTGAGTTTTAAGCCTCAGTTCTGCACCTCAGCCATTATGCTTCACCATTTTTTCTATCTGTCGTATTTTAGTCTCTCTGGCATCTGATGTTAGGTAATGAGATTCATTGCTTGAATTGAAATCATTTCCAACGGATTTCCATGCCGCAGCTTTTTCCTTCCTCGGTTGATTCTCAAGATCTTTGGTTTGCGATAACAGTATCAAAATTTCAAAATTGATTTCACAACGCCCCAAATGGAAAGTACTGCTATTTTCAAACGAACGATGTTGGCAGAAAGTACCGGTCCAACAATCGCCCTAGTAAAAACCACTATATCAGATGGCTGGCTAGTAGAGATAAGTTGGCAAGCCGAAATGCAAACCTGTATCAGGTGTGTAAGGGGCTGCAGTCCATAAAAACGAAGCGTTCAAACGACCGAGGTCCCAAGATGAGGCCCAAAAACTCCGAAGAAGATGAGGAACACCGAAATTGTGAGCCGACCATTCAGCGAAGTCGTCAAGGACAACCCAACGTACGGAATCTCGTACGGGTCCTTATTGAGCAGATATCAATAAAACGATTACACAGCGAATTGAGCAAGTATTAGCGAATGTTATCTAGGGACAATAGTTTTCTCGCAACAAAGTGGCAGACATTGAAGACAGACATCTTTCTGCTCGCTCATAGTCTTGAGCGGAAGGTAATATATTCCATTTGCCTCCCTGGCTTCACACTCATTACTCTATTATAATAATCACTTAAACATAACCGGCCCTCCTCCGTGTCCAATAAGCTTTTCACATTATTTCACAGCCACTGAAAGAATAAAACAATATATAGTATTTTATAAGGCATTCTAGCACAAGACTAGGCATTATAAAAATAACTCAAATTAATGGTATGTATGTAGGCAGTGGCATGTTGGGTATGTCTTGCGAGTTATCGCACAAGGGAGCCCAAGATCGCGTGCCGTTCGCTAGTTTAAATAAACCATGACTTGGTAACACCCAAACATACAATACATCTGCGTGCATGCATATACACCTTGTATATATATTGTATATATGTATATATATTTTTTATTACTCTCAGAACGTTTCTCAAAGATAGGTAGAAAGGACATAACTCTCTTGAAAAGTACGGGTAATAATGCAAGAAATGTTGGAATTTACTATGCAGGGAATCTAATTAGCGCTTGTTGCAAATTATTGCTTGTGGCCTTAATACCAGCAGCGATTTTCTGTAACTTTCCGCATCTAATTAGTCCCTTGCTGTGAGGGAGGAAAAAAGTCATGGTTTCATCTGTTTAAAGTTAAGTGGGAGGCACGCTTAACCGTCAAGGTTTTTTGTCGAGGTCGTAATGCTTTAATTTTATCATGAACTTGTTGTACTCATCAATGTTAGTTTATGATTATTTTATTTTGGCGTAATTTTTCTGATAAGAAGAATTTAGTTTGATGTCTTTATTTTTATTGCTTCACATTCAAAAACCTTAGTTTCTGTTTTCCCTCAGTCAATTCAAGGACAACTCAGTTCTCGTTCATTAAGCTCGCAAAAAAAGCGACTTAAGGTAATTTTTTGTTCTGCCAGCATTTGGTGTGATTGTGAATCCTTAAGAAATTTGCCATCAACCACAACCATACATATGAACTATGGAATATGCTGCGAATAGCAGTTCATTGCCAAACCGAAGAACCAATGTTAAATCCATTTCAATGGGGCATACTACGGCAAGATACTACCGAGCCAGCTGATGATTACCAGATTATCGAATAGCCAACCAAATCCAACCTGCATAGTGTACACACTGACGTAGCTTAGATTAGGTCCAAATGGTTGACGGCATAAATCATCAGCAAATTAGCAAGATACTTTCCAACATGTATTTGCATTGTCGCTCAAGCTATCAAGAAGCAACATTAGTCTACCTACCAACACTGAAGGAAACACGTAAAATGATGGCACTCGGTGCTGCAAAAAAAAAGGGAAGATCAGCATCACACTACAAGACGAACAGAATTGTCGAAGTCACAAGTCGTTTTTGTGCTCTTATATTCTTGAAATTTTCTTTTAAATATTTCTTTTCGCTTGGTAGATCCTTCTTCAACTCACTTGATGAGATTCTGCGAAGGATACTAATTTAGCACCTCGGGATGGATTTAAAGATGTCTGAAAATACACCTTAAATAAGATTACAAACCTGTGGTATTAAATCGGCACATAGTGCTAATTAGGTTCTTACCGAACCACCACTTTTACCTACCTACAAGACGAATAGAAAATAAGCTTTTACACCTGAAGAAAAGTCCCCCAACATTAGAGATTCTTGAGTCCAGCAATAGGCTTTTCAACGGCCGGTAACTGTGCTCTAGTAACCAGCACCAGATCATCTACTGACAGTGAATGAATATACAAAATTATGAATACCTACAAATAGATTCGTCACACACCATCTTGGACAAAACGTCACAATCGACAGTAAAAATCTTGAGGTGTTTAATGTGTGTTTCTACCTTTTGTGACAACGTGAACTCCACAACTAATAAAAGACAGAATCGCCCTTGGCAACATTTCCAACAACTTTGAGGGCCATGCCACGCATTCGGTTGCATGTATTTTCTGCTCATACTTGCCATCATTTTACTTGCTTTCATTCGGTGTTGGTAGGTAGACTAATGTAGCTACGATATGTTTGTTAACTTATAGCCAATATTCCCGAGTGTATTGCAAATCACCATCGAAAGTCATAGCGATGACCGCAACTTAGGTTCATTGTGATACCATTTGACCTCGAATTGCAATTCCCCAGTTACTCGATGTTCGAACAAGTCCGTTCTTAAAAGATATAAGATAAGATTAAGGAGACTGCATAAATATTTATGGATTCCAAATTAGAATTCCTTACTCAAAGACTTTTCGATAGTGATGGGTTAACTCGAGTTTATAAACCGGGTCAAACCGAGTTGAGCCGGGTTAAATTTATATCAAATTGAGTCTACAAGGAGTACATTTCGTTTTGATAAGACGGGCCTACGACTCAGAAGGGATAAATGCCATTTCGGGATGGAGACCATAGATATTCTTGGTTTCAAACTGGACACATTGGGCATTAGGCTCATCAGCAACGAAGTTAGAAGCAGCACCCACCGCACTTGTCCTAAACGATTTTTCAATGAGATCCATATCTGTGATGTAGACACTCCCTTTTCAGACCGTGGAGCTGCACGCCTTGAGCACCTCTTTACAGCAGTTCCCAGCGCAAGTTTTTGAAAAAGTAAGCACCAACTTTTCGTTGAAGTTTGGGTTGCTGGATTTACACAGCTAAAGGAGCTTCTGAGCGTTGTTCCAGTGCTGCAAATGCGGTGCGCAATGTACTGGGCTAGTCGAACTTGGCAATGTCAATGTGGCAATGTGATATGACGAATTCGTCCTTTTTTTCTGCCTCTGCCAATGGCTTGAAGTTCACAATCTTCGATATCTTCACATCTGTTACGATGAACCCACGAGCGTATTTGTTGTTCGCGGTTGTGTCTCCAATTATGAAGATGCCGTAAGCTTTCAAAAAAAGTCTCTAACTCGACCGTAAAAATCCACTAGATATGCTAGTCTTAAAAAAAAAGTCACAATAAAAAAATCATTTTTAAAATTAGTATATTTCAACCGGTACTTTACCTGGTACTTAATCGGCTAATCCGTTTAGAAGTTCAATATTCACAATATCAGCAAAATTGAATGATTTGTGTGTAGCTGTGTATATGTACATGCATAGATAGTTTGGGTATGACAAAATAAGAAAAGTGTGAAAATATTTATTGTTTCCTTTTCGTTTGGTGACTCAGGCAGTCGTCCGTATATGTTCGATTGAGACGTAGAAAAAAATGAATGGTTGCACCAAAGCAAAATATGAAGAATGTGTGCGTATATATGGAAGTTACAACACACTGGGGGATGGTTGATATCTACGACTACACAACTTGAAATGCTTTCATACCGGATTGATGCAACCACCCTTATTTTGAGAATTGTATTCCCGTTTTAAAAGTGTTCGTAACCGTATGTCGTACCTACTTAAATTTAAAACATTCAAATTTTGTTGAAAATTTCAGAGCCTTGCGACGTGTAGTTTCGGAGCCTTTGTCGGTCAGACACACAAACTTTCTGCTTTATATCAATTTTAAATTAAAATTAGTATATTTTATAGTATATTAACTTAGAATAAGTAAGTATGTATATATGTACATGTACGCATGCAAGCTAAAAAAATGTTGTAAATGTGTCTTAATGTTATTTAATACAAAACAAATAAGTTTTGAAAATCAATTTGCCAATCACAAGTAATTACATCGATTGCATCTTCATCAGTTACATTTACTTCAATATCGGAGGCATTTTTAAGATTATTTCTTAAAATAGCATGTTTAGGTGCGTTTTTATAATGCGAAACTTCGGGCGTAATATTTAAAAAAACATGTTTTTAAAAAATGTCACTAGAAAAGTGACTAGAATTTATTAGTTACAAAAAATAAATTTTTGTTTCAGTTGCAACACGGGTTACTTGGTTGAAGAAAGTTTCGGTTTGGTAAATGACTTATATCGACTATAAAATATGGCCAGCGACAAATGGAGATTGACCAATAGCTGCCTTCCATCGTTGACGGTACTGGGCACGATGCTCCCAGTGATTGTTGTCGCTGTCTTGCGCCCGCGAATCTTGGTCGTTATACCGAATATTCAGTCTTCCTCTCTCACTCGAACTAGGAAGCTCGGATCAGAGACCCCCTAAGTTGGAGCATTGGTGTCCATGCGCTTGATGTGGCCGTAATTATTACCGGACTGGATGTAGTCAGATCTTGGTAGAGCTTGTGAGGTTTGCGGTTATGTCTTGTTTATTCACTTTCTTTGCAGACAGTACCATGTACCAGGCACAGAATCTTTCTTTGGAGTGCAACAAGAATCAGTTATGATGTTTTGCTTATCACAGCACAGCTTTCAGCAGAACTTGGGAAATAAAAGCTTGACCACGATTACACTCGTTCGAGTCTGGAGTTTTGATCTTAAAACAATCTTGTTTACTTCAGACACTGATAGAGTTAACCGAAAGACATCCCTACACTGACATTTGTTGTCAAAAATGAGGGTGAGCTTTTGTGAAAGAAATAAGTATTTTGCTTGTATTTAAGTACAAATTTGTAAGTATGCACAATTAACATTTAATTAATTTCTTAATACTTTACATAACTGAGGATATTAAATGTTGCTGTTAACCTTTAAATTCGAAAAGAACTGTTTTTAAAATCAAGTTCTCATTACTATCATCTCTTTCTTACTTCCATACACTTTCATGTAGCCCCAATAAAAGATAAAACCCAACTAGATTTTCACACAACATACAAATGCACATGCACCCGTGCATCAGAATGTACGTTCATCGCTTGAACACTTTGATCTCTTCCATTCCGACCCCCCCATTGCGGAACAATTGGAAAAACGTGGGACATTTGTACGTTGTGTACAAGGACTTCAGCCAGACGACATAAGGAAATGACAAAAGCAATTCTACCTAGAATAGCACGTTGCTGCGCTTTGGCATTTCAAAATTCTTCAGGCGCAAGTAAAGCTAAACGTACCCAGTAATTGCCTTAGGTGAACCCCTTCGGTCTCGACTTCTGTGACCATCGAACAAGCGTTGCCCTATAGTTATGTGAGCAGCTGCAATTAACCCGTTGCTCAATAAAAGCATCCGACAGATGTATCCGCTGTGAATCACGTACAAATGTTTGATAGGTGACTGCACAACCAAGAGACCTAATAGAGATTGTTCCTTCGGTTAGCAAAATTAATTGGAGCTGTGTTGTTGAAGTATCATGAGTTTCCTGAAAAATAATTTGATTCGCTCTAGTCACTTGCGACGTCTGGGGAATTCTTTAATCTTGGAATATTTCAATGGAAGTTAGTGGCAAGTAGATTCGTCCACCAATCTAATCATTTTCACTTTCGGTAGAGCTGGCATAAAGCACGGCTTGCCTCAACGATTTCAATTCAATTACAATTTTTAAATTTGTTGTTATTAAGCAATATTTAAAATTGATTTGTGGCTTAGAGTTATTTCAAAACGATGCTAATGACGTTTGATAAACTATTTATTTATCGTGTTTTAATTGAATTCATTTAGTTTCATATTTTGTATGGCAACGCCACAATTGTAAGCTAATTTATGTGGTTTATTACAAACTACAGCAAGGGCATTTTGGGGTTTGGTTTAATTGTGTCAACGAAAAGCCTAGCACAACCCATTATGCTGCATTCAATTTATATGTTAGCTGATAACGATATATTTCTAAATGTTCCATTCATACACTGTTTAGTTTTATTAAACATTTGATAGTGAATGAATAGATTTGGACAAGCTCGAGTCCAACATTCAAAACGCGTTATCAAAAATTAGACTGACCGGTTGAAGGACTGTCAGTCGAGCCGAGGGGGCCAATTGAAGGATGTGATATTCCATAAATTATGACATGAATGTAGCTAACACAGCCAGGATATTCTTATCCGGTCACCCTGTAGATCAAAATTGTTGTGCAAACGACTTTATTTGGAAATTTTGTTAATGACCGAAATAATAAGATCGTGAATGCAAGCTGCCGAGATAGGATTTATTCTTACTATTGTTTGAGTTACTTGCCGTGATATGTTGAGAATCAAAGCTGCATATTCGGACACAAAAGGCTATGCTTCGATGGTTTGGTCACGTGGCAACAATGTCCCTATCATCACGACTTCCGAGTCGTGCCTTCAATGGGTCAGACTTAGCAAACACAGAACGTGGTGGTTAGACCAAGTCCAAAAAATAGCCTGGTAACTCTTGGGCAAAACTGCTGATGATTTAGAGCCGATGGCGGAGGATCTCTCTCGATCTCTTGTGGGTTTTTGACCCCGCGACCACTTTAGTGGACCATGCGGACCTCTGAAATGAGAAAGTTTGACGAGGATTATGCCTAAGCAGTAAAACCGGTCCCCTCTTCTTCGAAAACGAAGAGTATTACCCATTGATGATAATTTATTCCTTTTGGCGTAAATTGGATATCCCACACAGCTTGTGATGGCATGGTTATCCCATGGTATTCATGGTATTCAGCTTGATCAATAGATGAACCCATCGGACACGTACTGGTTAGGGAAATCGCGAGGCCGAGCCGATTTGAACTTACCCATATTCCACACGTTAGATAATAATAATAATACAATATATTATAATATGGGTGGCGCTACAGATCGTAGAGGGCCAGGGCCTAGCTTCTCAGCAACCACTCGTATTGTGCGTACCTACAGTTTTATGCCGACTCCAAATGGCTAATTTTGAGAAACTTTTTCTAGACAGTTATACTCTTTCAGCATTGTCAGTGGCTCGAAAGAGGTGGGGCCGTGAAAAGTATTTCTCGGCGTACCAGGAATCGAACCTAGTGCGTAGGAGTCGGCGCACATACCCACAACGCCACGGACCACCACACGTTAAATAGACTCATCCAATTTGTGGTCCGAATTATATTTCTGTGACTAATAGACAAAGGAAGAGGACTCTTAGGACTCTTACATAGGCCATCGTAGGCCTATTATATTACAACGCGAATCTATGTAATATAACCTGCTCCGCAAACCCGTTGTGCGTTTACCAAAGCAATGAAGAAGATGTCAGAAGTGCACAACGGCTTCCTCCCACAAGTGATTGTAGGGCAGACTTATGTGTCGAAGAATGTGTTAAAAGAACTTAGTCAACTTGGGCTTGGCATGCACCAGTCTAAAATGGACCTTGCTGGTTCTACAAATTTGCTTAAAAATTTCAGGTTTAGTGTTAATTATCCGAGCGATAGTTTGCCGTATTCCTAGTAAAGTGGATGTTCTGTCAGGACGGAAACAAATGCAAATCGTCCTTCAAAAAGGCTCGCAAGGTGGTTCCACCGACGCAAAAATCTGATTTCTCGCCGACGCCCTCTCTTAACGCTTTTTTGTTAATTGAAACATCTAGGACGCTGACCAGCGACAAGTCAACGATCTGCAACTGTCCTAAGCTCAACAAAATATTGTTGTCACACGTTGCTTGTTGGCCACAATATTTTTGAAGATATCGACGACGAATTATTTTTGTCAGAGTTTGTATTTGATGTCTTCACACTTGTCAAACAAAAGTGTTGTCAAATAAAACACAATTTGAGTGAATGTCTCGTGTCTTTAGAGGCCATTTTAAGCGTCCTTGTTGCGTATAATTTTCTTTGTATTCCCCGTACTCTCAGTCTGTTACAGCATCTAAATGTTCTTTAATGTCAAAGAAAAGAATTATGGTGATCCTTCTGTTCTTAGAGCGTTCTGTCATCTCAGACTGTAAGAATTCGTTAGACGAATTGTTTTTCCACTTATTTGGCAATCACCTCATCCCCACACACCTATGCCACAAATGTTCCTTCTTTTTTTTAATTATTGGAATTTTATCTCATCCTCCCAGCGACGAAATATTTCCGATATTTCTTGCATGCGTGTTTTTTTCAATTTATCAAACCAAACCTTTTTTCCAGAACTGACCCTCCATCAAATCTGATTGACTGACCATTCGAGGCATGCCACACAAGATGACGGCGGATAAAATAAAATACGCAATTGCGTTTTGGGAATATCAATAGGAAATGTGTTCAGTGAGCTCTTGAGTGACACACGGAATATACATTCTGTCGAAATGTCAGTCCAAGTCGATTGACACACTCGCAATTGAAATTGACAACTTCTATTTGAAGTGTATCTTTTGGCTTATTATTAATACATGTGCACATTATTTGAGGTGACAGGGAATTCTATCCTCCAGAGCAATTGCGTTCGCATGCGATTATGGTAATCAACTTGGAATCTTAGAATTCTTTTTGTTCCTGAAATTCAAATGTTACACAATGCGTGGTCCATTAAGTTGTCAGGGTTGCAGGAACTCATATTGACAGTGATTTAATGATTTATGATACTTCTGGTCGATGTTATTGTGCAAAATTTCGCAGAAATTTTCACTCGATTTCATGAGGCATCATATAAGAGAGAGAGAGAAAGAGAGAGAGAGAAGATGATGATGAACTCGGTATGATAAAATCAGTAATTTGGTTGTCGCCAAAGCCGAGAGACTAGCATTCAATTGGCCTACCAATGTCGTCTTTGCATTTTGACATGAAAACATTGTCATGGGCAACGCATCAAGACTTTTCATATTTTACACAGTCCTGTTTATCTTTCCGTTTACCAGAATTTGACATGTCGCACATTATATGGAGTAACAAGAAATTGACAAAAGGACGTTGGAAACATCTTTCAGTGCAACATCACATAATCCGATTGACGTGATATTTGTATCCTCTTAGTGCTTTAAAAGCCAAACTTGCGACAATGCTGATTAGATTTAACGTCCAGCGGTGTCTGTAATGTGTAAATATCTCTTCAAAATTCATTCACAGTGAGTACACTACCGTTTCCATAGCACACATGTCGTATAATTCGAAATTTGTTTGGTGGCAAATTAGTTATACATTTTCGAAGGCTCAGTGTCGTCAATTGTTAACGACGGTCCCAGTTTGCATCTTTTCTTCTTCTTCTTTTTTTGTGGTTGAAAACTGGACCCTGCACAGCTAGCATGTTCTGTTGCTATATGTCTCAAGCTTCTTAGATCAAATTGGCTGAGGTCCCTCTGCACATGTATGTGCTAAGTAAAAAAAGGCATTCGAACTCTGTTGCGATATTCCGCTGATTACGCTCTACATGGGCTAGGTACCTTCGCCATTGAGCCCGTAGGCCTCTGGGCAGCACGAGGTCATATTTGAAATTCTGACTGTTTAAGGACCACTTAAGATCAGACGTAAACCTCTTCAGCCCCAGTCACGCGGACCGAGTTCGTTGAGGTCTTCTTCTCATTTGTGTGCACGATCGTGCCATTATAGCACATTTTGGTTGAAATGGCACTGTGTTTTAAAATTGAATATGGCACTCTGGTAAATGTTTCCAAGATTAACATATTTACATCAACGTTTATGCTGCATCGTTTATACCTGGCTTCCCAAAGAGTTGAACGCTGGTTTTGTTTCAATGAATATGTGTTAGTTATGCATTATTCACTAACTTAATTATTTAATGTATTTATGTTTGTTTCTATAACATTTTGTAATTAAGAGCAATTCATAAAATTCATTAAAATACATAAAAACGTATATTTTGATATATTTCCATTTGTTGCCTTAAGATCCATAAACGACTGTCTAGGCTCCTACCGGCGTACAGCCCGTAGAGTTCATTGTTAAATATTCTACTTTATATGCCAGCAGCGCAAAACGGACTAATCGCACACAGAAGTTTTCTCTCGAAGAGATCAAGCACTTCTTCAACCGCTTTGGAGACTTGCCATGCATCTGCATCTACCCCATGCTCTTTTTAGTCGAATGCTAGCTGACACTATATTGGAGACTTGCTGCCGTTAACCAACCATCTACATATCATCCCCTTACACTAACAGTTGTTGCTTCTGTCTGAAAACCATACCTCTAGTGTTCTTTAACATCAATGATGTAGCTTCTCTTGTTTTCCATCATCATCCTACACAAACTTATTTCAAGCTTACTGTTTTTTCATCAATAAAACGACGGATTTTAATGAAATTGAGTTCTAGCTTATTTAATTACTAATAGACAGATAATATAATAATAATATGGGTGGCGCTACAGCCCGTAGAGGGCCAGGGCCTAGCTTCTCAGCAATCACTCGTGTTCTGCGTGCTATTGTTCTATCACGAGTGGAAGGGATCTACAGTTTTATACCGACTCCGAACGGTCGAGTTTGAGAAGCTTTTTCCAGACAGAGTATAAACTCTTTGAGCATTGTCAGTGACTCGAAAGAGATGGGGCCGTGAAAAGTATATCTTGGCGTACCAGGAATCAAACCTAGACAGGTAGGTCCAAGAGCGTATGAGTCGACGCACATACCCACAACGCCACGGGCCACCACTTAATAGAAAGATACTTCAATTAAAGTAATCGTAAAATTAGTAAGGTTGGAATGAAATAAAAACCGCGTGGATATCATGTATAAAGCTTAATAGATGACGTCTCTTTTTTGTGCATTTACCGTTAGGTTTAGACTTGGCATATAATTTTTTTAATATATTTTGGCATCATACGGAACGTAGCGGAGACTTTCTAGCTGAAAAATTAGGTTTTTGCTTTTAAATTCCTAAAATTTACCTTGTAGGAAATAGTTTAAAAAATATTGAGAAAAACATCGTTTTGCTATCTCATAAAGGTCTTAATTATGGGACACACAAATTCGATTCCACAGTGGTTCACCCATAGGCCAAGATTCAAGAACAGTAACTCTTAAAACATAATTGTGTATTTACATTAGTCAGTAAACTAATTTCCATAACATACATATTTTCCCGATGTGTTTACATTATTATTTCGTTTAGTGCAACGACATTGAACACATGTGACAAGTGAAGTTATTGTTCGTAAGAATTTTAGTTATTATGTATCCATGTACAAGAGCTAGGCATTGCTATTATTTCGTCTTACATCCTAAAAAAATTTGTATATATTCTGTAATATTTATACCCCCAAAAACAACACATTTTGTGTATCCTTATTTCTTCGGTATATTAACTTTGAGTAAGCTTATGGTTTATACGGTTGTATACTCAACCCTTTAGGTTTCTTAGGGAGGACAATTTGTTTGCTTCCATCTGCTTCCTCGGTACTATCGTACAATTTAGTACAAACATCGTGCATGATCAGGCCCTTGACTATGTGTATCTTTGGAAGACTATCATATTCCTTGCCAAATGGACAGCAGTCACAACTCTGATTAACGAATGGGAAAACAAACTTCGCCTAGACCAGTGGACACATGGTCATGGTCTCAGGTAATGCAAACGTTTAATCAGGCCTTATTCATATAAAGAAATACTCAATCTTAACAAAGAAAACTTAAGTTTGTATCAAGCTTTCTTTCAGGCTACTGTGGCCTGAACTACCACCTTAACAATTTAAACCTGTGTCAAGACAAGGTCTGTCGGCTCTGCATCGAAAATGATGAAACTTCTAAGCACATTTTGTGCGATTATCCGGCACTAAAATGGTTAAGAAAACGTATCTTCCATAAGGAGATATTCACGTTAGTGGGTTGAAAAAAACTCCACTACTAAAGACTTACTACAATTCATTCAGGGAAGTAGTACATCTTCTGGGATAACTCCAACCTTCCAATACAATAGATCTATCCAGGTCGCGGTGTCGTTGCTTTCACGGCATGGGTTGTAAAAGAGGAGGGGGGGGAGGGGGAGAATCATATCCCTAGGCACATCCAAAAGACCACGAGGTCTTATAATTAGCGGTATCAGTCAAAATAATTAGTTGTCTTCGCTTTTTATGCTTTTGTTCGACAATTTAAAGAAAATTATTTCAGGTTACACATTTAAGATACATCTAACGATGATTCGAGAATGAATTGTATCCATTTACTGAAGCATTTATTATCGTTTACACTTAATTTGACTTAACACAATACTGTAGCTGTTTATGTTTTTCCTGGCGATGAAATATCATGCTACAGTAAATATATGCGCCACTTACATAGAATGAGTGTTCGAATGAATGTAATCATTACAGACTATAACTGGATTTGCACTTTTCCCATGCAGTCTCATTTTGCTTTAGTTCATCTCCTCTTCACCTAGTTTACAAGTCATGTTGCATGATTCTGAGTGTGCAATCAATCCGATAAATGAATAACTGCATGGTTACATTTCAATGAGAGTATCCAAGTCGAAAGTGCCTTTGGTGCTGGAAGCGATAGTACGAGTAGTTTCACTTATTGATTTTCGATTATCCGACAGAATGACTCGGTGCTATCCCTTAGAATAGTGGAGCTGATGTGGTGAAAGTACACTTGTATGAATAAACTAGGGGTTCATACTATTTTGGGGTTCCAAAGGATGCCGCTCAAATTTGGAAAAAAATCTTTTATTATTAATTCATTCACTTTTTGTGAAAATATGCATATTACGAAAAAAATAAACATAGAAAATAATTATTCACTTTGATCTTCACACGCAATTAGGTAAGTTTCAATGCTGGCATCATAGTAAATAGTCCATAGTAAATAGTTCATTAGATCTTGGCTTTATCTCGAAGACTTTCTGGCGTGATTAAGTCTAGTTAGGCGAAAAATTGTGTTTAAACCTTTAAGCGCCTTCTCAGATAATTGCCCTATTGGTATTTGAAAATGTTTCATAACTTCAATTCCATGGTGAGATATCTTATTCAATGTAAAATACTAACTGTACAACTCCAAGTGCAAATTTTTAGTTTCGCATAGTAAAACAATGAATTTTTCAACATTTATTTCTGAGCCTGTAGCTATTACACTATATATTTGGAAAGCCTTTCAATCAGCGTCTGGTCGACTTTCGTAATTTCTGAGCTTTTTTTGGGTCAGGAAAGAACGTTCTGGTAGTATTGGTCGTCATTGGACGACCCAAACCTTTGCTTTGACTGGTCAACATCCAATCCCATTCTTGATTTGAATTGCGACTGCATTCGTTTTTTCTCTTCCCTGAATAGTGCTTTGTTTTCTCTCCGTCATCCCTCCGATCCAGGACGATTATTTATCCGTAGATACCGGAATCAATATCAATCGCCCGGAAATTTTCATGCCAACAGAAATTTAAAGATGGAAACTAGTATATATTCTTAGCACACCCAAAATGGTAGTGAAAGCTCTAGGAACGCGTCCATAAAATACATTTGCTCCAATACCGGAAATTTAGCTTGTGGACCCCGTTCGCAAATTAAATATCACTGTCCATAAAGTGCTTCGCCCGCAATATTGATCACCTGCACATATATTTACCATATTAAATATCTGCATCATATGCACTATATGCACAATCTTCACCATATTAACCACCTTCACCATATTGACCATATTCAGCGTCTTCACCATATTACCAAATTCACCATATTCACCATGTTAACCATCTCCACCATCTTCAACAACTCACCATCTCAATATCTCCAACATCTGCAACATATTCACCATCTTCATCATATTCACCGTCTTGACCATCTTCACCGTATTCACCACATTCACCATATTGAGCATATTCACCACATGCACCATATTACTATTTTCACTATCAATCACCATCTGCTCTATATTAACCATATTCACCATCTTCACCATATTCAGGATCTGCACCATCTTGACCATCTTCACTATCTGCACCATATTCACCAGATTCACCGTGGCCACTGTCCACAAATTACTTCACCTGCAACAGTTTCTGGACACTACTTACTGTCCACAAATTGATTCGCCCTTCTGGATAATGGCCGCTGTCCGCAAATTCCTTCGCCCGCAATATTGTCTCGACGCTGGCCACTGTCCACAAATCGTATCGCCCACAATGCTTTCTGGACACTGGCCACTGGCCACAAATCGCTTCGCCGCAATATTTTCTGGACACTGGACACTGTCCAGAAATGTCTCCGTTTTTTTTAGCGAAATAATCGGATAAGATTTCATCGAATAACGAATTTGGCCACAGCAGTGAATGGTTCTTTGTGATGATTGCTGTCATACGTATTTGGCTTTGAAATAGAAAAAAACTAACGTTATCGCAGTCCAACTTGCTCGTCGTTCCGCTCTACTGACTGGTACGTGCCAATTAAATGGGTGCAAAAAGGATTCAGGCGTTCACAGAGGATACGTTATGATAGGTACAATGGAGTAGAGATTTATCAGATAAATTTCCCGTGGCAGACTGGTATTTTTTGTGGTTGGCAGCACAGTTCATGTCGCGTAAAGCTTGCAGTTGAATGTAGAAACTAATGTGATTGGTTTGAGCAAACTTTCAACATCTATTTATTTTCTTTGTTCGTATGAGGAATTATTTAACACTGAACGGCATCTATTGGCAGTCTTGTCTACTGCCTTTGTTCCAAGCTGTGGCTAACTTTTAAAACGAAATTAGTCATGTTTGCATAGAACTCTGCAATCCCTAGTAGTGGAAAAAAAACAGATATGAGTTAATATTCCTTAATTCACTTATCATTATGAGACTCATAAAAAGTGGGAGTTTCTGAAAACAGAACCATTCATTAGTTAATACGAAGGTATTGTGCTGGGCCACGGAACGAACGAGTGATGACACCGTAAAAATTATTCAGATATTGATTATTCGGCATTTTTAAACTAATGAAATTCAAAGCATTTTCGTGACAAAGAAGCATTTGGCAGAACACAATGGTATCATCGTGTGCCATATAATGGCACATACACAAAATGTGACCAAAATTGTCCGTTGAGCCATGTGATCCGTTTTGTTTCAATTTGCATAATGTTGTGGCACAAATTAAGTCTGACAGCCAGTAACTCTGACTGAAGACAAATATTGCAGTTAATTGAGGCCAGATTAGAGTGCATCGCCTCAAATTAAATATATGAATGAAATGAAAGGCGTACATTTCTGTGGAGCCAAAATTCCGGCACTAATGTTTGCAGATAACGTAGTTTTCCTCGCCGACTTAATATAAACTATAGAGTTTCGCTGATCAACATACTAGATACCTCCTGCAAAACATGGAATTTGGATGTTAATTTAGAAAAATCAAAGATGATCGTATTTAGAGATGGTCTCCATTTTTCACCTCGAGCGAAGGTACGAAGGAGATTTCAAGTCCAACAGATTGAGATATTTAAGCAGTACAAGTATCTTGGAGTTTTCATTACGAACATTCCGGCACTAATGTTTGCAGATGACGTAGTTTTCCTCGCCGACTTAATATAAACTATAGTTTCGTTGATCAACATACTAGATACCTCCTGCAAAACATGGAATTTGGATGTTAATTTAGAAAAATCAAAGATGATCGTATTTAGAGATGGTCTCCATTTTTCACCTCGAGCGAAGGTACGAAGGAGATTTCAAGGCCAACAGATTGAGATATTTAAGCAGTACAAGTATCTTGGAGTTTTGATTACGAACATAAATATGAACAAGCACTTTAAAGTTAAAGTGGCAGATTTTTGCTGTTTGTTAAAACAGCGATGAAATAAAGAAGAGTCGTCGATGTTCGAGCAAGTCTAATCACTCTGCGATGTTGTTGTCTCCTTTAAGTTTTATCGATCACTTTTGGATTCTATCTAGTATGTGTAGGGTGATTTTGGGGGCTCCAGGCCAGATATGAGAGCTTGGTGCGGATATACGCCTTTTAAATCAGAGGGGATACCATTTTTTTCTTCCGAACGCCGTTCCAATTCTACGGCCGAAGGACGGGGTAGTGTGTCTTGGAACGAATGTGAAAAACTGAGAGTGCTTTCATCAGCTGAGGAATGGATTGGATTAGAAGTAGCAGACAAGAGATCATTCACAAAAATAAGAAAGAGTGTCGGAGACAGAACAGAGAACAGAGCAGCTTTTTGGTGGAGATCAAGCGCAACGATCTTGCTAAACAGTAATAAGAAAAAAATACTTCAATTAGTAGCAGTTTAGCGACCTTTTACAAAACCATGTTGCTTTGATCTGTGATAATGTTATGGATCATGATTGACAATGATTTACTTACGCCTGAACGGCTTGATGAAGAGGTCATCCAACCAAAACTGTGTGGAGCGCCTTCTCCCAGTCAATCAGACAGTCACGCTTGCATGATGATGAGGAAGAAACATCCTTCTCTCACTTTTTCTTCCCATGGTTATATTGGTCATTTTCCCTTAGAATCATACATATACGGCAATTGCATTCGTTGGTCGCGTTTCAACATGATAATTTCGGAACCTTTATCAAATTAGTATGTCCGTTTGTTCAACTGTATGTGTCAAGTGTCAAGCTTCAACATTTATGAAACGGTTTAACCATGAAGTACGTACATATTGATATACAATTTTTTTGTTTTCAATACCCAAAGAAAAAAGAGAGAAGAAAAAAAGTTTGTTGGCAAACAAGGATGTGCCCGCACTCCACTAGTGGGCTGTCGATTGCAATGACCTACGCATGTCTGTGACATTTGTAATCAAATAATTACATTTTTGCTTACTACTTCCGCTATAAGAATCACAGAAAAATGATTGGTACATACATTTCTTCACCAGGATATGCTAATCGAAGCTAATCGAAGAATAAAGTCATACTCGAATCTGTTCAGCCATTTTGTAGTAATATGTGCGTAAAACATTATTTAAAAAGTCATATAAAATGGGTTTAATGGCCCAAAAACGGAAGTAGGATACTAAAAACCATCCATATAACAGCTGATTGATTTATATATACATATGTATATTGTTAAGGTTTCGTTACGTACCTACTCGCGGACAAACTGAAAAATGTGTTCTCTTTTATAGATGTAGAGAAAAGAAAAGATTAATTGCATAATGATTACTGATATCGACGAAGATAATGGACTCACAAGTCTTACAATAATTGCTGAGGATTCAGCAGGAATTTATGGAGAGAATTCTGCAATCGATTGCAGAAAGTATGAATGGAGCTTTTGGTGGACAGTTCAACAAGTTTCTGCCACCATTTCCCCCATTTGCAGCAGATAGAGAGAATAGGGATAGTTATAATTTCCTATTGCAACAAAGTTTCGCTGCAAATTCTGTGTAAGACGACCCTTAAAAAGGCGCTGTTCCCCTCTAAGTGCGGGAATTTAATCACTCACGAACGTATGGTAGCAACGCAACGGAAAAATGTTATCTTAGCCAAAGTCGAGGAATTGGTCAATCCATACGAGTTAATTATTGTCAATATTAATGCTTTACTTAAGGCGCTTAAAAAAATATGTATAGTGTAGGTGTCAAAACAAAACACAATTTATTAAATATCACTCACTTTTGTAACGTCGTTTATAACGACTGTCTGCGATCCTCTCCGCAAATACCCAACTGGCAGTCATCCACTCATTCTCTCTCCCACTCTGCTTCTATGTTAACTACTAAGAGTGCGAATATGCCACAATATGAATGCCATAACCTATTGCCAAGCGCATTTTACTACCTTCCTCAACTGCTAAAATACTTGAATTAAACAAGTGAAGATGAGATTAGACAGGATTAAAATCAGTCATTTCATTCCATCATCATCCTCATTATTCCTCACCGAGGTGGATTACGATTCAAGTACATATCCGTTAACAACTCTGATTGGATCATGAAAACCTAGTTCATTCTTACTGCATTAAATTAGTTATCAACGCAATTGCTACTCATGCTAACGCGTGAGATGTTTCACATCCAAAAATGAAGTTTCTACATGTTAAGCTTATTTTCGATCACGATTTTAACCATCTGCTATGTATATTCCTTCGTACTGGTGAGAATGTACATACGACAGACATGCAACTCTGTCCTACACCTGAGAAACTCGATTGCACGAATGTACTTTTTTTGACAGCACAACATCAACAGATATTTGCTGAGTCTGCTAAGAGTAATTATGTTAGCACCCATAAAGCGATTTCCTTTTGATTATTTGTGCGCCAAAGAAACACTGCACCATTTAATTAGAACTGCTCACACCGACCGAGCGATTCGGGTAAGTTGTACACCGTTGTTTCCGAAATCAATTAATTCACTCAGTTACAAATCAATTAAAAATGATTTTTCCTTTAGCGACAATGGGAAAAGAGGAAAACGTGAAAGGGAATATTCTTTTGAAATCGACGCATTAGCAACCTAGCTTCCATTTCAATCCAATTAAAATTTTAATTGTCCTTTCAACGGGAGCTTGCCTCAATTCACCCAGCCGCCAATTAACCAAATCACAGAATCTGGTGAGTGTGGACATTTTTGGAAAACCTCCAATTATCTGCAAATGGTCCTTCTCGAGATATGGTGACCACCAAATGAAAGATAAAATTGTATTTCCCCTCAATTAAGGGCGGGCATGGATTTGTCACACGAGTCCTGTTTGTGTGCTAGTAACGTTGTAAGTGCCATCTAGTCGTCAATTGACCCTTATAGCTTCTATCCGAGCACTGTGTTGATAAAAACTAATTGTCTCGGTCTTCGTATGCGACTTAATTACGTAAATTACAGATCAATCCCTAAGTGGAAATTGTCCTTTGGTAGATTTTGCGGAAAATCTTAATCGAGAAGAGAAGTTAATTTCAACTTACTGGGAAGCTTAATTAATTTATGGACACTAGGAATTGGTTCAATTTGAATAGTTTTGTTAAGTGGAATAAGTTCACTTAGATTACATATTTTATTTTCTAAATTTCGATTAATTAGTTTGTACTGCGATGTATTATAAAATGGACGTAAAGAAAGCCATCACTTCGAGATCATACAATTTGTTGGGACTTGTTAAGAAGTTGAATATGTATGTGCGTGCACACAATAAAGAGAAGAACAATTGAATAATATTTATATTTAATAAAAAATATGAAATCATTGCAAATTGGATTTCAGTGAGTTACATTAATTCCTTAAAAAATATTTGACTTTCTAAAATAAAATGAACTTTCAGTTTCAACAAAAACGTGCAACCGGAGCAAAAGTAGTGGTTTTGTGCGATAAATTATTTTGAAAAGTCTAAAGTGACTTTTTGTGACCTAAAGCCTTGTATAAGAGTGAAAATAAGTTAAAATTTAACTTTTACTAAGAAATAAAAACTTACGTGAAACTTAGGAAAAATTTCTTTGTTTTTCATTCTGGTGTTAATCATCTAGGGCAATGCAGCTTTTTCAAGGCCAAATGTGTTTTTAGCAATAAGTAAAACTGAAAACTATGAGTGTTGTTTTTGGTTCTTGAATCTTATATTTTTCTCTTTTTAAAAATTTCTGTTTAATAATACATTTAAAATTTAACACAATTTAGTTTTTTTAATTTTTAAAAGAAATATTTTCCACATCAAACCGATTTATAGTACCTGAAGAAAAGTCTCTTTTACTTACAAAAATGTTTTGACTCCTAAGACTTGATAACAAAGGGTCTGACGAAATCATCATTCTATTAAAAATATCAGTCAGATTGTCGATCCTTGAAGTTTTTCGGCTGAATTGCTGCCTAAAAATTGCCAAGGCTTCTTCACTAAACTGACCGATCGGCAAGAGACAAGAAGAAGCAATTAAATGGCCATGAATCAAGATTTTGTGCACTGTTGTACTCATATAGTACCAGGGATACAGTGATACGAAATATCATACCGTTACCACTTGGTTTTAAGCTGGTGTTTGAAATTTTTCAAGTCTTGTCGAAGCTCGTGTAGATGAATTTCGCTGCATAACGTCCTACGTTGAAGGAAAGCCTCAATTTCAAAAAATCTTGCATTAAAAGTCTGCACCCAAATTACAAGAAACAACGAAAAAAATAGATTCCGTTACTTTATGCAATGCATAACGTTGTTCTCACTCTCAATTTTGCCATCCGCGCGTAAACAGCTATTCTTAAAGTGATATTGTGAAATAGATAGTTATTTGAAGCAAATATGTCAGTGCAATTTTGTTACAATCGGAAGTAAGTCGTAAGTGGTCGTTATGAAGTGAAAAAGAAAAAAGTACGACAAAGTGACGGCGTAAAACTTCTGTCATTTGAAGATTTGGTTATCAACATTAAATTCTTTAAATTAATACATAATTTAAGTGCCGCCACTCAGCGCAACATCTTTTTTTCTTCTCTTACACGTATCAATTCCGACTATTTCCGACTATTTCCTTTACGAAAAGACATTTTTTTCATTTTCATTCAGAGTAAAAATCTTTTGATGCCTTCAGTAACGGTTTCTGCAACTGCTGTTTTCAGGACGTGATGTTTAAAAAGTCAATATTCGTTATTGATGAAGCAGATCGCAACAAATGTCTCGAATACAGTAAAACTTTTGTATCACACGATTTTTAAATTGCCTGAAATTACTATGCCAACAACTTCTAGAAAGTTATCCTTTATAACCAAAATGGAATGATTTGAAACGCAATTTGCAATTCGAATGTATTACACATCTATTTTCAGATTCATTTAACGTTTTCGTTTGAGCAAGGGAGAATTTAAGCAATGTGTCTCTAAGCTTGAGCAAAGCCCACGTTCGTCTATTGCAGTACCTCCTCTGCTGCATAAGTCTGGGTGTTCCTCCATAATCTCCCCGACAATTCGTTTATGCGGGGAATATATTTTGTTGCAGTTTATCCTAGAAAATGTAGTTATTGTATTTTATGTACCTATTTTATTTTAAAATTATTAACGAAGTCCTTACTCACTTTATGATTTTAGAAATCAAAACTACACTTTTTTAAACCCATCCGTTCAATGTCAACTGATCGAATCAGTTCACGTGTCCTGTAATCCCAAACATACGATTTTCGTTAATGATGTGTTTAGGCAGTACTTCCACAGCTGCTTAGCGGGCCAGACCAGGAGAGAGTGAATGATCAGGAAATCCCAACTACAGTCGATGAAGTTGTCATCCCATCTAGCTTTAAAGAAATCGGTACAGCCATTAAAAGGATGAAGAACAACAAAGCCGCAGGCTCAGATGGGTTACCATCAGAGACCTTCAAGTTCTTTTAGGGAGCATGCACCAGATCATCTGCAGAATTTGGGATGAGGATGGGGATTTCAGTTGATGTGTGTGACTCCAATCCATACCCCTTTGTCCAACTGCTCCTTTTGCTCAATCAATAGACTTCTAGGGCAGCAGTATTTCTGACTATACCATTTGTTTACTCATTCCATTGGTAAAGTTTACTTCGGGATCATCACGGTTTGGAGTATTTCCAAGTCTCATCCTCTTAACGATTGAATCCATGGTCTGCATTCACTAAGCCCTTCTGAGTCGGCATAAAACTGTAGGTCCAACACTAGTACAATACGAGTGGCTGCTATAGAGGCTAGGTCCATATCCACCAGAGACCGGTGCGACGGTGTGAAACTAATAGACGGTTATATAATTAATAGCCATCATACCAGATGATGTTGTAAATCGCAGTGCTCCCATCATACATAAAAAAATACATGCAGATCTTTGGATTGTGCTAAACTTTAACAAATATCATCCGCATCATATCTCAATGATATCGCATATTCTTCGAAGATCGTTAGTAGAGAAGTCATAAGCATATGAATTCATTTAATTCTTCTTTTTCTCTATTAGTGCTACAGTCCGTTGTGGACCTGTGTGTTTGGCAACAACCCCCTCCAGCTGGCAGTATCTTTAGCCAGCTGACTCCAATTTTGTATGCCAAGTTGCCTGAGGACTTGTGCTGATGCCTTCATTGGAATCGCTCTTCATAACCACACTCAAATTCTTTGATGTTTTACTGAAAAATCAGGGATGTTTATGATCGAAGATACTCTTCAGGAACTAAGACCGTTCTAGCTTAAATTGTCTCTGAGATTTCTGTATGTAACACTTTATAACTTTGTCAGCGGGGCCTATCACAGGCTATTGCCTGCTGGGGACTGGGTGTCCCCTACAAGGACCTACTTATGTAGAGAATGCTTGGAAACGGAGGAGGGACTATTCTCCGCTACCTCAGAATACGAGGTAAAAATCCATTTCCTACATAAATATTCAAATGAAACGAATTGGCTGTTATAAAACACTGCTAGAAATCGCTTCAAGAAACATTAAAGCATGGATCGTGACGGTTACCGTGACATTCACTCTTGCCCACTCACCACTACCTAATACTAAAAAAACGTATGTATGTTGATTTCATTTGGAAAATCTATTATAGCTTACTATATTTTTCCAACGACGCACAGGGGTCGATATGGGTGAACTTATTTTCTTTTTTTATTATTTTCTTCGATTGGAAATGTGTTTTATAAATTAAATTGAATTCATTTCCATAACTTTTCACTTTAAAAGAAAAATTTCATCGTAAAAAGAGTGGATTGATACTTGTAAGAGAAAAAGATTGAAAGTTGCACTGAGTGGCGCCACTTAATTTATAGATTAATTTGAAAATTTGAAGATAATAATCAAATCTTTAAATGCCAAAAGTCGTACAATGTCATTTATTTGTCGCACATTTTTTAATGCACCAAAAAAATTTTCCACCACCTTTAGATCACTGCGACTATGACTACAAATAAATGCACTGTTTTTTTAAAAACCTGCTAGTTTGTACTATTGACTACTGTTGACTACTGTTCGACGCTTCGGTTGGCTGCTCTCCTTTTTTTCCAAAGCCTCACTTATCACAATCTCATTCCGGATCAGAAATTGTCGGATTCTTCTTTAAGCGATTATCATCAGATCTTTAGACATATGGATTGAACAAAGGCACCTTACCCATTTCAGCTCAGCATGAACTCATTGCACATTGCACAGATTCAAGCATCTTCATTGAATTGCAGAATTCAAATAATGGATTCATATTGTCATTCGAATGAAAATGTGTAAGTATCAACAAACTAGTTCTATAGCCCGAACTGGATTGAATAACAAAGAAGTCAAATCGTTTCGCATGTACATACTCGTCGAGGAATGCATGAAATGGGGTGAAATTGTTTCAATTGCTACCCCTTAATATGAGGTTGTCGTTGATGTCTTGGCCCTTGCATCTTCATACGGATTCCGGTAGATTGGATTGAATTCCAAGCGTACTCCAAATCGCATTAGTAAACAATAAGAACTTTCATTTCAACACTCCAATGCCCTCCCAGACCCGGACTGTAATAAAGTTACTTTCAGCTGAACTGTTCCTTTCGAACGAAAAATACTGAATTGAGCAGCCATAACAGTACTACACTCAATTCCTAATCGTATTTATTCGCTACCACTTAAGAAACATACATTCGATCCTACATATATGCATACTTGTATGAGGATGGATGTGAAATCGAATCTAATGAATATATGGGTCGTATAATTCTTCAGAGAATTTCAATAAAAGATATTTCGAATTTTGAAACTTGGGTATGCCTGATGGGGAAATATAATACTTGAATTGTTCATTCGTCTGTACGTGCATTCAAACCCAAGTACACAACACAAGTATGTAACATATAGAAGGAAAATAGAAAATAGGTACACTATTTTGAAATGGAGCATATTAAAGCGGCGATGCAAAGTTGAACATTCGAATAGTTGGAGTTTTACAACGCATACGTACGTACTTCCATAATTATGTGGCCACACTCTTTAAAATTGAAACTATAATCATTAATCTTAATGAGTGTTTAGAGAGACTCGTGCTTCATTTTCCATTTTCATTGAATCTGAACTTCGAAACGTGAATACGTTCTTGTTAGGACTATGCTAGGCAGTGCTGGGACTTAATATTTTCAATGTGTGGTAGATGCCGAAGAAAATGAGTAGTAGATTTGGAGAAAGCGTAATAGATCTGGTTTACCATTCAATTTCTAAAAACGGTCACATAAAATGGTGCACTCACAAAAATTAGCTCTTCTGTGTTCACATTTTTGTAACACAGTGAACAGTCTTCAGTTATAAAACATCTTTGTAATGTTGTGCCCATATTTTCCTTGGAAATTGAGCTGTGTGAAGGGGTTGAGAAACAAGAAATGACATAAGTTTGAAGAATTAAAATGCGTGGTGGTTTTTTCACTTTGTGTAGTAGATGTCCCAGATCTGAAAATTTCGTAAAATTGAAGTAGATCTACGACAATGGTCTATGACAATGGTGAACCTGACGGAGTTGTGGAGCAATACCGTAGCTTTCACAATTCGCTCTGCAGATTGTGGATTCATATTTAATGGAGCCAACAACATTGCTGAGAAGCCAGGCCCTGGTCCTCTACGGGCTGTAGCGCCACCCATATTATATTAGCAACATTCTCCACTTTGTTACCAATATGCCTCATGCATTCTCAATAACCCGTCGAGCTCGTGAAAGACGATTATTGAACGATTGAACGGCTCTTTATCTTGCGTAAGTGTTGCTCCAAAATATGATCATTAGAAATATTGAACAAATTAAATGTAAAACATGTATAAAACATTACCTCTATTCAATATAAATCAATATAAATTCAGCATAACCAACGAAATAATGCGGGAACTTGACGTTAGTGTTGGGCAAGAAATCATCCACCGGCAGTCGCAGTTTGTCTTGAAAAAGACGTTTACCAAAATCAGAATCATAGAGAACGCCGCCCTCACTTTGAGATCCATATGCCCGTTAAGGTGTAGTTAGCATCACAGACCTCCATAAACGATTGAATGGTGCCCCTTATAATTATAAAATAAAGAGCCTGTACACGTTACATAAAATAGTGATTATTATAATGTAACTATTTATATGTGTGCAACATATCTGATTTATTTGGACATGTGATATTAACATGTTTTCCGTCAGTAGCACCAACACAGATTGGAAGAGTCCACTTGTATAGAACTCTTGTACTATTCTCTTCCATTCTGTGGAATTTGGAGGTGACAAATAGATTGGTCCAAGGGTATCCCAAAGAACATCGCATGTTTGAATGCCATTGCAAGCAATAGTTTGCTCAATCCATGTGCTAAATAGCTAGAAAAAAATAATTATCTTGATGTACTGAATTAAAAAGTAAATTTAATATTTTCTTAATTCTAACAGCCGTACAAAATTCGTCATTATATAGCTTTTGGAAGTTTAGTGCAAAAAAACCGTGCACATCTCGATCCACGTTTAAACGCCGGACCAAAAATTCACGCTGGTTTCTTCTTTTAATAATATTGTCTTTCAATTCGAGCAGTATCACTGTTCTCAGTTTAGTCAGACATTTTTAAAAGATAAGTTCAAACCGCTCTAAAAAACCACCAAAACAAATTGAATTTGAGCCTACTGTCAAATGAAATCAGCTGTGCGTTGAGGTATTCATTGCGTCAGGTACTTCACCGTCAATGGACGCAATACAAGTTAAGTATTCTATGTGCCGGAGCCTTTATTCACGTGAATATATACAATATAAGAAACTTAAGTACACTTAAGTGTATCGACATCAGTGCAAAAAAGTCAAAATGATTTAAATTTAATTTGTATCTACAGCACTTATACAGAACATCATCAATCTATATAACAAGTTCCACCCAAGTGCATACCTGTGTAATTTCAGAAAGTTTACTAATCATACTAACTAGCTGCTTCCAGTTGCGCACAGTTGGTTGAGGTCCTTCTCCGCCGGTGTTTTGATACCGAAGACACTTCTTGCCGGAGGCTTAACCGTTGAAAATGTACACGCTTGACTAGACTCATGTTCCATCTCATGTAGGGTTAGATATTAGGTCAGATAGTTCGTGGTAAAACGTCTTCGCCCAGATATCATCAACGTAAACAGTGCCGAAGGACATACTCAGAACTAATGACGAAAACAAAGGCTGTTTTATCCACTTTTTAAAATGTCCTTACCTTTGCCCTAAGGATCACTCAATGTTAGAAAGTATTCAAAATATTTAAAGGTAGTCAGCGAGGAGTGATCCATTTTAGTAGGGAACCCTAAATGTAGCACAAAGCCGTTATTTGTTTACTCACTCCTTCCAACCGCGTTCTCCTTGTACTTTCATTATATCTGAAACAAAAAACTATTATGGCTGCATGTTTTGTGGGTGTGGGTGCAACCACTTTGCGGTGTGAACTGTGTAGTGGCACGACTTCCGACAGTCACCTGTTAGTCCAGCACTTGAAGTGGTGAGGTACAGATCCGGCCCAAGTAAAGCTATATTCGATGTCAGCAGAAAAAAATAAAAAAGGTACACTTTACTTGAGGAAATCCATGGCGAAGTTACATACCATTTCAAACTAACGATATTTGTACTTTGGAGCCCGATTGTGTACACATGAAACTTCCGCTTCAGGAATATGGCAGGTGGGTGAAGACTTCCGATGAACTCCACAAGCTTGGTCTTGATGAGTGGAAGCAGCGTGACCAGGACCCTCAACGATGGAAGGCGGCAATTGCTCAGGCTCAGACACTCCATGGGTCGCCAGCCTGATAAGTTAGTAAGTAAGTATTCATCCGTTGCAGTGAATTATGATAAAATATTATACTATATAAGTCTTATCAAAGATCACATTTTTTCATTGCTCCTAGATGTCTGGGGTTATTCCTCTAAGGATGTCTTAGTCTTCAAATACACAATTAAAGTGGACAAGTTTAAAACTCCAGCCATAGTCATGTTTTTCGTCTCGTAAGAAAAACCTAGATCTATCAAACCGTGTGAAGTTCAACGCATTTATCAAAGCACACGCATTAATCGTAATTCACAAGTCACTTTCCATTAAAAGAATACTCAATCTCAGTAACGGCATCTTCTTTGCATTTTCAGAGTCCCTTAAACGTAGAAAAGGAAACCAAACTGTTTGAGTAGTATAGTTTATGTATTTACTGACCACTTAAATCAGACGAAAGGATACAACGTAAATATTTTCCTTAAGTGCGGATCCGGTCAGCTATACACCAACATCCGTCTTGGTGTAGCGGAAGTAGAAGGCAAATGCAGTCTGCCAAAGTAATTGAAAGTATACCACTCCAGCATTGATGTACAATTGCATGTACCAGACCATTTCCAGTTTCGCACAGTTTCCTTGCTAGAACAACGTTTTGAAAATATTATGGCAAGTGCATTTCAGCCATCTACAAGTATCTCTATGAGCAAGAATACTGATACGAAGTGCAGTTCATCGGTGAGGGCTAATTTTGGTCAAGTGGCGTAAACAAACTTTTAAGTGACTTTTAAGGTCTTAGAACGGAGTAGTTCTCATACCTACTACAGCTTGGAAACATACAAGTGAAATGTTGTTGCTCAATTAAATGAAGTGTTGTAATCGAGAAATTGCTTACCCCATACATGGATGTTTGTCAATGTAAAAGTGGTTGGTCCACGTAGAGCAAGACGAATAAATCTCCGCTGGACACACCGGCTTCAATAAGTTTGCATATCGTGACACGGATACCAGACATGACTACCGAATTCGAGACTAAGCCGAACAAGAGTGCCGTACAGTACAAGCTCGTTAGTTCGAAATGGTCGGGGGGAAGATCATCATTTTCCGAATTAATGAGAGATTTTTTTATGCACTAAAACGCGTTCCTATCGATGCAAAAATGCAAGAACTTAAAACGAAAAAGGATTTTAGTAACACAGACCAATCTAAATGTGGATTACCGGGATTCCTACAACATTTTCATGGCTTCTAAATGTGAATTGGCGGGACTCCTCCAATATATATTTTGATGATTTGTTCCGACTTCTACATACGTTTTTGTACATGTTTAGCACATATTTTAGTACATATTTGAGATCTATTTTCTACCTAAACGTGTTCAATTTCTGCGTTATTTAATTTCAGGTAAATAAAGTTTTACGTTAAAAATTGAAAACGGACTCTGATTTATTTGGAAAAATCTCTTTAATTCGGAAAAAATATTTGTTCCGAATAAACGAGTTTTTCGAATTAAAGAGTTTCGGTTTAAAGAGCTTTAACTGTAGAGGGCCTACGTTACGTAAGGTTTCGAAAAATCTTTCGACCAGCGATTCACAAAGCCAAGAGCTTCAGGTTTCAAAAATACAACGGCTGTTAAAATGGCCATTAAGGTTTGTCATTTCATCATGCAACGATTTTCGGTTGCCGAACATGTGAAAATATAAAAATATATCGAAATTCTGACTCAGTTGTAAATACGAAATGTGAATTTCGTAAAGTTGATCGTCATCATGGTATCAGAGAGCACAGTGGAAAAGTTCAAGTATGGGTACATTTTTTGGACCTTAAGCCAGCAACCAGACAGAGATTGGTCCGAAATGAAGAAAACATATCCGCCTGTGTCGAAGAAGACGCAGAAATGTCGATTCAATCGACTTACATATTTTATGCGACGCTTACGAAAACGCGACATCTGCACCAACCTCCAGTGCAGGTTTAAATTTGTTGTGTTACCGCAAATATTAAAATTTTACTACTCTATCGAATGCTACATTCAGCAATTTTCAAGGTAAGAAAAAAACAGAAAGAAACATGGAAATCGTTGTTTTCGTCTCAAAAGTTTTTTTTTTAAGTCATCTTTAACGTTTGATGACCTGGATGTTTGGAATAGAGTCGAAGAAGGTGAAGGTCCAATAGTCGAAGAAGACGAGGATTCGACAGTCATCAACATTAACGGAGATGAAGATGAAGATGAAGACAGAGGTGCTGATGAGCAAATTCAAGTGACGAAACAGTAAGACGCTAGTGATACTTCAAAACATGTGCCAAATGGTCGGAAGAAAGCCAATCAGATTGCTACAAAATGTTGATTCAAAAAAACCGGTTTCGGTATAACGAATTGGTTGTACATTATATCTTTCGTTATACTGTAAGTCCAGTGTATAATTAAAGGGGAAATTTTAACCAATCGTCTTAAAATCGGACTTATTTTCGTTATCGTATCGTGATTGCTCAGCGAAAGAATGTGAATTGCTATGCTGCGGGTTGCACTCTTCTGACAATGTTCAACCTTTTTCAGACTGGCTTGAACGTTTTCCGACTCAGACATTTGTATGGATTTATGCACCATGTCACTGATAGGACATGTGTGTATGACACCGACTCAAGCACATTTCACGATTTGTCAAGCAAAGTCACGATCAACACAAAAACGAAACGGCGTGTAAATTTGTTTCACTTTTTGTAACAACCCAACTCAAATTGCATGTGCATTAGTTATACGCTGATAACGGTACATGAGTTTAAATTATTTCTCAAATCAGGTTTTTTGCCCATAACTTCCGAAGCAGCAAAGAGTTGTTATAAATTCCGAGAGAATAAAGTTTTGTTGTCACACGACACTTTTCGAAATGATATTCAAAAGAAGTTTAAAATGGGGATTTCCATCGGTGTGTGCGTGTGTGTATAACGTACACGTTTTATTTGCGTTACACGTTTTAAAGGAATAGCGGTTCCATAATGGATGGCAAACAAGGGTTAAGATTTATGGCCTACACACATCCAAACATAATTTCCATACATTATGAGAAAGCCAGAAAAGTCAACCATTGTGTGCGAGTACAAGGCAAACAGAACATAATACCGGCAATACCCTTCGCGTGTTTATGCCAACGCCAACATTTAAAGCTGTTTAGGGAGGCTTATGACTTGTTCTTAAGCGAGAACTTCCTTCCATCTTACGCCGCCTTACGTTAGTTACTTCCACCTCCTGCAGCTACTGCGGCTGATTGCAGGTGAAGAATATGAATGGGTATGGGCACACAAGGAGGAAACGAACCTAGACGGGGCATGTACGTGGGGGTATGTGTATGTAATCTGCCTGGCCTGTTTTTTGCCCCAGTTTGTCTTGTTGGGTACAATATGCGGCTTTAGGTTTCGATGTAAAATGAAAAGTTTGTCAGTTTTTGCAGAATTTATGACTTCATTTCACGTTGGAAGTAGGACATTCAACGTTTGGAGGGATTTATTACATTGTTGTGTTCGCGCGGTTGTCCTATGACACACGTACCGGTTAACTAGATTACATTGTGTCTCACATGCTGGGTTAAAGTATCACGCGCAATTGCTACACTACAGCACGGTTGTGTGCAGTCACGCACTTAGGAGTGAATCTCGTGCTAAAGAAAGCTTAGCCGTTGCTGACGATTTACGTTGACACAGAAGAATGTTGTTTTTGTTTCGCCCCGTCTCGCATTCATGGCTATACAATCATTTATGTGTTGTTGTTGATTAAATTCCATGGTTTTGGGTACAGCTAGTCGGTATGTGGAGCGCATGCATGGTGGAAACGAGTTGAAGGAGGTGGCTCTTAAGGGAAGATCACCGGATGGGAACAAAACACACACAGAACTGAACTACTTAAGACATAATTTGACGCTACATACTACATTATTGAAATAAGTTGTGGGTGATGATGATTTATTGTTGGTATATCAGAATGTTTGTTTTTTCTGAGCCTGTAGGTGTTCTGACAGCTTGCAACAACATAATTATGCTACGACAATATTAGTGATAATTTCTGTTGAATTTCGAAAATTTCGAAAACTTCGTCTGGGTCCTTAAACATTTTTCAGATGGTTAGAAGCATCGCTAAGTAACCGGTGTTGGACGGCTGCACTTTTTTTGTCCTTTAGCCATCGAGTTTATTGCGATTGCTACGATGAAACACATCAGAATCACTACAATGTTTAGGAATCATAATTTCCTGTTCGGAGTCTTCGACTTCAAGTCGACGTAAAGGCACAACAAAAGTCTCTACTGCAAGACCAAACGAAGATGAAGAACTCTTGACTGATAACAGGTTGGCGCTGCAGTCGGAGACGGACTAGCTTCTACATCAACCACTGGCGTAGTTTTTTAAATTCTTGCCTGATTTATTAATTCTTGTTTTTTACTGGTTGCGAATTCGTTGGTGTCTTTCATTGACAGGTCTAACAATATTCTGAGATGTCAATCGACGCAATTGTTTGAGCAATCAGGCCTATCCCAAGAGTATATGAAATCAGTTGTCAGTTCAGATGTCTTTAAAGATCCAAAGCACTCAGTTTGGTAGTTAAATTAAATTCCAATAGTCTGACACCTGCATTTAAGTCTTTTATAAAGCGGTGCGGTCGTAAGTGGTACGTTTTTAGCGATAAAATTAATTAAACGGCACTTTCCGCAGTAACTCACGCGACATCGTCGTTTCGCTGTGAGTACTTCAAGAGCTCTCTGCTAACTGCCTACGTTCAACATGCTTTAAAGATAAAGATGAAAGGGCCTGGGCTCAAGTGCTTCTAAAATAAATGTCCCCGTAAAATAGGAGTACTTTCTTCATATTGCGCTGCCTCCGATAGTGAAAGCAACTCATTTTTGAGACAATCCCAAGGAATTTCGTGAACTTCAGTTAATATTTTGAATAAAATTACTTAGCTCGCCTAAGTTGTCAGTTGATCGTGATGGCGTCAACGGTTTGTGCTGGCCTTCCCAGCATAACCAGACTATGTGAGCCCTTTGAGCTTAGAGTAAGGTATACTTGCTTCAAAATGAAACAGGAGGTAACTACAAAGAGCTTTCTTAACCTGTTCGTGGATATGTACATAGTTTTCAATTGTAATTTACTCTCGATGACAGAAGAATATTTCAGTGACAGTTAGTTGATGTTAGTTGCATGGCACTCAGTAGGGAGGATTCAAAGGAGGCAATTTTCTATTTTTGAGTAAAGAGTAGTAGTACAGATCACTATATGTCTAAAAGGATTGGCAAGAAACTGATAGGTCGGTAGAGACATTTTCCTACCTTGTGTTTGGGAATCATTTTATTCTCTTCTGAACAAAACTGGTAGGTGCTTATGAAAGTCTGTCTTCAGGCCAGTAACACACAATCGAAAAGTTCTTCACTTTACCGTAGGTTATAGAAAATACATCTCGTGTAATAAATGTAGCTTCTGGCGTTCCGCAGAGTAATCATTTGAGAAATATTTAATTTTTGTGAAGTTCCATCGTTCGCGAACGATTTAATGTTACTTGCAAGTATGAAGGATTTTATCTTTTTATATTATGATTACGCTATAAATTAGTCTAACCCCTTGTTAGGCTTTCTTAAACGAAATAGCAAAGACTTCCGAGACGTTTATAGTCTAAAACTTATTTACTGTTCACTCGTCAGTTCTTACTTAAAATATTATTCCATCATTGGTATATGGTGTTCAAGAGAAAGAATTCAAAAAAAAAAAATCCCGAGATACTCAAGTTAAAAATTTTGAAGAACTTGCAAACGTTCAGGCTTAGAGCAGCTTTATTCATGCTTATGAGCGACATTATGAATTTTCATATAAAGTCACCAGAATTAGTTTATCTTTTGAACATATGTATTTTGAATTGAATTGAAGAAATTGGGGTGTGTCACAAAATACACTAGTACTGCGATCATAAAGATCTATTGTACCCCTTCCTATGGTTATGAATGTTCATTGTTCATTGTTCATTGTTCATTGTTCATTGTTCATTGTTCATTGTTCATTGTTCATTGTTCATTGTTCATTGTTCATTGTTCATTGTTTATTGTTCATTGTTCATTGTTCATTGTTCATTGTTCATTGTTCATTGTTCATTGTTCATTGTTCATTGTTCATTGTTCATTGTTCATTGTTCATTGTTCATTGTTCATTGTTCATTGTTCATTGTTCATTGTTCATTGTTCATTGTTCATTGTTCATTGTTCATTGTTCATTGTTCATTGTTCATTGTTCATTGTTCATTGTTCATTGTTCATTGTTCATTGTTCATTGTTCATTGTTCATTGTTCATTGTTCATTGTTCATTGTTCATTGTTCATTGTTCATTGTTCATTGTTCATTGTTCATTGTTCATTGTTCATTGTTCATTGTTCATTGTTCATTGTTCATTGTTCATTGTTCATTGTTCATTGTTCATTGTTCATTGTTCATTGTTCATTGTTCATTGTTCATTGTTCATTGTTCATTGTTCATTGTTCATTGTTCATTGTTCATTGTTCATTGTTCATTGTTCATTGTTCATTGTTCATTGTTCATTGTTCATTGTTCATTGTTCATTGTTCATTGTTCATTGTTCATTGTTCATTGTTCATTGTTCATTGTTCATTGTTCATTGTTCATTGTTCATTGTTCATTGTTCATTGTTCATTGTTCATTGTTCATTGTTCATTGTTCATTGTTCATTGTTCATTGTTCATTGTTCATTGTTCATTGTTCATTGTTCATTGTTCATTGTTCATTGTTCATTGTTCATTGTTCATTGTTCATTGTTCATTGTTCATTGTTCATTGTTCATTGTTCATTGTTCATTGTTCATTGTTCATTGTTCATTGTTCATTGTTCATTGTTCATTGTTCATTGTTCATTGTTCATTGTTCATTGTTCATTGTTCATTGTTCATTGTTCATTGTTCATTGTTCATTGTTCATTGTTCATTGTTCATTGTTCATTGTTCATTGTTCATTGTTCATTGTTCATTGTTCATTGTTCATTGTTCATTGTTCATTGTTCATTGTTCATTGTTCATTGTTCATTGTTCATTGTTCATTGTTCATTGTTCATTGTTCATTGTTCATTGTTCATTGTTCATTGTTCATTGTTCATTGTTCATTGTTCATTGAATCTTTCTCGGGCAAGGCTTGGGTAGTCGGTCAGTAGTCTGACCACAGTGCCTACAGATTTCTGTATTGGTGATACCCATTTTTCGGAGGTGGTAATTCCATGCTCCGTGTCCTGTTAGTGCTTCACATAGCATTCGTAGGTTAGCCCTTTTAAGTCCTAGAGATTCAGCAAGAGATATAGTCAGAAAACCTGCCAATCTGGAAGTTCACGTGGACGGTTCCAAGAAGGACGAAGGCACCGGACTCTAACTAATCACTGCAGTGTATTCCAGGCAGAAGTTAAAGCTATCCAGGAGGCTGCCCGCTTATTGTCAATGAATCCGATATAGGGTCCATCTATCGTTATATACATCGAGAGTCAGGCGGCCATCAATGCCTATATCTCAGGGAGATAGTTGTTAGATGTAACCTTACCTTGTACTGGGTCTCTGGGAATAGTGGTACTAAAGGCAATGAAAGAGCAGACGAGGTAGCTAGAACAGGGGTGGGCCTGCCACTGACAATTAATCAGGAGACAGTGATATTCAGCTATGACAATCAGTCTTATCTAACCTAACCTAACCCAACCTAGCCTGAGTGCGAGCTTCTTTGGCTTTGGTTTGGGATTATAGTTTTGTTCTATGAATGCTTTTGAGCGTTTTATACTCTCCTGGTCGTTCCAAAACTGGTTCCTTAGTTCAATCATTCATTTATGTAAATGGCGGCTAGTGTCTGTGTTATTGAGTCCATTTAGAGGGGAGGGCCCAATGAAGGGTATGGGTATGAGCACCTGCTTCAGCTTGTATATCAGCCTTTTCATTACCTTGATAGTTCATGTCCTGGCACCCAAATTAGCTTTAGTTTGTTGTTTGCTGCTTAAATCGGTAGATTTTCCCTTCAGCCTTACACAACAGATATGTGACGCGCAAAGCGATACTGAGAGTATATACAAATACCCTAGTGTTCTGTGTGCTCTGTGATGGAAAAAAAACAGTATACACAGTCTAAATCGACAAAGTTTGGGCATTCCTGCTGGTCTATCAAGGTCGGTTACGAAGTTGTAGGCAAGGCAATGCGTTGTCATTTCATTTCTTCAACAGCGTTTTGGAGAAGATTGTGCAAAGCTCGCTGCGGGTGGCTTCGACCTACTTGGCATAACGCAGAGAGCCGTCAATTATATGATTGTTGGCGGTGAATAAGCGAAGAACTAAATATGTGCTGTCCGAAAGAATGTGCATATAACATCTTTGTCTTCAAAGATCAAGCTAGAGCTAAAGGGCTTCCAACCGATTAGAGCCCCCGTGACAGTGGTTTGTGTTACTTTAAAGAAGCTACAAGTGGTGTTATGAATAGTAGCCTCTGGATTCATTGTGTTAAAAGCATAGGCCCCGATTGCGAGTGCCGATTATCAAGCGATAATCGATACACACAGATTGGTTATTTTGGTATTGTGATTGTGATCGATCCTAAGCGATTTTACCCTAAAATTTTGCCGTTCACAAATTTGTGGTCGACGGTTTTTGTGCCGCAGAAAATCATAATATAAGCACTTTCATGATGCAAATGTAATTTAATTTATATTGTTGTCTTTTTAAAGCATTTCTTATTATAGCTTCATCTCGAACAATGATAGTTTCATATAAAAAAACAAACAAAACAACGATTAAAATATATATGTGCATATCTATGTATGTTCATGTGTATGTATGTACATGTCCCGAAATGTATTAATTCATCTAAGGATTTACACACGTGATTTGTTTCGATACGCACACAAGTTTTATTTATTGTAGCCACCGGCGAAGCCAAAATCGTCGTTTACATCTCCCTATAACTTATGAGATATCTTTCTAATATTCACGTGCTTCTATGGACAATGTAAACACGAATTGAGAAATTTCATATTCAAAACCGACAGGCATATAAAAATTCGAGACATGGGCGTTTTTAATTCACAACAATACGATTCTCAGTCGACTGAGTTACACAATACCGAAGTATATTTCAGTCGACAAATTTGTCGACTATCGATTTAATCGACAATCGACACTCGCAATCGGGGCCATAGCTGCCTGAGTACCTATTAAAAGACTGGGTGTAGGTACAGGTACCATCCACTTTCTGATTAAGGCACCGTGTTATCGGAAAAGATACTAACACTCTCATGATACAAGTGGTTTAAGAAACTTCTTACATGTTACCACTAAATACTCTTTTGGACGCTGGATAAATACCAAACAAAGAATAATAGAATGCAGCGTACCTGGCGTACTTTATGTTCTTCGCCTCTTACAATGACACTTTCTTCTTACGTGCTGTATAACTGATGAAAAAAAGTCAAAATCCCGCTGGACGTTTTTAAAGTTAATCCAGTTAAAGATATTTTATCCGTTCTCCCCATTCCTATGTGCGGAAAATTGAAGTTGATATTTATCTACTGGCTGCTACTTAATCTACTTGCTATGAACGGTTTTATTTTTCACCTTTCATGGAAAAATATCCGGATTCAGGTCGGTTGAATTACCAACCGACCCGGTCCTTCACATGCCTGCCAAATGCCCACTGTTTGGTGTCGAATAAATATTCTAACAAAGGTTCTGTAAGTATCAAGTTAAGCAATGGAGTCGCCCTTCAGTTGGTTGAAATCCGTAGGCGCTAAAGCTTAAAGAGATGAAAGTTGAAATTATTTAATATTGCAGACATACACGCTGGTCCACACATGAGCAGATTTTCTTTTGTCAATGGATGTGCAATATTAATAGATTCAACTAGGCCCCCCCTACTACTGTCATGCATGATTCGCGTGATATCATCCTCAAGTTCCTTTCAAACTTGAAGCGGTATCCCCTCCGAACTCCTGACCTACGCCTTTTATTCGACAAAGCGCTTGCAATTGAATACTGCTTCGTATCGTCTTCACCTGAACATTCCGCATTGACACAGAGGCCAGAGCTTTTGTGTTCAAATCTATGTAGGTATTTCCTGCAGCCACTGTAAAAGGAACTCTGTTAGGAATCAGCATGTGGGTCCACTTGCCTTTTGTGGAGTTGTCCCACCTGACACAAAACGACGCTACCAGTCTTTTCCCACTTTTTTTCATCGTGTTTGCCTCCTGCTGGTTCGAGGATAGGCACTTCTAATCGCGTTGGCGGACTTCATCTCATGGACGGACATCCTTGGCTACGGAAACCATGGTGATTTCTTCGGCAAAGTCAATCAATCTGACCCCCTGTGCATAATTCCTTCGCCTACACTGCACACCCACACTGCATCACCAATGAATCGTGAACTGAAAATGCATTTCAAAGTCACATACGCTCTCAAACGCACCTCACGGAGACACAAAACATTCCGATGAATCAAAAATTCATAGCCATATTTCATGTTTTCACAAATGGATAAACAAAAATCTGGCAGAAAATTGAATCAAGATAAAACATCTACAAACTTCTATCGCATTACAATGACAACATGGACAGGTTTCAGTTCATGTGTTGCCCCATTAAATTGAATTTATCCTTATCATATTGCACAATATCTCTGCGTGTGACTTGAATTCTAAGTAGGGGACTGCTACTTAAACTTTCACGACACATTTGTAAATGTCCATCAAATATCCAACGAAATGTTGGCAAACTGAAATTCAAACCGTCACGATTTAATAAGAAGGCGCCCAGAAGTCGGATCATGTTCTCTACCTCATCTTTTTTCACTCTTTTGTTTCTTCTTCTTCTTCATCGTCGGCCCCCTTTTGCTTTGCTGTTTTTGTGATTTGTGTCCCTTTTGTCATTATACTAACATTGATTGAACTTTGTCACTGCGAATAACATATGTCAACTAAATATCGAATGATGATGACAACGGCGGTAATCTTTTGGGGATGAATACGAAAAGGACATGAACATGAGACAAAGGGAATTCGATTTTGTATTTTTCTTTGAGCGTTTGGGTTTCCTTTTCCGACTCACTTCATTTGTAAAATATATCTGTGAAATGGAATGGGACGGCCATGGGACACTGAGACATCTCACCGAAATGAAGCGAATGAGATCTTGTTATTTTGATATTCGTCAACATATTGTATTTTTCCTTTTGTTTGCTTTTTTAATTTTCGTGATTTGCTTGTGCCTTGTGCCTGAAGTATCGATCCAATTCAGAGAAAAGGTGAGCACACACGAGTAAAAATTATATAAATGCACTATAATATATTAAACAGATGAATGGTCGGAATACGAAGGATATAAAAAAGGATAAAGTCGCAAACTCATGACGAACACAGTTGGTTAATTTCCGTAACTCATTTGGGGTGGGGAGAGAGAGAAAACGATGTGGCTGGTGGAGATTTCACTTTTGTTCGATTGGAAGGGACGTCAGACATATGCTATACCTTTCCTGTTGGGAAGAGATTGAAGACAAGAACGCCGAAGTTATCCATGTTCCATACTCGGACCACTTACCAATTGTTACGACATTCCAGCTCGAAATATCGGCCGACTTGGACGTGTGGACAATGAAACGTATTCCCAAACTGGGTTTGAAAAGATGTATAAGCAGAAACTTACTACAGAAGTTGAAACAACAACAACGTATTCCAAATCATTCCCAGAAAAATGTACATACATAGGTATAGTTGTATGAGGTTTTCAAAAATTCATGTAAAGCTATAAAAAAGCATATAAAATGCGCACAAAGCACTCTGAAAATGAAGCTGAAAAAATGCATTGAAGAGGACCTAAAGGGATGGCTTTGTGAATATCCATCTGACTTTTGGTGGCGGGATTGTAATAACAATCGCAGGAAATAAGCGAGGATCGTTTGACATGCAGCTATGTGACTTTTTGAATGTCCCACGCATTAACACTGACAAGTGCTATTAACGAACTTCTAGAAGTCTACTCAATTAATAATAAATAGAGAAGTACTATGGTTACTACTGCTTTGAATAATTTTCAGCTCAACACAACACATGATGTCCTCGGAATTTTCAGATTAGACTCTCATATCTCAACCCGATTGAACACTTGTGGCATGTAACGAAACGTGGCTGACCATAAACCAGAGAGTAAAAAAGAGCAAAAAACATCTACGGGATATTATTGACATTCTAGTAAGCTCAATGCCTTCTAGAATAAAAGCGGTTATTACCGCCAAAGGAGAAGAAACCAATAATTTTGCAATAATTTTGTTCTGAAAGTGGCATATCTAAAAATCTTGTGTATACAAATAAAAAAAAAATATACAGATTGATTAGTTAACTAATAACTGTTCCAATAAATTGTCAAAAAATAAGCAAATTTATTGTTTTTGGTCTCTTTGTTCATATCTTTTTCCAAACATTCAGTAAACAGGTAGAAATACTTAAAAACTATAGGAGTACTCAACAAGAAATCCATTTTATTATTAAAATGATAGTCGTAATTAATACAATTTTTTTCAATTATTTTGATATGTTGCGATTTCAATGACCGCAAGTGTACTTACGGTCGCACTATCGTCCGGGGTAGACTTGGGCTTTAACAAACAAGCATCTCCAGCCAGCACGATCTTTAGTTTTTTTGTCTCCAGTTTCACACCCTTTGTTGGCTGAGGTCCGTTTTCACTTGAGTGAGCCGCCTGCTGAGCCGCGGTCTTCATGTACTGCGGCTTCATCGGGAGTTCATTCGAAGGTTTTCTAGGGCGGAACATTGGTTTCCATTCGCTCTACATGTCCTAGCCATCTCAATCGTTGGACCTTCACTTTTATGACTAAGTTAATGCTGCTGAACAGCTCGTACGTGTCGCTGCTATATCTTTTCTTCCACTCACTATCCATGCAGACGGGATCAAAAAAAATCACACTAAGAGTTTGTTTCCTTCTTCTGAAAGATCCTGGACCTCTGGTTATGGCGTGCGAGTTTTGAACAATTCCTTCAATGATGTCGTAGAAGTCGCATGGCAGCGCGTCGACTTGTGTGAATCCTTTTTTGACATAAAAGGCATCGGTTGGGTATTTACCGACCTTGATGGAGCAGCGGTCATTCTTCATCGTCACAACACACTAACGGGCGAGTTTGGTGGGGAAGGCAAAACTAGACATTTCTCTGTATAGCTTGTCTGTATAGATGCTGTCATACGAGGCCATCGGAGATGGTGGGTATCGATTTGTTGCTCCAGGGTTTTCTTTTTTTCAAAATTTGCCGCAGTGTTAATATTTGGTCGATGGTGGACTTTTCCGGCCTAAAGTCACACTGGTATGAACCGACCAGGTTTGTTGACGGCTTTAGGAATTCAGATAATATTAATATCTAGTATGCGTTGTCCAGAAGACTTCTTTTTTTGTGGATGTGGCAAAAATGCCAAGGTTCCATTCAACGGCCATGGTTTGTTTCTACCATATTTTACCCGATGAGGTGATACCAAGACATCGCATGTCGATTTGAAAAGCTAGGCAACTAGGCCGTCAACTCCACCCGCTTTGCTGGATTTCAGTTCAGATTCTATCTTCACTACATTCGGATCGGGTGGACGGAGTTTTTGACTGCCATCTTTTATATATTTATATTATTAGACAACTGCCAAGTCTTCTGCATGCTGCTTCATTAAGTTTTTGTTTGACAGTCATTGAAAGCAGAGCACAGTGATTTTCGTGTAGTCATAGTGCACTATGTTTTTTAAATTAACAGAAACGTTCACCAGAAATAAGCAAAGCTTAAAAAATACTCTACAGTCTACACAATCAATTTTAATGGTAATGAGGTTGCCTGATGAGTTGTGATCGAAAACATACAAGTGGCGTTGAACGTTCAGGTCGCCCATACGAAGTCGTCAGCACAGAAATAGTCAATCAAATCAATATAATAATATTAACCATTCGGGGATTAAATTGCTTGAGCTGTCTGTGAATACAGTCATCTGAACGGAAGGGAACACATTTTACATGACATGAAAAAACAATCCACGCGATGGATGCAGCTATTGTTAAAGTGGATTATAAACACAACAAAGGAGTGTGGCGACGTGTGGACGAAACCATCATCACGACACACCAGGGGCCGAGGAACAATCAGGGCCTAGGTAAGTCTGTCGGCCAACAGGGTCATGTCCTCAGTTTTTTGTACATGGTGTCGTCCACATCGAGTATCTTAAAAAGAGTAAAACGATCTCTGGCCAATATAATTCAGAGCTTGTGTACATATTCGAAATCAATTTTAAAAGCAATTTAACCAAAAAGACCGCATTTAGTGAAGGAAACGTGATATTTCATTGGGACAATGTACGGGTCGTGTTTTGTCACCACGGCAACAAGCCTTAAATTGGGTCACGAACTTCAATTCCACTTTGCTTTCGAGATCTTAGGAAAGTTAATCTTCTCCATCCTACCACCTTATTGTTAAGGCACTGCCTTTTGCACATCTCATAAAAACACATACTCGCAGATGACAGATGGTTTTTAATTTTGAAGGAGCTCTCTCTTAGCCGACGATGTAGTAATGTTGAATTCAAACTAATAAATCAAATTATGGTTCAATTAAAAATTAGGCTTCACACGTTGCATCGAGCGTAACTATAAGAAGCAATTTGTTTTGAGAAACAATAAGAAAATGGAAACAACGCCGGGCCAATTACAAAAAAATAACAATCAAACGCTCTCTTTAAAAGTACTTATTTACGCATATTCTTCCCTAAGTCAAAATTAAAATTCAACAATAATCATGGATTACCTCAACTGGTGTAGAATGTAGATTGTGTTGGTTTCAGTCATGCCTTGTTTATAAACGGATATATTTTCGTGAGTGTCGAATTATTGGCTGAAATGTTAAATACAACGCAACTTGCATAAATATACAAAATTTGCATTTCATTTCTTTCATAATATTCATTAATATACAGTAAAATAGGTTCTAAACAAACTATTTTACTGTTGGCTAATAGTAAGTAAACATTAAACAAATCTCTGTTATTTCATAGTATTTAATTAATAACACAGCCCTCAAACATATGCCGTTGGCCTGATGTAAGATATGAAAAAATAAAAAACAATCTAATCGTAAAAATTGATATAAGTTGATAAAGTTATTGATAAAATTGTATATTCTTAGACCATAAAACTTTTTAATACTACCTAAGATTTGATTAATACCATGTTCCACCGAACGAAATCCCGAGATTTCATTAAATTTCTCTAAATCTACTAGGTGCACCCAACCTTATTGGGGTTTTAAAACCTTCCGATTTCATTGAAATCTGTTGGATCCTGATAGCAAACACATGTTTTGTCTGGGCACTTGAGTAACTTGTTGATGGCAAATGAGTAATGACAGTTGAAAGCACTTCATGTCTGTGGCAACGTTGAGGTTTTTTGTTGAGGTTTCAGTAAGAATTCATCCAAGTCACGCGATTTCGGTTCGGTGGGAACATGCTATTGTATAATTCACGAACAGAGCCCCAAAAAAATTCGAGATGGTCATCAAATTCACGATTTTTTTGGTTGTGGGCTTGAATACCTATCCGCGCAAACATTTGATCGTTCTACAGTTCGTAGTGTGCTGCATTCTGCAAACGTTAACGCTAGGTCAGTAGGGAAAAAAGCAGGCACTGTAGCTATTAAAACCTGGTTGTACAAATTCTTATAGTAGCTATTATAATACCAACATCCACGGAAGAAAATATTATTGAGAGGAAATTTAATAATGCCCATAAAAGCAGCACAAACAGTTTATTTAAAGACGAATTGGTGATCTCACCTGACTCTGTTTTGAATGATTTGATTTTTTTTCGTTTTCTCAACCCCAACTTGACCAATCTCTATAGTAACTGATTTCTGCTGCGGACTATGCTGACGTGATCGATGAATTTCCGCCAAAAACGTGCGAGCTTATGCCAATTTGTTCATTACTAAAGAAAAAAACGTAATATATTCGCAAGAAATCACTTTTATTGAAATCGAGTAGAATGACATTAAAAATGATATACTTTAGGAAAGAACGCAATTCAGTAAATCACTCCATATTGAATTTCCCCTAACGGAAAAATATCCTCCAAATAAGTGAAAGAAATATTTTCTAGGGAAATGTCATTAACTGTCCACCGGAAACTATAATTGTGATGCCTACGTTTTTCCTTGGAATTATTTTTCGCTTTTTTCGAAGTTGCTTACCATTGGAGAGAATTGGACCGAAATTTTGTTCGCTGATTGGGTGATTAGCTCGCTAAAGCAGAATTCATTTCATCAATCTTTGAGCTGCTACGCATCTACCACGGCAACATGCTTAGGCCCACGCGGACGGAAGCGAACGAATGAAACTTAAAATTATTACTTATCTGGAATAGGGTTGGATGTGATATGCAAATAGTTGTCCCGGGCATCCTTTTACAATTTTAATATGATACTCCTATTCCTCGTATCCCTCAATCATTTTCGAAAAGTTGTACGAGTGCGTTTGAACTAACATGGAACACTGATATTCAGTAGTTATTGACTACATGGAAGTGCTATAATAAGTCTAATTTGTAGGCACACCAATCATATCATAATGACCTTAAGTTACGTGTAGCTCTCGGTCTGGATAAATCTGGGATATTGATGTGAAATTCAAATCATCTGCATTTTTGTTTGATGGTGATATCCAGCTATGGAGCTGTGGGTGTAGCTGTGTGTATCTAATTTGATTTCATAATTAGTCTGCAGCTGTGTAATTTCAAAATGTTGACGTGGATACCATAGGCAGTTGATTAGAAAATTAAAATAGGATCGAATACATGAAATGTGCTGATGTTTGTATGCACTTTTGTTAGTATTTTTAGTTACCTTTCACATACGAATCATTCTTGGTGACTTTAACGCGAAGTTGGGCAAGGAGAAAATCTGTGGTAGCACAGTCGGAAATCGTAGACTACACGACACCATGCCCGACAACGGACTTAGGCTCATCGACTTGCGACGGAGAGTAACCTGAATGTAGTAACTACACTTTCCCTGCTTCTCTATAGTCATTAATGAACATGACGATCTCCAAATTAATCCACGGTCAACCAAATTGAGTATATGGCGATTGCAAAACACATAACGTGCCACCAGCATTTTAGACGTCCGAACGTTCCGATTTTTTCGAATTTTGAATTGTTCAGATTCGGATCACTTCCTAGTGCTGGCGAAATTCTGAACTAGGATTTCCCGGACGAAACGAAACCAACCCAATGCTACGGAAATCTAATATTGCACAAATATTATCCTAGGAGATCGCCGGGGAATGTTCCGACCAAGTCTCGCTTTACCTCTCAGAAGGTACTAAGTCGCCGACATCAAGTGTAGAAGAATATGCCAAGACACAATCAGGAAAGCCGCAACTGAGAAACCCATGGTTTGACGATGACTGTCGGCCAGCATATGCAGTCAAACAGGATGGATACAAAACGCCTTGGCGTCGCAAAGAAAGACGAGGGCTGCTCACGAGCTCGACGAGCAGATAGGAAGGGACTGCGGAAATTGACAAATGCTACTGCAGGAAGGATATTTGAAAGTTATATGTATCAGCAGATAAGAAAATCGAGCCAAATCGAAAAAGTCGAACAGAAGCCTACAAGTATAAAGACGGGCATCTAGTAGTAGAATTACAGTCGATGGTGAAAATATGGAAAATTACTTCTGCAGAGTGTATAACGGCGACGACGACCAAATTCCGCTGTCAGTCAAAATCCTACATACGCGATGATAGACAAGAATTCCGACCTTCAGACCTCAGTGAAGTCTCGGCCGTAATAGCCAAGCTAAATTCCAGTCTGCTGAACTTTTTAAAGCAGGTGGTAAACCAACTCATCTTTAAGTTAATCTCAGCATTATAAAATCTACTCTGCCGTTTTGTGTAATCGGCTGAAACCGTTTATAAACAGTCTTATTAGTCAATATCAGTGCGGGTTAAGCCCAGCAAAGTCCATATTTCTACAGCGGCAGATCTTGGAAGAAACTGGTTAAAGAAGAAGAAGAAATGATGTGTCCACCACGTTTTTATGCGCGTTTCCAGCGGTCCATTCGTTTAACCCAATTTTCCACACATTTTGACGCAAACAGCCTCATTCAGTATAGACCCTTATATAATCCTTCTTCTCCGAAGCCGGCTTATTGTCATAGCCCAATAGTTTAACGTAGCCTGTAGCCCCATGAAAAAAACTCTAGATGTCAATCACACGACCTAGGCGATTAATCGACGGCCCAGGATACTTTCTTTACACAACACATATATAAGCGAGTACAACAGGGCGATGGTTTGGCAACATATTCGTTCGTCAAACGCGTAACGCTCCCGATCCGATAACTTATACAAATATTTTCCTGTATGTTCCATAAAATTTTCGTTTTTCCAAAACAAACCATAACCCTTTTTGTTCATGGACTTAAACCCAGTAGTTGTCCTGGCTGCTTGTTGTCTCCTCAACCATCCTGACACAAGTTAAGACTCGACAAGATTTTACTACAGTTTACACTCGTCATACTCTGATAACGAAGCCTTCGAAACTGCACAATACGCAAAAATCGACGTCCTGGTTGATGAAGGAATTAACTCTTAGATGACGGCAGAAGAGGAATCGTTCATTCATCAGTGACCAATCCCTCTCCATTGGGCGCGTTCATCCACTATGTTTTCGAAATGGGTCTTATGCATTACGGTAGCTTCTGCGGCAGAGCGGCTAGTAAAGTTATTTGTTTCCGAGAAAGACCGGCAAGTTCACCAAAACGTAGATACATTGAAAGCATGGTACACTTTGCAAACATTTCTTTCATTCCTCTGATGAAAGTAAATTTAATATTTTTGAACACGATGGTTGCTGTGTTCGGAGAAAGTAAAATACGGAAGAGAAACTCTTCCGGTACACTGGATTCCAGATCTACAGTACACAGTAGACCGCGCTCCTCTGACAAGTTTAATGAACCCCCGGTTGAATATCAGGGTTTTTTTTATAATGGTTCTCTAGTTTATTGAGCTGTGAATGTTACAGAGCTTGACTTACTTACCACGAAAACAGCGTGCTTAGATGTTTTTATTTAAAATCGTAAATAAGCACTTGCTTTCGAGGGCATTTACCGGAGCAAATGTGAAATATATGCTCCTGGTGACAGTTTTGCGACCAAATCCTTTCCGGTGCGAACCAGTGGGGATACTATTAAATCCACGTTTATGTTATGACACCATTTAGCGCTACGACTACGTCTCCTTTACAGGAAAGTGAAATAAATTGCGAGGAGAATGCTATAAGCTTTCACATGCATAGACGTGCAAACAAACGTACGAGTGAATGTGAAAACATATTCAATCGTAAATTCTTGTAAGTTACATCCCGAAATAAACCCTGGGAGTACTTAAATTCAGTGCTGTGAGTGCAAAGGGCGGAAGATGTTCGACTGACTATATTTCCACGTCTCGTAAAATAAACTTAAATATTCATCAGTTGCTCTAATGCATTCGTGTGCGTTTGGGTATATGTACTTGGATACATTATATATTGAAATTGATTAAAATTGTCATATTTTGTATTCTATCCTCTCCTTTATTCATATTTATCCATACACGCGCACAAAGCATTTATGACAACATACGAGTATTTTATAAAGTATCCTTTACAGTGAGGCTTCATTTGAAGTTATGTGCACTATTGAGTTCACCTTCGAACTTTTTCTCCTTCATGTACGTACACATACCTAGTTCGAAAGGTATATCAAGCATCACTTTTATGTCCAGAGATGGATAACCGAGGGAATGTGACAAAATATGTGCGAAGCAAGTTTCTGTTGAATTTCTCTTGCGTTAAATCGCCTATATAGGTGAGCTATACGACACTCGGATAGGTTATGAAATTCCTGTTGAAGTCATCAAAATGTCCCAGATAACTATGGGGAAGAGTTCTATACGCAACTTGAGGTTTGTTCATTAAAAAAAAATACATTCTGACCTCATGCACGGCAGGACGAAAAGGACTAAAATGATTTTGATGTGGAATGGCTTCTCATTATTCTTCGTCAGGGGCGAAGCCTAGGAATTCCATAGTCCCACGTCATTCAGTTTGCTGCAGGTACGTTTAGGGCATGTTGAAATGAAAGTTCACATCTACGCTGCCGACCTTATATGTCGTGTGTCAACTTCGCATTCACTATTTTACGAGGGTGGATAATATTATCTTTCATCTGTTGATCACCTCAAGGTTACCACCTTGATACATGCAGATCAACAAAATCAGTGTGGCCTGCATTAATCAAAAAAGGACTAATACTCTACTGGAATTAAGCAGGAAACACATTAGAAATATTATATGCGTAATAACGGGGAACTGCCTCATATGCAACCAGGCCAGAAGACTTAAGGCCCCCTACAATGACTTCTGTAGAAGCTGCAGGGATGAGGAGGAAGAGGAAACCGTACTAGTTAGTGCCTTAGAGCATGCCCTGCCTTTGCAGAAACAATGAGGAAACTGCTAGGCCGCTATTTCTAGATCTAACTGACTCGTAATAAATATACATAAAAATATCCCACAATATCTAAAAGCCACAGAATTGCAATGAAATGGTCAAAGAAGACCACCAAACAGAGAATAGGTTACACAATAGGGTCAACTCGACAACCAGGTTAGAACAAAGCCAGTGACAGCACAATGAACCAAACCGGTCTAAGTGGAGCTTGCTTTTTAGTTTTGAGCAAGCAGCCATGACTACCTACCTCGTACGTCAGTGACGAAAGCCGACATAAGTTCCTAATATCCTTCGCAGAAATCTCGCCAAGTGAGTTGAAGAAGGGTCTACCAAGCGCTCGCTCTCGGACTCGCAGAATAATCGGCCCAAAATATCTGTGTTACGGTCTCCATCTTAGCGGTGTTGTTGCAGCTCGGGTTTAAAATAGACGGCGTCATCTGCTTAAACACGCATTGCTCGGAAACCAGTAAAAGTACTAGGGAATGCAAAATTAGATTTTCGGCGTAAACCTTAGGGATGTTGTACAGTACATAGTAGATACAGGACAAATATGTTCTGAATAAGTTAGAAACTTCTACGAATAATCTTGGCAGTTTTATGTTTGTTGTAAAAGATTCAGAATCTTCACAACAATGCACTTATTTTTCTATAAAATCGTTTCTGTTAATGACGCTACAGCAAGTGTTCTCCAACTTAATTCTACGCTACCAAATCGCTGTGTAGGTCTGTTCTTTACATCCTCCCATTCACCGACTTCAATTGCCGAATGTCTTGTACGCAATGTTAAGAAAAATCAGTCCACCATAAGTGAAGCAGTCAAGGAGGTCTCCCTTCTTTAAAATATGTGATCCCATTCAACGACTACAATCTAATTCGATCGGCAAACGCTTTCAAATAAGTCAGCCCGAGCAGTATAAAGAAGAATACCTTTTGAGTACATATCTGAATGGAATGCGTCTGACCATCGCTACGGATTATAAGGACAGTACAAATATTGCTAGATCAAAATAACAGACTTCTTGCTGAATTCAAGTGGTTCACAGAGCATTCAACAGCAGCAGTAGTATCAAAATTAATATGGTAGTAACCTCAGAAAGAGTGCTAAAAAAGGCGGAAGTATCATTGAAACCGCTAACATCGTCACTTAAGGCAAATGCAATGTTTCCTTACAGGAGGAGATTCTATCATTTAACCTGACCCAAATTCTTTACAGCACCTTCCTCAAACATGACATGCAAACACACTTATTTTTTTATTCATTTATTGCAGTGCTTTACTTTACGAAAAAATTCCCCACACACTCTACGTCTCTAATAAAATCATATTCCTTTTTTAACTGCCGACCAAACAGTGCTTGTTGGAATGAAAATTGCATGATATTTTGCTGCTGAGCTTCTCTTCAGACTGATATACATGTGTACTCGTACACACATACCCAATCGTAGCTGGAAAATGCGAATGCCATCTTGAAGTTCTCAGTCGCATTCGAATTTCCATACAAATAGCCACCTAATTCTTGAATGAAATACAGAAACTTACTGTCAGAAGAAAAAAAAACCTTTGGTTGATCCTTCCACATTCTCTCCTTGCCGCCTGCATATTTTTCGAGATTTTTCTTCCTTCCTGAGAAATATCCTTAGAGAGCCTGGGAACTGGAAGCACTTATGCTGAAGTGTTCCATGAAAGTACAAATACATAAATAACCTAGACTTTTTTTTGTGGCATCCCAGGGAAACAGAAAACTTTTTAGAGTGTTTTTATAAGGAAATTTTACCGTCCTATGTCCTGTGAGGTAACGTTGAAATTGGGGAATAATTTCAATCTTGAAAAAGGAAAACACGTGACAACAATCTGTGGCTGCTCGAGTAGGTGCTTGAGTGGAGTATGTGTGTTTTTGGGACATTTAAGAGATTTTATTGTGGCGTTGTATATACTATGGCTGAAAGGATTTTTTTTTGCAACGTTCGTTAAACTGTCGTATGAAGATGTCATACAAAAGGAATTAATTGCACGCTATGCTTTTGTGGTTTAAGCGGCAAAATTATAACAACTTATTGTTATCATCACGGCTCTTTATTCTTGATTACTTGTAATCTTCTAAGGGTTAGGGCACGACCTATGTTCATATCCCATTTTCTAGCATTTCGAAAAAAGAACCCATTGGGCACAGATAGGGACAATATGGCAACTAAAATATGGTATAAAAAATATTTTTTTTTAATTATTTTTTCTTTTATTTTTATTTATTATTATTTTTTCTTATATTTTGTCTTGCCTATGAGGACAGTGAATGAGCAGAAGACACAATCGCGAACTATATGCGGTGTACAATGATTGTAGCCAATATCTGGAAGCCAAAAATACGTTGGCGATACTGCCATGGCCACAACGAGCGTATGAACAATGCTACTTCTAAAGAAGTTCTTCGAATTGGAGCTGCCTCTTTTATAAAGGAAAAGCAGGTGGAATCTGCGGGTGATTTGGTGACTGGTAGCATTATGCCCAGCACCATCACGGAAGAAAAGTAGGCTCAAGCTCTTCACGCTGACTTGAAAAGTAAGTATTGTCATCTATCAAAGCAAGTTACTCGTTTGTGAAGAAATTCTGTAAGCGCTCACTGAAAATCATCAAAAACTTTAGGAGGGTTGGATGTCTCTACTTCAAGGCGAACATATGAACCCTTTACGTCATTGAAAGCACATACAAATGTAAAAAAAAAACATTTTCAAACACTATTCCTATTGATTAAGGGCACAATTTGGCTTAGTGATGTTGGTGTAAACTCCATAGCTAAGTTGAAAAATTAACATTTGATATAAAAGAACAACTAATGGTGGATGATTTATTCGTCCTAGCACACAGTCTACTGACAATTGATTACCAATTGAATATAATCCTGGACAGTTCTCAGTATCATACGTAGCTTAGTTTCCATGTTAAATTAAATTGAGAGCCGAATAATAAATCCCCAAAGGTAGTCTTTATGAATTCATACACGGCCTTAAGACATTTTTCTTACACTTCAGTGTAAATCGGTCCAGACAGTTTTGTTTGTCAATACCTAGTTCTTGCCGCTTATTATTCCACATTGCCAGGAATTTAATCATCCTTTTCAAGGAGATTGGACGCCTTGAGCGTAGCTAAGGTCTGTGCCATATGGAGCACCCCGGTGAGATTACTTTACGCAACGATATGATTATGTGGATGTTTGGATATCAAGGTGCCACATTTGTCTGACAATATTGTCAGTGATATTTGAATTTTCAATTCCCTACATGTCCGCCGGTAAAGTTGAAGAATTGTTTTTCTCATTTTTTTACATACAGTTATACATATATCCCGAAATAGAAAAAAATAGATGCTGATTACCAAAAACAAATGAATAAAGTCGTATGTTTCAATAATATTCTTCTTTTCGCAAGGAAAACTTGCTGCGTATGTCACGGCTCTGTTACCCTGGGATTTGAAATATCAGAAGTGAAAGCAAACAAGAAGCCTACATGTAAATATACACAAAATATGCATGCGCAAGGTCCACACCAATATTTAAAGTCAAGCAAATCGTCGTATCTACAATCTGAAAGTTTGTTACCCGTTTTGCTGAAATACTAATACAACTGCCTTTTGTGTCTTTCATAATTTTGTAAAAAGAAAAGCGTAAGCCGCGTCTCACAGAGGTCCTAATGGACTGCAAGTAGGGGAAATTTCTCCTGTTAATCCTCAAGACGTATACGTGTTGCATAGTCATTAGCCATCCTGAAATCGGTATAAACCTGAAAATACATATTAGAGGCATCGTTGTTATATCCTAAAGGTCCTGGAAGAAGTGTTGTCTCAGTGTTCTATATCTCAATTGGCAGAGACTGGGGTAATAGCAAAGGTAGTGAGGAGTATCACCTTTTTCTTCTTCGTTACCACAGCCTATGCATATGAAGTTATGAGTCAGTTCAATTTTCATTTCGTGATGCTTCAGGTGATTATGGTTAGTTAGTGATTGAACCAACATCCCGAGCAACATTTTGTTTCACTGAAAGAGTTTGTCGGTAGTGGTCTCACAGGTGGTTAGAGAATTCCACCTTTCCTTACAAGTTCATCCGCTGTTTCAGTACCGGAAATGTCCCTGTGACCTGAGACTCAACATAGAGGTATCGTGCTATGAACCTTAAGCTCTTAGCGGCTGCAGGCGACCAGCTGCGACATAATCTCGATAGCCAAAAATGGCCGTTTGGCCGTCACTTAGGATGGTAATATCAGCCGATGGAATATCCAACATTGATATCATTTGTACTGTTTCCTTGACTTTACTTGTTGAATGCAAAAGAAATTACCACAACTTTCTTCATAGCATTTTGTTCTTAACAGAAAGTTGGTCTTTGTAAGCAAAAACCATAAAAACAACTAAACACAAAATTAATGCATAAAAATAAAACAAACTCATTTTAACACTTTTCAAAACCTAAGTCCTAAATGTGGACCTAGGAGCTCTAGGAGAATGATGGGCCCAATTAAGTACACGGCACAATTTCCACTGAAATCTTTCTCCAAACTATGGTACAATATTTGGTGGGTCATATTTGTAGCATTAACTCTACATGTTGTTTTTTTCTAGGCTTTTGTTTTTAATATACGTGTACATGTTTATATTAGTGGCTGATATGACGCACAGTGGACAAGCCTGGACAAAATCAAACATATTTCTTATTTTGATTGTGTTTGGTGGCCCTTGTTTTCATGTGCTGAAGAAAACAGTTCTGGTTCGTTTTCACCATTTTGTGTTCGTTAGTGACACTGGGGGCGCAGGAAGTTGGAACTTTGTATTTCAACCAAAAATCGTACATTTTGATATATGAATGTTGAACAGAGCTCTTTTGTTCTTAAAAATACAGTCGCATCTCGTCAATTCAAACTAGCGATATTTCGAACCTCTCCATAATTCTAAGTTAGCACTATTCCCCTGGAAAATCTCTTGTAATTCGAACAAAAAAATCATCACTGCGTACAAACCAAACATTCCTATAACATTCCCAAACATTCCTATACATTTTATTGACAGCTGTAGATAAGTGTGGCTCGTGGCGTTATGGGTATGTGCCTACCTGTCTAGATTCTATTCCTGGTACGACAAGAAATACTTTTCACGGCCCCACCTCTTTCGAGTCACTGACAATGCTCAAAGAGTATAACTGCCTAGAAAAAGCTTCTCAAAATTAGCCATTTGGAGTCGGCATAAAACTGTAGGTTCTTTCCACTCGTGATAGAACAATAGCAAGCACAACACGAGTGGTTGCTGAGAAGCTAGGCCTGGCCCTCTACGGGCTGTAGCGCCACCAATATTATTATTATTATAGATAAGTGTGGAAATAAAGCCATACAAAATATATAATAAAATAATAAATAAATATTTTGTCTTCATAATTTGTTTCCCATTCTTTTTTTCCCATTCATTTTTACATCCTGAATCGGATAAAACTTGTCCCAATTCGATAAGACTCACCGTTCTCGAGATATTTTTTTCCGCGACTCCTACACCGGGGGTACCAGGTTTAACTCTCGATTTTATCAAATTTCATAATTCGCGGCTCCGATTCTTTCGAGTCACTAACAATGCTTAAATAGGATTCCTGGCTAGAAAAACCATCTCAAGACTTTCATTTCGGAATCGATAAAAGAAACTATAGGTCCCATCGACTGGTGAACTATGGCACGCATAAAACGGGCAGTTACTGTAGAAGCTAGGCTAGGCCTAAGTCCACCTCGGTTTGTCGCGCCAGCCATATGAACTAATATTATTATATTTCTAAGGTACAGTAAAACGTGGATTTATATTTACTACATAATTAAACGTAGAGTGAATTGAATTGCATTACTTACTTACTTTTAACCTTCACACCTTTCAACTTTTCTGACTCGTTGTACCTAGTTTCGTCGAATTATGGCGAATAGTGATGGCAAAAATCATTTTTACGTACACATTCAAAATTTAGTTGTAAACATCTGTTTAGCATAGTCACCAAGGATCTGACTCTCATAAAAAAATTCTCTTCGCTTAAGTGTAAACTGCAGTACGCAGTTCCCCCTTAGCAAGCCAATAAGGCAATTATGCCCAAAAGAAGCTAACACAAAATGATCTCAAGTCAAGAGAACTTCTTTCACAACAAAGTACTGACTGCACGCAATACCATTAAAATGAATACATTATAAAGTGATGATAAAGACAGCTACACATTAAAATAACCGAACAAAATTCACATAAATTGTAGATCGTTGCGGCAGTAGGAGAATTAAAACTTAATTCCTTTGAAATGATATACCATAAAGGTTCTATTTCCCGTCAAGGAAAGCCGAATACAGATATTGGCGAGTGAATAATTGTTCGGCATCTGCTCAAACAATAACCCACCCAAAGGGTTCGCTTCTTTGTTTGAGCACCAAATATTTTTGGTATCCGTGCGGTTGAATTTATTATTTGAATGGCATACCATAAAAGTTTAAGGGTTGTTTTGTTGGGTTCACTTGAGAAAAAATTATATGAAAACACAATTGTGTGCTGGTGTCTCTTTTTCAGTCCTCTTTTCTGTAGGGAATGTAAAAAAGTTTGAAGTTATTGTGAAACCAAAATTGGCTTACTTTACTTATTAATTTTCCTTCTTCTTAGTTATGGTGCTTTTTAATTTTTGTGTTTTCCCATGGACTATCAAAATGATTTTGAACAGCAGTCGATTTTTGATGATTGGATTACAGGCGAAGCAATGTACTAGGATAAGACGATTAAGACAAGTCGTTTAAGTTTGTGGAGGATAACTGGACCTGCGATGATTGGCTCCTGACTTAGATCCTCCATAGTCAAGGTAGGTGCACACTGTTGGTCCATTGTGATACCCCTAGTCAGACTTCATATATAACAATGATTGATCCCAACGGCAAATGGTGACTGGACCAGTTTGGTGAGAAATTGAGTTATATTCACCTGTCAAAAATTCAGCATGTTACAATCATTAGAGGGTCCTCATATTTAACACCAATTTCTTTGAAATCATTTTATAGTGACTGGATTAAAACTTACAAAAAATATTTAAAAAATAATAATTCAAATGAATGTAGCTAATACAGCAGCAACAGCAATAGAATATTACTCTCAAAAATGGGGACAACGACGACCAATCAAGTTTTTGTTGGACATTTTGAGAAGAGGAAGACAACTATAATGACGCTACGTGAATATTTATTTTGCTGAAAAATCTGAAACTTTTGAAATCGCCATTAAGTGTAAGTGCGTGCATACTAACCTTATAAATGAGAAAACGTAAAAAAAATGCGGTAAATGTTATCCAAACTATGTAGCTATATACATACATTCTCCAGCCATTGAGAGATTGCTTTTAAACGTTCTGAGCGAGACTTGAAAACAGAGACAGAGGTCGTAAGAAAACATTACGAAAGGAGTCAAGAAATCAAAGGCATGTCTACTTGCCGACACTGGAAAGATGGAATAAAAACGTCTCTAGTTTTTTTATTTTTTTTGGTAAGACTGTTAGGGACGCTGGAATAAATTTCCCGACATCGAATATCTCACCAAAAAAAAATTCCAAAACAAAACGCAGTTGGAATGGCTTTCCCATCCACTACTAGCTAGTTGAATCAGAACATTACTGGAACATAATTAGACTTGCAATCGCCATCAGATCAAGTGCGCATGGTTCATACCAGAGTGGTATGGCAAATTACCACTTACTTCGCTTTGTACAATCTATTGCGTCACTAATCGGAAAAGATGCATTGAACATTCTTGAAGCTTTCATTTGTCCGAAATGGATATGGTAGGACTACTCCGACGCTGGATTATTCAAAGAGCGTTTGAGAAATATGGTATTTCCGGAGGACATAGTTAAAAAATAACTTCAACACGCCTATATATAACAGGAAAGGATTTCACAGCCTCAATGCTAACTTCTTCTTCTTTTTCCACGAGGGATTGGTTTGAATTATGGGTATCCTTCCACTTTACTGCATCCCTACTGGTTAGCCGATTCGACCTCAAGAAATATCGCCAGGCCTCCTGTCTCGGATCACTCCATCACTGAGGGCTATCAAAAGCTGGTGATTTTGCATTTGAGTGATCCGGGAGTTTTTAGGCCTGGCTCGCTTTCGCTCTTGCTTTGGAACGTCGATCGATATTGCTCTTTTAACGGGGTTCGAAGGATCTGTTATTTGAACATGACAATACCAACTGAGCCGGTAGTATTTACATATAACATATTTACATAATTCACTATTCATTTTATGTGATGGCAACATGAAAATTCGCTTTTTCGACACAAAATATATAATATACACCTCATGATGCAAATGTGTTGAATTCGTCTTCAAGTTGGAACAACAATACAAAAGTTTAGAAACAAACAGCGCAAATAGCACTTATGAAGCTCTAACTTCTGTTTGGAATTTTTTAATTTAATCTCATTTTGACTCAAGATGATGTTGGATATGGTCTTAAGCTATATTTGAGCATTTTGTAGTCGAGATCTAGTAGCTATACAAAGTTTATTCATTAAAAAACATGCAAAAGCAAGGCATTTTGTTGAACGAACAACAACAAGCAATGTCCAACAAAATTGGCTTAGGTGTGTGTTGAGCATGTGACTCTTTCCTTTTCCATTTGCTGGCTTATGAGGCGACAACCAACACTTCATTCCCTTTTAAAATGGATGTAAGCGTGGATGGAGCGATACCAAAACCCTCAGCCACAGTCTTCTCCTTTTATCCATTGGCTACGGCTTCAATAATTTCTTGCTTCTGGGCGACAGATATGTACTTGTATTTCTTTGAAGTCATCTTGCAAATTGACTTAAGTGACTACCGACAATGAACAAAGACAACAGACAATCGCACAAATTCTCAGGTAAACCATAACAAAAGGACGCGAATGAAGAAATACGAATTATAGAGATGCATACGAATTACAGATAGTTCCACTCTTGTTCACCGAGAAAAAATATGCGAATTATCAATAATTGTATGGTTCCTTTTCTGATTGTATTGTCAACATCATTGATTGCTAAAATCCACAATGCTTACAAATTTGGACCCTTCACATATTCCAATCGCACTTTTAAACAAAATAAGTTCCGAAACAAAGATACAACAAAACGTAGAGGTTATATAATGATTTTTCCCAGCCACTACTAGTTGAATCAGCTTGCGAATTTGCTATTGTGCCCTGTGAGTTGGCAAAATGAACGCGCCTACAGTCATATTTTGAGAGGTTCCTCGAGTAACATTGGTTTTGGTAATATGTATTGTTAGCTATGCTCGCATGAGGGATACCCACTAGGTATGAATCGATTGAAGTGAGAGTATGTAATGGGTAAAATTAGGACTAAAATATGCGATTAAATACAAGATTCGCTCAGTAATGAATTTATGCGGATTCGGATATAACTATTGTACTGAAGGCTGCTACATGAAACTAATCAAATACTGGTTATATTGGCGAGTTCATCATTCCATAGGGTTGTCCTTTGTGCGACACTAAGGTCCTGGTTATGCGCAGTTGGTTGAGTGCCTGCCCTTGGTTAGAGAGGCCTCCGGTTCGAATCGCAGCGAAAGCAAAACTTTTATCCGGTTTTCAAATCTGGCCCAGTCGTCATTTGCCGTTATGAACAAAAAACGGCACTAATAGCCCACTTACCTACCTACCGATGTTGCTGCTGGTAGTACAATGTACCTGTTTTGAGTCTGAGTGCTCCAATCTAGCATTAAAAAATAACGCCACGAAAAAATGGTCCTGGTTGGATCTAGGCCACAACCAACAAGCCTCTTCAGCTAACTCGAACTTTGGCTAGTTCTCTCTTAGCTTACAAAAACAAAATAAAAGAGACTGAAAATGAAAATATAAATAAGGAATGACAATGGCTGCCTGACTGTAGTCACGCTTCTACAATTTTCACGTCACTGACAATACCCAGAGAGTATCTTCTACATTCGCAGTCGCGATAAACCTGTAGAGCTCCTTCCACTCGTAGGGAACACAAGAACATTATTTCCGGGACATGAAACTCATCCTTAAAACGAAATGCTTATGAATGTATATATATATATACTAATTTAACTCTCTTACTAATTGGTGCTGTTATTGTTTCTTTAAAACGCACTGCTTTATTTTCTGACGCTTAGTACATTTCTTAAAAATAAAGTGGTATAAAATAAACCCAAGAAATTCAAGCTTCTATAAACAGATGACAATCCCGCACACGACGCATGACTGGCATGACCAATAGAATTCCACGCAAGGACAACATGCAAGGAATGGGGCTAGTACGTTAGTACCACTCGCAAGCACTTGTCTTCGGTAAGAATGCCATGGGGGCTTGCATAGGACAAGCATGGTCAGGTCAGTTCTTCATTGCACTAAACCTTGACTTATTTAAATAAAATCCTAATCCACACTACACACCGTGAGTGGATATAATTCAGTAAAATCACTTTACTTAACCTTACAATGGGCACGTTGAAATTGTCACTATTTCAATCTGCATCGTGATTGTGTTTAATTCACAATAGACACGTAATGCGACTTAATATTGAAAACTGATTCGATTGATGACAACTGCATTCAAATTCCATTTGAATGCCGTATGACCTGAATTTTTATTTTCATGTTGTTTCGTTTTTTTTTCTCTTGTATTTGCAAAGTTTATGGATTGCAAATGCATACACGTGCCTCGTATGTAGGAGTGTGTAACGCGAATGAATTGTGGGTCTTCAGCGAATATCTCTATTGAATCAAGCCGGTAGCCGAACTGAATGACGTTGGGGTGCTTCAATGTGGTCACGGGTGTACATCACTCAATTTTGTGCATCAATGAATCCGGAACATCGGAATAATTTAATTTGAGTGCACGTACTGGTGGTAGCGACGTCCGGATTGAATGTCGCTACTGCGAAATGCGGTTGGAATGCGCAATGTCCACTCAAAATGCAAGCGGAAGAGCGAAGGATGCCGTTTGTTTACCATCAATTGGTTGGTATTGTGTATTGGTTAATGGCAATTTTATCAGTGTTAAGCGCAAATTGAAAATATTTCTCTATATAAGGAGAAATTGTGCAATTAATTTAATTTATTGTCCAATTTTGACCGAGCTTTTGAAATATTTTCATGCCTGAGTTTACCGTTAACAAATTTAGCTGAATTAGATATAGTGATACTAAGCGAGTGCTTTTCTAAATATGAATCGGGACTGGGTCCTCTGACCATTATGGTTGAATAAATTAGGGTATGAACGGCTTATGCGGAGTCTTTATGCAGATTGTTATTATTCATTGAAATGGAATGAATGACATTGTCCACGCTTGCGGGTTGGATTGCAAATTGGTTTTCATTCCAAATATTTGGCGGACAAGTTGAATGTTCGTCGTCAAATTTTCAGCTCCAAAAAAAAAAAAAACTTGAACACATCCTACCGACCGTTTTGTATATAATCATCCAATATCTTATTTTATAAAAAGTGTAATTCTTAAATCAACATTTTATTGTAATCAGTGTTGCTCAGCTTTAAGCTGATAAATAAAAGTGCTAAAGCTGTGGAAAAGATTAATTCGACTGGAGAATGAATTCTGTTTCAACTGTTGGAAATTTTTCTCTTGAGGACAAAACATGTCCATGTGGAGACGAAGGACAAGTCCTTCCTCACGAAAACCAATGCCAAGTTCAAGAAGAACCTGCATAACTTAAACCATCATTGCTAATCGTTATGAAGGGATGCTCTAGTGGTAACAAATGCCATGTTTGGACCAAAAACGCAAAAATTGACTGGTTGAGAACAAACGACCAAGAGAACCAAGAAATGAATGATGAATTAAACAACTTAACAAAATTTATGGATTTTCTCAACAAATATCAAAAATAATTTAAGTAGTTACCTTACGGCTCGAGATCCAGAATTCTAAATCAACTGCAACCATCCTCACTTGCCTTAGCAAACACACACACGACGATATTGAATAACCATACACAAAATTGTATGTGATATGGGCGATAAAAACTGTCTGCAAAATCACATATGTGGCGAGATGGTCAATGTTGGCAACTATTGTTGGACAATATGGGATGATTTTCGATCGGCTAGAACAGTTCAGTGATTCAGAGCAAACATTTAACAATAACATTAAAGATAAAGGTACATGAATGAATGGTACAATAATAAATAATAATGAACAATAATGAGTAAAAGTCATGAACAGTAGCAAAGTGAAAAATATTAATAAACAATAATTATATATAGAGTATTTACGTATTGGAAATTGACAAACAGTGCCAATGCTCAGTCTGGGAATGATTCAATAAGTAGTTTGCCCCGAAACTGCTAAGTTTTAATCAAGATGAAATTCGGCATCTATTTAATAAATGGTAAAAATCCTTGGACATTGGTGAATATTTTGAATTTTAATTTTAGAAGTTGGTTTTCAATACAGGTTGCACAACTAATAAGATTTGAATAATAATAATAATATAGGTGGCGCTACAGCCCGTAGAGGGCGAGGGCCTAGCTTATCAGCAACCACTCGTGTTGTGCGTGCTATTTTTCTATCACGAGTGGAAGGGACCTACAGTTTTATGCTGACTCCGAACGGCCAAGAAGCTGAGAAGCTTTTTCTTTTGGCCCCTTTGTAAGTTGTTGACTTTTTATAATACAAATTCGAGTCAAGCCAATTTGCATAATACAGTATTTACAAGGATGTCCTGTTATTTTCCATGTCGTAGGCCGAACAGAAGGCTCTCATCCGGTTCAGTAGAACGAGCGATAGAGTGTGTCGTAGTTGTTAGAAACAGAAAAAAAATAAAAAAAAATAATAAACTACATAACCCATGCCACAATCGATCTTTTGTGCACTAAATTCCCAAACCATGCTATCAGCCGTCTTGGCGATGCCAATTGGCGGCCTCTGAGTCAGTGATGCCAGACTTTATGGTACTAATTACCCACACCAATAACGAAAAACACCATTTTTCCCACGCAGTTGTTTAAAAATACCCACTATATTACCCACGAAAATATACACACAAAAAAAACAAAACTATTGTATGAAAAAACAACAAAAACAAATTCAGTCTTTTAATAACAAAACTAGGTACACTGAAATAAATGTACACTTATAAATGTACAAGATATAAGGAGTAGATTACAAATATATGGACATTTGCATGAAAACAAAGGCAGTTTACTTTTAGAGTTTATGATTAAATTATAGATATTCAAGAATACACATTGCTTGAATTGTGTAACAATATGTGATCCTCATTCACAACTAAATTGAAGCAAGTAATGTCTTTTGATTGGAATGATGATCGTATTTGGCAAATACTGTTTATCATATCGTTTCTTAACCGATTTCTCTTTTTGCATTTGACATCAGTTACAATTGAAAAAGTTGGTTCTGCCTCCGCATTTGAGTGAAGTAGAGTTTTTGTACAATAGCTGAAATTGATAAATTGCAACTTTTCTGTACGTCAAATGCTATTTCCGGGTTAAGAAATTTCATTTGTACCAGCGACTCATCATCAAACGGCAAACGTTTAACCATTTCAGCAACGGCAACTCTATAAAAGTTAAGACAGCTATCCTTAACATTGCATGATGTCTTGCAGTCATCCATTGAAACTGGCCTCAACCAAGCAGAAAATGTTGCATCATCTAACCAGCTTGTCTGGAAACGCTTTTTCAATACCATATACGTACCATATGTATATAAGCAAGATAAACAAATTACCAGCTTAAACCAAACAATTTCGAACACAGGAGCAATTCACATGTGAAGAAGCACGCAACGGTGTTTTTTTTAAATTTAATTTGACATTTCTCAATAAGCGCGTTCAGTAAACGCATTCGAGTGGGTTGCTTCAGAGTAAAGTTTTATTTTATCGTTATTTGCATTGATTTCTAGATAAAATAATGAAATATTTTGGAGAATTGAAAATACCCATTTTTTGTTCTGGTTGGTGTGAAAAAACCCTTTCGCCCTTTTAGCTTTTTTTGGGATAGAAAATACCCACAAAATGGGTAATTACCCACAATCTGGCATCACTGCTCTGAGTTGCTAGTGGACCCCTTTGGACTTTTTGTTTGTGGAGAACCGTGAAGGACCGATGTGCCAACAATTCGGAAACGATTTAAGCACTTAAGACCGATAACCATCTACAAGGTCTTGGAAAATTGGAGTGGCAGAATGCGCTAATACGAAGCCAAAATATTACAATTTTTGGTGTAAAATGCCAGGAAAAACTTAGTTAGCCATTTAAATTTCTTAAAATATTCCAAATATGTTAGAAAGAGTGCCAAATATTTCAATTTATGGCTGCTTTTGCGCCATTTCGAATGAGAATATTTCATGTTTGCGAATCATGGTTACGATTGCCCTATCTAGTAAAGAAAGTATGATAACCTAGAATTGATTTAAATCCGAATGATTTCGTACATACTCCATTCAACACTCAAGCCATTCCCTTAAGGTCTGACGTGCTTGGAGGCAGTTCTTAAATGTATTTTCAAAACGCGCACTGAGTACCTCTTCTCTGCGAGTAATGGAGCTTCAAAGAAACCCTTTAAAAATATTTTTTGCCCTTATGGTGACTACCTGGGTTGTTGTCTATTTCAACAGCACGTATGAATCTTTTTTTATATCTTCACATAAACGGTCATACACTGAAGTCACCTGCTTTCGCATGCACTTCCCCCAGGTGCTATGTACATCCGCACATACGTCTATCTGCCGTATGTAAGTACACTCATGTGATCCGTTAGGATATTTCTGAACGGTGCCCACGCAATCGTTCTCAATAAGCGCGTTCAGTAAACGCATTCGAGTGGGTTGCTTCAGAGTAAAGTTTTATTTTATCGTTATTTGCATTGATTTCTAGATAAAATAATGAAATATTTTGGAGAATTGAAAATACCCATTTTTTGTTCTGGTTGGTGTGAAAAAACCCTTTCGCCCTTTTAGCTTTTTTTGGGATAGAAAATACCCACAAAATGGGTAATTACCCACAATCTGGCATCACTGCTCTGAGTTGCTAGTGGACCCCTTTGGACTTTTTGTTTGTGGAGAACCGTGAAGGACCGATGTGCCAACAATTCGGAAACGATTTAAGCACTTAAGACCGATAACCATCTACAAGGTCTTGGAAAATTGGAGTGGCAGAATGCGCTAATACGAAGCCAAAATATTACAATTTTTGGTGTAAAATGCCAGGAAAAACTTAGTTAGCCATTTAAATTTCTTAAAATATTCCAAATATGTTAGAAAGAGTGCCAAATATTTCAATTTATGGCTGCTTTTGCGCCATTTCGAATGAGAATATTTCATGTTTGCGAATCATGGTTACGATTGCCCTATCTAGTAAAGAAAGTATGATAACCTAGAATTGATTTAAATCCGAATGATTTCGTACATACTCCATTCAACACTCAAGCCATTCCCTTAAGGTCTGACGTGCTTGGAGGCAGTTCTTAAATGTATTTTCAAAACGCGCACTGAGTACCTCTTCTCTGCGAGTAATGGAGCTTCAAAGAAACCCTTTAAAAATATTTTTTGCCCTTATGGTGACTACCTGGGTTGTTGTCTATTTCAACAGCACGTATGAATCTTTTTTTATATCTTCACATAAACGGTCATACACTGAAGTCACCTGCTTTCGCATGCACTTCCCCCAGGTGCTATGTACATCCGCACATACGTCTATCTGCCGTATGTAAGTACACTCATGTGATCCGTTAGGATATTTCTGAACGGTGCCCACGCAATCGTTCCCTAGATTGCATCGTCACTTTTTCCACGAATGTCTATTTTTTCCATAGAGGGCGATTTTGCATCTACACTACTTCGTTCGATATCAGTTCGACTTACATCAATGCGTACATCTGAACATGGGAAAAAATTCAAGTGTCTACCTTTCTGGCAGTTGCACAATTTGATTTCGATGGAGAGGCAGCAAACAATCCCTCGTGTTGGTGAATCAGGTTTGCGCACAGCTTCTGCCCAGTGATTTCACCTCTCGTTTCGAACACATTTTTAATCGCCGCTTACAAACATCTAAAACAAAAATTCACTTTGGTTTGAACGGTTTTCCCCATACCGTATGGACTTGTTTTGAACATGTTCAGAGGAATTTCTCTGCAAATGGAGCAAAAAAAAGTACCATGAGCACATACAGTGGTGTGTGAAATTTGACGGTCAGCCATTTTGTGGTTCAGATAAATGAATGTAGGGTGGTATTGTCCATTGTGCTTTTAATAGGTAATGTTCTACTGCATCCTCATCTCTGCAGCTCCTGCGAAAGTCGTTGTGTGGTATAATTCGCGATAGCTTCCGCACTTCTTTGCCACTAAAGCTGATCAGTGATGTTGATCTCGTAGTCATTACAGCCTGGAAGACGCTTTAGTCGTTTCTTAATGCCAGGGCTTTCTCGAATTGGTCTTAGAAGACCCCTCTGCCCCGCCCGTACCAACCACACGCTTTTGAGCCGTTGGTGTACAAAGAGAATTCCACTTCTACTGCCAGCAGTTGCTCTTCCCATTGTTTCTGGTCTGGGAAAAAAAAAAGGTGGAAGTTCTTTTACGAAGCTAGTGTTGATGGCATCTGATGCTGCTGTCCACCATTTAAGTATGGAAGCGTGATCATATGGTTTGGCCTTCCACAGAGCCAAGAGCCAAAGCCACGTTTGCACATATAAAATGCCACATCCGCCATTAGTTCATGACTTAGACGTTCGCTAAGCGTTGAAGGGCATTACCTTGATACGAGGATGGCCACGTAGTCCGCGTAAGCAGATACTGTGAACCCTTCGTTGTCCAACATCTTTATGATTTCGTCATCAACTGGGATCCATAGGAGAGGCGAGAGGACTCTACCCTGAGGTGTCATCCTATTCACCTTCCTAGTGCAGCATTGTTCGCCTAGGGATGACTTAGTCAGTCGTGATCGCAACATCAGTCCGATCCACTCTCAGTCCCACATTCACTTCTGCTATATGGAGAATCGTCTGAATTGCATCATTTGTTACGTTGTTGAACGGTCCCTCTTTCGAGGAAGAGCTCAGGGTTTATTCCTTTAGATAGACGGATTTTTCAACGGTGGACATTACTCGGTGTATTGCGGTTTCCACCGACCTGCCCTTCATGTAGGCGTGCTGCGATTTTGAGAAGAAGCTTTTGCCTAGCTGATCCCTGACGTAGATGTCTATCAAACGTACCAGAGTTTTTCATAGGAGTGAGGAGAGGCTAATGGGTCTAGAGTCTTTGGCAGTAGTGGGTATGAAAATTACATTGACCACTCGCCATGACCACGACGCTATTCTTGTATGTAGACCATTCTATGATACCTTCCTTAGCAAGGTTCCATTTCGTCCTTGAATAGCATTCATCATCTCCTCTATACCGCGAATTGACAATTGAATACAGATTTTCAATAATTTGTGGAATGCGAGCATAAACATGATCTCTTGACTAGGCCTACATAATGAAATTCAAGGGCGACTAATCACACCATCTGGGTGGTAAGCTCACAAGTATCGTTGAATGTACGTGCCTTCCACATCCATATCTTCCATGTGAGGCGAACAAAATATGGTTAACATATGGCTACAGCGATGAGAAATGACAATGACTGTTATACGTAGCTCATTTTCGAAGAAATTTGGACCATCGCCATCAGAAAATGGATATGTAGATGCAAATCCAAATGCGAAATGCGCCATAAAGTGTATTTAGGCAAATCCCAATGCTGTGCGTAGTAAAAGCTTTAAGTCTGTCTTTTCACTAAAGACAGTCAAATTTTGTCAATGTCCGCACAGACATTCTATTCCTTCCATACATATATACTTTACAACAGAGTAAAGACTAAGGGCACATTTAAAAAAAAACTCGTTCAAATTTAAGATATTTTATTTTGCACGCCACTGTAGGGATGTATGCTACCGCTGACCTATAAGAGTTTTCACCAAACTAGAGTACTTCCTTCCGATTTCAAAGTTACGGACATGGAATGAATACATTTGCATGCAGGTTGCTTGACGACTTCGGAAAATTGCAACCCCCGTTCGTGCAGTATATCAATCCTGCGTTTTCTAGTTTACTGACATAACCTTGTCGTAGGCCCGTTCGTAGATATGTATGTATTACCTGTTTTTAATTGAATATATATATTGCCCCATAAATCCGTATTTTATGAGCGAGTCTGTAGGCGGACAGTGCAAGCACTAGATAACGTAATTGCTTAAATTGCTAAAATGCTGGCAGATAGTTTAAATGGTTTACGAGGAAATCATAGCTGACAAGAGCAGAGAAGTGTATCTAATTACAAACTATGCCCGATTCTTGATTGACAGTGTTAAAATGTCACGCTCTCCAGAATCTCTACAGCGAAGTGGACGTTTTTGCATAAAGAATCATCACGTCACCAACCATCACCGGCTATTTCCCACCTTTGTGGATACGTGACCAAACAAAGTTTTGCGGTTCTGGTATTGCTAAAGTCACGGACAGCTATCCAACCATTAAATGTGACGTGGAGCATTTTTTTTTTCGTTAACTGTGGGTTTCGAGTGGTTACTGGTGATGGTAAGCATTACAAAGGCATTGTAGGACTTGTAGTTCCAGCAGGATTTACCAATGACACGCGTACTAAACAAGCATTCTCAAGCAGGTGTTTGCCGGTATTCTGATATTTGCATTTTTACGCCACTTGGTGAGTTGTAATGGGTTAGACTTTAGGTAACCTAATTACACTATTTGACCGGACGAGAGAACACACTAACCAACTAGCTTCTGACAGTTTGACGGAGAGTATAACTATTAAGCTGAAGCCACTACTGAGAGTGCGCAATTGGTGAAAAACAAATTCAACTACGCATTTCTCTTAATGTGTTTAAGGACCCTTCTCGATGTCCTTACTTATTAGACCTGAGGGATGAACAAAAATACCATTTAACAATATTTACTGCCGCAAAGCCTATGTTCCAATAAGATACACCGGGAAGTGCTGGGTCTATGGCCATCGCAAGCTAGTAAAGGGTTATTCATCGTGAGGTTTGATTTTCAATAGGCTTTTTTTGACAGATCACGCGTGACTCTTATCAAACTGGTTTGTAATTTTTGTTGAGTCCCAGTTTACGTTAGTGGATGACACTCGACCGGTTAGACCACATCCAGCAAGTAGTGAAGACACTATAGCAGCTGTAGCGTCGATGGTAACCATTATCGCGCCATGTCAACAGACTGTGTGCTTCCTGAAATTCAATGACATGGTCTCGGTGAGCTCTGGTTTCAACAAGAAGTCGCTACGAACCATACATTGCGTGAAACAACGGACTTTTTGAAAAGGTACTTTGGTGAGCACTTAATTGCACGTTTTGGTACGATAAATTGGCCGACTAGATCGAGCGATATCACACCTTTGGACTGTTTTCTCTCCGGATGTGTAAACCCTCAGGTCTTCAGGAATAAGCCGTCGACGATTGACGCTTTGGAAGCCAACATTACTCGTGTTATTCGCGAGATACCTGTCGCTATGCTCGAACGAGTCCCCCAAAATTGGACCTTCCGAATGGACCACCTCAGACGTAGTCGTGGCCAACATTTACGTGATATTATTTTCAAAAAGTAAGCTTTTTTAACCGATAATACAAATTTTAAGTTGTCTTTCAAATTTATGTGTTTTATTTTCAATTATAAATCAAACTCCAACATGAATCACCCTGTTTTTACCTGTGATGTATACTTGGAAATGATGAGGCTGTTTTCAAAAAGGGTGTGCGTTTCTTCTTGTAATCTTATCACTTATTAATGTGTTAAGCATATTTTTCATTTTTAAGCCACCTATTTAGAAGAGAACCTTATTAGCAATGTCAAAACAAGGTAATTATTACTATCTTACATTATTAAATATCCATGCTATCTATCATCACATTTTATGACTAATTCACAAAAATCTTCGGCCTCTCGCATAGCATTTGCACAATTATGTACTGCAAGAGAAAAAAAACTGTTGATGTAGTTTGAAGGCCAAGTATTTAAAAATACGTACATTTTTGTAAATTACAAAGTCGTAACTTTGAGCTAAGGTTATAACGACACGAATCATCAAAATTCAACACTTTGGCTTTCTAGGTTTTCATATTTGTAGAATCGAAAAACCTATACCATTGATATGACCTGTGGGTATTTTTTCCACTGCGAGACAACCGTGCTTTTCCCAAAAGTACCAACATGGACACACGGATTTGAACAACCCGATGGAGGCACTGGACATTGTAGGATATAAAAAGTAAACACTAAACCGATAATACCAAATGTTCAATTAAACAATGTACATCAGCTTGGCTCCTATTGTTGAACCAACACCCTAACCCTTAGTTTTAAGTTTAGTTGTAATCTCAAATTGTCAAATATCACCAAGGGGTTGATTGTTCAAATACCCAACCCCAATTAGACCACACTAGATGCTAAGAATTGTCCACAATTTTCTACGGGATTCACACGTGTGTTTACTTACTTTTGCGACGTAAATTTGTTTGTTTATTTGTGTCATGTTTGTCTTATGACCGGCTGTGCCTTTAAGGCATCCTTATATACTTTCCTGTTTTAAGTACATTACAAATTAATATAAAAAAACACACTCTATATTTTTCTTGGAATTTATTTTTTTTGTTGAGAACACAGTAAACTTGTTGCTGTTTACTTACTTTGGCGCTCACAGAACGAAAGGAGACAAATGTATCAAGCTGCCTAAAGTGCATCGAAAGAAGGCGGAATTGTCGAACAAAGAGCAGATTGCTGTGATATATGCATACATATAATAAAACAGCTAGAGATATGCATTGTGGAAGTGGGAGAAAATGACTTGAGTATTAAAAAGGTGAGTCTACGAAATGATGGGATCTGAACCGTGGAGACACAAGTGTGCCGCCGTCCTCCTCATCGGCACTGAAGCTACCCGCTTCTCCATCTGCAACATTATGTTTTGTGCACACATTTCAATGCAATACCGCCACTTCAAAGTAAAATAGCTTTTTTTCCCAAAACCAGCAGTCACACGTGAGGTGATTTAAGACACATCTCTATAGATTGTGTCGCAGGTGACAGCACTTCGATTCAACAAATCAATCCCGTTCCAAATAAACTTGTCTTTATAAATTAAACGCATTCTTTAGTGAGTTTGGTCGTCAACAGAGCGCGCAACCAGACGATGCCCATTGTGAGCTACTGGCGTTAGTTGCATTCCGCATGACCCTGTTCTCAACTTCAACAACCCTTATTCACATACCCCTGTTGGTTATACTGCTAACAATGTTTACAGGCAAACTTTGTTGTGGCAAACTTGAGAACTGAAAGAAAACTAGTTTTTTTTTTGTTATTTTTCTAATTGTCTTCTTTAACTTTGCTGCTAGCATGCCAACGGGCAGAAGTTAACAAACAATTATGTGCGCTTCAGGATAACAACACACTTCTACTTTGGTTGCTTGTGCAGCCGAGATTAGGTGAAAGGGTGATGAGGAAGAGCGAGCTTTCGAATTTTATTTGCTGAGGTAATTTCCCATTTTTGGATTAAGTTCACCTACCACTGAAGAATGTGCGTGAAGTGTGAAATACATTATTTTGGCGGGGGTACTGGGGATCTGACAAAGCATGGGGTGATTTTTATGTGATTAAGCGTACACAGTCAGGGAAGTGTCATCATCGTTGGAGTATGACCACCGAAATTTGATTAAAATACTTTTCTTAGAACTACATTTGGTTCAAACTACTGCTGAGAAGAGTATGTGGAGGACTTTTTGTGGTAGCCTGAAAAATTCTTCGAAAACTTTACATCTTAGGAAGCTTCAAATATAAAAAAAAACTTAGTACAAGAAAGTACGTCCAAGGCAACGGAAGCGGTCTTGTGTCTACGTTTCACACGGTGCAAGGGTATCCCTATTGTCAAGAAATATGACAATGATGGGGTACCAAAAACATCCCCTTTTACAACATTCGCCTTATTTTAAAAATCACCTGGATCATGGATCAATCGATTCATCCTGGTAATTCCACAAAAAGGACAATGATCGATTCTTCCATTTTTGAGGGTTATATGGAATACACAAGACAGTCATAAATCTTGACGAATCTCATGGGATGCCTTTGTTTTCATTATAGATCAGAACTCGATATATCATACATTTACAATAGTCGAATACAATCTCATACGCACTAGCAAGTGATGTGGTTAAGTACAATATCTTTTCAGTTGAATAGTACGACCAATGTGCAATGTACTGGATGGCGCAGTTGGTTGAGTGCCTGCCCTTGGTTAGAGGGCTCCCCGGTTCGAATACCAGCGAAAGCAAAGCTTTTATCCGGTTTTCAAATCTGGTCCAGTCACCATTTGCCGTTTTGATCAAATAAACGGTACTATCACTGGAGTTGTCAATCAGTGGTAGTAGTCCGACTATAGGTATCACAAGTGTGCTGTCGATTTAGCTGACAGCTCACTTATCTACATACCGAAGTTGCTGCTAGTAGTATAATGAAGCAGTTTTAAGTCTGAGTGCTGTTGAACTTGATAGCCAAACAAGAAATTACTCGTTGATGAACTATTAATCGTCCATAAAAACTAAAACGGGTTGCGTGTGCGCTCTGGCAACGTCTTGTTGAAACCAGATGTTTCCAGGTGATCAGTTATGTTAGATTATGTGAGGGTATAGTGACTGGCTGCAGAAAGCAGTTACTATGTGTGACTGTGATATTTCCTTTGTTTTAATGCAAGTTGTGACATCTACCCCACTGTGGTTGGTTGATTTAATTGTATAAACTAGATATGTCGCGTATATCCGGTAAGTATTCGGTATCTGGCTTCTTTTATAATATCTGTCCGGAACCGAATAATCTTTTTATATCAAGCCGAATACCGGATAGTGGTTTTTCCAGTAAAAAAAAGAAGCCACAAAATATTAAGTTTTATAATCCGATTGATTTTACTTAACATATAATATATATGGTGGTTTATCTAGCAATTTAGTATCGAAACTTTACTAAAGCCAAATTATGATGGATGAAAATTAGTTTGGCTTCACTCAGCGGTAATGATTTATTACGTTTGTTTTCGTATGCGATTCCTGCATCAGAAAAAAGTCTCTCACTGTATACACTGCTACATGGAGTTGAAAGATAAGTTTTGGCAAATTTATACAAAATTGGGTACTGTCTTCTACTGAGCATCAAGCCCAAGGTTTACTATTCCGTTCAAGCCTAACTGTTTTGAGATATAAGTCAAGCTCGTTGGCGGTATCGGTTTTGGCAGAAAACGCAATCTGGCAATTTCCTTTCGCAACTTCTTCTAGTATAAATCTTTAGAAGAAGCATAGAGGGTGGATCTCCTTCTAATGTTGTTGTAAAGTTGTTTAATGAAATGCTCAGCCATCTTGTTGAGAGACAGCCAACAAAAAGTAGAATTAATGTTGAGGTCGACGATAACGGTTACCTTTAAGTTTTCATAACAGTATAAGTGAAAATAAATTACACCACCAAGCAAAATCGACATCATACAGTGACCTTTGTGTATTTAATTGTTACATGTTCGCTTCCGCAACTTGTTTGTTACCGTATCCACTGAGCAAAAATTAGCCTCATCGCTAAAGAAAATGTTGTGTGAAAAATGATCAATAAATAATTGGGTTATGTTCTACGCACGCATTACGTGGTCAGTTGACTTCTATATTTGCGTGAATTGAACTTTATAAGGGCGTAGATGCAAGTCCAAAGTCCGAACCCAGACATCTTCAACAACTCTGACGTAATCGAACGCAAAACGTCTACAGTGGAAATTAGACATTCCGGGCAGTAGTTATCGTGTCCGTATCTAAATAAGTATTTGCGGTAGCCGACCGCATCTCACCCAGACAGAGACTTCATAAGGTGGTAGTTGCAGTCCAATCTCAGCCTTGATGTCCTGACTTCGGTAATGGGTATGACCTTGTGGGTTCATCTGCCTTTCCCAGAGTTAGTCCACCGATCTTGCACAGCTCTTTTAATCTACCCCTCTTCTGAGCTTGTATGGACTCTGTTCCTTCACGTATTTGTCTATTATTACTCATATGTGAAACACCGTGAAATGGATAGATTTGCAGCATTTTGAACAATAACAGAACAGAATATTTGCCGCAATCCCCATACATTGAACTTTGAAATAAATAAATCAAAATAAATTTTCGCCTGGCTCCAGCTTAACTTATCTCAAATCATCAGCCTCTCGCCACCGTCACGTGAGCATATTCCTAATGTGTATATTCCCTGGATATCAGAACAATGAGTATGGCCTTTGATAAGTGACTTTGATTTTGAATAAACTGGTACCGGAACTCAGCTACCGGAACCAAGGGGATCAATTTTGAATACGGGAAATCTGATGGCACAAGTAAGACGTTCAGTTTGTGAAATCATTTTGTTCTTATTGAATTTTGCAAAGGGATTTCCATTCGTAATTCGATTTCAATAACTTGCGCCCTCGTGTACAACTGGGAATTTTCAATCGCCTCTCTTTTTGTTCTTGCTAAATCCTAGAAGCATCCAAAGCGTTTCTTTTTTAATAATATTTGAATTTCTGTTGAATTGGAGTTTATCTCAGCGAAAGGGTAAAGTGAATACCTATTTTTCTCCAGGGATTGGAGCAAGAAAATTGTAAATGAAAATACTGAAAGAAGTGTGCGTATATAGTGGTAAAAATTTAATACATCAGGCAGGAAAGCCGGATACAATTTGTTGACAAGCTTTAAAACCACGTCTGAGTCATGGATGATTTGATTATTAATGCTATTCGTCATCAATCACTAATCATTATTTTCCTTACATTATTGATGGAGCGGTTAACTGCACTGCACAGAAGTGTACGCAATTAAATACAGCACGGTCCAAGGGTATAGAGGGCGAAGCAGGAGGGGGCGGGGGTGGGTCGCAGAATCTTCTAGAACCTAGTCAGACCGCTGATGGATAAATTCTGTCAACTATGTGAACACCGCTCACGTTGTCGCTCAAAATCGATCTGGCCAGATAGCGTAGATTGAAGCGAAAGGGCACAGAAATGTAATCTTTGATCAATTCGACACCAAGCTCAGATTACCTCTCTATTTCTGCTAAGGAGGCTTTTTTTTATAAAGTAGTCAAGGGAAGTGAGACAGAAGGCATCACACAGAAGAAATAACACACACATTAAAAAAATAGGCTATGAATTTAGCGTGGGTAAAAGCTGACTAACCTGGATTGATTTGCATGTCCTAATAAAGGGTGATTTTTTAGCTATTATCTTTTTGGCAACACTGGTTTAAACAGCTGACGCACGCTTGTGTTTTGTTTCACTGTCAAACATTTTCAGTTTGGTCTATAATTTAATCATTAATCGTCTTACAAAGGAACAACGCTTGCAAATTATTGAATTTTATTATCAAAATGCGTGCTCTATTAAGAAAGTTCATTTGTGTTCAAATGTGTTCAGCGACGAAGCAGAATTGTCGATTTTGTAGTTAACATCAGCCAGAAACATTGCAAGAGCTACCAATGCATCCAGAAAAAGTCACAGTTTGGTGCGGTTTATGGGGTGGCGGCATCATTGGACCGTACTTCTTCAAAGATGATGCGAATCGTAACGTAACTGTGAATGGTGAGTGCTACTGTGCGATGATATCCAACTTTTTTGTGACCAAAATGCAAGAGCTTGACTTGCATGACATGTGGTTTCAACAAGACGGTGCCACATGTCACACAGCACACGCAACATTGGACTTATTGAGGGACGAGTTCGGTGAACATTCTATTTCACTTTCGGGACCGGTCAATTGGGCGCCTAGATCGTGCGATTTAACGCCTTTAGACTATTTCTTGTGGGGCACAGACAGCCCGCTTCAATTGACGCATTGGAAGACAAAATTGAAGCATTTATTCGTGAGATACCGGCCGAAATGTTGGAAAGAGTATGCCAAAATTGGACTAAGCGGATGGACCATTTGAGGCGCAGTGAAGGTCAACATTTGTATGAAAAAATCTTCAAACATTAAATTATATGGACCGTAATATCGATTCAAATAAAGATTTCATGCATTCTTCTGAATTTTATGTGCTTTTTTTTTGGAAAAACTTTCCTATAGCTTTTAAAAAATCACCCTTTATAATAAGGCTTTATGCATGTACATAAATATATAAGTATGTCACACCTATACCGAATGTGAACGAACAAATAACTTAAAAGCTACCGGGTACATTGGCCGAGTGGGTTGGTGCGTTGCTCACGCTCTTTACAGGTTCTGTGTTCAAATCGGGCTGGTTTTATATGCAATACTACTTTTTTTGTTTTGTTTTTTATGAATAATAATTTCATATCCTGTTTTCGGTAGGTTCTTTTGCGTACCAGAATCGGAACTATGTATGAGCAGACATAGATATGTATCATACGTCTACACATGTATTGGACTTGGATATATACTGGTAGTCCATCAAATAGAAAAAATGTTGATGTAGCTTTAAAGTATTGTGGATGAAACTGAAACCCTGAAAATGCCACGAACAGTATAGAGACAGCAGCATAGGGCCAATGTAAACGCGTCTGTTCCTGAAATATTGTAGAGGATAGTTGTTATAATCCCCATTTGGGCAACTTCATATCTCAGTTCGAAACGCATTTCGAGGACCATAACATCGTTCTATCATCATTATATATTTTGATCCCATCAAGTCTTGGCAAAATCAGAACAAAATTTAACGAAGAAAATTTAAAATTTCATAAAAGATTTTTGGATTGGGATACAATGAAGGCTGAATTTCTACTGTGGAAGCCAAAATGTCATGAACAACCAGAGGCACAGCATTCATATAGCGCCATAACAGCCTTACTATGAGACTAAAGTAGTTGTAAGAGTTGTGATGTTGTAATCTTTCAACCCTTCAGCTAAATCTAAAACAACGCGTCCACCTTGGTTTCATTTCACCCGGAGCTCTATTTTGTCCCTGAATACAGGAAAATCTTCTAAATATCTGTAAGAAGTTTCAGCACAAGTTTAAACACAAACCTTTTCCCAACGTAGGTCTGCGGTTAAAAGAAGAGCTATAACAGTTGCGGCAGCAGCATCTTGCACCCAGAAAACATTCGAAATGTATTGTTACTATTTAAAAAACAAACACAAAGTTCGGAATTATTTAAATTATTTAACGCAAAACTTGAACTCTATCTCATCATTAAAAAAAATTAACAATATCTGAACCGTGTGCCACCCGCTCTTATCCAATATCAGTCACAGTTGGTGACCCCATTTTGGCCACAGACCCCGACCGCTAAATTATGCGGTCAGTTTTTGAAATATGCGGGGACTTGGTGTTGACACATTTCTGATTGATGGAGGTAAGCTTGGAATAAACTGCATGTGACTTTATACAAATGAAACTAAAAATAACTCAACAAAGAATACCAAATCCGCAACTTACCTAGGGGAGTAAACGCAAAGTGTAAAAAGAATATATGCTAGGAGAGCGACGTAATTTCACTTTCTAGTATTCTCTATACGACTTTCCTTTGGGGACCAATAATTAAATGTAAAATAATTGCGCTTGAAATCCCTGAAAAGATATTTACCACACGGAGGAAAATAATAAAGTACCTTATACCGAGTTGGGTTAGATTAGGTATGGGGCCAGACAAGACCAATGTTATGTCGCACTTTGGTCCCTGTGGACTCTTGGAAGCTTCTTCTCGTTCAGTAGCTGACTCCGCAGCCATACGTTTACCCTTTTTGGTTGCTTTGTCCTGAAAGTTATGAAGGCGAAAACTTCCCTAAAACACAGACAGTAAGAGTATACTTTATTGCTTCTCATCTCCGTTGGCAATTGCCATTTACGAATATTCAAGCGATTGCGACATACAAGCGTTGTAACTGCCATTCTGAAGTATTTTAAATGTATGCGTGCGTTGCGTATAGAAATCTAAGAAATATTTTGAATAAAATTGTTCCCCTATGGAACAAATTAGCTACATCTCAGAAATGTAGTTGCACATTAGATTACAAAAGAAGTCAGTACAGTGCAGCCCAGAGGGGACGGAGCAAACCATAGACTTATCGAAATCGTGCTAAACGAAACAGGAAATCAGTGCAAAAGAGGATATTCTCAAATCTATCTCACTTTCAAAATCTATTATTGAAAACCAATTTGTAAACTAAACTTTAACACGATTGCAAATCATAATCACCAATGTCGTTTAGTCTCCCACAAATGCTGTACCTACCGTCTTAGTCAACAGACGATTGTAACTGACCAGTTTACTCCCAATCATCTATCATGGCATTGGCACAGTTAATATGCTGAAGCCCCCTATGTACATATTCTTAGAAACACAGCAAGTATGCATAAGACATAACGTGTATGTATGCATGTACAACTTATCGAGAAATAAAATTGTTTCAGAAACCGTGTACAACAAGGCTTTGAACAGTGTTAAACGAATATATGTCGCAAAAAGTGAACCGTGTTAAAACGAGGCTGTGTTAGAAGATGTACGTGTTTAGTGAGGCACACCTGTATTAGGAAGCTCATTCCCAAGGAAAGACCCTTGCAGTATGCCAGTTGTACCGATATCTAACAACTACAGACTGTTGCCCATTAGTTCGGTATGCATATACCAGTTTCATCGATTCGGTAAAAAAATTGCAATTGCGTACCAGTTTAGATGACAGAAGAGTTAGTAGAAAAAAATTTTGTCAACATCAAAAAAGAGATAACAGCAGCCCCGCTTTCGGAAACCTTACCTCGGATTGATACGAGCTAAGTGTATACTCCGCAAAGTGGTATTTTGGTACGATCTCAGCCTTCTTGCATTTGTTAGTGAATACCCATGACATACAGAATACAAGGTAATATCTTCTTTTTTTGTAAGTTTTAATAACATATAATTTTGTATATTGTAATATTTCCCTGTCAAAATAGAGCGACGTCACCCAATTACCATTTTCTGCGAGAGAAGACTTTTAACTCATACAAATTGGAGACAAATTGAAATGAAAAATTTAAGAAGTTTCCGTATAAATATTAAATATAACACAATTGATTTTCTTTTATTTTTTTTAGGTATATACTGATACTTACGGGTAGAAATTTTTAACATAAATACGAACAAACATTACTTCACATTGTATTAACTCACAGTAGCATTCTTTCCATTTTCACTCTGAACACCAGCTCGCATTTCGGTTTCTCGTTCAACAAAGCATTCCATGTTTGCACCATCTTATGTTTATTCTTCATTCCTACCAACGTAAACGCTATTTGAACTTGGATGTTTATAGAGACCTGCTTTTGGCACTTATCACACCTTTTCTAGCACATTTTGATTTAGGCGGTAGGTAAAGATATACTCTGCTTCAAACTTCTCTTTCAGGCATTCGAAAAGCAAAATCAATGGCGTGCTGATTAACAAAATACATCCCTGAAGGGAAGTTGATCATATTGGCAAATCTGCACACTGCTTTAAATATTGTCCAATTTCTTCTTCTGGTCATCGATCTCCAGTACAAAAGTTCCTTTTTTAGTCATTATATGACGTCAGACACACAACCAATGGAAAAATCTGAGAGGCTAGAACATAGTATCTTGTATGCTGTGTACCATGGTGTATACCGAAGTATTCAAAATTGCCTGTAAAAGTGTGAATAATAAAAGGGAGAATGGCCGGTAGTGATAATTTAATCAATTTATGATGTATTCCATCTAATCCCATTGCGTTTGACTTCACTGTTAACCTCTATGATGAGCATCATATTGTAAATATTTTATTCAGTGCGTCGCAATCTAAGTCTCCTGGAAAATTGGCGGCTTAATTGCATATTTTTCCAATGATTTTCGCCCGTGGTGGATGGGTCAGGTTTGCTGTCACTAAAACTCATATAGCCTCACTAATCGGTCTAGCTTACAACGATAGTAGGCGCAATCTCTATCTTCTATTAGCTTTATAATATGGTCTGCAACTACATTCATAGACTTGTATTTACCCTGGATATTAAGGAGCAGATTGTCAATCCATGGATGAATACAAAGAAAACTAAAAATATTACATCCGAAACTACTCGTATATCAAAAGTTGCACATTTCAATCTGAATTCCTGATTACGAATCAGATCGAACAAAATCCATTTCACCACAGCACTTCATAACCGCATTAGATACACGAATATGCCTTTAAGCCGCAAAAAGAAAAAAATTTACTTGTTAGATCAAAGTCTTACCCTTGCACAGAAAAAAAAACTCGTAGGTAGCAGAAGGAACTACTTATGCGACAAATGGTATGAATTTCCACTTGAAATAATCTCACACACAACTGCTCGGTGGAAAATTTTATTTCGTTTCTAAAAAAATGACTGGATTTTGGCACCATTCCATATTGTACATATTTCTGCACTTCCAGGTAACATGGCACATAGCATCTGCTTCAGGCATTTTCAATTTGTTAATCGAAAAGTTTGCACTTCAACTTGCCACCCGCATCGTTGTCTACGTGGCTTGGCATTTGAGAAAACTGCTCTCGTATTTTCGCTAACATTTCCGTCGCGAGTTTTCTTGTCAGTTGGTAATGCAACTGAGAACTCCGACATCGTCGCCGCATTGAATTAGCCAGCAGTGGGGGGGGGAGGACGAGACCCAGTCATGACCGGGTTTCTTACGTTTTTGCATAAAATGTAATGGCGCGATTAAGAGTCCGTTTACGATTCATTTGCCAGACCGGAATCTCGCTGAGAAAAAAGGGAAAAAATATAGATTCGAGACGGAAATCCGGGCACAAATTAAATAGAAATAAAAATTTAATGTCGAAATTTTACAGCTCAACTGCTGCAAATTTGCCGAAAGCGGTTGTGCCGCAAGCAAGCAACTGTGTACACAGTTTCACTTCGAGTTAATGTTTATGTTGAAACGCTTGTCCCGTTTACGTCATAATTGCGGTGGAATTAAAAGAGAGTAATTCTGATATTAATGCGGCTTATTTAATAAGGTCCTGCCTTCTGGAATACAATGGTATTGCCCGTACCGAGATACGAAACGAAGGTGATAATGGAGCCGATTATAGTTGATATAATAACGCCGTGAAATAAATACTTACAGATTCGTTAAAAAGCAATTAAGGGGGTTTATTTTGCGAGTATGCATGTTGATTTGCAGGTACTCCTTAAATTGTGTTTTATTTTCAAAGTAAGTAAACAATTGTATGGTGGGATTAAATTTCACCCTTAACATTTATCAGTACAGTGTCGGAAGTGTATGTGCATTCTGTGTGCCGTTTGTGTCCGACATTTTATATGTATGAACATGCATGAAGTTTTGTGCATAAACACACTCCTTGGAGTAGCTTGTAAGACTTATCCCGCATTACGTTTCGGGTCTCAATTGATGTTACAGAAAATGTTTATTTGGTTGTTAATTTTAGTAGATTGTAAGGTTATGAACATATTTTCCCACCATTTTTAGGGTTCCGTAAAAGAATAGTACCAACGGAATGCTTATGGCTTCAGCCTTGATTTACAACATCTGCAGTATTGTAATTTAAGCATTTCAAAATGCAAACATTTTTTTTACGCAAATTCTTAAATTTTTTGTATTTAAGGCCTTGTGAAACATGCAGCCTTTAAGTTAATTTTACATAATTTGTGCATTGGTTCGCGATTCTACAATGTAGGATGTTCTTATGTTGTGTTTTCCGCTTGCTTAGAATATTTGAATAATAAAACACCCGATTTTCCAAATTATGTTTTATTTTTTGCATATTTTTCTCCCTAGCACTTCTTTCCCACAAAATATTGGAAACATTGGTACAATGTAAACAATTAAAATTAAATTAAAGTAAATTGCTTACTATGGTGGTGCGATATTGAAAGTCTTAGCAATTTTCTCCATACGCCTTGTGGCACCTTTAATTTGCAATTATTTTGTAATATTCAAATGCATGGAAAATCGACCACTCTTCTTCTTCAACGCAGTGCACAATTTTGGGCAACTTATTTGTTCTTTCTCCCATTAATTATTTTTTTGTAACCTTGTAACCCTTTTGTATCTTAAATTTCAAATCAACCGCAAATATTGACATATGTCAAATTTCAACCCTCGAGTTACGTAGTGAAGAAAAACAATTTTCTTTAGCAAACCATTTACTATAGAGTTGGTCAATATAAGAGTTATCGACAAGTTGAACAACAGTGAAGAAATCATCCTTAGAGTTCGTCACAGTCTGACTGATATAATAATAGAGATCTTGTTTAGAGATATAAATTTTATAATCACCGACCCAAGCTCTATCTGAACAACAACCAATTATAATAGTGTTAAAACGATTTTTATTTTCTCTTTTCTTCTTGTATTTCTGTTATCATTCTTGATCTATTCTGACTTAAAAAACTTTAGATTCGATTTGTTACCCCACATCATAACACATCGCTTAACACTAATTTAAAACAATTGTTCACTAAATTATATAACGACTACTATATTCATTTAATCATCATGTTGCAAATCATTATGAATTTGTTAGTCTTAAGATAATTATGAAATGAATAATAAATAAATGAAATAAACAGAATTTAAAGATCAGTGAACAGATTGAACAAGTCGGTCGGTCGTCTAACCCTCTGTAGTATTCCTTTCAATTCGATGCTGTACGTACCACCGAGCTAATTTTCACATTACTTTCATTGAAATAAAAAAAAAAAAGCAAAGAAATATTGTAGTTTATGGTCTATTCCTCTTTTCATAAAATAAACTCGTCAATCTTTGCTTTAGTCGGATACATTCTCTGTCCAAATGTAATGTTTTAAAGCGTTCAGTAGTTATGCGATTTATGTAACACAGATATAGGAATTGTAGCATTTGCTTACCTTGTTAATGTATAAATTAATGAAATACAGAAACATCCGGTTTAAAATTGAGTTGATATGTAATACAAAACTTTACTTCAAATCTGCTTGGTTCCCTTGTTTGAGAAATGAAACCAACAATAAGGTAAGGTTAAAACATAATTGTCGAACTTTATAAGTTAAAACATACTCACCCACGCCTGGTAACCTGTTTGTGTGCAAGCAACCTAACCACACGAAATTAAATTAACGCTGTATACGGTCGTAAACCCAATAAGCGAACAGATGCATTTGATTGGAAGCATTTCGCAGAAAGTCTCTGGCTAACGTTATATAAATATGCATAAAATGGAATCAGTAAAGGGATATGCATAAAATGAAAGCAGTAAAAGGTGGAAATTATTTCCATCCAATCCATTGAAATATAATTAAATTGAGTGCTAAGCAGTGTATTTTAATCACCATTTACATAGTAAATGCAAGCTGGTCGCTTGTGATTATCATCGATACTGTTGACGAACTATTCGAAGTATGCATAAGCCGAATGGAAAATACCAATTCTAGGTTCTGTATTGTATCCCATTTCTCTGAACAAAAATAAACCACTAATGGGTTTAGTCAAGGTTTTTATGCGGTCGTATGTTTTATTTCTTTTACTTTTATACCTGTCACGGGGTGTTGTGAGTAAGTTGACTTCTTTGCTTAATGTGAAGATTCAGTTTCATACACAACACCTATCACATTTCCGTAGCCACTGACAGTGCTCAGAGAGGAAAGAATGATATTCAAGCTCTGCCGGTCGCAGTCGGCTTAAAAGTGTAGGTCTTCATTACACAGAGAAGAATGACGCCACTCACTTTCTTAAATGTTGTTCCTGGAGGCAATATGGTTGATGTCGCCATAAGGGCATTTAGTAAATTTGTCATAACGCGCAGATATATAATGCAGAATGCCCTAATCAAACTCGATGCGTCGTCTATATAAAAAAATCACACTATGACCCTTCTTCACCATGTGGCACAACGCTGTAGCTTACTCATAGCGCAGAATCTAGGACTCATTATCCACAATAAACTAAGCTACATACGGGATCGAGCCACAAAACAGTTCATGACGCTGCAAAAAGGCCATTGGATGTAAATGGGAATATCAGGAGTCAACTGCAAGACTCTAAATCGAGTGCAGAGAATCGCAAGTCAACCACTGCTTTGAACATACCTCTCTACTTTCCTCCGTTAGATACATTCGGAATTCAAGTTAAAGGGAAGAAGGCCAGCACGGCTATCAAAATCAAGATTCTGAGACTGACCGCCACACTTTGTACTCCAAGATTCTCAACAAGTTGCGTTTAATTCACACCAATACCGAATCTATCTTGGAGAGGAACTTCTCAACCCGGCAAACCATCCAGATCAGTTTCTGATCATCAGACGCTGAAGAATGCTGACTATCTTTTAACGAAATGACTGAACATTTGGCTTCGTTCAGCTCAAGTGGGTGACAGGATGCACTGCCACTCATCCCTCTGGTACCCCAGAATCTGGCCGTCACTTGGCCTGAAAACTGGAGGAACTGGAGCATTCAAGAAAATTATCGCGTTATAACGAGTCACTGTGCCATACCTACACACGCCTCCAGTACGATAATCCGCGTGGTATCGTAACGTGCATACACTTGGCCTAAGTGTGACTCCTCCTCGCAGTCATCCACTGACGCACCCGTTGTTATCATTATATCATCAGAGTAGCGTCATAGCAACATTTGACTACTTTGGAGTTCAAAAGCTTAGACGAGAGTGCCTATAGTGCTACTCGACTGTCTGAAAATATCAGTATATTAGCGCGCTTAATGCCTCTGTTTTGTCTGGCGCAGATCTCGATGGCGTGGATTTCCGCTTGGAACGCTGTAGGATTCTACCGCATTGGTACGGAAATCCTTGTGTTGGGTCCAAAGACTCCTGCTCCCACTCCAGATTCCATCTTTCATCCGTCTGTCATCCGTCAATAAAGCGAGAATCATTAAAAAAATATCGAATAGAGCCTTTTGAAAAAGAAACCAGCTGATGCCCCACTATTAATGTGCTGCTCATTAAGCATACGTAATGTTGTTGTAGTCTCCAGAGCTACCTATGATCATACTCTCCAATCATTTTAAGTGTTTCCTCGTTAAGATTCCAATTTTAAAATTACCTCCATAATAGCCAATAAAACATCTGCAAAGTAACCTACTATAATTCAACCCAGGGGTCCATTATAACTCCATGTATGATCAACCACATGCGACCACACTGCAAACTCATTCACGAATCCCATCACATTTAGATTTATATTCTAAAAGTACGAACGTGCAGGTAACGATATTCTGCTAACAGTGCTTTTATGAGTTACCTTTGGCTGACCACTCTCACAAAGGCAGCCACGGACACAAGCCCTTGCGACAGGTGCCAATGGACCACATAAACCACACAACACACTTAAAATAGCTATCACAAGGATTCTCTCGCTTTCATACATAATTCAAAATCGAACGGTCAACTGAAAAACTTTTCGCATTAAATGCACAGATAAAAGGACTTATACCAACCAGACACATTTCCATGGACTCATGGAGTTGAGAGAGACTGGGTTATGTGACTATAATCATAGCTCGTGCACACCTTGCGATATGAAGGTGGCTGCGTGTGTGTGAATTTGTCGGATGTCCACTTGTGCTGGGTGGATTCCAGACACGTTGTAAAGTAAGATTGTGTAGGCGTCTAGCAGGGAAAATGCGACGAAGAAGTTGAGTTCTTGAAAGGAATGGTTTTTAGTTTAGTTTTTCTTCTGCTCTGTTCAACTTTAAGACAGTGCTGGAAAAGTGTACGAAAATGTTAAATTCCAGAGCAGGAGAGGCGCCCAATACGACTATGATTTCGTTTAATTTTTTCGTTCAGCCAGACAATGGAAGTCAATGCGCGTTTTTACTTCCACTCAGTATATAACTGAGGGATACGTATACTTGAATATATGGGTTCAACTTACTTCCGGTTTCGGGAAAATGGGGGTTGTGTATGATTTAAGGGCTCATATCAGCTATCTAGCTTCGAATCCGAATTAATCATGTGTGCCGGGAGATTTTTTAGCCGTTTCATCGGTTGCTCATCCACAAGGAAACACCAGAAATAAAAACACGCTAAAAGAGTCTCCATGTAGGATACAAGCGCTCGAATTCAATCTGGTGCATCGGTACGTTCGGTTCGGTGATGAGTAATGTAGCAGACTTCCCGTATTGAATTTTTGTGTCCCGCGACATTTCTTTTGTATCGGTTGTCCACTTTGGTTTTGTATTGGTACTGAATTGCAAAGTTTTATTTTCTTTTGTTAATTTATTTGTTTGTTTATTGTCATTCGGTTCTTTATTAATTGTGTTTTGTTCGTCTCCTGATGAATGATAAGCACGATGTATGCATTGCGACAGCTCCAGAGATAAGAACTTCATTATCTACGAACATACGTCAGAAGAATGCTTACAGTATACACAAACACAAGAATAACACCTACAACAAGGTCTTTCCAAAAGGTAATCAATAAATCAAACAAAAATGTGGAGAAAAATTCCAAAGAGACAAATGATTGTACATTACCGTGGTTGGATATGTGCACATCGTACATACACACGGTACCCAAGCACACAGCAACGAGAGGTTCGCAGCAGAGGAAAATAAAGGGCGCAAGGCTTGTTATGGATGGGTTAAAGATACTTTCCAGTACGCAAATCTGTGCGGGCTTATTTGACTATACCTGTAGGGGAAAGGCCCTAGTATCATGATAGTTAACGTATTTGTTAGCTCAGATTTATACTAATTTCCTTACTCTGAAGGCTTCCGTGGAATGTTACAGTGTTTTTAATAATTTGACATTCACACAATTCTAAAATGATAGGTCAAAATAATGTATGCAAACAAATCAAACGATTTTGGTTTGGCCGAAAATCTTGTGTGAAATGTATGCCCGGCTCTTGTTTTGAAATGAAAAAAATGCGAGATTGCATGAGGAATAAAAATGATCCCTTTCCTCAATTCAATTCAATTCAATTTTATTTGAACAAAAACTATACAATTGGTCTTACATGCTAAAAGCTTAAGCTAGCGGAAAAGGTGTTGGCTCAACAATAGGGGCCCAACGGATGTACAATGTTTACAAGATTTACAATGTTATTTAAGTTAATGGTTTGATAATTTTACATAATGGAGATCTTTTACATCGGGGTGTTCAATTCCGTGTGTCCTTGTTGGTCCTCTCGGGATGGAGGGTGGTGGTGTGGCGGCCTATCTAGCCGCGATGTTGACTGCTATCACTACTTTGGTAGAAGTCATACGGTCCGTTGCTTGATGTCCTTGGGAATGTCTGCTCATTTAGCAGATTCAATGCGTTGACGAATTGTTGTCCGGGAGTCGAATTTCTCAGGTCCCTGATAGCCATGTTTGGGTGATTTCCGATGTCGTGTAGTTGTCTCTGGAACAGTGTCACCAAGTATTGTTGCAAGGGGATGATGCGAGCTTCTTCGTAAAGTCTCCTGTTGTTGGGGTACTGCTGGCGGTCTCTGTCATAGGAGAGACCGGTGCATATTCGGAGTATCTTCCTCTCGAAGATCGAAAGCTTTTCCATGCTGGTCTTGGAGATGGTATGCCATATAGAAAACCCATACGCTATGATCGGCAGAATGAGTTGCTTGTAGAGTAGCAACTTCGTCTTCTGGCTTAGTCCGATTTGTTTTTGCATAAGCGGGTAGATGCGATGGAATCCAAAACTGGCCTTTTTAGGGGTCAGCTTCGAGTGGTTGTTGAATTTCAGTTTCTCGGTGAAATTGACGCCGAGATACTTCACCTTGTCTACTGGCGTTATTGTCGCGCCATTCGGAAGCACCATTTTAATGCTCCGGCATGCCGTTACTGATCTGCATCTACCTCCAGATGGTCTTCTGAAGCACATGAGTATCGATTTCTCCGCATTTATTCGGATACCCCATTTGGTGTAGTAGTTGCACTTCTCTCTTTCTTGGTTTTCGACCCTCCGCGCTGCGATTTGCGGTGACATTGAAGTGGCGTATGTCAGTGCGTCATCTGCGAATAGACAACATCTAACTGTGTCGGCTAGAGGTGGTTGGTCTGCCGTGTAGATGTTGTACAGCTTTGGTCCCAGCTTTGATCCTTGGGCAACTCCTGCTTTGATGTTCCGTTCCGTTGACTGGCTGCCCTCTACCTGGACGTAAAACTTTCTAGAGCGAAGAAAGCTGTAGATCATTTTGATTAGGTTCGAGGGGAATCCCATCAGATTCATCTTGTAGACAAGTCCCTCTATCCAGACCGTGTCAAATGCTTTTTCCACGTCCAGAAAGCAGGCCACTGTGACTTGGTGGTTGTTCAGGCCAGCTACGACGTCATGTTGTAACTTCATTAAGGGATGCAGCGTCGAATGTTTTTCCCGGAATCCGTACTGTATATCCGGGATGATGTTAAGGTCGGTGGACCATCGCTTTAGCTTTATCGCTATCAGGTACTCCAGGATCTTGCTTATATTGCTCAAGAGCGATATAGGCCTGTATCCCGAAACACTAGAAGCGTTTCCCTTTTTGGGTATTGCAACAATTTTTGCAACTTTCCACTTACTTGGAAAGTAGCAATTGTTGATGCAATTGTTCATGACTATGGTGAGAAGTATCATCACCGCTTGTGGCATTCGTTTCAGGGCAAAGTTCGATATTTTGTCGGCTCCGGCCGCTTTCCTTGTTATGCTGCGTTGAATGATTCCAGTGATTTCCTCTGTTGTTGTCAGCTCTTAGTTTTCTGCTGGTTCATCGGCTGGATTTTCCTCGTTGAAGATAACGATTGGTGGGGATGGATTTCCAACGGTGCAGACGTAGCTATTGACTTCTGTGACAAATACTGGATCATCTGGTGGCGATGGTTGGAAGTTGCCTTCGAAGGATCTTGCGAGCGCTTCAGCTTTCTGGGCTGGAGTGCTTGCGTCTCCTTCACTTGTGGTTAGAGTTTCTGGTAAACCCTTTTTATTACCGATGATCTGGTGTATTTGTCGGAACGTGTCAGGTCGTGGCCTTATTTGGCGAAGCTTGTTTTCCAACTGGGTGTTGTTGTGGTGGCGTACTGCATTCTGAAACATTATTTTAGTGCAGTTCAATTCACTCAGAACAGTTTGGTAGTCTCTGCTTTGTGTGTTCCAGTCCCTGCGGTATATCCGCTGTAGTCTCTTGCTTAACCTTTGCCTGTGGAGATAAAGGTTTTGGATATGGTAAGTGACTATACCTGTCTTTGCTCGTTCTTGGCCTTTTTTGTTGGTCCAAGGCACCGTTGATTGACTGATCCAGTCCTCCAATTGCATCATCAATCTCTGTGTTGGTGAGGTTCCTTGTTGTGATCCCTTTCCTCAATCGAATCAAATAGCAACTGAAGCTACCCGCTTGAGCAAAAGGCAGAGAGGTCACCGATCGGGTGAATCAGAGAGGTCATGCCTTGGCAATAGTCTTTGGATCGCGAAAGTGTATGGTCGTTGGTTTGCTCGTGGTAGAAATTAGCTTCAGGTAGGCAGGAAGGTGTGGTGACTGCTTGCTTAAAAATTAAGAAGCAAGCTCCGTTTAGACTTGTTTGTTCCATTGTGCTGTCACTGGCTTTGTTCCAAACTGGTTGTTCCGTTGACCCTATTGCGTAACCTATTCTGGATTTGGTGGTCTTATTCGACCATTTTGTAGCTATTTCCGTGGTTTTTGGATATTGTAAGGTATCTATTATGATTGTGTCAGCTAGATTTTCGAGGTAGTTGAAGAAATAGTGTGTTATTGTTCTATCACGAGTGGAAGGGACCTACAGTTTTATGCCGACTCCGAACGGCCCAGTTTGAGAAGCTTTTTCTAGACAGTTTTACTCTTTGAGCTTTGTCAGTGACTCGAAAGAGGTGGGGCCGTGAAAAGTATTTCTTGACATACCAGGAATCGAACCTAGACAGCTAGGTCCAAGTGCGTAGGAGTCGACGCACATACCCACAACGCCACGGGCCACCACATATTCGGACATTTGGTTGCAATATTATATAACTTTTTTAATTTTTTTAATTTATTATTATTATTTAAAATAATACTCTTTAATTACTTACATCAAAATGTCTGCTCTTTCAGACAATAGAAAATAGATTTACCCAAGCCTTTATACGGCGTGGGCCAAACACTATACTATATAATAAAATTAACAAAATTCAATTTGTTACATGTCCAATTATGGCTTTATTAGTAGTTCTTGAGGCATCATGGGTCCTTCACAAACAAAAAGTCACAAACAAAAAGCCGTCAACTGTTCCGATCCCAAGATGCCTTTGTGTATGACTTCTCTGCTTTCTTTGGTACAGCAAATGCTCAAACTGTGGCTATACAAGAACTGTTTATTATCCTCCGCTTTTATATGAAATGTGTATTTCACCTTCCTCCCATTACTCCTAACTATAGTAATATTTAGATAGCTATCCTCTCGCTTAGCTACATTGGCCGCATTGCTAATTAAACATGTCAGGCTTACCGTTACCACCCGTTAAGGCAATTTTCGATAGCTATCTAAATCATTTCTCGTCGTTCTTTTGTTGCACAGCGTAAAAGTTTGAGTCAAGGATTAAGACGAGTGAATAAAGACAACCAAATTGGGAGTGGGGACAACATTGAGCAGAGATCCGGGTTGGTTTTGGTAAAAAAATCGTCTTCTCGGAAGAAGCACATTTAAGGCACAGCGGCAATGTCAACAAGCAAAATTGCCATCACTGGAGCGAATAAATCATCATGGTACGTCGCGATCATCCGACGTGATGGAACACTCGAATCAAATCCTTAGTATATGCTTATACAAGCTCGAAGGCAACTTTAGAGACGGTATTGCCGATATTAACCAAGTCATCAACAACTAGACCGACCGCTTGAAGAATAACCAGCAAAGCCGAACTGGCCATTTGATTGATATGCTTACGTCTATTGTTCTTATGTGGTCACCTTATAGTACTTGTACAGATGCAGTGGTATTTAACCAGATTCCATGATGACTATATACAAAAACATTCCCTATTATTATTCTTCTTAAAAGCGGAACTTAAAAGCACAGGAACGCTAAAACTCCTAGAATAGGATGCTTCTTAAAACTATTGATGAAAGAGGGCTACTCGCCCGATGGTATAAACCAGAGTTTTATAGTTTCCCAAATATAAATGTTTGTGTTTGAATTGATTGAAACAAGAATAACCATAAAATATTGATCGTCTCAGCCGTTATAAAACAGAACTTTCCTTATGCCGGTTATCGATGGGGACTATTCGGTGGGGCGGGGCTGTTGAATGAAATGGAAATCGCCGAGGTTTTGCCACTTTTCACAGAAACATCAGCATAAAACAAAGCAAACGGAAAAAAGTATTCCAATAACCAATCATTATTCCTTCTTTCTCTCGTTCTTTTAAGAACATTTTCGTTGGAAAATATTTACGAGTTTTTTTTCGAGAGTTTACGAGCAAACACTCTTTAAGTGTCGGTTTTGGTAGCATGAAGTTTCCAATGACTATTAGGGCAGCAGAAAGCGCAAAGCATAAAGAATCCCTTCGATGTGGTCAATAAAATAGAGATCATTCTCATTGTGGTTAGGGATTCGTAATTCCTTTCATTCACTGTGTGTTCTATTAGTTTCCTTTCCCCCTTTTGGGGTAATGCGTTATGCGCCAAATGGTTTTACGAGAACCAGGAACCACTCATTGAAGTGGGCGACTTCAATGACATTTTCCAAGGGGCCCCTTTGCAGCCACTAAATACAATGAGCTGCTGAATCGTAAAAATGTTTTCGCTGAAATAATACATTCTCCCTTCAACTGCTGATAAAGGAGCTCTTTATCTGCAAAAATAGAAGCTGATGAAAAGAAAACAGACATCTTTAATTTTATTACACGGATTAAGATGCGACGAAGAATGGCAGTGAGACTGAAAATTTCAAGTAAATAGACCGATTCAATTGATGCAAATTCCGGGTTCCATGAATTTTATATCTGTATTCCAAATATGTTAAATATGTAACTAGGCCTTCCATTACGGAAATTTTGGTGAGCCAAATCAGATTTGAATCTCTTCGTATATTTCATGCATTTTAAGCAGTTAACTTAAAAAATGGGCGGCACCGCCTGCTGGAGGGTTGCTTTAATTATGCTTTAATAAGCCATATTTTGGCATGGTTCCCACATGACTTGAGTTGATTGACTTCAGCTTTGACTACTTAGGTTGAAAGATTAAGCGGTGTACTGGGGAGTGTCTCATAGAGTATTGTAGTGTTTCAGCAACACCACTGCATGGCACCCTGGGCGGGTATGTCATAATACTCACGGCATGGATCTTAGATCTTGTCTTCGTGGTTTTGTCTCCGTGTACAGTCTTGTTGAGAAGAGTCATCTGACCACCGCATGTCGAAGACTCCGTAACTTACAAATATCGTCGAAACGTACATACTTCAGTTTAAACCAAATTACAAATATATATACATATCCACATCTATACACTATGTCCGGATCCATTTTCTGTTCATCAAACGCAATCACTTCCCATGTGTGTAAGTTGTTGTCGGGTGTTTGCGGGATAAAATTAATGTGCGCAACCCCCTGGGACTTGTGTGGAGTGATCGCTGTCTCAGAACTGTGGAGTGCACATCCAATTGTAAATCTGCGACACCTTTGGAAACTTCTTAGAAAATATATTTTGGCACTCACTCATTATTAAGTCACCGAGTTACACTGCGTTTTCGATTTACAAAATTTGAAACTCTAAGATTTTTCTGGCAAACATCTTAAAATCGGTTATGACTAGAGTGATTGAAATTTTTAATGAAAAACTGCACCAAAGCAATTTTTCAGCACTTGATTATAATGCTTATAATGTAATGTTCGGTTAACTACTTGCCAACTTCACGTACATGAGACCCGTACCGAAATTTACTCTGAAAAATGAAGGCAGTCATGTAAATCGAGTTTTCATTGATTCTCAAAAAGCATTAACGGGTATTTTGTTCACTTTTGCTCAGCTTGCCGAAAACTTGAGAGTTGATCAACTTCGGAGTTGGTTTCAACTCGAGATTTAAAAGCAGAGTTGAAAATTGATTTTGTTCAGTATTTCGACTAACAGTCTGAAATTTGAAATCTCGAAGTTGTCTTTCAGTTTTGCATCCTATATATATCCTATGGCACGGGATTTCTGGACAGCGGCCAGTGTCGAGAAACTATTGCGGGCGAAGCAATTTGTGGACAGCGGACAGTGTCCAGAAACTGTTGCGGGCGAAGCAATTTGTTGACAGCGGTCAGTGGCCGAAACTAAATGCGGTTTACCTGTCCAGAAACTAGCTGCTGTCCAGAAACTAAATGCGGTTTACCAGACCCAATCCGTATTTAGTGTCTGGACACTAGCTGCTGTCCAGAAACTAAATGCGGGTTGGGTGTCCAGAAACTAAATGCGGGCTGGGTCTGGTAAACCGCATTTAGTTTCTGGACAGCAACTAGCTAGTGTCCAGAAACTAAATGCGGATAGAGTCTGATAAACAGCAGCTAGTGTCCAGAAACTAAATGCGGACTGGGTCTGGTAAACCGCATTTAGTTTCTGGACACCCAATCCGCATTTAGTTTCTGGACAGCGGTCAGTGTCCAAAAACTATTGCTGGCGAATCAATTTGTGGACAGTGGCCAGTGTCCAGAAACTATTGCGGGCGAAGCAATCTGTGGACAGCGGCCAGAGCCCAGAGCCCAGAAACTTTTGCCGGCGAAGCAGTTTGCGGACAGCGGCCAGTGTCCAGAAACTATTGCGGGCAAAGCAATTTAAGGACAGTGGCCAGTGTCCAGAATCTATTGCGGCGAAGCAATTTGTGGACAGTGGCCAAAGTCCAGAAATTTTTGAAGGCGAAGCACAGTCCAAGGGATCTCCCTTCTTGTGTTATTGATGAACTGGTGCCTGCATTCAACTAGAACATCTCCAGCTGCCTTGAAGGTTTGAGCGGACAGACCGTCTGCACTGCCAGTCTTGTTAGATTTCAGTATTGGTATTGCTATCTTAACCTCATCTAGATTCAGTGGAATATTCTTCCTGACAGCTATATTTGGGTCCTCATCACCTCCGGACTTTAATTATCCTTCCAGATTCTCAGTATCGACTGCGACTTTAATAAGAGTTGTTCTTCCTCTTTTCTTCTCTCCGAAGCTTATATCCATTGGATAGTTGTTTTGCCCGTGGCGTTGGGAGTCTGTGCGTCGACGCCAATGTACTTGAACATCGGCGACTAGGTTCGAATCAAAGTCCGTCAAAAATAATTTTCACGACTCCACCTCGAGTCACAGACAAAGCTCAAAGAGTAGATATAACTGTCCAGAGAAAGCTTCACGAATTTGGTCGTTCGCACCATATGAGTGGTGAATGATAAGTTAGCCCCTGGCCTTCTAGAGGCTGTAGTGCCAAAAAATATCAATATTATTGTAATGTTCGGACATCATTTCTGCCACTATCTCTGGATTTCCTCGCTCGCGCTCATCTCATTAGAAGACGGTGTTCTTCCCTTCTTTTAAGTTCGTATAGCTCAGAAACCGCTCTGGTCCTTCTGTCCAACGTTACGTTATAAGCAGCTTCAGTCCATTGTTTCACATGACAGGGTTGGACTCTGAGAGCTTCAGAGAGACTCGATCGAAAGAGTCGGTTGCGATTGTGACTTTTCGATGTCACACCATTGTGTTCTTATATAGTCTTGGCTACAGCAAAGAAATGGTCGGATACAATATTTGCTCCTCGTAACGATCGAATATCAAGAATTCTAGAGGAGTTCCTGACGTCGATTACAACGTGATCAATCTGGTTGAGGAGCTACAGAGAAATTACCTGTGACAAAGTCAACCGGCCTGAGTCCGTTATCGGATGTGGTGTCGTGCAGGCTGTGTTCCCCGATGATTCAGCAAAGATGTCCCAGCTCCTTACCCAGTTTGAAATCTCCTAGAATGATCTTGGTGTAGAAGCTGGTGCATTGATCTTATGTCCATTATAGGCGATCATTGACGCCATCCTTGCTGTAGTCATCTGTCGGTGCAGGCTGATCTTCCCGAACTTAGCCTTAATGCGTATTGTTATGAGGCGTTGGCTTTTACAAACAAAGCTTAAGACTTTTTTCATAAGTCAAATGAAAAAACGATAACACTGTAAACTATTTAATAAATCATTCTTAAATAATGTTTTGCGAACGGGGCAGGAGGGGATGAGGTCCTTTCACCATCGATGGCAACCGTGAGACATTGGTTCATCGAATTGATGTCATCCGATGTACTACCACGGATTTTGAACGGATATAGAAGTGCGATATAGCTGGGTCCCAAATAAAAATTGATCACGTACAAATTTCTGCAAACAGAAAACCAGATAATTTCCAAATACTGAATGTCGTGACGAGATAAGAAAATTACGGAGGGCATGTTTTTTTTCCGTTTTCCTAATTTTATCAAACATTATGTAATGACACACTCCCACATACCTATGAGCATACTTCAAGCTGTAATTAAATTATGATATTCTCTAAACGCCCTTCGCCCAGATTAGACCAGAGGAGATACAGTTTTACGATTTATAGCAAAACAAAACATATATGTATGCATGCACGCGTAAACTTTGTTAGCACTATCATTACCTCTATCTTTCAGATATCCCTATTAAAACGCACATTTTCGTAATTAATTTATTTTCGTTCCCAAATTTGAGCAACATAAAAACTTCCGTAACCCAGCCATGGTCGTTTGAATGAAAAGGGAGTCAACTTATGTCAAGGTTTTTGTCCTCGGTAGTTATAGCTGCTCCATAGTATGCTTAATGACCATATTAAATTTAAAGGATTTTATGCGTTCGCTGTTTTCATACGTGTTTTCTGTTCATAAAAATATTTAGATATTTAATTGAGAATTGTATTTAATTTTATAATTGGTTCATTGGTTCATTGGTTACACTTTAATTTGTCAAGCGTCTATAATGTATGTCTTACACATTTTTAAATAAATGAGACGGCTAGGAGGTGTTAGATTAATCATTTACATGTGTTAAAAAAATAATAATAACCAAATAATACATAAATAAATAAAATTAAAGGTTATATAAGCAAATGTAAATTAATATTTAAGTTTAAACTAGATGAAAAAACTTAGTTGACGAATGAGTAAGTCATAAATCGCATCGAACGGGCTGATATTTACTCCAGCATGAAGAAGGTCAGATTGTATCGTCATTGCATCACATTGAAATAGGTCAGCATGCAGAGTTATCAGTTCGGTGACGTCGTTTTCTTATTTAGGTTGGGCGCTGCCACTGGAGCCATGCATCGCCACTAGGGCGATCGATCGCATTTGTTTACGTTTCGAGCGTCGGATATCACCGTTAGAGTATTAGATCACTCCAGCGCCATTTGGACAATTCAACTAAGGTATAATGAATTCAAAAAACTTTGGAATGCCGGCAGTAAGCATACAATGAAGCGGACGATACTTGTGGCATCTGGTCTTAAGTAGCAAGGCAGGCGTGCCGGCCGCTTTTGTGTGGAAGGTATGGGGGTGGTATTGGCTACTCTATACCCTACGAGTATGGGACCTCATATAAAAAGCAGCAGCAACATTGGACAAGCAGATCATCCCAGTCAGTCAACAGTAGAAACTCGTGGCCACCCAAGCCTGTACTAGGTATGTACTTGCTTATTGTATAATAATTAATTGTAGTTCCTACATTCATACACATATAATGTTTGATCATAGAGAGCTTCATCTACGCTGCAGCCTATTTTTTCGTTTTGCATTCCATACAGCCTGGTCTGCAAAATTTAAATAAATAACTTTTTCTATTTTGACGTTTTTCGTCGAGATTAATTAAAGCGACAAAAACGAGTCTGCAAAAACTGGCCAACCCAGCCGCATATATGTAAAGGGTGATTTTTTAAAAGCTATAGGAAAGTTTTTCAAAAAAAAACACATAAAATTCAGAAAAATGCATGAAATCTTTATTTGAATCGATAGTACGGTCCATATAATTTAATGTTTGAAGATTATTTCATGCAAATGTTGACATTGACTGCGCCTCAAATGGTCCATCCGCTTAGTCCAATTTTGGCTTACTCTTTCCAACATTTCGGCCGGTATCTCACGAATAAATGCTTCAATGTTGTCTTCCAATGCGTCAATTGAAGCGAGCTTGTCTGTATAGACATGAACTTTAACATAGCCCCACAAAAAATAGTCTAAAGGCGTTAAATCGCACGATCTAGGCGGCCAATTGACCGGTCCCGAAAGTGAAATAAAATTCACCGAACTCCATTGTCGCGCGTGCTGTGTGGCATGTGGCACCGTCTTGTTGAAACCACATGTCATGCAAGTCAAGTTCTTGCATTTTGGGCAAAAAAAAGTTGGATATCATCGGACAGTAGCGCTCACCATTCACAGTTACGTTACGATTCGCATCATCTTTGAAGAAGTACGGTCCAATGATGCCACCAGCCCATAAACCGCACCAAACTTCTTCAGTTCGCACTGTACGTAAGCGTGTTGGTGGTTTAATTTACAACAATGTAAATTTGGTGTGAAGTTTAGTCACAATAGCCCGAATAGTAGCTTCAGTGGTTGGATTAAACTGACCATAAAATGGAAGAAGCGCGCAATGAACTTTCTTAACAGAGCACGCATTTTGATAATAAAATTCAATAATTTGCAAGCTTTCTTCGTTTGTAAGACGATTCATGGTTAAATTATAAACCAAACTGAAGATGTTTGACAGTGAAACCAAACACGTAACGTGCGTCAGCTGTTTAAACCAGTGTTGCCAAAAAGATAATTGCTAAAAAATCACCCTTTATATAGATAATTGAAAGCATCAATTGAAGCAGAAAGGACAAAGGTCTGAATAACTACGCAGAACTGCAGCGTCCTTTGTACAATATAGGCAGCAAAGCGGGGTGCCCTTGTGACCATGAGACCATGGTTCACTTAGCCCAACATATTGGTACCATTGTGCCCTTAATAGCTGATGATTATCTACCGTGAGACGTTCTTTAAGATCTAAAACTACCCCGATTGGTTAATGTATTTTAGGAGGTTTTTCAGTTCCACACCGCTCAAGTCATTCAGGTGTACGAAGAGGAGCTTTACCAGGAACTGCTTTTTTTTCTTTGCTAGGCCTGTGCATTCGCAGAGCAGATAAGGATTAAATAAAGACTGCAACTAACCACATTATTAGCTGTTTTCAACATAAAGAAAGGAATTGCTCCAACTTATCTGACAAGTAACGTAATAAGGGTGTGGGAAGTACGTCCATATGGACTAGGAAATACTAATGAATATAGAGTGGGAAAAATGTCATTTTTGTGTCATTTTTAGGCTTTAGGTGCCACAAACGGAAATATACCAAAACACAACGGGTTTTTGTCAATTTTAATCAATTTTATTAGATCCGCTTTAATTTCAATTATCAAAATAACACTCGAAAAATAACAAAGTCCAAATTTCAAATTTTTTAACCGCAGAAATAGTGACGATAGCGTGCTTTGTTGTACATTGTTCAGAATAAAAACGCAATAGACGACGCCCACGAAACCGATGGAGCCAACAAGTGGAGAAGGTCCTCAACCAAATTGGTGCGCGAAATTGGAGACTGCTGGCTAAAGATCGTGCCTGCTGGAGAAGCTTGTTGACTGAGCCCAAGGTCCGCCCCGGACTGTAGTGTCACTAGGCGATGAAGAAGATATAAAAATGATAATTTTTCAAAACTTTGCCAGCGTGCCATATAAATAAAAAAGATGCCACAATGGCCCAATTGTGCCACATCGGCAACGCTGGGCTGTGTATGCCGGAATTCTTCTTAGTTTTATTCATTCGTATTCGAGTGGCAAGTTGGTAGCAAGGAAGAAAAAGACAAATAATAAATTCAAACAAAAAAAAACTGGTTAAATTCTTATTATTGAATTGTGTTCCCGACGCTAAATTTTGGAATTTTCAACAATTTGTTGGTTATGCTGTGTTTTGTCAGCGCAAGTGCTTCTTCAGGTATCGCATCTACTTCGGCTCGGAAAACGTTGCAATCTATTAGTGCCAGGGACTTTTAGAAGAGGTCACAGAAGACCCCTGTTCCTGTACCCGCCCTCGTTTTTGAGCCGCGTGTACAGGGAGATTTCCACTTCTGCTATAACCAGTATTCTTGCCATTTGGTCTGGTAAACGTAAGTATTTGGTTTGGTGGTAGGTAGTCTGTTTGATTGTTCTGACTGAATGGTGTATCCCTCCGCTTATCTGAGCCTCAGAGCCGATAATACTGCATTATTGCTACAGAATAGGTCGGGCAGATGGAGGAATAGGATAGCCTTGAGTGCTGCCGTCGGTGTTATACTAAGAATCTGTTATTCCTAGGCAAGCCGATCTTTGAAATTCCTTAGGCTGTGGAACCTGTTGGAATCAAGTGAACCGCCAAGTAAACTTAAGTGCATGTTTCTGCATTTGGAACGAATCTATAGGAGTCACACTTGCCACTTGCAAGTTATTGCTCGACGAGACAGCAACCCTTTTAACAAGTATGAGATTGATGGAGGACATAACGTGTTTGACGTCAAAAGTGATCTGGTCTAAAGTGAACTCCAAGAGCTGGAAGAAGTTGCTTCCACAAATGGGCTCATTTGGGACGGGCTTAGAGGTTGGTAACTTCATCATAATCTAGTTTGACGCATGTCGTGATGACCATCATAAGTCCTATTATTTTGTTTGTTAAAGGACTCGATTCGTGTCATCATTAAGACTGGTGATGCAGAACGATTTAAATTGCACCGGTCGGTAGCATTGTGCCACATTTCCATGAGGATGTTAGGTCAATGCTGTAACACTTGGTGGTGACCACTACCGGGACAAGCTTTTCCCAAAAAAGTAAACCTATTAGCCTCATTTGGTTTATCATACGTTGCATGCACAGTTGAACTCAATCATCAATGCTTAGTTACACATTTATTTTTAAAAAAAACCTTAAATAAGAAAATCGTGCCTCCTTTATCCGCATACAATGGAATACAGTGTTATATAAATAAACACAAAATATATGCTGTTAAAAAGGGACAACAAATAAATACTTCCTTTTTTGCCTTTACGCACACTTCATTCCAAGAGCAAAAGTAAATTTCTGTTCAATACCAATTTATTCATTAATACTCCTACGGATAAAATATAACAGCACGTGCTTCGGAAAAAAGACTGTTACTCGAGGACAACAAGAATAAAAGATTGGACCCACGAATTACGGTTCGATAATGACCCGATTCATACATATCCGTCTCATGTTTATTCAACCCGAACATTATAATGCGTATATTTTATCCGAGAAGGAATGGAAGTGGGATGTAATAAACATATGAAAAGTCCCATTTCCATACTGGCTATTTGTATCCTACCCCCTGCCTTATCGACAAGAAATTGACGTTTTCGCAAAAGGCAGCAGTATCAACAGCAACAGCAAGAAAACTAAAAACCAATCGGGCAGAGAGGAAATTGGGTAATAATGGCCTCAACATGGAATGTGTAATTTTCCGATTATGGAAAATTATTTGGTCCGTGACTGGAATACACGTTGCAAGGCAATGTTTAACCACTGTGGAGCCGAACCTGAAACTAATATCATGTGTGTGTGTCCCTTCATTCCTCAGGTTTACTTACTTTGAATCATTATTCATGATTAGCAGTTCCCCTGTGCTCAGGCGACATTTGAATAAGAAGCCAGCCAACAGTTTCATCTTGATTTCATATCTCGTTTTGACAGAATATTTATTTGCATGCAAACAAAAACGGAAAATACAAACTGACCACATGCAAGAAACGAACCTTTGGTTCCCAGTGGTAGCCAGAGCACTGAGTTAAATTCAACGGAAACCCAGGATATGGATCTGACTGCTTGACCAGCGAAGCATATTCTCAACTTAGGTGCGTGCAAATGAAAATAATTGATTATTCTACTCAATTAAATGAGTTTTAAAATGGACTCATTCATTTGAAGTGAATTGTTTTTTCTGCAACATGGTCAGTTGCACTGACCGGCACACGAGTGTTGTAAAATATGTGTTCTGTTAAAATGTAAGTTATGTAAGTTATAGAGGGATCCATGGCTCTGAAACAACGATATGTTTGAGTTATAGTTCCAACAAGTCGGCGCTACATGCCATACTAGCGACGAAATGCTCGAAGTTGTGAAGCAGTTGGCGACTGGGTCATCTCCGGAGGGGCGTTCATCAATTGGCCACTGTGATCATGGGACTTAACTCTATTCAATTATTTTCTCGACTACATAAAGTCCTTACGATACCAAACCAACAACTTTGTACAAGGTCATCATTCAAGACGCTATACAAAAAATAATTATAAGAGGAAATTGGATAATTATATAAAAGAAACTTACTCTAAGTTCGGAGTTAGTTTCGTTTACCCAGTTTTCAGTTTATTCAGTGATTTTTTTCTTAAATTGTTTGTTCATAGCAGTTAGTTCACCGCTTTAACGTCTTTTATAAAAAGTTAAAATTATTATCCAGCTTTATTGTGAGTTTCACCCGATAAATGTTCCACGTGGCACTTTTTGTTCACCCGTTTGACGTGAACACAATTTCACTTCGAATCAGCTGTGACATTTCGAACATAGATGTGTGTGCAAAAAGTAACACCAAGCAAATTAAAAAGTAAATATCTAGTTTCAAAATGTATCCGTATGTATAAATAATAATGTAAACGTATGCAAAATTTTGTTTGAGCTCTCCAGGACTACTTTTTTGGTAGTCTTATTAACTACCATCCTCTTTTTCGGTTTGCCATTAGAAGTACGTAGTAGGTGAACGTGTATTCAACAAAATTAATAAAGGCTGATTTTTTAAAAGCTGTAGGAAAAAAAAACACATACAATTCAGAAAAATGCATGAAATCTTTATTTGAATCGATAGTACGGTCCATATAGTTAATTAATGTTTGAAGATTATTTCATGCAAATGTTGACATTGACTGTGCCTCAAATGGCCCATCCGCTTAGTCCAATTTTGGCTTACTCTTTCCAACATTTCGGCCGGTATCTCACGAATAAATGCTTCAATGTTGTCTTCCAATGCGTCAATTGAAGCGAGCTTGTCTGTATAGACATGAACCTTAACACAGCCCCACAAAAAATAGTCTAAAGGCGTTAAATCGCACGATCTAGGCGGCCAATTGACCGGTCCCGAACGTGAAACAAAATGTTCACCAAACTCGCCCCTCAATAAGTCCATTGTTGCGCGTGCTGTGTGGCATGTGGCACCGTCTTGTTGAAAAAGTTGGATATCATCTCACTGTAGCGCTCACCATTCACAGTTACGTTACGATTCGCATCATCTTTGAAGAAGTACTGTCCAATGATGCCACCAGCCCATAAACCGCACCAAACTGTGACTTTTTCTGGATGCATTGGTAGCTCTTGCAATGCTTCTGGCTGATATTCACTCCAAAATCGACAATTTTGCCTATTTACTTACCCATTTAGCCAAAAATGAGTGGGTCGATTAAACTGACCATAAAATGAAAGAAGCGCGCGATGAACTTTCTTAACAGAGCACGCATTTTGATAAGAAAATTCTATAATTTGCAAGCGTTGTTCGTTTGTTAGACGATTCATGGTTAAATTATAGACCAAACTGAAGATGTTTGACAGTGAAAGAAAACACGAAACGTGCGTCAGCTGTTTAAACCAGTGTTGCCAAAAAGATAATCGCTAAAAAATCACCCTTCATATATATAATATGGGTGGCGCTACAGCCCGTAGAGGGCCAGGGCCTAGCTTCTCAGCAACCACTCGTGTTGTGCGTGCTATTGTTCTATCACTAGTGGAAGGCACCTACAGTTTTATGCCGACTCAGAACGGCAAAATTTGAGAAGTTTTTTCTAGACAGTTATACTCTTTGAGCATTGTCAGTGACTCGAAAGAGGTGGGGCCGTGAAAAGTATTTCTTGTCGTACCAGAAATCGAATATAGACAGACAGGTCCAAGTGCATAGGAGTCGACGCACATACCCACAACGCCACGGGCCACAATTCAACAAAATTACTTCCACTAAAATTTTAGAAATTGAGCCTACCTCCTTCGCTGCTTCATTTATTCCGATCAATTGGCATATGGCTTCTTCTATTGGTGAGAAATTTTGCGTTCTGTTTGGTCCACCTGCTGTCCCTCTTTCGTACATTCCGCTCAAAGATGATTTTTACGTACATAAATATTGTTTTAAATCTAAATATTTTTCTTTCATTGAGTGCAATTACAAAAAAAGACATTAAATTCTGCTTTTTTTAAATTCAACTTCGCTTCTGCTTGGTCAACCCGCTTTGTTTAGCTCGAAGCTTAGTTTTCTCCAAAGCTCTGCCACTTTCTCCCTAGTTTCTTTTACAAATCCCCTGGCAATATCCGGGTTTTCAATACTTTTGCTTAACAAAATATTACGTTGTTGCTTATTTAGAGATTTGCTCCTGAAATAAGATCATGTATACATACATACATGCATAGATAATTGATCTCCCCCTATTTTAAATATAAGCAAACAACTTACATTTCCCGCTTTGCTGTTCTATCTTTCGCCTACAAAAATCAAGTGAAAATTGTCCATGCGAATGGCTTTATATTACACGCGAAATAAAATAAACATAAGGGCAAATTTTTCGAAGATGAACAAATTTGCGCCCGAAACTCATGACAGGGGAAAAGGGAATTTTTGAACGGAATCGAATCGAAATCAATAACGTAAAAATGTTGCGTTTAATCCGCATTCTGCTGCATTAAATTATAACGTGGCAATCGACTACAGTTCAAAACAAATTGTTGCTATTGGACCACAGAACAACATTGTGTCCACATTGCAAGGCATTCAATTTTAAGAATCAAGTACAATATTGCGTCGCGCCTTGTCACTGGCGTCAATTTGTCGCTCTTGTTACCGCCACCAGAGCCAAAATTACAAAAGTCATGTTTAGTTGAGCAAACGAACCCGGCCTGTTACGTCGTCGAAGCCACAATTATGAAAGGAAGTACAAAGGCGACGACGCTACGTTTTCATTCCACGCATCCCTATGCTTCCAAAAGATATGCCATTTAAATTTAAACGGTTACAATTGCCAGTGGGGCTTGCATTTACAATGTCGATAAATAAATTGTAAGTGCATTCGTTAAATGTATGTGGCAGCAATTGAAAATCCATGTTTTTCAAATGGCCAATTGTACCTCGCCTCTTCCCGTGTTGGAAAATCATCAACATTATGCATTTGTGCCAGAAAAGGAAACTAACAACGCTGTGTATCAAAAAGTTTGAAAAGTTGAAGAAGTCCAATGATCCCACCAGCCTATAAACCGCACCAAACTAAGGCTTTTTCTGGATGCATTGGTAGCTCTTGCATTGCTTCTGGCTGATATTCACTACAAACTCGACAAAAATGTATTATTTATTCCAGTTTAAATTAAATATTAACGTCTGTAGGGTCAGTGAGATTTCAACCAAAAGAAATCCTAATTCAGATCCAGAAATAACTTAATCTCAATAAAAGAGAACTTATACGAACTTACATATAACAGACGTGTCATATTCGCATTATTAATAGATGATTTCCACGAATTGAAAGTTTAAAGTTAAAGTTAGATGAATGAATCTATCAAGTTTCTATTCCAAATAATTCGAAAGTAACTCAGAAGTGAACAATATAATGGAAGATGAAAATGAAAAAAAAAGCACACACACACATAAAAAGCTGAACTCTTGAAAATGCGTCACAAGATGTCAAAAAGTTTTTAACTTTGACATAGCGTGAAAAGTAGGCTTTAGCACGCGCCATCGTCGTTCATGTCGTCGACGACGCGAACGCCCTAGCGCAAATTGAGAGTAAATCCTGTCTCTCGAGTTTAACTGTCAGCAAATAGATTTTTTAGTTAAGCTCATCAGTTTCATTTCTTATCACGCGATGTACGAAGGCAGCATTTATGGAAGTTCAAGAAAAACTCACATTGGTGTGTCCTACAGTGCTTTATTTATGTCACTTATTATCAAAAGAAAGAAAAGGGAACAGAAAAGCAATGAAAATAGAAAATAAAAAAATTTGTTATTATTTTCCCATTGAAAAGTAAAATTAAGCAGAAGGCGGTATATTTCTTATTATATAAGTATGTATTTGTTTCAATTGAGAAAGAAGATGCATTTGTCTTGAATAGAAAGGAGACTGGAAGGGGGAAAATACCTGAAATGAGAAAACTTATTGCGGAACAATTGTGTGTACTGTAGCTTCTCTAGTTCTGTATTGTAATTCGCACCACAATTAGCTTTGAATGCTTTTAATTAATTAATTAATGAAATGTGTGTATGTAATAATAAAAACGACGCAGTTTCTGGAGGATGCCATAATCAATTTAGTTGCAGCTCTAACCGCTAATGTTCATGAATCGATTAGTAAGGCATTTTACCTTGCAACTTCCCTGATGCTGGATTCTCAGGTCGGACTTCAACTGGTTTTGGATATTCAATGAAATAAATGCAATGGTTAATTAGCGGTTGCATGCCGGATTGACTTCTAAAAGGACCTATCCTTTCCTGAAGTTAATCAGCATCGGCATTGGTAAATACCTACTTCTCCACCCATGGAGCGCACGCTGCTCCATCATCAAGGCCAAGCTCTCTTGCGTTCGCGATACTTTGGTATTTATACCGGAGTTTCGGTCTTCCGCTCCTCTAACCAGGATTTCGGATTCGAAGACCCTCTTTGTTGAAGGATTGGTGTCCATGCGCTCGATGTGTAAAAGCCAGTAAAGTCGACTGATTTTTGCCTTCCTCACTACGTCCACATCTTGTTACAACTCGTAGAGTCCGTTGTTGTGTCTTCTAATCCATTCACCTTCATCACAGCCCGGACCATATATCCGACGTAAAATTTATTTTCAAAGGTATTAAGAATCAGCTCTGATATTTTGCTTATCGTTCAGCTTTCAGCTCCATATAGCAGGACTGGCAAAATTATAGTTTTGTAGAGCATGATGTTGGTCCTTCGAGTGAGGAGCTTTGATCACAGTTGTTTTGACAAAACGAAGTAGCATGGGTTGCCAAGAGCGACTCCACGTCGGATGTACATTATGATGTCATTCGTGGAAATCACGTTTGGTCCGAGGTAGACAAACTCCTTCACTACCTCAAAATAGTTGGTACAGATCGATCTTGATTTTATCCCAGGTGGGGTGTGACGGGACGTATCTTAGTCGATAGCATATATTTCGTTTTGTCGTTGCGCGAACGCGCGACTTTGTCGATGTAATCTGCGTAACCAAACAGTTGGACTGACTCGTAGAAGATAGTGCCTTCCATGTTTTCAGCTGCCCTCCGCACATCTTCACCAGTGCCAGATTGAAGAAATCACACTACAACGCTTGCCGAAATCCGGTGCAGGATTCAAAGGACTCGGAAGTCCTCCATGTTAGCGTAGTGCTACACAACCGCATAATTTTTTCCCGGTATCACGAAATCGGCTATTGGTAAATACATGGTGTCCCAAAGGAGAGCTACTAATGTTAATCAGGTATAGCTCTTGTAATAGTCATTTGTTTTAATTAATTTTATTTTTTTATACAATATATTTGAATACATTTTTGTGGACATTCTTATGCACTATGCATGAAATATATTTTCTTTTTTTAGCCCGCTTTCGATTACACCACCTAATGTTACTGGTTGGTCCTTATTTCGTCTCAAATCTGCTTCAGTTGTGTTGTGTAGTCTCATACAAATACTGGCGATATTTTCTCTGCATTGTAGCAATTGAACGTGAACAAAATGTCCAAGAGGTCAATTATAAGATACAACAAGAAAGAAAAAATTATATTGGAAAATAATAAGGTTATTCGTGTTTAGCATTGGTTTGTCTTATTTCACCATCCTGTAGTAAGCCACTATTAGACATGATCTGTGACATGATTTATGACATGTTGGCTCTATAGCGAACAGTATATATCTGCGAATTTGTAATCATTTGCAGTGTCATACAGACGGTTACATGGCGAGCCCAGGAAACGGCGTAAGTGTAGTGTGGTTAACTGACATGAGTACACTATATGCCCAAGAATTGTGCCTGGAGTCTGTTGCATTCCACCAAAACACAGACCTTAAATGCAGTCATCTTAACGAGATGGATAAGCATTTATTTGTATCATAAAGTTAGGTGGGCACTCCTTGCCCACCTGAGTACATTATCGATGTAAGCGTTTATCTACAACTAAACACCTAATAAAGCTCAACACAACTAATACCACCAACCTCTGGTGGCTTGAGGTAGTAATGTTCATCACTACCAGACAAATCTGGCTTGCGGCCAAAACACACGTTTGGCGAATCAGTGTGAGATGGGTAACACAAACATGCCAATAGGATAGTAACGACTTATACTGAACATGGAAGGAGGAAACTGTTACTCACCTCCTCAGCACCTGTAGTGTTTTCTGGTAGGGAAATGAATACCCACAGGTTGGTGTAGTTCTTACCATCGGCCTTAAGATTAACCTACCTCCACTTCTTCACAAGATAGGTTCACTGGCGGTAGTCATAATGGGTAAGGAGATCCTAAGTACGCGACAGTGCAGGGTTAGAATATACCCGAGGTAAAACATGCATACCGTAAGAGGCGAGTAAAATCCTGATCTAAGAGCTACTGGTTTTAGGAAACGCCTCTACTCCAAGACTAGTTAAAATGACGGTTACAATTTCGAAAACGAAGGAATAAGTGGACAGTCCCATATCTCATTCATAGATTGGTACAAACAAAACGATACGGCTTTATAACACTGGCGGCCAGTCCTGGGATGTTATTGCATCCTACTGGTAGAGTTTATTTTATACTAAAGATTATATACTAAAGATTATACCAGCAAATTTGAGAGTTAATCGCGACTTTTGAGGGGTAGCGTTTGCGTCTTCTGAACGTGATTGTTATATGATCCAAATCTGTAGTTGTAAAAAAAACAACCGGGTGCTGCGACCCAAAGAGCAGCAGAGGTCTTCACACTTCACTACAGAATTGATACGACTTCTGTTCTCTAAGCGAGTGGTAATACCGTATCTCCCGTTAGAGCTCACTATACATATACTATAATAACTTATATTAACCAATCGCTACGACGTAAGTCAGCCTTAACAGGACGCTCCACAATTGGCACACATGCATACACTAAATCCACTGCGCGAATAGTGCTTTCGACAATCGTAGGAACGAGTACTTGGGAAAATATTTTATTTTCTCGAAAATTTGAAGCAATTAAATTGTCCTCACTTTCAGTTTATTTTTATTAATTTATAATTCAATACAAAGTTCAGTTTTTACATTTAACTCGATATTGCCATAATTGGCTAAAATCCCGATTTTTTTGTGACTTCCTTTAAATTTTCAGCTTTCGTTTGGGGGAGCTATTTAGAGCCCACTGTTTTAAGTATTACTCGCCCTTCTGCTGACGTAGTCATACATCTGGCCTTCTATCCCGAACGCAGAATGTGTCAATATTTTCACAAGAACGAACCAACTGGTTTCTGGACCTGGAGATGTGCACTCCGCATTGCTTTACAATGTACCCATGGTGTGGCCTAAAGGTCCATTCGTTTGAGTCGCGTAATGCTAATGCGAACATTCAAAAACAACCAAAAGTTATACTATACTTGAATTATCGAGTTTTTATCAACAAAAATCTCAATAAAATAGAACTTAACTATCCAAATTAATATATCCAAATAACGCACATTTTTCAACCAAAAAATTCGCAATGAAATTCTTCTGCCAATGAGAAAACTCCATATGTGAAGTGCTAGTGCTTGCGAAGTTCGGAATTCGCAATGTGCTCATATGAATGGCATAAAGTGGCCGTGGCATTGTGGGTATCGACTCCTACGCACTTAATCCTCGGCGTCTAGGTTCTAATCCCAGTACGACTGACTGTAGTTCCCTCCCACCCGTGAGAGAACAATAGCACACACAACGAGAGTGGATGCTAGGCCCTGGCCCTCTACGGTCTGTAGCGCCACCCACATTATTATTATATCATATGAATGGCCCTTAAGTGTGACTACTCTCTACAGTCAACCACCTCATATCAATTCGGGGTCAACTCAAATGCATATCCAATAAATTGAGTTCCTTTCATAATCCTTCTCATTTTTCCAAACCCCCTCCTGGCATATCATCTTGATAACCTAGAAATTGTAAATTATTCATGATGTACACAGCAAAAATCCATTATTCCTGTACGCAGAGCAAAATTTATTCATTCCTCCAATGCATGTGTCACTTCTTTGTTCGGCAAATCGATTATGAAGTTACTTAGATCAAATAAATTCAATTACATGTTATCTTATTAAACCTTCATATTATGTCTGAGGAAGTTTCGCGCTACTGCAAACCAGAAAGGTAAAAAGCCAACCGCAGAGAAAGCACATGGCCTTAAAATGGCCAACAATGAAAGCAAATTTCAATTTGAATTTGAAATTACACTTTATACGCACATTATAATTTTTTTTTATTTGTTGACTGTTCGCAATGGTACAACGCGAGCAATACAACGGCACCACCAGCACCAGCTCGTCGCGGATGAATTTATGAAATTTAAATAACGCTTCAGCAATTTTGTCTCTCATCTCCTGGGCCAGGTGGGTTGGTGTATTGTGTTTTTTTTTTTTTGTTGTTTGCTTTGTTTTTGTTACGACATTCTGCCGGGAGTGGGTTAGGGGTTACGTTAAGTTTTTATATGCGGAGACTAGGGTGCATATGCTTACCATAAATAATAATCCTTGTAATCCTGGACATGAGGAGCAATTTTAAATTGCTTTAACGTGATTGAGTTACACCCGTGTTTTTGGTGAGAATGGCTTTGTCAGTGGTTTTGCTAAATAGATATGATTAAGTCTAGAAAGGGGATGGATGTTTGCAGGAAAATAGATTTTTATTTCGACTAGAAAGTAGTGCAGTCGCTTTAGGAGGAAATGTATCTAAACAGTTCTGGACCACTATTGAGTGCAACTTGATACAATTCGCATTATACAACATTATTCTGAGCAACAGGGTGGTTTTTATGTTTCAGGTAAATTAAGAATAGCCGCCAACACGGTTTGGGTGTCTCTTATAGCTTAGTTAAGAGCCACACAGTATGGTCGAAGAGAAACGTATTGTGGAGTTTTTAACTTTGTAACGACTTGTTGAAATTGTTAAGAAAATTCAATATTGCATAATAATAATATTGCGAACGATGAAGCTAGCCTTTCAGCAATAGTTGTAGCATACTTTCGTAGCACCAACATCATTTGATTCAACAACGACCACAACTTACACTCAAATAGTGTGTCTAAAACTAGCAATTGTTTTGGCACATGGTTTTCACAAAACGTATATCTAAACAAAATAAATAAAAATATAATATAATAATAATATATAATAATAATAAAGTAGGACTGCCGGCTCAACAATAGCGGCTCAGCGAATTTCATTTGACTTGGTGAATATTGTATCATTTTACAATATATATGACATGCTAAATCTAATGATTGAATTATACATAATTTAATAATTTCATTTGATTTTTAATTTATAAAAGAATACATCAGTAATAAAAATAATATTGCATTACAGAGAGATTAGCCTCGGTAGTGTCCGGTGTTGTTCTTTTCGTAGAACTGCGTTGTGTTTGGGTTGAGTAAATCATTAAATCCAGGATGGGTGATTGCCAATTGTCATGTTGTGGAGATATCGGTGACTGCGCTCGAGTGAAAGTCGTTGCAGTTCCTGTATGTCCTGATTGGGGTGACTATTAATATTACTTAACAGCTTACTGGATAGTTGAAGGATGTATTTATCTATTGGCAAGATCTTCGATTCTTCGTAAATCCTTTTAGCTAGGATGAATTTCAGTGTTGAAGGGTTTCTGGGGAGACGGGTTCACATTTTTAAAATCTTCCGTTCAAAGATTCAGATTCTCTCCATTGCTGTGTTATTTATTGTGTACCAGATCGGGCATTAGTATGTTATGACTGGTCTGGTAAGTAAGTAGTTTCTTGCTCTGACTAATATTAGCCTTTCCTCGGAACAGTCGATGAACGAATTGTATTACAAAAGCTGGCCGTTTAAGGATAGCATCTACGTGGTTCTTAAATATGAACCCTTCGGTGAATATTCTCAGATATTTAGTGTTCTTCATTGGACTGATTGCCGTGTTATCTGGAGGCATTATTTTAAGATTGTTGCATCTTCTGAGCACCGTCCTACCCCTGCTTCCTCGGATGCCTGTTGCAGGTATTTGGAAGCACGTAAGTATAGACTTGTCACTGTTATTTGTAGTAAACACTTGAGGCTGTAGTCCGGAGGATATGGAGTTTGGAACTGTATTTTATAGCCACGCTCTTTATAGCCTTGTTGAAACGTCCAGGTGTATTTGTGTTAAAAGGCCCTGAGCTTAGTTAGATAGTTAGTTAAAAAGACTAGAAGAGAAGTAATTTTAACATTTTTAGAATTACAAGTCAACAATCTTTGTTTAAGTTAAGAGTGTAAGCGTGTTAAAGCTCAACTATAATGCGCATGAGCGAGCATGAGCTAGTGTGAAATTTCAACGAAATGTTTCGTCATGTTTGCAAAAAAATCATGTCTACCCATAATTCGCATCTGCGCGCATGTCCATATGTCAGAAAATATTTTGTTTCATTCAGCCGAAAAATGTCGTGTTCAATTATATGTCTATGTATGTATGCACGACTACCAACCGAATATCATCTGATTTGCTCATTTTTCAAATTTTTTTTCTTGTCTGTGTTTTATCTGTCACATTCGCATATGCGCGGTCCGATTCATTTCGCACTAGTTCATGCTTAACGAAACATTTGTGTTTTGCACATGCTTATTGAAATGCTCGCAATCTTTCATGGACGACATTATAGGTTGCAGCATGGGGTTGGGTGTATTTGCTCACTCACTCATGCGCGTTTGACACTAGCTCATGCTCGCTCATGCTCGCTCATGCGCATTAAAGTTGAGCCTTTAGAGTGCATATAAGCATGATAAGATCTGTGAGTATTTCAAGACGGAGTCGAATCCTAGAGACCAGATGTCAAAAGCGAGCGTGCGCCGCAGAATTTACTTTTCGATTTGTAGTGGCCCGTGGCGTTGTGGGTATGTGCGTCGACTCCTACGGCAAGAAAATACTTTTCAGGGCCCCACCTCTTTCGAGTCACTGACAATGATCGAAGAGTACAACTGGCTAGAAACAAGTTTCTTAAAATTGGCCGTTCGGAGTCGGCATAAAACTGTAGGTCCCTTCCACTCGTGATAGAACAATAGCACGCACAACACGAGTGGTTGCTGAGCCTGGCCCTGGCCCTCTACGGGTTGTAGCGCCACCAATATATATTATATTATATTATATTATTTTATATTATATTATATTATATTATATTATATTATATTATATTATATTATATTATATTATATTATATTATATTATATTATATTATATTATATTATATTATATTATATTATATTATATTATATTATATTATATTATATTATATTATATTATATTATATTATATTATATTATATTATATTATATTATATTATATTATATTATATTATATTATATTATATTATATTATATTATATTATATTATATTATATTATATTATATTATATTATATTATATTATATTATATTATATTATATTATATTATATTATATTATATTATATTATATTATATTATATTATATTATATTATATTATATTATATTATATTATATTATATTATATTATATTATATTATATTATATTATATTATATTATATTATATTATATTATATTATATTATATTATATTATATTATATTATATTATATTATATTATATTATATTATATTATATTATATTATATTATATTATATTATATTATATTATATTATATTATATTATATTATATTATATTATATTATATTATATTATATTATATTATATTATATTATATTATATTATATTATATTATATTATATTATATTATATTATATTATATTATATTATATTATATTATATTATATTCGGATTTTTAATGTTTTGTAGTAGAACAATTATTTTTCTAGCATCTATAATCTATATTCAGTAGCGTATTCCCCTTTCACATAATTCTATAATAAATTATCTCCCAATGTCGGTTACCATTCATAATAGGTCAACATCTATACTTCAACTGTAAGTACAATGATTGACAACGCATATGTAGGAAGCAAATAGATCTCAAATATGTAGAAGTCGGAACAAATCATCAAAATGTCTATGGGAAGAGTCCCAGTAGTTCACATATAGAAGTCGGGAAAAACCACAACAAAATTTCTATTGGGGGAATCCCGATAATCCACATTTATATGTTGTTTGGTTGTTTTGTGTTAATAAAATAATTTTTCGTTTTAAGTTCTTGCATTTTTGTGTAGGTGTATCTATGTAAACGTGGATAATTGTAAAGGGTGGACCAAATACAAGTTTATTCTTAAAAATGCAATAAGATGAACAAAATTCAATCTTTTCCATGTATTATGACCTTATTAGTAATTATAGAAGTAAGATATAACAAACATTCGTCGTTCAAGTGGCTCGGCTGGCTTCGTAGTAGCACATTCTCTCACTCTAATTTTCCAAGACCTTGTTGATGGTTTCGGGGTGTAGCTCACGGATTGCTTGGATGATATTGGCCTTAAGTGTTTGCACCATTTCCCGATTGTTGGCATAACATCGGTCAGTGAAGGTTCCCCACAAAAAAAAAAGTCCAAAGGGTTGAAATCGCAGCTCCCAGGCGTACAATTCACATCGCCAAGACGGCTGATTAAACGATTTAGGAATTTGGTGCGCAAAACATCGATTGTGCCGTGATGGCGCTCCATCCTGCCATCCTGGTCGTCCAAATCTATGTCTTCAATTTCAGTAAGAAAACTCGGTTAACATGGCACTGTAACGCCCACTGTTGAACGAAACCTTGTTCCCAGCCTCATTTTTAAAGAAGGATATGGCATGCACATTCTCATCTGTGCGCACCGTACGACGACGATTCAAGATACGACTCTTCACGTCCGCATGCTCTGAGCCTGAACCGGCAACGATGCGTCCACTCAAAATTGGCTGTTGAACACCAAATCAACATACCACCAAATTAACATACCACCAAATTGTCCGCAATCACCTCGTCTTTATTGCTTTCGATTCCTCTTCTCAGGTAAATAAATACCTGACGGACAAATAAAATCCCCAGTCTATGAAATTGCTATAAGAGGTGTATTGAAAATAGCACTCATTTGCTCAATGGCCCAAGGCGGTCATCTAATAAATTTTAACATTGATTTAAATTAGGAATTATTAATAAAATCATCGACCTGGAAAGTTTTCGTGTGTTGTCATATGAAAATATTGAGACAGTCACAAGTTGTTGTGTAAATGTATGCATATTTTATCCATGCTCCGAATTCCACAGCCACCCACCTAATGGAGATTTCGTGACGAGCTATAAATGCGATGAAAAATACACATCCAACTGCAGATGACTAACTTGCTATGCGGACAGACCAATGGATGCACCACCATTACCCAGAAATCCTATCGTAAAATGCTTGTGGCTAAGCAAGGAGAAGTGTATGTGTCCAACATGTAGAGCGGAACTCACGTCACTCCCGAATGGAAACCAACTGAAACACAACACGTGAGGTACTCGGGATTAGGATGTGCGAGTTTTCCTGATGCGGAAAGTTCAAATTCCAGGACGAAAAACAATGGATAACAACTGAAATAATTTCGATTCGAGTTCTATGGAAAATGGAAAAGCGGCCCAAGGAGTCAGGGCTACGAAGTCGAATATGCAAATGTTGTTCCTCTCGGATGAGCAATTTGTAAAACCTATTTTTCATAAGCAATGCTGAAAATGATCCAAGGAATCCGGGGAGCATTGGCAATGAACTCGTGAGAAGGAAATATACATTCTATGGTTGAAACTATTCAAAACAATTTCCCGTATACCGACGACAGCTGGAATGACATTGTAGAGAAATTTTGCGGATTAATTTTCGAACCAGATTTAGAATTCAAATGAACATGGTGTTGAAAAAACGAGGTGTGCTTGACAGCTAAGATATGTGGTTGCCAATCTGGGTAGGTAGCTAATTGCCACAAAAAGGGCTGAGAGTGACATCGAATGCATGTAATTGTTCTTATTTCTCTACTTGGAAATATATATTTTATAGAGGACCTATAATTGCGTTGAGAGCCCAAGAAAGATTCGCTCTCAAAATATGCAGAGATTAATAGAGTAGTTTGTCAAAGTTTTAAGGGCACATATGGAGGTGTTTGTGTGTACGTTGCTGATACAACAATTGTATGAATTTCAATTCTTGTTCGGGATTGTCAAATCTTCTTCTGCTTCAATTAAATACGTCAACCCGAACAACGTAAACTAGCCACAAAGATCGTGCGGAATGACCCCGTTCGACGTTTTCTTGTGGGGTTTTCTAATGTCGCAGATATTAGCAGAAAACAACAGGTGTCCTCAACATCAATATAATACGTACCATCACTCGTACCAAGGTGATCGATATTTACGTAGAACCCTCGGATACTCGCCATTTCAAGGATGTCAATCTTTTAATTGACCATTTCGCAACTCAACATTTCTGTTTCAACCATATTTGTCAGTCATCCGCGACCATGTGTGTTTGATGTGGCATTTTGCAGTATGGATCGCTCAACCATCTCTTCTCTGAATGAATGCAAATTTGTAAAACTTGGAAAAAGCACAAAGGGAAGTACAAATTCACATCTAACTATCGATAGACCATTACATTGATGTGATGCCACTGTATCATGTTAAATTTGGTCTGATGGTGCCATTATTGCGTGGTTCTTCGAAAATGAGAAAGGTGTATCCTTCACCATGGATTCTTCTCTTTTTATTTTATAGTAAAATAATTGATAATTGAAATGAACATCTGTCAATACTGCTCGCCTTTTAACCTCGTTGAAAATATCTTTGAAGTAGCTTAGGCATAGACTAACTACTAGTTTACGAAGCAGAAAGAGAGAGCTAGAATTTCTAAAAACAAAAAACACGACACTCTAAATAAAATGCACAATTCCTTATTAGGGCCAAAGGCAATAATTCGGATTAGTATTTGTGGCCATTTATCTCTAGAGTATAGTGGGAACGTGCCGTTATATCAGTAGTTTTGGATTGGCCTGATGCTAGCGTTGGTCTTAGGTCTCTAGTTCTAGCGCTAGCTCGGATCGTTGGGGCTAAGAGGCAAATCCTGTGGTAGTGCGCCTTCTCATATGTTTTTCGGTTTGTTCCACGTTCCACCAGTTATATTTCGATGACATTAAATTGGCTGAAGGGTAAATTGGGAATTAGGGACTTTACAGGTGGCTAATGCTAAAACTCTTCAAAAAGAAAAAAAAGCAGCCGATGGAGGGAGGGGACGTCTGGACCCATCCACTGCAGTCGCATTCTGACTTATTGGATGGTACTTGGCGCATCGAAGAGAAAAGAGAAGTAGTGCAATGTCCGTGTTTGTCTTCTGTTTTAAGGCAGTGACCCCATCTAAGTTTTAGAAAGGGCGAATAAATGTAGGAAGGAATCATCGTTTGCGAGGGAAACATTGGCCCTTAGTAATAAAGGAATTTAAACTCGAGTTTTACGTAAACTAGAGTTTAACACGAAATCCGTAGTAATAAACGAGCAACCCACTTCTAAAATCGACAAATATTTAGATGTGGCCGAATCGTATCTAAGTCGAATTTAAAAGTGACAGTTTAATGTTTCAAAATTAGTGTCAAAATCAGCTGTGCTAGCTCACAATAGCGAATATGACAGGTTGTGCTAGCTCACAATAGCGAATATGACAGGTTTATTCACAATGATTACGTTAAATTCTAGTTTTGTTAAAACTGATTTATTACTACGGAAACTTAAAAGTACCTTAGCTACACCTAACAAAATTCGACTTTAGAAGCGACTTTATGATTTTCTATTACTAAGGGCCATTGTATTTTAATCTTTTTGCTTACAGTGATTCGAGGCATTTCCTTCCAACGTATCCTGGTTAAGTCAAGTTGGACCAATCAAATCCATGGCCAGAAAGGAGGACCATTTACGTTTTTTTTTTGTTTCATTTTTCTTTTTTTCATATTAAGTACTGTTTTTTGTATACTAGATTTTAGTTGTGAATTTACTTAATTAAAAATTGCATAACTTTTATGTAAATAAGATTTTAATCCAAAATTCAAAAGCGGTCGCGATTCAAGAGGTGGTTGATCGCACGGGAGGCTAATCGCGTGGCCCCCACATTTAAAAGAAAAACCAACTGCCTGATCAGGCACCCTCCCGATCGAGGTGGCGCGTATGTTGTAAAATCGGTATAAAAAATCCTTTTTGAAGGATTTGTCTACACTACGCATAACATTTCAAAGTGATGCATAAATAAACTGATATTATATACATAAGCCACAAAGTGAATATCCAATGATTAATGATTAATGATTAAAGTTGTGTAGACGACAGTTTAAATTAGCAATAGACTTTACAGAATGAGAAATTCTCGTCCGGATAAATAATTCAAATGACTTAATGCATTGCTCGCAGGGAATCGTGTCGTTCGATGCAAAAAACCCTTTTTGGGAGGAAAGGGTTTTTGTTTTTCAAAGTGCCATTTAATACAAAAAATATTTACATCTTAAAGTGTGTAGGGTAAAAGGGTTATATTCGCAGCCTTCCTTTCAAGTTTGCCTTTAATCTGCTTATGCAGTTAGAGACGCTTGCTAATCGAATATAAATTTAACTTCATCAAATATTCACATGACATGATTTGGAAGAGACGGAATGCAGGGTGTCCTGATAATAATGACAGGAATTGAAATTTATGTAAAACAACAACTGTGTAGTGTATAAAATTGATTATAGCTCTATTTTGAAAACACATTTATGCAATTATCTGTGGAATAGCCTATCATTCGAATAACGATAGTGTTTCAGGCAGTCGGTTCAATTTGTAATGATTCGGTCGAATATATGCGGCTTTATTCCGGCAGCAGCGTCTCGAATATTCTCGAGCTCGTCCAAAGTGGTTTACTTGCTAGCGTAGACTGAGGACGTGACCGCAGAGAAAATATTAGAGTGGTGATGAACACGCATCGTGAGATGATTCGTTCATATGCCTCACAACTTTCGTCTTGGTCGATATTGTCGAGCTCTGGCTGACAAAAATGGATGAAATTCGCTATATTCCTGAGATCATTGCCTTTGTATTGTACTATCGTCTTTCTCTTCGGAAGAGATAAGACCGATGATCCCGCCATTACAGCAAACCACCAAACACTCAATTATTGCGGATGCTCTGGTCTTTTAATGGAGGTTATTTCCCAGTTTTCCTCCAATTGTGCTTTTATTCAATCTATCGAATATTTTTACTTATAAATCTATTGTGTTCTCAGCTAATTATACTATTATTGTCAAACCATTGTCTTACTATGCAAGAAATAAAATCAATATCTACATATCTTGGGGATGCTTTGATGTTGTGACGAACGTTTGTGGATTGCGTTCACTCCAAATGCCGGCCGCCAAGTTCTTGTGAAAATACAAACTTAATTGCAAGTTAATTAATTAATAGAAAAATAATAGTTACGACAATGCATCTTGAATTTGGCAGAAAAAAAATTAGCTGCTCTCCAAATCAATGAACCACCTATACTACTTGAGGATAGATGGACAAGGTGTCGCAAAAATAATCTTCCTGTCGGAAGATGTTATACGTTTTGCGAATGACGTCGTATGTCGTTAATCATATTTGACATTTGTGCACTAAACAGCTACAGTATACAAACAGGCAAGCAATGCAGCGATATACTCTGAAAGAGTATTAACAATCATCTCAACACCAAAGAGGACGATTTTGCGTCGAAAATCATCATGAGCGACGAGGCGCATGTCCACTTAAGCGGTTACGTCAATAAGCAAAACGATATGACATGCCCAGCATGATCGGCCGATTCAAAAATCTCAAACAACTTTCTTTGTGGCTACTTGAAGTGGCGGGCTTATGCCAAAAAGCCTCAGACAATCGTATCTTTTAAGGAGAATGTTCGACAGGAATGCAAACAGTTATCCCCTTAAATCTGCCGGAAAGTCATGGAAAATGTGATAAAACGGGCACAAATGTGTATCAACAACACTGACGGCAGCCACTTGGCGGATATCACCTTTTCCACTTAAAAACAAGATTTTAAAGGAAGGTCCAAATAAACAAATAAAGATTTCAATCACTCAAAATCATTTTTTTTTGATGGATTGGATGATTTTTTTGCGCCACCTTGTATTTCGATCACAACAAAATTGTGAACCGATATATGTATATGTCTGATGAACTGCCACTTTGTCGATGCACAGAAACAACTCTTGACTGCTGATCAAAGAATAGTAGCAAACGAAAGTGGTGGAATTATTTTCTTTGACGCACCTAAGGGCACTGAAAAAACATACCTGCTCAATTTGATACTAGCTGAAATTCGATCGAAAAATTAAATTGCACTACTTGTAGCATAGTCTAAAAACTCTTGAGCGTACTCTCAAAAATTTCAGAAAAAATTACGGACCAATGGGTAATTTTCGACAAGCTAGCTCCGAAGAATGATGATATCAACAAAATAAAACATCAAATTCAATTGAAGCTATTTACAACCCCGTGAAATTGTCAAGTACAAATCGATTGACACATTACAAGCTGTCAACAATCCAATAGTTTTTAACGCTTTCGAACCATCTTCAATGCTACCACTCATCTTAACTTTGAAAGTTGGTTCACCGTTGATGCTCATTCGCGACATAGATTCTCTCAACTATCGCCGAACTTAATCGAAGCCACAATCTTCATCGTGTATGAAGAAGATGTGCTGATACCACGAATTCCAATTATATTCAACCGATTTGCCTTTCGATTTCCAGCGAGTACAGTTTCCAGTGCATCCGGCTTTCGCCAGAACCTTCAACAAGGCTCAATCGCCAATCGCTAAATGTTTCTGTGTGAGCTTACAAAATTCCTGTTTTTCGCACTGGCAATTATATGTTGCTTGTTCCAGAGTTGGAACGCGGAAAAATCCTCGTGTTTACACATAGTCACGATGTGAACCCGAATGGCAATGAAAAAAAAACACAGGTGCCCTCCGGTCCTTTGTCGAGCTCTCCTACCAACCACTTGGAATGTGAATGAATTCTTACATGAATGGAGTTACCTGCAGCGTCATGTTGACAATGATTTTAGAAAGCTTGTCGAGGTGACTGAGGATGACCTTCAAGCATTAGTGGGGGTGGGGATTTAATTTGCTTCTTTGGAATTGAACCTAAGACCAATCATCATTAACATAATTTTCCTGTCCGCTTAACCATTATACAGTAGAGGATGGGGATTGTGAAATGCAGGCTACATGATTCTCCAGCAACAACTGGAACTCAAAAGGAGCAAAGTGCAGGAGGGCACAGGAGCTGGGAGGCGCGGTGGCCCTTCTACCTCATAGGGTCTGGCATTCAGAGCACGTTTGGGTGAACGTGATGGAGACATTCGTGCTGCATGGCCAGACCACTAATTATCGTGGAAAATAAAGTGAGAATTAGAGAAAAACTTGTAACACTTCAAAACATAGATACATTTGATTTGTTTTGTAAGAGCTGCCGTGATGTCTCATAAATTATTGATATAAATATTTCTGTAGGTTACGAATGCTTTCGATGTTGTCTATCTTGCAGATCAGTTGGACCAACAATGTTATTATATTGTTATTAAAGGTAAAGAGAATGAGACTGTGATACCCCATCCAAATTTGAGTGTCAATCCCTTCCTGTTCGTCAATAGCAACACTGTCTCTGTAATCTCGCAGCAGGTGGCAGCAGACTGAAACAAATACGAAACCATCCTTTATCTTCTGCAGTAGTCGATGTGAAGATGACTGGCTTAGATGAGCACACTGAACTGGAACCATTACTGGAAAAAAACAAAGTTTGATCGATAAAAAAAAATAAAAATAAACCAATTTCTCGAAATAATTTGTCGAAACTTACTGAATGAAAAGTTTGCAATTGGTCGTCTGACGAGCCTTGGGACAAATTGCACAATCTTCTCAAAGGAATGCTTTGCTTGCGTTATTTTCGTGCTTCTTCAGCTCCTCACCATTATCAGTGTCTACATTTTCTTTTGGTTCCATCTGTGCGTCTACAATGGGATTAGGTGTTTCAAATTAATCAATAAATCAATGCAGTCTGCTGATTTTCTCTCGATTGTAATGACCATGAGATTGTGAAAATTATCCTAAACGTCTTTTGTCTGGGCCCAAGACGACTATTTACATTAAATTAAAGTGACATTTACGTACAAGGGATTATATATTTTTGACGAACATGGGGTTCAATAAATTGTTCATCAGATGTTTCGCGACAAATATCGCCATGTTCGAATAACATGTTTCAGAAGAATTTGTTGTGCATAATTAAAGGAAATGGTTGCATTCGAATCGTAAATCATGCCTGTTATATTATAATTTGGTGCACACTTTAACGGATTCATGTTATATAGTACGTCGTAGTATAATCCATCGGAATCGGAAGCAACTGCTATAACTCGGTCAATATTGGCTCCCGATAGGACTATTTCTCGCCATTCTTATAACACGTTCATGGAATTGAGTTTTCAATAAGGTCCACCCGGTGTGTAGCTCGCACCCATAATGAACCGGTGACAGTATTCATTGATTCATTGATTGTGAATGTAACAAATCTAGGAACAATATGTATACGACAGAATGCAAAAAATCCACCACAGTAAGAAAAATTCCACAAAAAAACTAATCTTTTCTCGCTTAACAATCGAGGATATAATTATATTATAGTTTTTTCTAATCCACTTCCAAAAATACCGCAGTGAGCAGCATTTCGAAAATTCAAGATTTTTTTTCAAGGATTTTGGATTACATACACATCCTTTTCCTTAAGAATTTTTAGGAAAATAATATTGAGTCGTTCTCCTCTTTCCCCTAACAACGGCATCCCAGGAAACTTCTACGGATTCTCTCCTGTCCAAAAATTCACACCAAATATCGCTTTGTATGAATTGTATGAAATCTGAATATCCATTACACCGACTACTCATTTTTCGTTGATAGCTGCAGAAGGCTGATTGCACAGAAAACATGCTGCCCAGTAACCTGTATGATGTTCAAACTTTTACCACACCTATCGTACACAGAAGGCGACCGGGGTTGCCTCGGAATGTTGGTACGATAATATATAATGGGCAAAAGAGTAATATCACATTAAAAATGATTAAGGGTAACCCTAAGCATAGCATACTCAGATTTTGTTCACAAGCTCACAAATTCATTTGCAACTTTTTTTTTAAATTCATATTTGTTTTTTAAATCATTTTACTTACGTGGTAGACAAAAATACTTAAAGCTAGCTTAACTATCTTAACATCTAACCTTCTGACCCTATACGCGTACTCTAAGCTATTCTGGCTGTTTTTTTTGTTTTTGCTTGGCCAAGAAAACTGGAAAAAAAACTTGGCTTAATTTATCTATCTAACCTACCTTTAACTAACATTGAAACTTGATAACTTAACTATGTTAGTAACTTTACGGATACGTGCACCAGGGCGTGTATGTTATATGTTATATATATTATTTATAAGCCGTGGTGCACCTTTTTTTGTTGTGTTTTTGTTTTATATTTGTTTTATGCATATTTTGTATTTTTTTTAAATTTTTTTTTTTTTTTTTCCTTAAAAACTACATTAAAACCTATGTAAGTTGGTCACCATGGTCAACATTACGTCATTTTGAAAAGACAGCCGCGGCGGTGTCTTATTTTGGTGTACCCAGTAAAATTGCAGTTCTGCTCCTGTATCGAGCTACTGAACCGGAGGAGATCGTCGTGACTGCGAGCGACATCCCGTTCGTATTGGAGTCGCCTGTCCACTGTTCGGCGTACGACATGGAAGACAACAGGACATCCTTGTGGATCCTGTATTAGGCCAATTGTGTCGATAGACGATCGCTTCAGAAGGAATGAAGCCGATAAAGCGCACTCTCTCATAGGGATAAAATTTCTTGTACTTAGATTCGGGTGTACGTATACAACCGGAGACAGGTGCGAAGACACTGTCTCTCGAACATCCCCACCTTTCCATCTGGGAATAACTCACTTTGAACCACAGTGGACAACCGTAGGCCCTAACTAAGATTACCTTCACTTTGGTGTCAAGTTGGCTGCTGTAAAACAACCTCTTTGCCACAGCAAAGGAGCTTTAGCTTTCGTCAGATCTATATCTATATGTTTCTCAAAATACAGATATTGATCCAACCAAATGCCTGGATACCTTACTACACTTTTCGCATCTAACGGCCTATGCTTGGAGTTTAAATCCCCAGAAATGATGTAATAGTTTTCCTCCGAGCTCAGTCAAGGGCTAGTGAAAAAAGTACCGAGCTCTGAAATAAAATTGCGACTGAGTTTTGTATTGTCAGTGCGTAGATAGCGATCACGTACAACCGTTTTCCACCCTGGAGAGGCATGAGTGCAATACACGTTTCTAGCACTTGAAAGGGCCGGTGTCGTGAGTTTTAGTTCAGACATTCGACAGCCACAGCGTCCCTACTAGACTTACCTACGACTTTTGTATACCTGTGGTGATGTTTTCGTACGTATATTAATCGAATCAGATACACTGGAGAGCATTTGCCGACAACGAAATTTGCCAAGGGCTGGTGTCGTGAGTTTTACCTCAGACTTTCGACTGCCACAGCGTCCCCCGGCCGGTGTCGTAAGTTTCAGTTTAAACTTTCTACTGCCACAACGGCACTATTAGATCTACCTACGACTTACGTTCACTTGTGGCGATGTTTTCGTACGTTTATTATTCGAATCAGATACACTGGAGAGCATTTGCCGACAACGAAATTTTCTTATGATATATATAATAATATAATAATATGGGTGGCGCTACAGCCCGTACAGGTTCAGGGCCTAGCTCCTCAGCAAACACTCGCGTTGTGCGTGCTATTGTTCTATCACGAGTGGAAGGGACCTACAGTTATGTCCCGACTCCGAACGGCCAAGTTTGAGAAGCTTTTTCTAGACAGTTATACTCCTTGAGCATTGTCAGTGACTCGAAAGAGGTGGTGCCGTGAAAAGTATTTCTTGTCGTACTGGGAATCGAACCTAGACAGATTGGTCCAAGAGCGTAGGAGTCGACGCACATACCCACAACGCCACTGGCCACCACTTATGATATATATACTTTATTATATATCTTTCGACTGCCACAACTGCACTTTTATATCTGCGTACGACCTATTTACACCTGCGGCGATGTTTTCGTACATGTAAAGCGTGATTTTTTAGCTATTATCTTTTTGGCAACACTGGTTTAAACAGCTGACGCACGTTTTGTGTTTTGTTTCACTGTCAAACATCTTCAGTTTGGTCTATAATTTAACCATAAATCGTATTACAAATGAACAACGCTTGCAAATTATTGAATTTTACTATCAAAATGCGTGCTCTGTTAAGAAAGTTCATCGCGCGCTTCTTCCATTTTGGGGACAGCTCGTTTTTGGCTCAATGGGTACGTAAATAAGCAGAATTGTCGATTTTGGAGTGAATATCAGCCAGAAGCATTGCAAGAGCTACCAATGCATCCAGAAAAAGTCACAGTTTGTTGCGGTTTATGGGCTGGTGGCATCATTGAAATGTACTTCTTCAAAGATGATGCGAATCGTAACGTAACTGTGAATGGTGAGCGCTACTGTGAGATGATATCCAACTTTTTTTTGCCCAAAATGCAAGAGCTTGACTTGCATGACATGTGGTTTCAACAAGACGGTGCCACATGCCACACAGCATGCGTAACAATGGACTTATTGAGGGGCGAGTTCGGTGAACATTTTATTTCACGTTAGGGACCGGTCAATTGGCCGCCTAGATCATGCGATTTAACGCCTTTAGACTATTTCTTGTGGGGCTATGTTAAAGCTCATGTCTATACAGACAAGCCCGCTTGAATTGAAGCATTGGAAGACAACATTGAAGCATTTATTCGTGAGATACCGGCCGAAATGTTGGCAAGAGTATGGCAAAATTGGTCTAAGCGGATGGGCCATTTGAGGCACAGTCAATGTCAACATTTGCATGAAATAATCTTCAAACATTAATTAACTATATGGACCGTACTATCGATTCAAATAAAGATTTCATGCATTTTTCTGAATTTTATGTGTTTTTTTTGAAAAACTTTCCTATAGCTTTTAAAAAATCACGCTTTATTAAACGAATCAGATGTTTTAAGTCAAACTTTCGACTGCCACAACGGCACTATTAGATCTACCTACGACTTACGTACCTGTTTCGATGTTTTCGTACGTGTATTATTCGAATTAGATACACTGGAGAGCATTTGGCGATATCGATTTTTTCCTAGGGCAGGGGTCGCGAGTTTTAGTTCCAACTTTCGACAGCAGCCACTGTCCAGAAACTAAATGCGGATTGGGTCTGCGAAAACCGCACGGTGTTTCTGGACAGCAGCTAGTGTCCAGAAACTAAATGCGGATTTTGTCTGCGAAAACCGCACGGTGTTTCTGGACAGCAGCTAGTGTGTTGAGTTATATTCTCTTATATTGGCACTTCGGAATGCATCTGGCATGATGGTGCGCTCAAATGTTTTATTTATTTCTCCTTGGCGTCAATTTTTATAGTTGAAGTAGCTTCTTATCTCATGCACAACTTACTGCAATATTTAAAAAACAACTTCACTAAATCCATTGATAATTGGTTTTACATTTGACAACTGACGAATTGCAGGCACTCATGAGCTTTACAAATTCCATATTTGGCTGTTCAAGAGTTTCTGCACTCCCTTTCCAAGCGTACGCGAACCTAATTAAGTAAATAAAATATGCCAAAAACCACACACTACTAATGCCATTTTCTACGAAATTTCATCATCGGCAAACATAAAAACTTTCTGTGCTTCTAAAGTTTTTCACAGAAATATTAATTTTTATTGAAATCCCTACATATTCGAATCGCCAGTTCTGGTTTTCAACGGAAATCATGCATAAAAGAGAAGCTACCTTTCATGCCCCATAAAAACAGGTTTATCAGAGAATGTAATTCACATGGTTCCGTTATTAACTGCCACAAATTCATTATTAACTGTTTAAAAAACCCGTCACGTTATTCGGTAATCAAGGGGGAAATGCAGCTGTAAAGTCGGATAAGGCTCTATAAAGGCCCCAGCCCATAGAATGCGTTTAGATCCACACTAATTTAGGTTGCCGCAACTCAAAATGGTGTCCCAATCTACATACAAACATACATATGTAGATACTTTTGTATACATCTAAGAAAGTTGACATTTTGTTCCCGATTTACTTGGAATTATTTAAAAACAATTGCAAACAAAACAAATGTATTCAAGGACACATAAAGAGCACCTGAATGAATTTCTATGGAAACATCTGTCAAACGCACAAACCGTTGAAAGTTGACCAACTTCATTCGTTGTGATGTCTCTCCGATGTTAATTTTTTGACAGAACGCAACTTACGCAACGGATTCTATGGACTGGTTGAGGTTGATTTCTGGTTTGCAATGACAGTTGGGACTTCAAAAATAAGGCATGTAATTCAATCACTCGACCAATTTATGAAGAATAAATAATGTGTGTGTAACAGAATGTTTATGAACTGTGTATTCTTGAAATAAGAGTTTTGTTGTTCCGAAGGTACATAGTTCCTAGAACTATGTTCACTGTCGGAACTAGCTCATATCGTTCCGCATACTTCACCTAAAGATGTCCAACTCATCGTTCCCATATCGTAGATATTATATATGTATAAACGAATAGAAATACGTGTATGGAGTGGAGATGTCAGATATTAAACTCAAACGAAACATACGCATATGTACATGAATGATGATATAATTGGGCCATCGATTCAATTAATTCCTTGCGATGAATGCTGTCGTGTGCGTCTTTGAAATCGATGAAAAGGTGATGCGTATTGTCTTCTCCAGAATTTGCCCTAGTGTGAATATTTGCTCTATAGTCGATTTGCCGGGCCGGAAGCTGCAGTAGTACGTGCCGATTAGTGCGTTGGAAAACAGCTTCAGACGTTTACGCAGTACGCTGGACAGCATTTTAAAGGCGACGTTGAGCAGGGATGTGCCTCTATAGTTGTTGCAATTAGGATCACCTTGTTTGTGGACGGGGCATAGGGAGCTGATATTCTTCCCATATTCTGCAGAGGATCTGGTGCATGCTTCCTAGCAGAACACCGCCACCGGCCTTGAAGACTATCAAAGCATGCGGCTTTGTTGTTCTTCAGCGTTTTTATGGCTCCACCTTTTTATGACTTCTTCAAAGCTAAGTGGGGGTACAACTTCGTCGTCAGGAGATGGAATTTCCTGGTTCCCTATCATCCTCTCCTTGTCGTGACCGTTGTCCAGCTGTTGGAGGCACTGCTTATATTTGTACTAAGTTACTACTTTGTAATTAGTCGAAGAAATCACCCGTAAGACATGAAGAAGATGGGAAGTTATGATGCACTTGCATGCCATGCGTTAAGTCATAAATATTTGCATCGAAATCCGCTGAACTCCCTTGAGAGAAATTCATTATGTTTTTATTTCAGATACAGCCACTGCTATATACTAATGACACCATGCTTGTAATCAAATAAAACTGTTCTAGTGAACTGCCTACAAGGATCAGCAGTGAGAACAAGTCCATTGAAACTTTGCACGTCTCTATATACCTGTGATTGCATGATATACGCTACCTCTCTTTCAGCAAAGATAACAATTAAGAACATTAAATCTGCCCACAATGGGATTGCAAATCTGTGATGGAGACTGAGGATGAACAGTTGCTACTCAGAGCTCAAATGCCTCTGGGCACCAGTAGTTATCCGATGAAGGAGGATTAGAATAATGTTGAAAAGGTATAAACGCTCAAAAATAATTCGAACATCGGAACAGATAATGATTTCGATTTGTGTGACATGTCCTGCCATGTCCTTTTAAGGTAGCAGCAGACCGAGTCCGTAGCATAATCCATTTCAGTGAATGGTTACACCAGCAATGTTTTTTAACTACATATTTGTCTTACGTTTTCTGAGCATGGAGCTTGAGATGCATGTGCATGAAGCGTATATTTGTCTCATGTAAAAAATTGGAGTTCTTCTTTTCATTTATTAAAGCAAACACTCATTGCACAATACAAGGAAATACGGTTTCCACCAGAGCGGGTTGAAGGAATGTCATCAAAATATCTTAACATTAACATTCCTCTTTAAAGGTGTTGCTGAGAAAATCCAGCATCATTGTCGTTTCACATCTCATTCTCAATGTTTAGTCAACATTCTCTGAATTTCCCCTTTTGGTGTGTAGCCAAACATTTTCGGACTTTCGTATGTGCCTCCCACAACATGACTGATATTTTCCCCATGTTGCTGTGTTGCCAAAAGGCGACGTGTCGGAGAAAGAAAAGCGAACTTGCGTGCGCATGCAAACCAAGGCCATAAGTGATTTTCAATTCGCAACAGAACCTAGGCCATAAAGTGTTTAGTTGTAGCTCAACCTCGATGAGACGTTGTAGTATTGACCCAACTGACGGTTTTTTTTTGTTGAAAGATCATAAACAATAAACAACCTAAAGGCGATTCGCTTAATTAATCGGAACCGGAACTGTGCTTTTGTTATGAATTTTCATCACAGGGTGTCTTAACTGTGACTGGCAGACTAGGCCCTAATCAAAATGAACTTGCAGTTGTTCGACGCTCCGAAGGTCGCACCAAATTACCTGTTAGATCGGAAATGAATAAATTCTCACGCTAATGAAACAGCATGCCCGTGCATCGTTAAGTGCACGGCACCCCAGTCGCGGTCCCGAAGCAGCGCTATCTCGCATGAGTGTCGCCCTAGTGTCCATGGTATAATATCGTCCTTCGGTCTATTTGCCTACCCTTTGTTTTCTGATAAGAGAACATTAACACGTTCTGGTTCGATGCGGTGTGCCTATGAATAAATGTGTTTTGAAAGTAATGTGTGACCAAGTGGGAGTGGGAGATGTTTTCTTTTAGGATGAATCACGCTCGTCGTCGATTCGGACGATGATGATGATGATTTTCATCCTTGTTATTGAAGTTGTGTAGGTACAGTTCGTACATAGCAACTATGCGCATATTGTGAGCAAGGTGAAAGGTGAACGTGATAATGCATTCTAGTGCGGAATTATATCACAATAAGCATCTTGCAAAAAAAGCCAATCCCTCCAATGGATAGTGGAAAAGTAGTGCTTGTGCTGCGAAACGAATTCATAGCGTGACTACACAATAAATTGGGAAAAAAAATTCAAAACAAAATCTTCCATGATTTTAAATCAATGAATTGTTTGAAGTGCGTCAATTTGAAATAAAGTGTAATGAAATGTTGCTGGAATACATCATCTTGTTCGTTTGTGGATTACTTATCGACACATCTACAGCAAGTAGTAAGTACTTGGGAATAATTTATTTATTAGTGCAGATCCTTAACATATCATGAGTGCTCTAGATGGTTATCTCGGCTCTGACAAGTTAAATTATCCTGCCATATAAAGTTAATTAGGACTGGCTTTACATATACGAGTCTATTTGTCCACTTGGACCAAGATAAGCAAAGGGTAATTCATTCATTCATTCAAATGTGTGGGGGCGTTGGAATGGGGCTATGTGTTTGCGAATGCTATTTGGCAGATGAAATCTCTCTTTGTTTCGTGTACATTACCCTAAGAGATCGTATCTGCAGTTTGTCAATTAGTTCAAGAGTATGATACACTCTTCTGTTAGATATTCATCAAAGGGTTTTCAAACAGGCTTCTCCTCTTCTCTATTAATTATATATGTAAACAAGTGTGTATATAAACACATCGGTATCCATTTGTACATACATATCTATACATTTGTGCGTCAAATATACATCCAAGCTACCTAGGGCACATACTTGACAAGTTTTCATTTAAAGCTTTATGAGCCATTATATCTTTCTTGGTCTATTAACTCTCTGCTTGAGTGGATGTGGGTCCACATACGAACGTGCCATTGATGTAGTGTGTTGATTTTTGCGTCCTTGTGTCAAGAGCCAACAATAAAGACATAAATATGAAAAATAAGGGTGGGTGGTTCTGTTTATAAGTTCCATTAAAGCACTGCATTGATTTTGCTATTAAATTTAATGGGCAACTTATTTTCTGATACCTTGAGCTCTTTTATGCCTCAGGTGGAGAATAAAATGCAAATTCTGTGATGAAATTTACGTTGAATTTTAGGTCAGAGTGTAGAGACCCTTTATGAAAAACGAAGACCAGTAAGGACTGAACTTTATGTTGTTTTTGTTTTCTTTTCTTTTTTTTTTGTTCCATAAACATTTTCGAAAGTAGTACAATTATTGAAATTAAAGCTGAGAACTTTCCCAGGGGCATTTGCATACGCAAACCTGAACATTTTTCAGGATATTTATTTTATGAAAAATATTATCATTTTAAAAAGTTTATGAACTTGAAATAAGAACATAAAGAAGATAATTTAAAGATGATTTGAGCTGCCGTATCTGCACCTTGTCAGAGTGAAGGCAGAGACAAAGAGCAGGCATTGCGAAAGTAATAATTGTATTTGGATATGCAAATGCAATTTTCCAAGCTATCGCACTTATTATTCGAGTTTTTTCTTCTTCTGGAAATCATCGGAATGTTGCTCGAAATAAGAGCGATAAGCTTCAGGAATCGCTGGATTGTTTATAGCTGTGGTGTCAGAAACGAACGTTCAAATTGTCCACCGAATATTTACATAATTTCAACTTCATAGTCAATGTGCAACAGCTGTCTCCCACCCTCGACAGTCATGCTGTTTCGCGTCTCCAAGCCTAACGCACCAAACATAACCGAGCACCATACAGTAACCTAGCGAATACACAGAAATGATACACTGTAACCACATAGCCACTTCGTCCAGTTTCGTTGTGCTTCATTGGGTTTCGGTCAATAGCTATCTACGTACGTAAATGATGAAGTTTCCAAAAGCAATTCTTATTGACGTACTACTTATTTCTCAGGTCTACAGCCACAGTGGACCTCCATTCTTGACGTTTCTAACGCTGCCTTCAGTTTTCAGAACCTTTTGTCCGAGATCGAAATTACAAGTTTACCTCAATGAGTGTAGCTAATGGGCGTACATTTTATTTACAACTGTCCGCAGTGAATACCAATTCGACACTCGGGTGTGCATTTGATTTGAAGTTTTTGCATGAATGAACACACACCGGAGAGGAGGAACGTTTGTTAATTCTTATTTACTTAGGAAATTATGGTTAAGTTCGCGAAACATCACAACACACTCTTGTTCAGTGTCGAAGCTTACGTATTGAATGGCTACTTCAAATAACAAACCGCAAACTGACGGAAATCGTATATCCTTAATGAAGCGGCTTTTACATTCGCATGAATTCACCATTTGGTTTACATTAGGGCAAGGAAGGACCTTCGGACCGTACTGTTGTAGAGTTGAGTTCGGTTTGAGCGTTAATTTTTATGGAATGATACTTCAATTAGAATTTCTTGTTCCCGGATTGCCTATGTAACTGAATATTTTGCGATGCATAATCTGTGTATGGATAGAATTTATCAATTGTCGCAATTGTCAATTGTTTGTCAAATGTCAAATGTCAAATGTTTACGCATGCATCTGGATCTTGCGGATATGTCTTTACTTACTTACTTACTTAATGTAGCTCTACAAACTGGGGGAGACCTGCGCCTCAATCAACAAGCGTTACCAGCCACCACTATATTTAGCTAGCTGCCCCCAGTTTTAGTTTATGACTTTATAAGCTTTGTCCATTTTCTGGGTCTGTGCGATACGTTAGATCCGTTTGTATACTTTCCTAGTAATATAATGCGTATGTATGTTCTCTAATTTCGTGGGAGGGGTTAGGATTCAGTCAGAGTTTTGGCATACAAGTAAACGAACATGGTCAACACAACAAATAACTGAACACATTTATGTTCTGAAAGAAAAGTGTATGGGAAGAAAGTTGAATCACAGATTTGTAATGAAAACGTAATCACAATTCTAGCCTAGTATAACAGACTGCGAAAATGTCTCACTCGTCCGCAGCAGTGATTACTAAAATTGCGAAAGATATGTAATCGAACATAAATTTTGCATACAATTCTGTGCATTTAAGAACACACACTCTTGGCTTGAGGGTGCACAGTGGGAGTCTCCGACACAGACAACTTGAATTTGTCGCTTGTTTAACTCGCATATGAGTAAATAAATTCAATCTATGCAGTTCCACCAGAAATACAAATGAATAGCATATGAAATGTATGAATTGCTCTAAATTATGCAAATGTAAAATGGCTTAGGAGCCAATGCACTCGTACATTGCTTTTCGGTGTTCGATTTTAAGAATGTGGATTAGTACAGCGGTCACAAATGATTCAACAAGAACCATCTCTTAATGTACTGACTGGCATCAATTTTACGGATTATTGATGCCCTGTAGATTTAATTGATCGATACTCAATATGTCAATTAACGTGTTGAAACAATATTGAGTTAACTTATTTAGATCTCAAAAACATATCAAATTTCGTCGAAATGTTTTCTGATGATTTTGACTGCATAATTTATATTTTTTTGCAATAAGTAAATAAAATGAAAAAAAATACAAGTTTCTAAATCAACCTTTCAACATTTGTGATTTTTTGTAAGTTTTTGACAGCAGAAAGCTCTTAATAATGAATGATAAGTTCAATTATCTTGACTTAGGTGAAACTTTCCAGACAATATTTTCCTGCATTTGGGACATTTTACAATTTCAATTACGTTACAATGTAGCGAAGCAATTATTTCCGAGTTCAATGCCATACTCTACGGACAAAATGCTATACCCTGCAACATGAGCTGAAAAGTGAAATTCAGGAAATATCAATTTTCGTTTCGGGAAGTACTTTCAAGTTCTTGAAAAAGTTGAAGAAAATAAACTTAAGAAAGTAAGATTAGCTAGCAATTCTCCAAATGAAAGCCAAATATCACCCTCGCATTCTCATCCTCCATCTATTTTCTTTCTTTCTTTTCTTCTGTATCTATGTATAAACGTTGCTATGTATCAAATTTATTTACATCTTCTGAAGGTATACAATAAACTGCAAACATTGCCACCAGTTTACTTTGAAGGTGAAATTATACCCTCCACTGATATTGATACTGTCGAAGCCTTACTCCATTTTTCCAGTACAGAAGTACTGATTTCTTTTTTTTTTGCTTTTCATGGGATTTTTATGCGCGACTCTTTTGGAATGCATTTCCGAGTGACCATTATATTTTTTAAAACCAACTAAGCTGAAATGTTTCGTTATTTGTAGCCCCTCAACATTTCAGTATCACCAAAATACAATTTTGTGATTTATCAATGCTTCAAATGCGGAATACGATGTTTTACTTTATTTGAACGTAAATCATAAAATGGGACAAGCGTCGCCAATATGAAAAAAATGGTCACAGAAATATCCCTTCAAAACAAAATGATAGGATTTATGCTCGGTCATCACTACATGTTTAGTCGCATGTCATTCCGAGAGTGATCATTTAGAGACAATGACTTATGCTAGACGATTCACAAATACCGAATTTCTGATCCGAATAGTAAATAATTTTCCGATGGATGTGGTGACGGCAGTTAGTGAGTGGCCAGATCGACTTCACCGTGTACGAAAACATTTGTTATTACTATTTAAGTATACAAATAACTAAAATTGAGATGGAGTCATTCGTGAGTTATCTGAATTTGATAAAAAGTGTCAGTGGTGCATTTGTGTTCTGCTAATAGTCGTAACGCACCATATTCACCTCAACATAGCTACGCCAACTAGCTCGTCTTAAATGCAATAGTTTGTTTGGCAATCGTCACAAACAATTTTTCATACAAAGACAATCTGATCAATCAAGGCGTATCAATATTCTCCAAGGCAGTGTCTGTTATTACGCGGATGATGTTCACTCCTGCCGATGTCCCTGATTAGCGTATTTGGCACATAGTTCCAATTAAGTACACCAGGTTAGTCATGTATAAATGACACATCCCAGTAATCTTGGGGTATTCCTAAGCCCAAATAAAACACAACTCCATCAAGATTCATTATTTTTCAAGACGGCCTACATATGAGAGGAGTATTTAATTTCTTGCATACTCCTTTGTATTATTCGTTCTAACCTACAAGTTGCTATTGCCCATTAGGGAGCAATGTGTAAAAGCATCATCCAAAAACATGGTAATAATTTCTTTGCCGACATTTTGTAACCCCTTGGGTCCTATTTTTTATCTCATCACATGCACTACCAGCGATGTATTTCCGAAATTATAGCCCGGTCAAAGAGTTGATAATGTTTTGTTGTGATGATTTTAGAGAGTGCTAGGGCAACATTTGTAATCTATATTGGGACGAGTCGTTTACCTATTCATTCCAATTTTGCTATCCTCAAGAAGTTCGTAAAATTTATCTCAAGAAGGAGAATCAAAATGCTATACGTTAATTTGTTAACTTAATTGATACCGACAGTTTCTCAAGAATGTGTGATATTCCAAGGTTATCACAATAAGTTCGTAAATTAAAAAGTTATTTAAAAATTTTATTGTGCACAGAAATTATTTTTTCACAATTGGAAATTACAACTAGGCATAATACTAACGGTTATTGTGGCGGTATATACGACGGCGGCTAAAAATATAGCGAGCAGCTTTATTATATGCGACATTGAGCATACGTCTACTAAATTCATCATATTTTCCGCAGACTTCACATCCGTAAGTAAGAATAGATGTAATGAGTGTCTTGACTAACTGACTAACTCGGGTTGTCATAGGTGTAATGTGTTGTAAAAATCAGGAGGACTCCATGTGCCTTGGCAACGCAACTTTTTATGTGATCATGACAGGTTAGAGTTGAGTTTAAAATCATACCAAGGTTTTTGGCAGTGTCAACGTATCTAATGGAACCATTGTTAATAGAGATCGGAGGATTGCGCTAAAGTTCCCAATTAAAAATGTACACAACCAATTTAGACTTGGTTTCTGAAGACAACTGCCAAATGTTCACTCATATCGGCAGAATACCAATTTATGTGTGATAGTCATTAAAGGCAGTCAATGAGATAATATCATTGTCTGCAAGAAATCAATTTCACATTCCGCAGCCACTCCCTTGCTAATCTTCCTTTTTGAATTATGAATATCTTTGACTGTCACCACTTTTTACTCGATGAAAACTCAGAGCCCCCACTATAACTACCCACATACACACACACGAGAACATGTACATCCTTCGCCCTCATAACCAATATCTTAAGAAAATGCTCTCCTTGTACCTACCGTATGGATGTAGCAGTAATATGTTCCATCACACACCCTGAATACCAGAATATCCTTGTTTTCAAATGAACCACCATCGTATAAAGTTTGTTTTTGTTTACTTTCGTGGCATGTTTTGGCGACGGAGTGGCGCATATTAAGAGAAAAACAAAGTCTCATGAACCAGAAAAGGATCAAACATCAAAAAGTGGAATGAAGAGTTGCGCATACCATTTTGCTTGAAATGAGGAGTTCTTGAAAATAAATTTCTTCACGGGTAAAATGTGTATGCTATAGTCGAGTTCTTTCATATTTTCCACTTAGTGAATGTAGGTTATTCATTCGTGTACTTTAAAGTGCAAGGACGTGTTTCACTAACTGGCGCCCAACGTGGACACGACCGCTTTGATAGACGAGATCGATTGGAATTCCGATTGGGATTCCAGTGTAAATATTGAGTGCGGATTCATAAACACAGGTGCAATGTGTGTTTATGGTTCCACACATGAAAAATATATTTCTTTCTAGAGAGAAACGTTATTGTCCAAAATAAAACAACACTGAGGTATTTTGCACTAGTATTATACAGAGTGTACCCATTTTTAGAGCAATGGAAAAGAAGGGAACATTGACAAACGCAAACATTTTCAAAAAAATCATATAATGCAAAAACCGAGAAAGAATGAGCATACAACTTGTTCAATATGTAGTCCCTCAGTTTATAGTACAGCCTTATTAAAAATCTGTAGGCATAGTCGGGACCATTTTTGGGTTTTCCGTCAGAGTTATTCTACTTTATAAACACACATGTTACCTTACGTACACCGATGAATGCGGAGTATTGAGATAAATTCATCATCGCTGCTCATATCACGCACAGGGAGACGAGTGATGCTTCATTATCACAAACAGGCATTTACTTATGGGCGTACGAATATTTTTTCCATTCTGTATGGCAGATATTCATCGAAACTGAACAATTTTTGTGGTCAATCAGTTATTTTACTTTTATTTGTGGGATAAAAAATATAAATATTTGTCCACATTATTCATTCCTATGGAATGTATGCACTCTTCAGTGCTGGCAGTGCTCATGTCGTTTTTAATCAGTGTGCTCAAATTAATACTGTTTCATCATGTGGCTTTATGGAAGAAATCGTCCTTACGTATTTTGTCCTTTTGGCCAAACTATGTCGTCAATGCATTCAATTGCAAAAATCACAGTGTCCCTGCATTGTTTTAAGAATGTTGCCATAAGAATATCTATATAAAAATACGTTGTCAGGTTGTGGGGAAAATCCATATGTATACTTTTTTAAAACTTTGTATATTGATCAAATCAATGGGTTCTTCCGGATCAGTTGAAAACGAAAAAGTATGCACTTTTTATTAATTAATTCCAATAAGTGTCATTTTATCTCAATCAATTTGAGCTCATTTGGGAAATTACAATGAATATTGAAAAGCTGGGGATAAGCTGTGAATTGATTTATTCGATAAATGAAAATAAAGAATAAAAATACTACACAATTTGATTCAAATGCTTTACGATACATTCGTTCTGCATATTTTTGAAAACTGTTTCCTAATCAAATTATGCAATAAGTTAGATATTTTTTTTTAATTATCCAAGAATTAACTTTTTTATATTACTTATAACTAATTAATTCATGATCCCATTTAGAAACCAAAATTCGTCTCCAATTTAATAAAATAAAATCGTTCTTATACAGATTCTTGAAGTATTTGAACTGCTCTGACTTACGAGGTCCAATGTACAACCACAAGTGAGTTCAATCTGACAAAAACATAGTTAAAATTCCATTTTGTCATAGCTGGCAAAGCCTATAGACCAGTTGCTACATCACTGGTTCGTATTGCTATTGTTCTGTCATGATTGTAAAGGACCCATAAGATAGTAATTATATTTACATAATCTTCTGACAATAAGGCTTAATACCACGAGATTTTTTAACCTATAGTCCTGTTCGCTGAACCAAAGCCTTGAAGTAGGAATCTCAAGAACTAAATTTGGGTTAATGCTTATGGACACATTGCTCCACCTTGGTGAAGTATGAGCCTCATCTATAACCTCTGCTGCTCATTGGGTCGCAGCACCAGGTTGTGTTTGTAACTCCACAACGATTTGAATCATATACCATTAATGTCTCGGAATTGCACACGCTAACCGCTTTAGTCCTGATAAACTCTCACACATGTTGGTATTATTTTCTTTTCTATCGGCGACAGCCACCAAAAACATGCTCCCACTAGGTGATCAACCTCAACCTATCAGGCTGAGACCAATTCAGGTATCAGGGTATTTCCTCACCATCCGTGGCACCAGTCTGGACAAGCTTTCGCAGCCAGTATCCAGTACCAGTAGAGTGCCATAACGTCCAGGTCTAACCTTCCTATTGGATAGTGTGAATAAAAATTGAGTGTGAGTGTGTTTTTCAGGGAACACTCCATCTGGTGTGAATACAAGTATGTTTTTAGTTTAAGGAAAACCTTCCACTCACAAATTTTGACAGCTGAGTCTTCCCCTCATTTAGGTGTGAATAAAAATAAAATGCATTGAGTGAGCACTTGAAGAAACTGAGTGTGCATTGGAGGTAACTTCAAAAGATCCACTTCAAATCTGTGGCCACAAACAATAACCGCTGAAATCGACTTTAGACGAAATTGAGACTTTGATGTAGATTCAGCGTTTCTATGGATTTATTACCGTACATAAATCCAGATATTCATTCTTTTTATAAGAACTTCAAGACTAGTACCACCGAATTCAATATTCATCCAGATTTAATAAGTGACGACGAAGATTAGAAAACACTTTTTCAATTATGGTTTTTAACTTAATTTACATTGCATGAAGTAAAGTTTGCTATTTTTGTGTTTTTAATCGTATAAGTTCCTAAAAAAAAATAAAATATATTCTATCTCAAGGTTAAAATTTTCTTGTTATTCTTTGCAAATAACATCCAAAGTCGATGTATTTTTGTTTATTATCTAAGGAACAAGAACTAATAGGAAAAACAGCTAAAGTAGACTTTAGAGCAGAACAAAACATTTCTTTAAAATGTAATAGCAACTAATCTCCAGATTGATGATTTTTTTATGCAGAAAAACCTGAAAGGTCCTAACGACTAAAGTGTAAGTTTTGTTGATAAGATCGTTTCCAATCGCCGAATAGAGTCATTTGTAACTTTATGCTTTTGTCAAGAACTGGTAAACTGGTTCCTTGTGACCACAGAAATAACATTTAACAGCTCTCCACTCTAGTTTCTTTTAAAATTCAAAATTAAGGAAGGAACCTACTTTGAGTCAATTTTTTATTCACACCAAATTGTGTGTTTCCTTTAACGAAAACACTCCAGTCATGAGTGTTCCTTTAGTTTTTATTCACACCACCCATTGTGTTATTTTCAGCAGAGCAGAGAATAATGAACGTTGTTGTTCGTGTCAGAATCTGCATCCAGCCACTTATACCCAGTTTCACAGTGAAGGCTTATAGTACATTCACACCGCACCTAAATCTAACATTTTGGCTATTTTCAAGTTGCTTTCTGGTACATGTACATATGTAAAGTATGTTGGCCAGTTTCTTTGAGCTGAAGTATGTACGTAGAAATTCAGTAAATTTAACTGCAACTGTTTAAAGGTTCTGTCAGAAATATTTCTTTAATATACGAGAACTACTCGATTTGCGCGTATTCTCAGTCACAAGTTACAGCTCAGACAAATTACAGCTCTCAATATGACTTTCTGGTCACCAAATTATTAGATTTTAACCCAGAATTTGCTCTCTCCTATATGGCCTGATAGACTTTGATTAGACTTGAATCTGGAAATCGACGAATAGATAGTGAGTGTCGATGTGCATTTGTTGGTTATTTTTTTCCAGAATCTACCGCAGAGTGAAAAGATAGCTATTTGTTGAACAATCAGCTGCAGATAACTGATAAACAGCTTCAGTCGACATCGGTCGTTCGACGTCTTGGAGATTAATCAGTCGATCATTGGTAGAGTCAAAGATATGTCCCTTTTTGTGAATCTGGCTTGTAGTTTTCGCCCAATTGTCCTCTGCACCCCTGTACAATCCCCGAGTTCAATTCTTGTTTGATATCTTTGGTCTCAATATTGCCATCATGACCTCGTCTAGATCAAAGGACGCACTTCTCGTCTATCATCTTTCAAATACAAATTTCTCTTTACCAGCAGTACTGGACTGGACTGGACTGGACTGGACCACTGGGCTCTACCAAGAGTCATCCATTCTCGTCGCCTCCATCTGAACGAACTTTTCATGGTACGGCTACGTCTCGACTTAAAATATTTCTGACGGTATAATTCTTGGTCATTTCCATACTGACTTTGATGGATCATCGTCCTCCTGAGCAGTGCTATGAAGGATGTGAAAATTAGCCACTGGTGATATATTTTTCGCCTATATTAACAATGTGCTGACCTGAAATCAATCGGTCTGTGTCGATTTACATTAGATTACTGAATTTGAAAATCATTGCAATGTGTGTGCGAAGTATTTTCATGCAGTTTACTGACGAACTGAATCACATCTCGATTCACTCTTGATTTGATTTGTGTTTTGTGAATATTTAAACCCTAACGGACGAATGCTATAAGACACTTTTAATTACTGGGCAAATGCCCAGAATATGGCGGTAATAAGCCTTTCTTTATTTCCATCACTGTTACTGTTGCCACATTTACTATTGTTCTTTGCAATTTCTGTTGTTTCCACCTTTAATCTATAGTCTGTTTCCAGCGAATAGATGAAAAGCTTGACACCATTCGCAATTAGAGTAACACGCCTGGATAGATAAGTTATACTGAGAAGTCTTAAGAGGTGTAATTCACAACTTGGTTTCTTTATATTTATTGCATATAATTCAGCGAACTCATCAAAGTTGCATTTTTTAGTGATCCGTTGAAAACTAAGCCAGATACAGCACAAGGTTTAACGTTACGCTTAACTGAGAAATCAGACTAATGAGTTGCAGTCTGATGGATCCTTGTCCACTTAACTGTGATGCAACCTTTCATTCTTGTTCATGTTACAAGATATCGTTATAACAGAAAAATATTCCGTTTAGTATGGGTAGTTCTGCACTCAAAGTTTTCTTCATTCTCTTCAATACCATTTCTTTATCGTTTCGTTACCAATATACAGGGTGGGCCATCTTCTGCTCGAAATCTTGACAGAAATGCAGTATCATACCTCTTTCCAAATTGAGTACTGTGTAGCACAAGCAGAACGTTTTTTGAAATGAAGATGTTTTGGCCGAAATGAAGCACCCACCGCGACTGATGTACGTGCAAAAAGCTCGTGATACTGGTATGCTAGTGGACAACACTCATGGTCCCTGTTGTTGTACGCACAGATCAGAATATGGCTGCTGTGACTTTCTAGAAAATAAGGCTGAGAACAACTTTTCGGTCAACGGTGGGCGTCACAGAGCCATGTTACCCCACATTTTTTGTTACTGAAATTGAAGAGATGACGGCGCGCCATGTCACACAGCCACAATCGATCTTTTGCGCACCAAATTCCCAAATCTTGTAATCAGTCGTCTTGGTGAAGTCAATTTGCCACCTCTAAGCTGCTACGTTTTTTTGTGGGGAATCGTGATGTTATGCCAATAATCCGAAAACGAGTCAAGCACCTATCAATCCGTGAGCTATAGCCCGAAATAATGAAAAATGTCTTGGAAAATTGGGGTGAAAGAATGCGCTACGAAGTAGCTTTAGTTTTCAATAATAAAACATGTATTTGACCCGCCCTGTACTTACTTGTCTAAATATAAACTAGTTTAGGTAAAATTTTACATTTATAAGTATATAGCAAATATTCTTCATTTTTATTCGCCTCTAGTCACCATAGAATATTATAAATCTATGTATGTATATATGTACATAAAAACAAACTTAACATTCTGTGTGCCATAACTGTTCTCGAAAAAGGTTCATTATATATTTTTGTGTTTCATAGTAGAAGTCAATACGATGGTTTGTAGCCATATAATATGTTTGTATGTGTAATAGTTTTTGTTTTGGAGCCCGTCGAAAAAACCCATGGCAATCCATATTGGAAAAAAATAGTAATATCCTCATATGTGTATGACACGCTCCAGAATAATAACCAATATACAAACAAACATATATGAAGCAATTATGCGTGTAATAATGTAATTGGTGTATTTTACATTTTTGATGTTCCAGGATAGGCACAACTTTTTTAATATCACTGCTTTTAACAACAATGCTTTCTCAAAACAGAATTGAACTGTAGCTGCCATACTCTTCTGGTATGGCAGCTACATTGTTAGAAGGTGGTCGAACTGCACGGAAACTTCCGATTAACATCTAGAATCCAACATGTATTGTATCGAAAACACCTGGGATGACCAAAGTTTTGCTTGCTTCAAGTCATCATATTTTCTCTTACAACAAATATTCGTGTTTAATTGCAAAATGATGTATGTAGCTATCAGTGGTTGAATTTTCAAAGCAATTGTTGACGATTGGAAATGGTGCAATGACAGCTGATCAAGATTTGGCATCACTGCCTCGCCATTCGTTACCAGAGAGGCTTTGATTGTAAACACCGACCTGTCTACAACATGGAATTGGACCGATCACCGAACACTTCTTTTTTTTTTACATACATATTTTTTTTTTTTGTAGGGTCATTCGTTTTTTCGTTGTCTTCAGAGATGAAGTATTAAAGAGATAGTCAACTTCTACCTCTCTTGCCCCTTGATTTCATCTGACAGCGTTTTTTATAAAATGTTCACAGACAGTGTTTGTGAATACGAGTCATCAGAGAGCAACTGCAGGCTGCTCTAAAGCCTTAAGAAATGTGCGTGAAAATAAAGTAGTATGCGTGCCTTTAGAGCAAATCAGAGATAGGCGAGGGGTTTTTTATTAAAGACCCAAACCCGAGTTGGACATCTCTTTACTACTTCATCTCTGGTTGTCTTGAAGTACGGTTCTTGAAAGCTCGATGTATGTTACGTATTATGAAATATATATATATATGTGCATATGCAGTTAAATTTGAATTAAACCAAAATTGAAGTGTGAATGATTTAAAATTCTAATTTCAAACTGTTTTATTAAAGAAGTTGATAAAACTATATTGATTACTTTGCCACAAATTTTTTGTCGTATTACACCATCGAAAGACGTATTGATTGAAGGCGTATTCCCTAACATAGCACAGCAATATAAAAATCAGGATACAGCAATTTTGGCAGGCAAGAATATAGATGTTAAGGGATTGAATTTCGATATACAATCCAAAATACCCTGTGAATTGGTTTCGTTTAAGCCTGTTGATACTGTTTCCAATGAAGAAGAGGAGGTTAATTATTTTCCCACGAATTTCTGAATTCATTGGATTTACCGTTCGGCAACCATCATTATTATTAATTTATTGTCAAGAAAATGGAAAAACAAAAGATGTTGCTTATCAATAAATATATAATGTGAATTTAAACTAGTATGCATTTTTTTATTTTGCAAAGTGAACCATGCAGGGCGTCCGCTTGTACAGAATACGAATAACATTAACAAAAAATATGCTCAAGAGATATGAAGTTGTTGTTGCAAAACATCTATTTATCCTGCATTTTTTTTTATAATTTGCGCGCGCTCAAGGTATTGCTAATACCCTTAAGTGTCCGGGGTCAAGACACAGCACTGGCCGAAGGTATAGAGGGAGAAATATTGGGCTGGAAAGAGCATTCCAAATTCGCGTAGTACGGCTGAAGAACGAGTCTCTAAATTTAACTGTGCGTCCGAAAGTAGGCTTAAGGGTAAACTGATGAGCATTCCTGGCGAGACGAGTATTGCGGGTGAATTCATGGAGAGGAGGAATGCAGTTGGGTAGTTCACTTGAGCATCGTTTGGTGAAATAGCGGTAAAATACGGACAAAGAAGAAACGGTACGTCTATGTTCGAGCGAGTCTAATGACTTTGCGACATTGTTGTCTCCTATAAGTTTTATCGCTCGCTTTTGGATTCTATCTAGTAGGTGCAGGGTGGTCTTTGGGGCACCAGACCAGATATGAGCGTTGTACTCAAGCTCATATCTGGTCTCATCCAAATCAGAGGGGGTGAAATATTTCTTGCATCGATTTAGGAAATTAGGAAACCTAAACATTTCGCAGCATTTTTGGCGACCTCAAATATGTGATCGTTCCAACTAAGTGTTGTGTTGATACACATACCAAGGATGGAAAGCTTTCCGGTTTCATCGACACAAGCGCCATTCATGGATAATGGATGATTAACTAGGGTTCGCTTGAGTGACAGCAGACAGCATTGAGTTTTTGAAGCATTGAATTCCACTCTGTTGTTGTTTCCCCAGTTAATTATGCTGTCAAGATCGGAATTCAATGTGCTTAACATACGCTGCCGTTCCAATTCTACGGCCGAATGGCAGGGTCGTGAGTCTCGGAACGAATATGAAAAGCTGAGGGTGCTGTCATCAGCAAAGGAATGGATCGGATTGGAAGTAGCAGACAAGTTATCATTAATAAAAATGAGAAAGAGTGTCGGAGACAGAACAGAGCCTTGGGGTACACCAGCATTTATTTGGTGGATATCAGACTTGAACAACTTGAATTGAACGCTTCGAAAGGTAATTTCTAATCCATAGAAGAAGAGATTTATCGATACCATATGCACGCATTTTCGACAAAGGAGCTTGATGTCAAACTCTGTCAAATGCCTTAGAAATATCCAGCGCAACGATCTTGTTTTCACCTGCATTATGCAAAGAATTGTTCCACTTTGAGATAAGCTATCAGATCACCAGTGGACCTGTTGCTACGGAAACCGTACTGCCGGTCATTAAGAAGCTTCCTCGATTCAAGATATTTCAGAAGCTGACGATTTATCAGCGTTTCCATGACCTTAGAAAAAAGGGACATAAGTGCTATGGGTCGGAATGAGGTGGGTGACAAAGATTCGCCCTTTTTAGGGACGGGCTGGACAAATGCTGTTTTCCATCTGCTCGGAAAGAGACCTAAGAGTAGGATAGATGAAAAAGCCTACGGAATGGTTTTGCCAGCGCAGAAGAACACCTCTTCAGAAGTATGGGGGGAATACCATCCGGGCCAGCGGATTTGTGCACGTCGAGATCTTTAAGTACTCTTGCAACTGTACGAGTGCGGAAGTGGATTTGTCCCATGGTGAAATCAACGCTCAGTGTTGAGCTGGCTGCAAAATGCGCCGCCAGCAGATTGGCTCTGTCTAAAGAGCTGACAGCTGGAATGTCATTGTAAATGAGCGTGGGAATTGAAGACGAGGCGGAATTCCTTATGTTTTTTACAAATGACCAAAAGTTGTTGTTACCTTTGGGACATTGTAGCATTTTTTGCCTCCACTTTTGATCATAAGAGAATTTCACACGTCTGATAGTTGCATTGCAGTCATTTCTGGCCCGTTTAAACTTATTCCGGTTTTCCTCAGTAGGGTTGGCTTTGTATGCCCGGAAATTCAACTCTCTCAACCTGATATACCACGCATTTTCTTTGAGCTTGATACTCTTCACTATATGCGGAACGAAGGATCTCATGCCCAGCAGAAGAATGCTTGTGATCATATCAGCAGCGGCATCCTCACTATCGAGGAAGCAAAGTGCCCAGTTAAAGTTCCTAAAGAAATTGTTGTGCATCCCTGACCAAACATTTAATTTTCACTAAAATGTAAATATTCTCTTGGAGATTGATATACAGCTTTTCAGTACAGTGTTCCTTTTCGTATGAAAAATAGCCAAGACCATTGTGGAAGTCAACTTGAAATACTGCCGAACTGTTACGGGTCAATACTTTAGGTCACAAATATGAATGTAAAATGTACATAAAGTAGCATCGACGGCTGGTCGTGCACGGGAGAATGTAATTAACTGGCATATTGTCATTAAATAAAAGGGTTTTCCAATTGAAACTTGAACATCTGAACCTTTCACTGTGAATGCACCCTTTAACCAATATTAAAACATTTAGAACAGAACAAAATTCATGGTCACAAACGAATAATAAATTAATAAAATTGAATAGGCACCAGTTGCGAGTGGGTTGCAGGATCTTTAAAAACTAATTTCATCGCAAAAAAATCTTCAGTGAAAGAAATGGTGGGCTAATCGGATCCGTCAACAAACAGAATATGAGTTATTGGCCAGATGAATACCCTCATGTGCTTCAAGAAGCACCACTTCATTCGCTGAAAATAAGCGTATGGTTTGGTTTTAATGCTCGCTACAGACTAGATACTAATGATAAGTGGTTTCAACAAGACGGTGCCATAAGCCACATTGACTTATTGAAAACTCAATTCCATGAAAGTATTATATCCAGAAATGGAACTACCGATTGACCGTCTACATCGTGTGATTTGAAACCTGAGAGATATGATCCGTTTCCGTCGAAATGTGTTGCAGGGTCACCAAGGTTTGGTTCAACGAATCGATCGCTGCCCGTGATGGACATATGAACCACGTCAAATTCCATATAAATTTAATAAATTGGAAAGCAGTCCAAACCAATGACAAAATGTCTAAGATATCTCTATTATCTCTATAAGAAGACTGTGTTAAAGCCGTATTTGTACCCCAAAAGAATATATCTCCGCTTTCAATTTATTTCGGAAATACGAAAAAAGGCGTACAATAATTATCCACGTGTTGAAGGGAATTATATTGCCTTTGATAATACATTTAAGAACTGGAAATTACTTTCAGGATCTTTCAAACGAATATGAGAACTTTAATGATTAAAATGATCCTATGTTGAAACATAAGAAGCTTAGAATAAATTGAAACAGCTCACCACACCGCCAGTATTACAGCGACGTACCAACCGTCGCCTGTATTCTAATTTATTCCTGAGAAAAGTAATGAAGAAATATTTTTTTTCTTCACATACACAGACGAAGATTCATCAGTCGTTCTTTACTTTCACTTGAAAAAATATGCTGATTACGAACGGAAACGACGCACGTTTCCATCGATTTATTTTTCAAATTAAAGTATAAGAAATTGAGATACATATGAGTCAAAGTGGGTGTATTGTGGGTAGTACCACTGGGTACGTTTACAGAGGATGCCAGCTCTTTAAGCTTTGTCATGAAAATGGAGCATATCGATGTTCATGCTCTCCCATCACGTAATTGTGACAATATGTCCTATTTAAACGAGATGGTGAATTATTATCTGACTTCAATGTAATTAGTTGAACCTACATTTTAAAACAATACCGCCCTTCATGAGGTGTAGCTGGATCAGTCAATATTCAAATATGTAGGTACTTACCGACTGAATGGGCTGCCAATTTTTTTTATGTTCACTTCATAAATTCACCTAGGTAAGAATGTACGTGATTGGAATGTAGGGAGTAAGCCCAATCGCGATGGACTCGTCAAATTGCTATCCGTTATGATATGACTGCTTTACGTATTCCGAGAACGTGACCGTCATTGAAGTTCTTTTGTGTACGCCTCCCCGTACCAAGTCCACCTCTTTTTCAAAATATTTGTTTTCCTCTGAAGAAGCGAAGCGGCAATGAATTTGGCAGAAAGCCCAGAACTTCATGTCTGGGAAAGGGCATACGTCGATTTTAGCAGACGCTATTTATTGCCCAAGGATTCTTATTGCTGGTCTATGAGAATTTAAATTAAAGTTAAACAAAAACCTTGGAACACGAAATGGGAACGTGTAAGAGCACTAGAGTATGATTTCTATGATGTTGAATAATTTGCCTCGAATTCCGAACACCACCGGCTATTGTCTTAGTTTGAGAACACCCACAAATATTTACCTTTCAGAGTATGTAGGTTTTTAATTAATTACGATAGAAAAATATTATTTGGAAGCTGTTTGAAAATATTGCTTTAAAATATTCATTCTCATTGAAAATAAAACGACGCAATGTTTATGTACTTACACGCATTGGGATGGAGCTGCTGCACTTGCTCTTGCATATGAGTGCTGTAAAACTTTTTCTTAGAGCATGATTCGCATACAGAGTGCATGCTTGGGAGCTGTGTGCTTGAGAATTCTATTCAAAACCTTATCCGTCAACGAAATTTGTTTGCTTTAAATGTTCATTTTTGCATGGCTGTTGAACACAGTGTTGTCGTACAAGGCTATTGACGAGTGCTCTTTTATATTCACGATTTAATTGAATTACTTTAAGGGTTAAGCACCAAAAATGGTTTCACTTCGGTGCCCATCTGTCTATCTGTAGTCACTGTTAATGTACCGTGGCCACTGAACGCCTTTGAAGTGAGGACGTGAATTTGTGGCTGGATATGTGGCTGCCAAATTTAAAATAATTATCTGGAAAAAATTGAAATATTACAAAAGTTAGTAAGTCTGTGGTGTGGAACTGTTTTTATCACATGATATGGGTACGAATTATATCGGAGTTCTGTTCAGTGCGTCGCCTCCTATGTTTCTGTTCAGACTTGAAAAATTATGGTAACTTGTACTCGCTTTAGTTAAAGCGTGATAATATGAGGTACATTTGGTTAAATATTTAAAGAAGAATTAAAATAGGAAAGTATTTCTTGTGTTTTGACAATGATGATATATGTAAGTACAGTTTCATCCGATCATTATACGCAATAAATGGTTCTGTATCGCAACCACTTACTTTTCTCATGTCCCTTAACCCAAAGGCGCCAAACTGCTCTCTCGAACTCGATTCCTGCTAGACTATTCTGCTCCACGTTGGCCCACTTTTCTGCTTCACTAATTAAGAGGATTCCACTGCGTGGAGTACTTCGGAATGGAATGTCGGTATGGTTCTGCCAAATCTCCTTAAGATTTATTTCTTACGATAGATTTCAGCGTTCGTGTGGAAATAGTGTCCATCTTCCAGGTATTGCAACAGTAAAGCAGCACAGATTCCTCATTGAAGAGGAACAGGTCGCATCTTGGTTCTCAACCTGATAACATTGATTTCCCAGATCCGTGATAGCATTCCAAAAGCAGCTTCAGCCTTCCTGATTCTGCTGTTCAAATCCAGTTCGCTGCTACGCGGTTATCAGAGACCACACTTTATATATATGTATATATTATAATCAGTGCGTGCACCACATTAGCTTTTGTTGTATTTACTTTGAGTCCCACATTTTTTGGATCAGCATCAAGTCATGTTTGATTATCTGATGTGATGCTATTCTAGAATTCTTTTTTTTTATTTTGTGCCCTAAGACCTCAAAAATGATATCCCAAAGATTATGGTCGGGAAAAATCTCTAAGTGCGCAGTTTTCGTATTTTGTGTGAACTCACAAAAAATTCAAACGCGTGTATATCAAAACTGAATTCATCAAGTTCATAACTCTGGCAATTTTCAACCGGTACATAGGATTTTTTATACTGTATATTTGTATCGTTTGTTATTAACAATTATCTGATGAATTTTTAAGAAAATGTTTCACTTTCCATCGGGAACCCAAAAAAAATGGAAACGTCATCAAATAAACGATGCATAGCGCCGAATGTTTAAAGTTAGTATTAGTACTTTTACAATTAAAATATTTTTACCACAAGGAAAAGGAATTAAAAAAATCAATCGTTTCAGTTAAATCAATTAATACTTCACCGCCCTATTTAAATGGGTTAAGATACACAGTCCATTGAAAAATTGCACAAAAATCTTTCACGAAATATCGAAGCCAACTGTCGGCTGTTTTACCCTTTTCACTAGGAATACGTGAAAAGCATTTCTGTGTTTCACAGAAAATATAACTTAATGATAATGAATTATTTACAATAATTTTTTTTTTGAAATCATACCAAATGAGAAACCCCTTGGTCTCAGTTGTACTTAATTAAGAGCGAGCGATGTGAAAATTAAATACTGCCCCTGCTCTACGTTGCATCAGACTCTGTTGGTAAAAGCGCCGAAAAAGAAATTGAGGCAAGGTGACAGTATCGTTGTAATGTATCCTGTCGAAATACTGAGAATTGAGTTGGTAAGCACGTAGCTCACGTCATTGCTGTTTTTAATCATTCACACAGTAAAACCGCACTTTCCTTTTGCCGGGAAATTCTGCACTGCCATCAATTGAATAAAAACTTGTTGGACATTTTGTTATTAAAATATTTCCTACAGCCTTCGTGAAAATGCAAATCTGTCCAGCTTAACCCGTTTTTTTTTCTCCTTTATGCATTATTTCTGCATCCGTCTATTTTAAGAGTATGCTTAATAAACTAGGAAGTTTTTATCCAATGAAAGTCTTTTCCAATAACCCACGCGGGTTCATAATACAGCTCAGAATATCGGGCTTCTGGGATTCGTAGAAAGGGCGTTGTGCTTTATTCCAGATCAATTTTGTTTAATTAATGCATGACCTCTAAGCGTGGAGGGGTTCTAAGACAGAGATCTTGTCTAAAAGTTCTAAAATATATCATCTAATTTAGTTTTTGAAAGCATATGTATTATTTATTGAGTGACGGGAATCTTTATTTGTAGCCTTACAATTTTTTTCTGTTCCGACCGACCGATTATTTTTGGTCACACAAATCGAAGTATACCACTGCATTGCTTATCTGTTTTGTATACTGCAGCTGTCTAGTTCACAAATGTCAAATATGCACAAAAATTATAACATCTTCCGATAAGATTATTTATTTTGCGCCACCTTGTATATTTGAGCATTCAGGTACATGTCTCAGGGTTCTAGCTAGTCAGCAATGGAATGGTAGTCAGTAGGCTGAACTGTTCAGCTATTTTCAATTTATTTGCATATTTATATCCATCGTTGTCATTCTCAGGGTGTCAGAACACTAATCCTTTGGATATAATGTGTCAACATATCGTCATGCATCCTTGCGATAGAGTACCATGTACAGATCGCCCATGAACAACACGCAAGCCCAAACCACATCCAAACAAAATGCAAACTTTCAGAATTGGAGAACGAAATCACAGGGGGAAACAACTTTCACGTTTCCCCGAGCCCGAATACATGTTCAAATTGGGAATGAGCACATGATTTGAATCATTCGTACGCACATAGTATCGAACTCTAACTGTGATGCGCAAGTAAGCAAAAACTTTTACCTCCCCCAAACGTCTATTAAACTTTCCCAAACACATACGCTCGTTGAAGAATTTTGTATTTTATTGTTCAAAAAAACCCCAAGTTATCCTGTTATCAACATTTATTATACAAACAAATGTTCTTCTTTCAAGCTGCAAATAACTCTGTTTTGTTACAAAAAGTTCGGTCGAATTATAAGATATGCCCGATGTGGTGTCCTTCTGTCTTTGTTCTGTGCGTGTTTGATAAATTTGAGTCATCAGCGAGTAACCATAATGTAGGACGTCATAACTTTTGGACATGAATCGACTCAGTGATTTCGTAATTCTATGCCCATTACTGAAGCACTTATTTATGTTTTCTATTTCTGCAAAAGCAAAAAAAGAATGTGTCCAGCCAGATAAACATGGTTCATCATTAATTCTTTTCCATTTCGTAAGAAAGAAAGGGAGGAAATAGAAACACATTTACACGTGGTGGGTATCAAGTTTCAACATCAAAAAAAAAAGAGGAAAGGAAACAGAAAAAGAGAAATTATGAAATGTCATGGAAAAATCTCTTTTCGGTCTTAACATTAACCATCTGTTGGTGGGAATGGGGAATGCGTATTTCATAATACAAGTCCAGGTAGACGTCCCATTAGCGCACACACACATCCCTTGGCTCCATGTTGAAGCCACTGGCCGACAGGTGTAGCCAATTCAATTAAATAATAAATGAGCTTTTTTTTCTCTTCCTGTAGTCCCCTTATAACCCATTCGGTCAAAAACTTTCACCGCACTGAAGCGGAGTTTGAACACAAGGATGCCTATGCTGAGAGACAGATGGCCTTTATATTTTACCTCCACTTCGGACCCATGGGGATTTGAGGTACACTGTCATTATACATAAATGATTCGATGGCTAGTTTTGAAACATACAAGTTGATGTCGAACAAACTATGGTGGTTCTGCTGCCGCGTTTGGAAAATATGCATCTGCGGTGCTGTAAAGTGGATGATAATTAGTGTTTGTTTGGATAGAATTGTAGGGAACCGGTGTGGTAAATTACGTACTTCATACCGAAATTAACTTTCAGTCGTCAGTTCCATTCGAGGTATTTTACGCTTTCATATTAAATTTATTCAAAGTGATTCGAATGTCATTTGAATCCAACATACTTGACTGTTGGCAGCGTGCTGTTCATACATCAATAATTGAACAGAACTTAAAGTCAATTTGTGGTTTTGTGAAATCATAATGAGTTATGAACAAGTGACTCAATTTGTCAATCGCGAGAACGCCCAGTTTGGAACATTTTCAAGTATAAATGTACACTATTTGATCAGTATACTTAAATATAACCGCAATAAAGCGCTTGACATGTGTCGGGTATGTTCCATTCCACAGACATATTTTTCATTGAAGCAAAATTGAATCTAAAAGCTATTCTTTGATTGACTGACTTACTTACGGTGGCGCTACAGTCCGGATGGTCCTGGGCCTCAACCAGCAAGTGTATCTAGCCACCTCGATCTTTAGCTAGCTGCTTTCAGTGTCGCACTCATAGTTGGTTAAGGACCCTTTCCACTTGATTTCGCCACCTTAGTCGCGGTCTTCCTCCTACTGCATCGTTCGTTTTTATCGTTGGATCTTCACTCTTCTGGCTAAGTCGAAGTCGCTGAACAGCTTGTTCAGTTCGTTGTTATAACTTCACCAATTAACCTTCTATGCAGACCATTAATTAAAAATCTATATATACTACTTACTTATAGAAACGATAATTTGAACCTAACATTGATGCATCTTTCGACGACTTCATTTATGTCTCAGAACGTATGAGTAAAAAAAAGTCTTTATACAGGCGGCGCCAAATAACTGCCGCAGAGCCATCTTGTTTCTTCATTCGTAGTTTGGTTGGCAAAAAGTAAAACTCCGAAGTTCTGAAATCCAAATGCAACGCAACACCACCCAATAATATGTACTGTCTGATGCTGTGTTATGGCCGAAAAAGTTATCGGCTTATATTTCTGGCGTGATGTAATGGAAAATGCGGTAAAAAATAACAATGTCATCATCGAGCAAAATGGTAGGCAATTATCCAGCGTCATATTTCATACATGGTGCATAGAATTGCAATAAAAGATGTATTTAATAAAACATATGAAACGTCTATTAAAAGAAAACAATATTAGATTAGGTATACGTACATATGTACATTGTACATGTTCAACATTGGTAGTTCTTCTTTCGCCCACTTTGTTGATGATGAAGGATTAAGATTTCCAGTAAAAGATGTCCTGGCGCGAAGCGTTCACCTCCATCAACCTAAGCGTTAACATGAATAAAGGCGGCCCACATTTATTTTGTCTGATTTCGAAGCTACAGTCGTTTATAATCATGGATCAACCCGTACTTTTAGTGTATGGTTCTCGCTTAGTGTAGTTTTTCCATATAATATATAATATAATATACAATACCGTTTTATGAACAAAAAAGTAACTACTTTTGACAGCTCCAATTTCCTTCGTTAGCGAACAGGGTCTTGAAATATAACATTGAAACAGTAACGTGAAAGTGACACAGTGAAAAAAACGTAATAGTTTTCCTTTCTAAAATAAGTTGGAACAAATATTTTCATATTCCCCGTCTTTTTGGCTGTTGGTTTATGTTTATATTTCAGAGATCGAAAATAATACTTTTGTGTAATACTGATTATTTTATTTTAGTGGTAAAAAAATGTATACATATTTTTAAATATTTTGTGAAAAAATAGCAATACGGAATACAAGGAAAATGGAAAAAATAATATCGGAGGAAAATATTTTGGTTTTTATAAATCTAAATCAAAAAAATTGTGAATTTCTCTAGAACATACTCAATTTCCTTTCTAGAAATATTTATTTTTGTTTTGGAGTTAAAAATTATTCATCAAAAGATTTATGTACATGCATAAATTTAGGAAATTATTTAGTACAGATAAGTAAAACAAGATTAATAAAATTGTCTGTTTTCGGTATTGAACCGTATCTGTGAATGTAGATGATTCCAAATAGTACTGCATGAATGAAGAAATGTCTGCGCAATGTTAAACATGTGTGAACAGAAGCTTTCAACGTGATATTATAACTCGATGTTCTTAGTGAATTCCGTAAATTCAAATTAATTGCTGGATATTTAGAATTGTTTATCGGCGAAGAGATTCGAGTTTGCGCATGATAAAGGGAGCAGATAACTTCAGTCAGGTTCTACAAACATCCTTTTTTCCCTGATACAAACAAACATAAAAGCTATACAAAATATGTTAATAAAAAATTATGTGAACACTGAATAAATGATATCACCAAGAAATTTTCGATTCGGCCACCAGGAATTTGAATCAATTCATGCTTAAGTTATTTATGAGAATATTCGAATACCCAAAGGTTGGCTGATGCCACCATAGCTGAAGGATCATGTTTAGAAGTTCCTTTTGTCATCCTGTAGTTATTTAATCAGTATAAAGGGTGACCTTGAAGTTGACTATATGGATAATAGTTTCGAGAGTTGAGCTCTAACTGGGAGGGATATAAAATCGTGGTTCAAATAACACCTATTTTTTAAAGTTACATGGGTATAAAAAGGTAATTTTGCGTCCCTCGGGTAACCAAGTAACTGGCCTTCAATATACCTTCCATCGTTATTGCTATTAAAATACGAAATGGCACAGTGCAAGCTGAAATTTAATATTTAATTAATACCTGATTACCGCACACCACACGAAAGAAATTAGTAATTAATGTTCAGTTTGAATGTGCTCATGTAAAATATAAAATGGTTTGAAATAAATAGGAATGAAAAAAAAACCGGCACTCGACTCCTTCGCTGTATTTAATGAAATCACCCCTTCCTTATAACTGACATTGTTCAAAGAGTATAATTGTCAAGAAAATGCTATGCAGACTTCACAGTTCAGTGTCGGTATAAAGTTACAGGCTCCTCACCACTCCTGAGAGACCAATAGGACTCACATCATGATTAGAAGCTATCCAAGCCTACGGTCACCTTACACACATATTTATACTATATACGTTCATGATTTATTTCAGTTTATTTCGATGTTAAACTTGTTTCACTATCTACGACTCGATTAAAACGAATATGTTGTTGTGGGCTGAATATGAAAATATGAAACGGAAGAGCAAACATCAAAGAAATCTCACTTACTGAAGCCATATCGAAAAGTGCACAAAGACGCATTGGCTGAAGGCTGAGGTGAGCCATCCTCAAAACAGTCATAAAATTATCTTCGGTTGGCCAACATTCAGCTTTTCCTCCATGAATTTATCATATGATTTTGAAAAATTGAAAACCAAATTTGAGTATTTCTATCGAATCCACACTTTTTTTGTGTCATTGTACATAATTTGTTATTACTCGAAAACCTGACGGCTGAAATGTGTCAAATTTATGAAAATATATAAAACCATATTGCGGTTCTGACAAAGTCGTATATGTACATACATAGTTCTGAATGTTTCGAATAACTTTTAGTGATTATAACCGCTCGTCATGAGTTTACCTCACACGAATGTTAGTTAACCACATAAAGACCGACGAGAACAATGTCTCCAACATCTTCAAAACTCAAAATGAATATTCAAATCAAATTTCCTCCTAAAAAACCGAAACTTGTGCGTGTACAAATAACAGAGATGTTCTGAAAAACCACAATTTCCAAAAAACCGTTTCACCCTCAAAACCAAGTGTGCAGAAAACCACCATCAAACGCTGCACTGTCATGGTTATGGAACATTTTTTCCACTCAAATTCTGTTTATACTTATGTGTTGGCGTTGTATGTATTTGCGGGGAACCGCGGCGGAACTACTCCATTATTGCGGTTGTTATTGGATGGGATTGGTTGACACTAGAGCCGAGTCGAATACATCTGCATTGTATCCCAAATGAACATGGAACCTATGAATGTTCATAATTTTACCATAGAATATGATACATTTACCCGCGAATGGACCAGAAAAGCATGTATTCAGTTTTTGAAAATTAAAATGTGGTTGAGAAGGATTGTCGACTTAATTAAATGTTCATCAATTTACACGTGAATTGGTTTTGAAAATTTTAGCTACACGCATCCATGCACATTCACCTGACTGTGAACTGGATGTCGATTTAAATAATGACATTCAGTCACTTGGCCCGAATCGATGACATGCTGATTAATCTTTTGCCTGCGATTATTGTATTCTCTGCCAAACTGTAGCTAAAGGCGATGTGGTGGTGATTTATATTCCTTAGTAGCGAAACAGTTTCAAGGTAAGTGCAGAGATTAATTTTCATCCGGCTTCAATTCTTGCGTCGGCACAATCTTATAGTCATGCATAACCATATCTAACGGCAAAATAAGCCGGGTGGAATCTCTGTCGAGCGAATTGACATTTCTTGGTCTTTTCTTTTTTCTTTATTTGGCACCAGTCTCTGTGTTTGGTGGTTTAAGGTCTAAATAGAGTCGACTCACGCTCAAAAATTTACATGAATTGCCTGCACATTGAAGCCATAATTACAACCAACTTCAAGACGAAATTCAACTCACCTACTTACAACTGATCGGGAATTTATATAAATTGCTTAAAAATTTCTGCATGTCTAGCAAGAGTGGATCGAAAAAATTATATTTTGGCAGCTGGATGTCATTGGTAACTTTGACAGATATTTATTATATTTTTTAATAAAATAGGTGGCGCCACACCCCGTAGAGGGTAGCTTCTCAGCAAACACTTGTGTTGTGCGTGCTATTGTTCTCCCACGAGTGGAAAGGACCTACAGTTTTATGCCGACTCCGAACCCCCAAGCTTGAGAAGCTTTATTTAGACAGTTACATTCTTTGAGCATTGTAAGTGACTCGAAAGGGATGTGAAAATTATTATTATCGTACTTGGCGTCTGACATAGACGCCGATGTCAAGTGCGTAGGAGTCGACACACATACCCACAAGCAACGGCTGCCAACCATCGTCACCCTTTAAAATGAGTAAAAACCAAATTCCAAAATAGAAAGTTGGAAAATATTTTCGCCACACAAGAAGTTCAACTCTACACTAGTTTCAGTGATTTCATTTACATTACTTTGAACTGCACAAGAACAACTTCAACACAGTGGGTATAAGTAAAGATTGTGTGTGAAGCTAATGCTGTTCAATTGCAATATTTCAGCAGCATCCTACAAATACAATCCAGCGCGTTCTCTCTCTGGAGTAAAACAAATACACTTTAAATATACTTATTTACCAAAGCGCGAAAACAGCGAGTTGTGTATTAAAGATAATGCTACATTTATTTATATTGCCTTTGTGATGATATCTACCACATTCTCAGAGGTTTCTTGAATTTCAAAAGTAATTCCACATTGTCCCTGAATATGATACTGTTCTCATGGTTCATTTCCTTGGAAACCACCGCGATTCGTAAGAAATAGTTTCCATGTCAATTACACCCTTTGCTCTGTTCTATAAAATGAAGATGTAATCAGATAGCAGAACCACAAAGTGTACCAATCATCGTAATAATCACTCATGGTTATTGTATAGGGATATTGTAGATCCCGATTTTTTAATATCGGATCGCGGATGCGTATTTTTTAAGGCTCATATCCGAGGGTACGGATGCGAATGCGTATCAAAATGTACAAGATAAGAAGACACACATTTTTAATATTTTCATTAAGTAATCAATTATTAATAATTACTAAAAGCGCCATTTTTTCTGGCTGAAATTTGTATTTTCACTTATATTGGCCCTCTTTTTATTGCGATAAGACAGTAATTCCATCTTCAACAAAATTCTAGTATTTTTTCGCAGTCATCTTGACTAGAAGAATCCATTATCAGGACAAGATCGTTTTTGAGACATGGATTTTTGAACAAGCTCCTGATTGCTTTCTAACTCTTTTCGAAGACTCTACCATTCTCATTTGTGTAGCCCCTTTAGAATTCAGAGAGCATAAAATGTCATCCTCAGTTAATTAATTTTTATTAATTCTATTTATAAAATTCATTTTTATTAACATAAATTTATAACCTAACTTAAATACTAGACAAAAATGCTTAAAACTAGTTAAACGAACAGTGTTACTACTTCTAACTTACTGGCCCTAGGCGGGCACTCTAAGCTAAACTTAATCTTAAACTTGTCTTTCGACTTAACCTAACAATGCATATGATTAAAATTATATGATTTAGACTGTACAATTTGAAATTAAGAAAACTTTAAAAAAAACTTAATAACTGGACAGATTTTATTTAAAACCTATATGCTAACTTACATACTACCTTAAAATAACTTAAAATACCTTAAGCTAAACATACATACATATTTACATGCATATATAATTCTATATGCACACATATATATACATATATGTATTTAAACTACTTCCAAGGGTATACACATAAGTACACACAGGTGGATTTGTGTATACTATTTTTTTTTTTTTTTTATTTTATTTACATTTATACAGCTTACAAACTACCTAAGATACGTAGTCGGCCATAGGTAATCGGCTGCAAGAGAGACCGACCACGCCCCTAAGGCGGATCTGTACTACCCTTTCTCTTTCTATCCTGGGTCTAAAGGGTTCGATGGTGGAGTTCCCTCACTTCACAGCCACCAGAATTTTCGGTGTTGCATTGCAACATCCCTAACATCTCGCCTTGACACCGCCGTACTGAACCGGAGGAGACCCTCTTCAGCTCGTTGTGCGACGAAACGGTCGTGGTTGAGTCGCCCATTTACAGTTGAACAGGTGATGTGGAAGAGGAGCGGTACTGCATTTTCATTTTGTATCAGACCGTGTTTGTCTAAATGGAGGAATGCTTCTGGGGGATCGAAGCCGTTATAGCCTTTCGTGGTATTGAGGATTGGGGTAGTAAGTCCCCGAGATCAGGTTATTGGCCGAGTTCATCGCTCTAACAGTGTGGCCTCGAATCAATTTCAACAGGAAATTGTCCACTCGTATCAGGTTCGCCCCGTTGTATAATACCTTATTGGAGTTGAATTTTTTTGTACTGGGACTCTGGTGTTCTGTAAAGTCGAAGGCAAGCCCTCTCAAACACCCGAATCTTTTCCATCATCCTCAGTTACTCATCTTTAAAATATTTTCTATAATTTTTACTTCAGTCGCTTCAGTCATCGGATAGCCGATGAGCCTCCTAGGAAAAGGTCTGCTTAGTTTGAGCAGACAGAGGTTATATGGCCATATTTCCTTTCTTTTAAGGCAGGTGTATCTTATGACGATGGTAGACTGCATCGACCGGCATAGAATCTGGATCTCCTCCAGGTATTAGTGAAGAGGTTTGCGAGTTCATTGACTTTGCTATTGTCCAGTAGGCCACAATGTCCAAGCAACCACATGAGATGTATGTTAAAAAGCTCAGCTCGTTAAGGGACAGCCTGCAAGTAAGGAATGTTTTTGAATTGAACATGAAATATCTTTGTCGCAATGGTTTCTGTCTGAAATACTCCACAATGGTCAGGGAACTTCAGTGAGTAGTTTTGGTTAAAATGTCATACACTTTTCGCCTTAGGGAAGCAGTAGCTGCGTGCCGTGTCATAAATGTTTACATAATTTTGATTGTGTTGCATTAGAGAAATATTGACACGTATTACTAACAAATTACCAATAACAATCGTATTTTATATTTTATGACGATTTTGTCGCTATTATCCAAATATTTCTCAATAGTAAACATTCATGTAGCATACTTGTTTGCCTTTCGGAAGCGATACTATTGTTTTTATTTTTATTCTTAGCACGCGTTCAAATATAGTCCAAATAAATATAGTTGTGCATTGACGTTGGTCAATAAGATCAGACTACATTTGTGTACATTATGGCCACAATATGTTATGCGTAACATGTTTTTTGTGTCTACAGGACCAGATTTTATCGCTCTCGTTAGCCGAAACACACGTACACTCGGCGATTTCTTCTTTGAAAGGTCTGAACACAATTTGGGCCAGACTTATTTTCAAATTCTCTCTGCAAACAAGCAAACAATCGAATTCCATGAATTTAACCTAATCTGATATATTTGGAAAATCTCTTGTCTACATATACTGTCTGGGCGATTTCTCAGAACAAAGGCCATCAAAGCAGTTTTGCAACATGCATACGTAAGACGATATGTATTTTGCCTGATTCTACATTCTACAGCTCTTGGTACGGCCATTGGTATTCTATGAATTCATTACTCTATTTTGAAACTCGCTCTGAATTTATTAGGTAGGTAGGTATGAAGGGGCATTAATGCACTTAGGCCAGAGAAGGCCCATTGTATCGCCACGTGGGTGTTGGGATAGGGAGAAGGAGATGAAGGGGGGTTATGACAGCCATTTGGTGCTCTCAGCAAATTTGGCTAGAGCTATGACTGTTGTTTTGCTGAGGTCGTTTAGACTGTCGAAGAAGTAGGAGCCCATGGTGGCTTCCCTGGTTGAGGCAAGAGCAGGACAGTTGCAAATGAGATGGTGAATGTTTTCCTCCTCTTCTTCGTCTAGGCAGCTTCTACAGAAGTCGATGGCAAATAGACCTAGTAGTTTTTTCGTGAATTGTCCGGTGATTATACCCACTGCAGTGCTAATTTTGTATAGATCTTTTAGGAAATTCGGCAGCTACTACTTGTCGACCATCTGGCGCTGACTTTCTTTGTGTAGGGATCATTGAGCTGTAGCTTGAAGGTAGTAATAGAGGTACCTATGTTACAAGAGATGCTGTCAACTGGCAGTCTAGTGACGCGTTTTGAGCGATCATCAGCCTTACAGTTTGCCGGGATGTCTCTACGGCCTGGCACCCAGCACAGGCGAATGTTGAACTGTTCGTATATCTCATTAAGATGAGCGGCGTCGATTACTAATTTAGATTTTATAGTGAATGATGCCGGGGATTTAACTGCTGCTTGGCTATCAGTGAAAATGCAGATATCGCGGGCGGATATCACGTTCCATCTTAGCCCAGACAGGGCTTCGCTAATCGCCATTACTTCCACTTGGAAGACGCTGCTGTGATTGGGTAGACGAACTGATATGTTCAGGTGTAGCCCCTCTGAGAAAACGCCGCTTCCCACTCTGTTATACGCCTACCACATTTCTCAGTCCGGAATCAGGGTTTCGAAGTCGTTTCCTGGAAAGTGTCGTGATGAGGTGTAGTCCAGGTGAATTGAAGTTTTGTTCGTGTAGAAATTTGGCATGTCCACCATTGAGAATATGTCTTTAGACGAACCGCGCAGTTTGTTGCTGTTTGCTTACCAAAAATATCAAGGGGGGTAAGGTTTAGAAGAGTTTCCAGTGCACTTGTGGGAGTAGTTCTAAGTGTTCCATTTAGCTGATTTTATGGCCATCCTCTGCTCAAGGGATTTTTCGTTGATCACAAAAATTGCGATCCAGTAAGATCCCTTGGGTTCCTTCAGCATACCGATTTTCAAGTTATCAGTAGATCGATTCCGACAATGGTGTGGTTTTTGAGCGCGTCGCTATACCTTGCCTTAGTGAAGGTGGAGGTGGAATCCGTGTCGTGGACCGGTTGGACTTTTTCGGGTCAGGGTAGAGTTCTTCCAAGGACCTATTACGTTTGGTGGACTTGGTTGTTGTTTGAGTGGTAGAGCCTTGAGTGATGACCTTAGTGTCTCTAAGACCATTTCGTAGGAGCGAGGGTACTTAGTCTTTGAAGGACCTTTTGTGCTGCACGTCGGCCCTTGTGCAGAAAGATGGGATTCTGCTCCGTACAGGACAGTTGGGGAGGTCTTGCGTATTTGATCGCATGTAATCGAATGGGGAACTGCAAAATTGTCTGTAGAGATAGGTTGTAAGACGTAATTCAACATATCAATTAAATATGTACTCCAAATAACAGCATTTGATGTCACCAATTAAGCCGCTTTAAGTAGGTGAATTCAAGGAATTTAAAAAGAAGGTGTCTAGTCGAAGGATATAAATACTCACTCTACTTGTTCCGTGCGGTTTCTGAATGGAGATCTGTTAGCCATGCCAAAGGCCGCCGCAAGACATGTACTGCAGCTTGAAACGATTGCTCCTACAAATCGTAATTAGTCTACTGGATGCCCCATCACGAAACAATTATGGCCTATTCTCGATACAAAACGCTCACACAGTCTGATCAGGATGAGTAGGCAACCTACATAAACCTACAGAAACGAGGATGGGAGAAAAACTATTGTACTTAATTGTAATTTCACTCCCTCTTCTCATTAAGAAGTGGCTTCGATAGGAGACCAACTTGCAAAATCGTAGTACACTGAACTCTCTCATAAGCGGACACTGATGTTACCAAGAAATTTGTCAGGTTATGATAGGTGTTCGCTTATGAGAGGACTCCGTTAAAAGAGAGTACAATGGATCTAAATCTTGATGAGATATGAATTTCTGAGAAATGTCGGATATCATCGATTTCAAATTGTAATTCAATGCAAAACGTTCTCTCTGAAATTATTACTTCTACTCAAGTCTGAGTAGTATACATTCATTTCATCCGTTAATCAGTCATATACAACTCCCAAATGGTGGGTGGGAATAGTGATTGCACTTTGCTATCCATGCTGAGGGCATTCATTTGGGAGTTAATGAACTCTCCGATAAATTGTGTAAGTTGAGCTCAAATCGCTTGAAGTCATTGCTTAATATTCAGAATCGGTACGGATCGGTACCTCTGCTGTCCCAAATTATTACAATTTTATACCATATTCCAAAGTATTTCGAAATAGTCACAATATTTGAACGTACTTGTTACCGTCTTAAACTGATGCAATTAGGTAAGAGAAAGAAGAGCATAATCTGAATTCAATAACATAAATAACGTTTATGGAAAATCCCTAAATGATCGATATCTCACCCCTATCAATGTCATACATATCCCTTTTGTACTTAAGGGACTAGCTAAGGGTAAACGTTTGCAACAAGTACTACATATACTTTTACCTTTTGGATGGGAGATATACACGTAAAAGTTATCTTTTTTTACGAATAGATCAACTGATGGTGTTTCTGTAACTCGCATTTCAAATTACTGAACAAAGTTGTGTCCTCTGAGCAATCAAAAGGTTGACAGGGGCCGCAGATGTTGCTGTAGATTGAAATTGTGCCTCAGCGGTAAACATTGTATTTTCGTTTTTGGTTTTATTTGCTTCCTCTTCGTGTTGCTCTTATCCGAAGCTACGACACTGATGCTTTGATTCAGTAGTTTTGAGGCAGAAAGGGTTGATGCTCAAGGAGGAATCCCTTTACCGGAAATTAATTGAATATAAAGTGTTGTTTTGTTGGGAGAGGGAAGTTGCCTGTGTTCCCGGTAGCAAGAGCGGATATTGAAAATAGTCTTTCAATTGGTATGAAGCAGCTACAAGCAAGGTAAATTACATTGAGTGATAGAAACTCTGTCGATTTTCAGGACTGACACTATATATCATATATTCAATCTGACGCATCATTCTCACAGATGCTGCAGTGGAACTTCGAGCTTGATCAGTATGATGATACATTGAATTCTATTTGACAACGAAGGGTCACCTAACCGGAAGGTAAACTTAGCCCCAACCGACATGTCTAAAGACGCCCTCTGCAAATTAATTAATGTCCAACACAGAATATACAAAAAGCGGATGAGTTTGTGTCTTACACTAATGTCTTCCTATTCAATGCCTGTGTTGCATGGGCTTATTTATTTAGTAAGTCCTGCGAAGGCTTTGACTATATTAAACATCTTATGAATTCCTCCAGGAGAAGAGACAACAACCAAAGGCATTCCTCACTTTTGCGTCACTTGCTGCTCCAGATAAACATAATCAACTCGAATTTGATTTGCCTCCTACCTTGACCTGTTTTCTTTCGTTTTTTTTTTTTTTGCTTTAGTTTTGTTTGCATGTTCTTTCGCCCGCGGCGGCGGTCCATGGATAACGAAAGAAGAAAAAGTGAAATAAATAAAAGAGAATTCATCACGTCGCTTGGTCGCTCACCCCTCATTGAAGCATGTAAGTGGCGGCGGCATTTGGATTTCCCAAGGGTGTGGTAAACAGCGCTTCATTATCGACACATCATTAAGAGGACCTCCGAAGAAAATTAACTTTTTTTTTTCTCTTTTCTATTTCTGTCAGTCGACCTTTTAGTTTATTCTTCCTCAGGTTGCGAGCACTTGTAATGACGTGCAATTGATAAAATAATCTGGATATTTTTTTCGTTTGTGAAAAAGAATAGATAAACTCGATCCGAGTGAACACAATGATTATAGATAAATTGGTGAAATTTTCTGATACATATAATGATGCTGATCAATGACAACCTTAATAAATACTTATTTATATCCGAGGCAAATGCTTACGAATGAATGTTTAAGATGTGTGTAAAGTAGAGGCAACATATTTTTTTGTTTGATAGTACGTGAAAATCTGGCACGAGTTCAATTTTTTTTGGGCTAAAAACTGATAACGGTTTTTTGGAGAGGGGTCAAAAACAAGCATTGTGTACTATGACTATGGGAGATGTGGTCTATCTCGCCCGATTAGGAATAAGGGGCCATTTTAGAAAAAAAGTTTAGACCACTTTTTTTCAAAATTATGCAATAATATTCTTAATTGCCTTTTTAAGGTTAATGCTTACATATATCAATACTGAATCGCACACAAAGTCTCCTAGGTTTTGAGAAAATTGAAAATTACAATTGTTTTTTGCATTTACGTGGTCTTTTTTTGAGGTAAGTGAATGAATAATAGATTAAACGTCTGGCAGGCGTCTATATCAACAGTTTTCTAAATTATCAGTACCCGGGTGGGCTGCTTCGGGATTAAGGGATTTCAACTCTCTTTTCTCAGGTCCCGCTTACGCAACTTCGTTGCTCCGCTCGGGGTAGGAGATTTTGTTCAGACAGGCCCAGATCATCAATAATCTTCTTTATAGTGTTCGTATCAAAATTAGAATGTTCACATTGATCACAAAGTTTGGCTGATTCGCATTGTTTTGTTGCAGCAAATTATTTACTTTGTTTATTAATTAAGGTTTTTAATTTTTTTTTTATTAAAATTCTGAGTTTGCATTTGATTTTATGAAAAACGCTTAACATAATAATTTAATTTATATTTAGGATTAAAGAACAGATTTCTGGCTCTCAAAACTGGTATAGTGTTGTCGTTTTGTTTAACAATTAGTTATCTTATTTTACCAAATGACTTCTAAAAAAACCGTTATCAATTTCTGCCGCCAAAGTCGAGGACCTTTGCTCGTAGTAGTGACTTTACTCACAATAAGTTAGTGTTATAATTATCTAGCATTTTTCATTTGACTATTTGTATACGTTGACGGAAACGAGAAGCGACACTTCACTGAAATTTCTCGTTAAAAACAGATTGGTTTACACGCGGGTGGATCTCAACTTTCGTCAAGAGGTTTAGTCCTTTGAAGACGGCGTCAGACAATACTGTCGCCAAGAATAGGAAATACTTTAGTGTCTCTTCCAAAGTTCGCTAATGCTTACTAGCAGAAATCTCAACTTCATCTTTGATTGTCGTGAATGTCGTATCGTGAAAAGGCATCTATAAGTATGGTCATTTTCTGTATACCAAGGTGCGTTGACGAAGGCTGTCAGAACGTTTTTGGCAAGTACTCGATGAAGAGTACGCTGTAATTTCATTGTTGACTCTTCGACCCTTTTTGCTGTTACCAAAAACTGTCGTATCGTCATCAAATGTCCATGGCGGTTCCTTCGTCTTACGGTATACCGCGGGTATAGAAGAGTCACCCAGAACACTTCCTTGCGGTACTCCAGCTGTTGAGACTGTGACAGAATATTGTTATATTTCATGCTTATCGCGAAAGATTATGATTTTATGATATTTCGGTGTACCATTATAACTTCGTCCACTTTAGAGAAACTGAAAATGAGCTTTCTTCAGGGGCTTTCTCTGAATACAAATATGATAGAAGCAAAGTTTCACATACCATTGGTATGATGTATCCATTGAGTGTCAATGTCATTGCCATTAACAAAGTCAGTCGTTGGTCATAATTTTGTGTCAAAAATGAAGGGCGCAAGTTACCAAGGTGTGTCATACAACTTTTTTATCAACAATCCTCCATGACTCTGTAATGCCAATTATCAAACGTCATACAAGCAGAAATGTTGAACATGAAAAAAGTGCTTGAATCAAAAAACGGTCCCGTGCATACACGTAGAAAAGTGAAAACAGCTCTCAAAAAACTGAAAGCGATTGTCACGAAATGCTAATTACGCCGATGAAGTGCACGCGCAGACGTACTGTTTCGACAGCAACAAAAGGGACAAGTTTGTAATTGCCAATACCTGGAAACGACATTAAAAAAATATCAAACGTGCACGAAAATATGAATATGTCACTTCCATTTAACGTACAAATACCTTATCAACCCTGGAAGCAATGTCAAATGTGTACACAGAAGGAGCAAATATTTTTTTTAGATCGAATTTGTGCACCCTTGGGCTATCACGTCATTAGCCAGATTTCGATTTACGGAAGCACTAAATCAATTCGATTTTGTTCCAATATTTTTTGTGCCAAAGCATTGAGTACGTTTACACAATATTGGCCTGAAATTGTAATATTTTTTGTGTTATGAAAAAATGACATTTGCTCCCAATTGTGTACGAATGTGTGCACGTATGTACATACTTCAATGGATTATAGCTGCCACAGCGATGTAGCGTTGTGAGTATGGATCAATTTCCCAGTCGATGAAACAATTTTCTATAACTCACGGCTGCAGATCCTAGAATTCCTGGCTATGCCTAAAATTTTTGGACTTGGTCCTACCACCTCTTCCAGGGTCTGCCAAACGGTCGCCTTCTTGATGGAGTCGGATTCAAGACACATCTTGGAAGTCGTACGTTCGTGCCACGTGACCAAATCATCGAAGTATTGCCCTTTCCTTGCGAATTAGCAGCTGCTCAACATTCAGTTCCTCGTGTAGTGTTTCAAAATTGACAGCACTCGTGAAAAAAGATGTGAATGTACTCCGGAAGGCATCGACTAAAATTGAGCCCGATGCTCCAGCTAAGCGTGTTTTCAAACCTGAACCAAACCATTGTTGTACATGCCAAATGATGACAGATGCAAGATTAGTCTTAATAATTATATAAAGAGTGCCCGGGCTGCCTTGTATTCAAGGCAGCTTTAGTTCGGACTTCGACAGTCGTGTCGCTGTCTTGAGATGTATGAAAGTTAAAATTATTACAGAAAAGGTAAAACTACTGAAGTGATCTCTGGAATGCAAGTCCTCTCAATGCACTTCATCGGATGCCGACGGTGGGTGTCGGGGTTCAATACCCGCAACGAACATCTTTCACTATTCACTGCTCCACCACCCGAGAATCAATGACAACTGGTCCTGACATAACTCAAGTAGATGGGTCCTGACATAACTCAAGTAGATGGGACATTGAGGCATAGATCTTAAGTATGTAGCTGTGTAAAAATACAACTTTTCCATAGCTTACAAAATTTGCTATATTTCACAAAGAACATTTCACGGATAGGATGGACATACAGAATCCTTCTCATTCCCGTTCTATATCAGCAGAAATAACCTAGAAAACTTAGTTTTATCATCGGATTATTTGTACACCCTCATCTGTGAATATTTATTGGAATATATACGTCAAATATTGAAACAGCTCTAATTCCAGTCACTTCAGTGTATCCACGGTGATTTGCCAAACGGAATTATTGAAGAATTCCAAAACACACACGTAAGTCCTGTATAAATAAATGTCTTCATGTCAGAAGGATGAAAGGAGAGCGACTGCAGTGCACTGCAAATCACTAATAACCTTGTAACCGCCACTGTCAATCAAATAGTTGCGGTCTCTAACAAAGGCAATCAAACCAGATATTCCCACCAGCTCCACAGAAGCTGCAATCATTGCAAAGGGAGCTCAAGACGTACGACAACAAAAACACACTGCAATGCAACTCAAAACAATCGATCGATTCGTTCACTTCAGTTGGTAAATATTACATGTATACAAGTGCATGTATACACCAACAACTAGCTACAACGTAAGGAGTCACATTCAGCAAGAAAGGAAAACAAGTAACTAATTTGGCAAAGAGGTGCGAACTCAAGGCAGTTCAGTAAAAAATTGTCTCGACAAATTGGGGCCAATTACTTGGGCAAGAAATTACGTTATCGTACATTTTATAAGCTTCTGTTCAGTTTCCAAAATGAATGAATGCTTTGTTTCTTTCGAAAATGGAAATATAATCCGGCCATCACAACACCAAAGGCTGCTGGAAAATCTTCACAACAAAGGATGGGGTGAATTGTATTGCGTGAAGATGTGAAGTATGTCCGCGCAACAAGATGTGAGGGTATTCAAGTGAGCAGTGTGCAAAAGGAACCAGAGAAGGGAGTGGTTAATTTGCAGAAGCCACATTATTAAGATAATTATTGAGGGTGATGATTAACTGACTTTGATAGAAATTCCAAGTCGATAAAATAAGACGTCACTGACTCGTTTAAAGTACATGAAGTAGAGTTCATAATTGGAAGTGCGTTTGGGAAAGTAAGACCAATTTGTGTGTCTGGGTCTAGGTGGATTCTCATAATTCCTATGCATTTCCAATACCTGCAGACTGCCGCAAAATTCGAGTCCGCTTCAAGCCGAACTTCTTTCGTGTCGGGAAGTGAGTCGTCAAGACAAAATGCACCCAAAGGCCAAGGCAGACGGTTGATAGATAAGCAACCATCAAAGCCTCCTTATAGAGTAGTTAGAAGGCAAGAACAAAATGTTCCTCATCTAGGTGCCAGGTCACAGTGGCATCTCAGGACATGAGAGGCCGATGAACTGGAACCACTGGCTCACATCGCATTTGAAGAATCTCTACGCGTCTCCTTGAAACAGCAAACTACTTGAATACAACTGACAAATAGATCTCCTTCGGCGAACTCGTCATGCTATCGGTAAGTGGCCGGCAGAAGATCATGCCGTCAAACTCAATATCTCACACAACACACATTGTCGCAACAACACAGCTGAGAAGGAAACCTAAGCACATTACACTTGCTATAGCAAGGACAAGGACCGCTTAGTAGACCCTCCTTCAAATCACTAGAAGAAATCCCTACGAAGTATATAAAAGAAATAATGGCTTTCTTAAATACCTCAGGTTGGATTAAGAGATATCCCGAAAATACACTTTTTAAATAAAGTTGCAGAGCTGTGGCATTAAAACGACGGACAATATTCGCTTCTGTTTGTGTTGAATACCTAGCAATGCTACAACTTCCAATCCTTTTTTTCAGTCTAATGGATTCCGTTGAAATTACGGGTGCAGAGTTATTTTTAGACATGTTTTTGCCTTATGAGCGGGAATGAAGTCTTGTTCAAAGGTCCAGATTTATTTGTGTTAAGAGGCTTAACAACGTTCTCTTAAAAATCCCGGTTTTAGCACACTTTTCATAGAAATGGAGCTCCACCGAACCATCACAGAGGCTGGGTGCTGTTTTAACATTTAATTCTCGGAATAAGTTCAGACTAAAATAAATCCTATCATTCTCTGTTTGTTGAACGATTCTTCGATAGTGTTTTTTTTAATCTTTCGGCGAAGCCTCTCCCATTCCATGATTCCAGACAAATGAGGTCAAGATTTTTACAGTAGAAATTTTCCATAAATGTCACTTGTCAATTAGAAGTCAATACCAATTGGGTGCATCAATACTTTTGGAGAATCAATGAGTTAATTCGTGTAACAATTCATTTGCCAGGGCTGTACATACCAATAATAAAAATAGATGTCAACGACGATAGTGCATAAGCCATTAAGAGCGCATATACCACATAGAAAGTTCAACTCGGATTATGACTGTGCAGAGGGGGTTTGATGTAGTCAAGATTCATTCTGATTCTAGCCTTACTATGAAATAATCAATAATACAGTGCAATTAATCTCATTTTAAATTTTTAAATGTAAAAACTGTGTGAAATAAGCTTAATGGTTTGTATTCAATATATCGTGGGTTATTATGCAAATAAAACATGGTAAAAAAGTTCTGTTACTCGAGCAACCCGACACAAGCTACGGCACAGAGGGACAGGGAAAACAGGATTTGAGGATAAATGTTAAAAAAAGCTATAATTAAATAAATAAAGTTAACAGGTGTCAACAAATGAGGCCATTGATCACAGAATTCAATTTTTACTATTTAACTTACAGTAACCCATTCACTGGTCACTCAAATTAATACAAATATTTGTTTGCCCAATATTTGGAGTAAAAAGTAATTTGTGTTATGTAAATTTAATTATATTTAATTTTTGCAATTGGCTGCAACACATAATTAATACAGTCACTCATAGGTTATCATATATTGTGGTGGCATTTATGTGTTAATATGGTATTCGTTTGAATGAAGGATTAACTGTCAACATCTCAGAAGCGGAAAACTGGAAAATATTATGACACTGATGCTTTGGTGGAAACTCAAAATTAATAATCGAATTTTGTTTTTGAATTAACTACTTTTTTACTAAATAAAAAAAAAAGGTTTTGAGTGATGTAAACTTTATTTGGACCTTTACAACTTTGTATGTTAAATAGAAAAGATGATATATGTCAAATTTGATACACACGCCGGTTTTGTCGCACTTTCCATTACTTCCCGGTGAAAACTGTCGAATATTATATTCGGCCAGGAAACGCTTCCTTCACAATATCCAATGTGGCCCGTGCTGTGAGTGAGGTTTCACCGTCGTGTTGAAACCACATGTTAACCAAGCCCCGCTTATCAAACTCAGTAAGAAGTCGTTTATCCTGGCCCTGTAGCGTTAGCCAATAACAGCGACCGTATTGCCGTGGTATCCTCAAACAAATACCGCCCAATCACTCCTCCCGCGCACCACACAGGGACTTTGAGTGGATGCCCCAGAAACGAAGACTATTAACGTAACCGCTCAAGCGGTCATGCAAAATCGTCGTCTCCGTGAGATGATTGTTGATACTATTGCAGAGAATAACGCTCCATTGCTTGTCTGTTTGTATACAGCAGCTGTCTAGTTCACAAATATCAAATATGATTGACGTTACAAAAATTATAACATCTTCCGACAGGATGATTAATTTTATATTTATATACATAAGCGATGTTGCTCTCCCATTTGTTAATAATGTCATAAATTTTAGCTTCATTTTACATCAAAAATTACAATTAACTCCCAATTACAGCATAAAACGCAGGTTGCATTTAATTACCACATATCACTCCACCATCGGCTTATTCTTGGACATAATAATAAAAATATAATATGGGTGGCGCTGCAGCCCGTATGCCTGCTTCTCAGCAACCACTCGTGCTGTACGTGCTATTGTTTTATCACGAGTGGAAGGGACCTACAGTTTTATGCCGACTCCGAACGGCCAAGTTTGCGAAGCTTTTTCTAGACAGTTATACTTTTTGAGCATTGTCAGTGAATCGAAAGAGGTGGGACCGTGAAAAGTATTTCTTGTCGTACCAGGAATCGAACCTAGACAGGTAGAGCCAAGTGCGTAGGAGTTGACGCACATACCCACAACGCCACGGTCAACCACTATTCTTGGACATACTTACATTAAATACTTACACTGTTTGTCCTCATTTACCTTAAGACTAGCTCATTTCTCATGATCTTCAAAAATTGTTGTGAGTTTCTACAATGTTATTTACTTAACGCCACTGTTGAACTGATTTACAGAAGATAAATCTTTCTGTGTCCATTATCTTATCCAGTTCCAGACTGAAGGAAACTCATGACTGAAGAAATATGACACATGTCATAAGGAAATCTCCTTGCCGAAATCCGCTCAAGACGAACGGATCGGTGGACATTTTTAACACTTCACGTTTTTTCCCGTTTTGTTGAAGAGTTGCGCATCATGATCATGTTCGAAATCACCACCCTGCTGAGGATTATCATGAAATAGTGACCTACTTTTCTGAAAGTTTACTTTAATGGCACAATTCATCCGAATAAATCTTACCTTTCCCTGCAACAGTCGCCGAATTCATACATTTCGTTTCTATATTGATTGTTTGCGGTCAGTTTCGCTCTACAAAGGTGTTTCTGTAATACATATCGGTTTATCCATTCTAAGGAATAATTTATTGTAGACTTTTCAATTATGTGGTACTAACCAAATATATTCATAATCGTTTCGTGTTTTTAACGAAACTTTCACAAGAAATCCTCTCAATCGCCTTGAATAGGATCACAAGAAAAATAACTGCAAGCGGCAAAAAAAAAACTATACTACACATCGACACTTCGCACTTGTCCTCTTGACTTCGTTCAGTATATTTTATTTTGTACGCCATTATGTGTGTGCCGCAGTGACATCTCAGTATACACCTGCATTTACATATATTTGGTGGTTTGTCGTATCACCCTTTAGCCACGTCCTTGGTGGGGCGGATGTGGCAGGGGGAGTTCTCGTAAGAAACGAGATACATTTTTCAGCTTTACTGAATTAAGTAGGTCGTCAAATATTTAACCAACGCAAGCTGTCATCTGCCTAGTTAACCTTCATCCGTTCACCTAACCGTCCCGATGCATACATGTTTAAACATTTAAATCTCTCTCCCTTTGACGTGTATCTTATCCCAAGTACACCTTTCGGCACGACTAAGAGTAAGCCCATTTATTGTGTTACAAGTAAGCCAAAGGTTTACACTTGTACTTCACCGCAGTTGTGCCAATGACTTCACATATCCGCTAAATCCTAAATATATATATTTTTTTTTCTCACCTCCATATGGTGACGCCACCGCCCGGTAAGAATATTTATGAAAGGTGATTCCTGAATTCTTTCTGGCAGGGATGTTATTATTTTCGTTTTTGTGTCAATTTCTCATACATTTCAGTAGTTCATTATGCAAGGTGTATGTATGTTGACATCCGCGTACATACATATTAGCACATAAATGTCGGTTCTGGGCGTGAAATATTTTTTTCCGGCTTATCTGAACGTCAGAAACGAGTAAGAAAAGGGAAGCAAAAAAAAAGATAAGACGGTTTCACGTTTCTTTTTGTGTAAACATTCACACGTGCAGGTGGAAAAGGCAGAAAGTGGTGAGATATAAATAAAACTTTATGTGGAGGAGACTAATAGTGCACAATTTGTACAGTCTTCCTTTTGTTTCTGTCAGCGCTTTTGGAAAAGCTGCTTGATGTGGTTTCGTATAGAGCAATCTAGCGAAGGTTTTTAAATAATCCATGTTGAAATTGTAATTATGCACACTCAACTTTTGCGCTTATGTGTATGCACGCATGTTTATAGTTACACATATTTTCTAGGCAATTACGGCCAACATGTGCCCTTTACCTACTTTCATTAGCAATAGACGTTTGCTTACTATTTTCCTCGCGCTAATAGAAACACATGAATGTCTATGTCGACATTAAATAATGATTTCCAGGGCTTTTGTGGGAGTATTAACTACTGAGAATTTTCCGCAAATGATTAGAGGTAGTGCGCGGCGAAAGCTGCCGAAAGTATAACACATTTATAATTTAGATTTCGATCACATTTTTAATTGAATGGATTGTAACACCAGTCAAATGTCGTTCAAGGAAAGTGTTGCAGTATTTGGATCACAATACAGTGACTTTAGTGGACGCAATGCAAACGGACAACGAGCAAGAGGACTCACTTCACTTGGACACAATTACCGCTATTGAAAAGGTCCGCTTCATTGAGACCCGGCTTCATTAAGTGTCTACAGAGTACTGAGAAAAACTGGTATGCTAGTGGACAACACTCATGGTTCCCGTAGTCGTACAGGGCGCTCAGATGAGAATGCGGCTGCTGTGGCCTTCTACGAAAATGAGGCTGGAAACGTTTCGCTCAACGGTGGGCGTTACAGAGCCATGTTACCTACATATCCCTTTTTACTGAAATTGAAGGCGTTGATTTAGCTGACCTCTGGTTCATGCAGGATGGAGCGTCATCCCATACAGCCCATGTCACAATCGATCCTTGTACACCAAATTCTAAAATCGTGTTCTCAGCCGTCTTGCCGATGTCAATTGGCCGCCTCGGAGCTTATATCTTTTGACTTTTTTTTCGTGGGGAACCTTGAAGGACCGATGTTATGTCAACAATTCGAAAACGATTGAAGCACTTAACCTTTTTTGTTTGGTCTATGTATTATTAAAGCCATAATATATGTAAATTAATTTTATTGCATTTTTTAAAAGAAACTTGTATTTGGCCCACATTGTACACACATATGTAGGATTTTAATACCCCGACGATCCCCAATATGTAGGCTTCACAATTATTCAGTTAAACAACAATGATAATTCACTTGGCATTGGTCTATTTAATATAATTCCGTAATACAGTTTCTTGAATTTGATAATCACTATTACAACAAGGTCGATAACTAACAATTCATTTCGCAACACAATTTATTACACGCGAAACACGATATATTTCTTCGGCGCTTTACAACAAATACTTAAAACGAATCTCCCTCTGATATGTTGTTCGCCTGTGTGCTGGTTTTGTTTGTTGCATAACCCGATCACCTGGAGACAGGAGTCTGATCCTAACAGTTATGTCGCCTGTTGGTGTCGTGTTATTGTATTGTCTCGTTGTTTTTCGGTTGATCTCGTGATGGTCATGTTGTGTCATGGCCCACATACATATACATATGAAATTAAAAATTACGGGTATACTTACAGTCATTTCCTTATTAGCCTGTCCAGTTGTTCTTTTACTCTGCATTAACTTGCATGGAAAATATAGTACATCAATTAACGAATTGGCTTCAGTAGCGTTAGAGACATTTTCAATCATTTACAAACATACTTAATTTTTTCTGTTGTGTTCTGTTTTCTTATTCTCTCCACTTTACCCTGGCAATACCGGACGGCCGTCTAGTACGGCTAGAGATCTACCTTCATTTAACCAACAGAACTGGCATGTCGAGCAAATACCGATCTACTAAAACGGAGGAGTATCTCAGTCACATGTGCTACGCCTCGATTGTAGGTCACAATTCTCCGAGCAAAGTGGACGATTATTGAGACCGCCAGTTTGTCCAACATCTGACATGCCTGCCGGCGAATTAAACGATCGCAGTTGCGGATCATTTTTAATTTTGAAAGTCTTAGCAGATGTCATGTAGCCATTTTTCACAACGAACTTTCTGTTAATGAACTTCTTTAGCACATGTAAATTATTGGTCACAAGCAAGTCGATAGCAGGGCACTGTTTCTTGCTTCTGTACCATTGTATATCCGATACCAGTTTTGACGCAACATGTTATGTATCACTGCCCGATTTAGAAACGAATTTTTTTTCCTCAACCCATTCCATCAGGCACTATTGATGGCTCCCTCGAATTCTGCAAAAGAGTTATTGACCAGAGATCTGCCAGCTTGAACTTGGGTTTTCAACTTTTAGGAATCGGTTGTACTACAGCTGTTTCCAGTGCCCTGGATACTGTGCGTTGTTCAGAGCATTGTTGAATAAAATTGTATAAATTCCACCACTATAAGGGGTGGATCAGATAGAATCCCAGTACGACAAATATAATTTTCACGGCCTGGAAACTGACAGTCACTAACAATGCTCAAAGAGTATAACTGCCTAGAAAAAAGCTTCTAAAGATTGGGCGGTCGGAGTCGGATGTCGGAGAACAACGGTTAATATTCCATCTATTCACCCTGAGTTCTTTTTTAATGATTCGAAGTGCCTTAAACGTTCTGCCTTCTATATGTGCTTGGTATTAATTCCAAGCTTTGATTATCCGGGATGATCGGAACCGAATGTTGGTTTAATACGTTTACCGTTTATTTCTTCCTGGAATCGAGCGAAATATTGAACACATACTTACTCTTCAATAATGTACACACAAACCAGCCCGGTTACCATGAGCGCTTCGATTTTCTTTGTGAATCCAATTTAGCTTGCATCGCGGGTAATTGGCTTTTTCTGTATAATCAACTCTTTTCGATTTTTAACAGTTTTTTTTGTTAAATGTTCAAGTTAATCAGTCATACCTGTTAATTGGATCCCAGTAAATTGGCTTCTCACAACTGGGTGCCGAAAATTTCATTTCCACGAACTTCTTTCAAAGAATATGTCTTATTTCGTCCGCCGCAGAAGATGCAATTTATTTCCCAGAATTTGTTCTGTGTGCTCTAGTACTTACTTACTTCCTTCCTTCCGTGTGTTAATTTCCTTTCTTGTTTCCTTATTTTCTTTGAAGGCTTGAGAAGTATTTTCCTTTTTAGATAATGCATGCTCAACATTACTGCATATACATATCATCTTTTCATCTGTTGATATGCCTTTCGTCACTATAACTTTTGCTATTTAGTAAAACGCAGTCGCTGGAACAGCTTCCATTGTTAGTTGGAAACTATTTCGCATCATGAAGGTGTAGTTAAGAATTCGGAATATTCTCAAAATACTCTGAAAGGAAGCATGTGGGTAGCTGAAGTAAATGAAACCATTACCTAACGAAAGCCTTTAAGATATTTCATGAAAGTAAGGATCAACTATACGGAATTTCAAGTTTCAATTGGAGAAATCAAGCTACACTGATGTGCAAAAGTATTCGGCATATACATAGATCTAGGTGGTTAAGCCGTTAATAAAATTCAATCGTCCAGTATTTTTTTTTCCATTTAAGGCTATTTGCTTAAATTATAAAAAAATTATTAAAAACAAAATTAATATTTGCTCTCCGTTTTGGTTGATAATAGCTTGCAATTGGTTTTTCATGAAAACTATTACCGGTTTTATATCACCGACAGTTAGCTTACCCCATTCTTCAGCCAGAATAGTCTTTAGCTTCTGACCAAACTTTATGTTATGGCATAGATGTTCGAGAGGATTAAGATCAGGGGTCTCTGGCGAGGTATTTAGGTTTGTGGTTGTTGGATTTAATCATTTTAAGCCAGCAACACTTACATATGTACAATCCCCGCTTACAGCGCCATAAAATAAAACTGATATTCTAACATTAAATGCATATATTACTATGTATTGAGCTTGTTTTGTTTTTATTTGATTTATCAGGCCAATGGCCCTTGAAGGGTCTGAGCCTGAGCAATAGCAGCCTTCCATCGCTGACGGTCCTGGGCACAATGCTCTCAGTCATCAAGGCCAAGCTCTCTTGCTTTCAGTCATCCTCTCGTTATCGAACCAGGAGGATCAGATTCGAATACCCTCTTAGATGGACCATTGGTGTAGTGCTCGATGTGGCTGAGCCAGTGTAGACGATACATTTTCGACTTCTAGACTATATCCACATCCTGGTACAGCTCGTACAGTTCGCGGAGAAGACATCCATTTTCATATCCGAAGTAGAATTTTTTATCTGTGGCAAAAAGAATTAGCTCTGATCCTTCGAGTCCGGACTTTTGAGCCCAGTTGTTTCGACAATCCGAAGTAGCAGCGGTTGTCAACGGTGATTCTACGTCGGATCTCCATGCAACCATTCCAATCAATACAATGGCAACTATTCCAAAACACAAACAAAAATGGTAGTGCCAATGCATACTATTCCAAAGCGCACTGTGAATAGGTTAACTGCGCAAACAAAAGTAAACAAAGCAAATGTCATGATGCAAAAGTTTTGTATGGGAAAGCATCGCTTATTTTGTATCACTACGTTAGTGCAATTATTTGACGTTTTGGAAAAAGCGCGTCGTTTGTGGAGTCCCCGTTTGACCCGAGTTTGACAAATTCCTGCACTACCTCGAAATTGCATTGTATTCTGAGGTGGTATGTGAAGGATCGATTCTTGATCAACAACACTATATTCTCCAGTACACGATTTCCTCGAGTCGAACTGCACTATGCGTCGCGTATGTGTTTGAGATCCCGAATTCGGCCATTGGTAAATACAGGGTGTCCCAAAGAAGAGTTGCCAATGTGAAACAGGTATTGCTCTTTGAATAGTCATAAGTTTTAAATAATTTTTTTTTTTCATTTTTGAGGACGTTATTATACACTATGGACGAAATAAGATGAATAATATGTCATTCGTTGTGTTTACGTCTGCCCCGAGGTAAGCAAACTTCTTTACTACCTCGAAATTGTAGCTGCCGATCGTAATGTTTTGTCCAAGGTGGGGTGTGACGGAACGTTTCTTAGTCGACAGCATATATTTCGTTTAGCTTGTCGATGTCATCTGCCTAGCCCAATAGTTGGGTTGACTTTTAGAAGATAATGCCTCCCATATGTACAGCTTCCCGGCGCACTACCTTCTTCTCCAGTACCAGATTGAAGAAATCACGCGCATTTCCTTGCGGAAGGAAACACAACCGGATCAGTTTTCCCGAGATCTCGAATTCAGCCATCGTATCGAACACCTTGCGATGAACGCTGTGCTGCTTTAAAATCGATGAAAAGATGATGCGTATCTATTTGAAACTCTCTGGCCTTCTCCAGGATTTGACTTCGTGTGAAGATTTGGCTTATATTCATTTTGCCGCCATACTGGTAGGCGCCGATTAGTGCGGTGCGGTGCAAAACGGCTTTAGATGTTCAAACAGTACACTGGACACTTTTCGGCTTTTTAATGGCTGGGCCGACATCTTCAATGGTGGGTGGGAGGACTAATTCGTCCTAGACTTGAGTTGGGATTTCTTGTTTCCCTATCACCCTATCACTCTCCTGGTGAAACACATTAAGTAGATTTTGGAAGTGCTGCGTAAATACGTAACAGTATCAAGATTACCCTCACAGATTAGAAGAGCCTGGTTTCCATTCCGAAAGCTCTTGGCCATGACCTACGTATGTATGAACCGAACAGTTTTGTTCATCTGTGTATGTATATGCTTCAGACTTCTCCAGACTTGGGCTGAGCGCCGATAATAAATAAACTTATATTGAATGCTAATTAAACAAACAAATAGTCCTGTGGATTACTCAATCAGAAAGTGAAATTCAAGAAAGCAATTATTTCTTTGATGATAATTGAAATCGTGCCAAAGGTGTTGTCTCCTGCCTTGATTGGATCCCAGGCATTTGTAAGCAAAGGAAATTGGTATGTGTCTTCAGTTCTGCAACGTTGTTGCAGCTAGATCCACTCCTTGTTCAATCTCTCTACATGACGTCCTATTATATGTAACCCGTACCTGATCAATATAACTCTTGCCGCTTGCGATGTGGGTCTGAGTTCGGACTGTAGGGTAACACACTTAGAAATTCAGGTTCACCATGACTTCTAAATGATCTGAAGCTGCCAGTATGTGCCAAGTCAGTTGAGGCAAAAAAAAAGGAATCGTAATCAAGTTTGATAGTTTACACTATTAGCAATTTAATCGGATGCCAGTATTTCACTCCTTCTAGATTCGAATAAAATAAAAATAAGCGTATTGTACATAACCTCGTTAACCCTAGCTGTATTACTTTCCAAGTAATCGCTGCCGTCAACGATGATTACGCGACAATTACGTGCTCTCGCAACATGATGTCTTGCACAAGCTGCACATCGTTCGACACGACGGGGAGCTTGGTACGATGCCAATTTTAACTAAGAGAATTGTATCAGCGTCGAATTAATTTTGCATTGGACTCGTACTGAACCAGACGCGAAACGGAGTAATTAGACGAAACATATGTGCATGCTCCAACGAAGGTTGAACTAATGACTGTCTTCAATCTCTCAAGCCCGAACAGAAGGGATGTCGTTGATGAATGTGCCATTGATAAGTGACATTTCTTTAGCCGTCTCGTATTTAATTGTAATTCAAACGAAGAAAATTCAATTACTCACATTAGTCATTGGTGAAAATAATTTTCTATTTCCATGGATCATGAATGATTAATGGGCGTCTCAAAAAACTATGTCCAACTGTCGACTTTCGACAAACGATTCCATCTGGATTCATCCCAGTATTCATCCAATAAAATGTCGCATTGACTTCAAGTGAATCTATTTCATTTTGCTGCCATTTATCTGAACAAATCGTTTGGCAGTTGTAAGTTATGGTAATTGTAGAAGTCTTGTTTTTTATGTACGCCAGTTGCTGGAACAGATTCGATATAAATTTAAATAAATTTGTGACTCCAACTTTAGGGATCGAATGTTAAGCTGAATCATAATCAATTAGCCTCAAAGGTGGCATCTATAAATTAAAATGATTAATTTCAAACAAATGGGTGGCATAGCAGCTCACTTAGATCAACCATAAACACCTTCTTTAACTAATAGGCTCAGAAAGGGATGTTATCGACTAAAGCAAACTTCTATGAGGAGAACAATTTTCAAATCTGTACGTGAAATGAGAGTATGCATACATAACCGCAATCAAGGAAGTGCTGCTATCCTACCAAAGAATCAGAAGAGCATCCGGAGGAAGATGCATATCAGCAGGCAAATTCCCGATCATTAAGAGACTTGGATTAAGGGAATCTTGGTGTTAATTTCACAGCGAGACTAAAGTTCAACAGCCACTAGAAGTCAATCTTGATTTTCACCGCATCTATCCACTCATGCGCCGAGTCAGAAGACGAAGATGCAACTGTATAAGCAACTTGTTCTGTAAATTATGGCGTATGGGTTCCATTTATGGCATAGCATCTAAAAGAGTAGCCTGGAGAAGCCTTTGATTTTCGAAACGAAGATACACCGCATATGCACCGGTCTCACCTGAAAAAAGACCGCCAGACACACTCCGTCTATAGGAGACTTTCCCGAGAGGACCAAGAAGGATACAGGACGAGCCATCCGCTGAATTATTTAATGCAGCAGGAGATGATCTGCTGATCGTCTGTAATATATGGTCCGAAAAAAGAAAGTCGGACGAGTGGGATCTCAGTATCGCTTGTTCGATCCACCGAAAACGTAACAAACTTACCGATACCTTCAATTCGAAGAAGATTTTGGACAAGGCACCATCACGTGATTTCTCTCACATCGTGCTTGATAAATTCGTCCATAATTTGCAGCTAATCACTAGAGGAATGATCTTCCAGAAGTACGTTTAACTTGCTGGCATTGAGACGGAAGCGGCGGTGAATAAGGGTTGTTCCGCTGTTAAACAGAGTAGAAAGCTACTCGGCAAAAGTGAAACTTCATAGCATTTGAATTTCTAGAGAGGTTATAATATCTGAATCTATTACGTTCTATTGCTTAGGAAAGAATATAATATGAATTGAACGCAGCTTGTGTTTGTGCTGTTGACATTATTTTTGTATACAGCCATTCCTGCTGCTCGGACATTGGGGCGCTTGAATCGTACAACGCAATCAAAATTTCGTATGTCCATATTGTCCCCATCCTTCAGCCAAGTCTCTGAGAGAAGTAAAATGTTTGAGCCCTGCACTACCACCTCGGTGATATCCGCTTTACAAGCTCCATGCTTTGACAATTTAAAGAACATAAAGACAATCCTCTATTGAATGCTATTCAAAAATGTTAACCAAACTCATACTCCACATTATACGCGGAAAACATAACAGGCACAATAACGCTGGCAGATGTAAACTCCAGAAACAGCTGACCGTTGACTGTGCATAATGCCATCTTACACTCTGCATTGGCGACGAAGGACGCGTTATTACCAACGATTGTTTGCTCTGAATTATCGTTACCTTTCTATATCGTACACGCCTCCCCGTAACTCCTGGTAAGTAAATTAGCTTCAAAAGTTCCACTTCCAACAACCAGTAAATTATTTTATTTAAAACTCAAACCATAATTCCAAACAAATTCTCCACCTACGAAAAGTATGCGGCGAACATCTTCTCGAAATCTTCTCGAATAGTGTCGATTTTCGTAACATATGAATTCTTGCGTAAACAAATCACATCGAGGTATTTAGGGACTTGTCTTTACAACGGGTGATTCATTTAGACTTGTTTTTTTCCCATAGGTTTTTTTTCATTTTTTTTTTACAGATCACACTTTACTGTCATCAAGGTGTCGTGTTATTTTTATTCAGTAATGTCTGACATATGATCCTGGGTACGAAAAACCGCAACAATGTCCCTCATCAAATCATCACAAATATTTTTCGTGCACTTCGAGCAAATATATGATTTCATCCGCACAGTGAAGAGTCTCAGTGAACGTTATCGGGTAATACGCTACCGAATAGACCGCATTCAGCCCGATAAGCCTAAGATCCAAGGCTGGCTCGCGTAATTGGCTAAATACCGGTTGCAACATTGAAAGCTATGATCCAAAATTCTCGGGCAACATTTTAATGTGAAATGAAATTATATTAAAAAATTAAGTGTCAGAGACTGCCCATTCAGGCCACAATAAAGTTCCCACCATCCAAATTAATTTTATGTATTTTACTTAAAATTAAGGAAGCAAGTCTTAATGAATCACCCTAAGCCTTCGTCCTCTAGTTTCTTCCACATAAAAATTAGCAGTGTGTTCCCAAATTCAGAACTCTATAAACTATAAACAGACTATAAACATTTTTATTTTCTCACACACCAATAATGACAAGGGGGTCACCATATTAACCATACTGTTATTCTTACACATGCAACTCACACTTTTCCGCCATGGAATGACTTTAATTAAAAATGTTTCACTTGGAGTCCACCCACTTCCACAGACATTTGGCGAACGTCTTTTATGAATTATTTCAGACGGAGTTCATAAGTCTCTGACGTTTTAATTTTCAAATTGCTTTCCAAGAAATAATTCATTGGCTTGGAAATTGAAAATTACTCGCATAAATTTAACAAAATTTGCTGCTGTTTTACTTTGCTTCCTCGACTCCTCAACTCCCCATACCAGACAGCAGTCACACCAGACTCAGTTCGCCATAAAGAACTTCAATGAACCGAAACCACTTTTCAGAGAAATGTTTCCATGTTCCAACAATTGTAACTTTATTTGTCACACACGTTTTCAATCTTGTGAATGCTATAGACAAGGCGGCAAACAAGAAGAAATAAATGGTTATCTTTGTAAAGTATCTCGACAAAAGCCAAGATTGCCGAAAATATATTTTTGTTTTCTCAACCAAGATCCACAACATTTCGTACAAGTTATGGACCACAAATACGCAAATTGCCACAGCTTTATTGCGATGGACTTGCGAGTTATGACGAGAGATTTACTGTCTGAACACATTTATCCGATGTCTTTAAAAAAATAAAACAAACACCCATCCGCCTCCTGGTTAGCATATCTGGACAATTACAATTCGGCTTTGTTCCTAGCCATTCACTGGCTTCTACGTATGTATGTACATCCTGTCATGTGCGTGTGTGTGGACACCTATTTATGAGCATATTCACAAACATAGAAATGAGATTATAATTTTTTTTCCCTTTGTGTTTGCTTGATAAAGCTGTTCGTACGGTACGGAGTGTCCTAGGGTGACCCCGACTCGATGGTATATCTTTTTTGTGTACGCCATTATATAGATTAGGTTCAGTGGGAGGGACAATCAGATTAGGGGGAGATACACAGTTGGTAAGTGCGGTGCCAAATGACTTGGAATTTGACTACTCGTCGTTTGCACACGTGGTGGATCGAAATTTCGTTTTATTATAACTAATGAAACGAAGAGGAAATCATTTCGCGTTTCGTTTCTTGACTGAAAATACCAAATAACCGCATAATTTTCCTTATCCGCAATGGGTATCATTTGAATTTCTAATTTTAATGGTCGTAATGCGAAAGTTTCAAAGTAATGAACTGGCTACGTCGTCGTCGTCGCCGGAGAAAATCATCCAGCGGAAGTAACACGTTGCAATCCAACAATCTCAACGAAATGATAGTCGCAGCACAACGTAGCAGCGGCCAACCTCACTATAAGGATTTCGAATTAACAACCAAAGGGTTTCTGGCCACCTGCCACCAGTGACTTAGAGTAAATTTGCACTCCGCCTGCTCCTCCTGGTTTGGTGGCTTTCCCTCTAGTCTGCTTTAAATTCATTAACAAAAGGAGTATTTGCGGTTTGCAGAATGAAACAATGTTTGGCTACATATTCGGTTAGATGGATATTACCTTTGGGCACACCCCTCCCCACCATCGATGCGATGGATAAGGATTTAATGTAATTCCGGAACTGAGAGTGAGTTCCGATGGGTGGTGCTTGGGGAAACTTATGTGCAAATGCGAGAATTGCGATATTTTTCAAGCAAACTTCAGCAATGTGGATACAGTGTGGTGTTTGGGTAAGTGGTATACACCCTTGTGGTGTAATTTGTTGTCTTCGCATCTCCGGATACGGAGTTACTTTATTTCTGTGTGTGGCTGAAGGGAGTATATAAGATTTGTAATTGAGAGCCCTCTTGAATACGGCAAGCAGAAGGACAACTATTGCATGTGACAGAATGGGTTTCCCATTTGATTTTGGTTATTTGCTTTTCGTATTACTGGATCTTTTTTACTATCTTCACTTTTCGATGGAATAAAATTACTTTTAGCATTTGTTTATGGATCTGCGTCGGTTGTTTGCTGGGAATATACATACATATGGTGGACACATTGAATACAAATGGATTCATTAGGATATTGATTGGCATCACTGAATGTTCTCGGACTGGAGAACGAACATGAATTGAATTTATTCTTAGTCAAGTCAACAGAAATCTGATGATTGCGACACTTAAGACCTTATTACTAAAGAGACTGACTCGAGAATGAATCCTTTTTGAGGACGGACTCGTATTGTGCTGTAGCGTATGGCAATGCAATCAAATGATTATAATGTGCACTGCATTGTTAATCATATATCGTTGATTATGTATTAACGTTAGTGCGACGTTACTACAGACTCTGCCTAAACCAGCGAATGGTAATTTATCATTTTTTTTAATAATTGGCGCTAGCTGCGCAAAAGAGAGATGAATTAAAATGTGCCTCAAAGGGAAAAGCTAAACGAGAAATTCTGGGTGTTCCTCAAAAAGGTTCACAACTTTATTCTGAGAAAATTTAAATAATGTACCTAAATGCTCAATTGCTTCCTTTGTGAATTTGTTTGCAGAAATTACTTAAGTGTGACTGATTGTATGGCGTAGAATTTCCTGAAAGAATAAATATGGAAGATGTTGTACTTCTCACTTGGAAAGGTCATTCTGAAATGGTGAGCGACGGTTTCTTGTAAAGGCAGATTCCATAATGCTTCTATATTATTTCCCTTCATTTTCATTGATTAATATTTATTAAATATCATTCTTAGTCTTTCTTTGAACTCATTTTCGTACTCTTAAGGCTTCTTTGGACTATTACAGTGTTTTTTAAAGCGTTTCAAGGATGATGCGAATCGTAACGTAACTGGCGAGTTCGGTGAACATTTTATTTCACGTTCGAGACCGGTCAATTGGCCGCCTAGATCGTGCGATTTAACGCCTTTAGACTATTTTTTGTTTGGCTATGTTAAAGCTCATGTCTATACAGACAAGCCCGCTTCAATTGACGCATTGGACGACAACATTGAAGCATTTATTCGTGAGATACCGGCCGAAATGGTGGAAAGAGTGTTCCAAAATTGGACTAAGCGGATGGACCATTTGAGGTGCAGTCAAGGTCAACATTTGCATGAAATAATCTTCAAACATTAAATTATATGGACCGTACTATCGATTCAAATAAAGATTTCATGCATTTTTCTGAATTTTATGTGTTTTATTTTGAAAAATTTTCCTATAGCTTTTAAAAAATCACACTTTACTTTTGAAAATTACGCATTTAGACAATTATAAAATGATACATAAAAATGTAATTATAAGAAAAAAATCAAAAAAGTTCGGTCTTCAATAGTATCGTCACAGCAGAATTTAGTTTTAGTTTGTTTGCGGATACAAAAGTCTTGTATGAAATGTGTGCTCTTGTCTTTTCTTTTGTTTGAAATGTAAGAAACGTTGTTAGTCTATAGTGGGAACCGAATCTTGAAGTTGGCTGGAGCTTCTCAGTTCTTTGGTTCTGCTTCTGCTTTTTTCTTTTTCTAACAGCCCATCTTTATTAAGCACGTAAACTACAACACTTAAGCTCCCTATCCTCCTGGGATCCCCTCCAGCAGAATCCGCTGTTACAGTTACATCAGTTTTGACTTTTCGATTTGATTTACTTTCATAACCAATCAGGTCCAACATTTCTTAGCTGTTCTGATAATATTTCTACTTAAACAGGAATCTCTCTCTACTCTTCTCTGGATCGAAAGATTGGGCTTGAGCTTTTTCAAGATTCGCAACATTATTCTTTGGAGACATTTGGAGAAATCTATGGCAGACGGATTTAATAGAAACAGGACGCACTTCGGGAAAGCATATATACGCCATATTGCTTTTAAGTACAGCTTCAAAGAGAGTAAAACTTTCTTTTCGTCAGTGGTTGTCCCAAATTGTTCGACGCCCAGTCACGTAGCATTGCCTTCCAGTGGGACTTGAAGTGCTTGAAAATACTATGGTCTCGCGGCTGCATTATGTGGATAGTATTTGGTGACATCGCATACAACATTAATTTATCCGTTGACTGAAAATGCTCATCTCCCAGACTTTAGACAATGGACTGACGCATAACTTGTACTCTTTATAATTTATTGATTGACTTGAATCTTAGCATGTCTGTATAAGCTATTTGAGAACTTTTATGTGTGATTTACCCATTTGTCGCATAAATGCGAGGTAGTGCCCGGACATTAGACCTGTCCGGATACTATTTTCAAATTAATAGTGGCTACATTGACATCCATCAATCTTTTCACAACAAGCATCGTACCATTGCAAACTTTTGACTGATTGATATTACGAAGCTAATTGAAATTCTGTTCGACAGTTAATCACCTCTTCTTCATTGGTAACGGTATCGACAGACTTATACGAAATAATACACCGTCAATCAATTCAAATCAATTCGTCTTTTGATGGTGGAATACGACAAAAATTCTGTAGGAACGTTTGGACTTGGTGCAACCACATGGGTCTGCCAAGCGGTCACCTACCTGATGGAAACGCATTCAAGGCCCGCCTGGGAAGTCGTGGTTATGAGAACATTCGTGCCACGTGACCAAACTATCGAAGCACAGCCCTTTCCGTTCGAAGAAGCAGCTCCAATTCTCCACCTGCTTCAATGGGAATCCACTAGATGAGTTCAAATAAGCATTAATTTCATCTGTGGAAGTTGATAAGGTAATAAGGTATAACACAAGGCAAAGTTTGTCGAAAATCTCCTGACAACAAAATCAAGTCATCACCAAACAAATCAGAATTATCTCGAAATTCTTTCAGCGTTCTTTCCAAAGCTTCAACTGATTTTTTTATTAACCCTGGAGGCATCATATTCGACAGGAATGCGGAAAGTTATCATCGGAAATCCTGTTCCAAGTCAAAGAAAATGCGATAAAACGGGTACAAATGGGTATCAACACTGCAGCAGGCACTAGCAGCCACTTGGCGGATATCATCTTTTACACAAAATTTTAAAGGATTTTTATATAAACAATACATCTTGTCCGTAGAAACTTCGGTAAGGAACAATGGTGCATTATTTTGGAATTACGTTAATTCAAAAAGAAATTCCTTGGGCTTGCCCAAGATAATGGAATTTGGTAACATAACTTCAACAAACTTGGATGAAACCTGTGACCTATTTGCCAACTTTTTTGAGTCTGTCTATAATGGGTCTCCGGTCCAGACAACGATGAACCATTACTCTAATATACCCGAGGTTCTGGATATAGGTGTATTGGAATTTACGGATCAGGATGTAATAAATGCCTTAACTAATCTTAAAGTAAATTACAGCCCAGGCCCCGATGGGGTCCCGGCTGGTATTTTAAAAAAAAGTTGGAATTCGCTTTATCGTCCAGTAAGAATTATCTTTAATCAATCCCTAAAAATGGGTGAATTTTTAAATGAATGGAAGTATTCTTTTCTGACGCATATATATAAAAGCGGTTTAAGGCAAAAAGTAGAAAACTATCGACCAATATCCAAGCTTTCATCGATACCAAAGTTATTTGAAAGTATTGTAAAAGAAAAATTATATTTCATGGTAAAAGAAATTATTTCTAATAACCAGCATGGCTTTATGCAAGGCAGGTCTTGTACAACTAATTTATCATTATTTTCAAATTACATTTATACAAATTTAGAAAATCAATTACAAGTTGATGTACTTTACACCGATTTCTCGAAAGCCTTCGATAAAGTACATCACACTTTGCTTTTAAACAAACTAAAGTCTTTCGGATTCCATTCGTCAATGTTAGAGTGGTTTTCCAATTACTTAAAGGACAGGAAGCAATTGGTAATGATCGATAGTTTTAGATCTCGAATAATAAAAGTTACATCGGGCGTTCCACAAGGTAGCCATTACTCTTTCTATTGTTTATAAACGATGTTCACGAAATTTTCAAATATTGTAAAATCCTAACATTCGCAGACGACTTTAAATTGTATTTATCTATAAATAGTTTAACTGATTGTAATAATTTCCAATTGGATATCCATGCACTAGTGGAATGGTGCCAGCACAATGGACTAGAGCTGAATATTCAAAAATGTAATATCTTTACGGCATATCGAATTACATCCCCGATTGTCTATGATTATTTCATAAATGATCATAGACTTAGTCGCCTAGAAGAGGTTAAAGATCTGGGTGTAATTTTTGATACTAACTTAAATTTTGCATCACATTATGATTATACAATTGCGAAGTCTAATGCTATGTTAGGTTTTCTGAAAAGAAATAGTAGAGATTTTCGGGATATAACTAGTCTTAAGTCCATCTATTGTTCGTTCGTCAGACCGTATTTAGAATATTCTTCCATCATTTGGGATTCCCCATATGATACACAAGAACTCAGATTCGAAAGAGTACAAAAAAATTTCACGAGATATGCTGTCCGTAAATTGTATTCCTTCGACGAACTCCCTAAATATGACGATAGATGTAAAATAATAGGCTTGCAAACCTTAAGTTTCAGGCGTAAGGCAGCGTCAGCCATGTTCATCCGCGATATTATTAATTGCCGTGTAAATTCACCAGACTTACTTTTTCTCATGAAAATATATGCTCCCCAAAGATCTCTTCGGATGAGAAATTTACTATATGATAAGAGGCATAGAACCAACTATGGTTGTAATGAACCTATTACAAGGTGTATAAACACTTTTAATGAACTTTGCAACGAAATTGATTTTAGCTTGTCTCGATTGGAGTTTAAAAAACTGATCCATGCACTATGCTATAATTAATACTGTTTATTTGATGTAATCTGTGAGATGCAAAATCGGTAGATGATCCTTAGTCGCGCAGCAAAATCTGCTGTGTAAAGCGATACTGAGAGTTAACACTTAGAGAACGTAGTGTTTTGTGTACTCTGTGATGGAAAAAACAAAAACAAAAAAAAAAAAAACAAAAAAAAACAAAACTCAAAATCGTTTGTTTTTATTTAGTAACAAATTAATTCAAAAAACAAATTGGATGATTAATTTTGCCCCAATGTGTATTTACTAATGCGTTTGTTAAATATTTTTTGAGCAAATTTTCATCATACACTACCCGAGAAGCAAATCGTTGTTTGTGATCGCCGCACATGAATAATAACTCAGTTTGCCGAATCCGATCCGTGGCCGCTACTCATTGTATTAGTTTTTTAGATTGTGTAATTACTGAATGGGAAGGTCATAAAACTAAATACCAATTGTTGTTTACTACTGTTTTTGTACATTTTCCAAATAAAATTGACATTTTTCCCCCAAAAAGTTTAGAGAATTTGTCTCAGGTGATAATAAAAAAAATCAAAACTGGCAGCCCTTTAAACGAAGTTTTCCTTTCACTCGACGGAATCATAACCAAACAATCAATAACCACGACCGACAGCATTTGAACCACATTTCAAAGCAATGCCGTGTTGACATCCCTCAGTTATTACATATTTTGCTTATATTCTTCAAATATTAATCATTCCACAAATTTTTTTCATTAAGTCACCACCATTTGAGTCCCGTGAGAAAACTTGATTAATGATAATGTTCCCGAGCGAAAATGTCCGCTCATCCCAGGTTCAACCTCCGTGAATATACCCTATTTAATTTGTATCCCTTCACTGTCAATAGAACACGTTTCGCATAATTCTGCTATCAAGATAAAATACTGCGCCAGTATTGATTTCAAAAATTAATGAATTGTAATGACCGCAGTATCTGCCTGTGTAAATGACATAACATTCTACCTGTCAATGGAAAAATACGGAGAATCTTCTTCGCCAATGTCCGATAGAGGCGGTAATTAAATCACCTTTCACCCCAACCCGCCTGTCGTCAGTGCCAGCATCTTACTCTTATAAATTCCAATAAATACTTCCGTCCGACACATAATCCCATAAGTTTATTTCCCAGCAGGGTCGTGCCCTATTGCCGTGCGGAACAAAAAAATTCACCTTGGAATATCCAAACTCACCCCCATTGCAAACAACAGGACAGTTTCCGTGAAAAAAGGAAAACAGAATCAATTTATACATACACATATATTTATATATTTTCGTTTGTACCTTTGTATACAATATTGACCAGAGGTTTTTTGGCCATAGGAATTAGGAATAGAGACTTTTCATTCTGTTCTTGCACTTTTTGTTCATTATACATAGATTTTCTCGTTGGTTTTTCAGGCACTGAGCAATCATGGACAACATCAAATGAGCTGTCGACAGTTGTCGTTGGACAAAACATGCAACCCTATTTCGAAAATACAACACAGCGTTCAGTCATAGCAGCAGTTGGTCGAACAGCAAAATTACACTGTAAAGTGAGAAATTTGGGTGATCGGGCGGTAAGTACATTAGTGTAAAATTATTTTAGCGTGTAAATATGTACCTACATCTGCCGCAGCAAACATTTTCTCTAAACATTTTCTCAAATATATCAAATATTCAAATAATCAATAGTAATCTTTGGGGAACCAATATTGTGTAACACTATGCGGGTAACTTGTTCTAGATTGGTCGCTCCTTAGATTGGTGTATCTCCGTCGGGTAGGGGTTAGAATATAACCGAGTTAATACATACTATATAGTAATAAGAGGCGGATAAGATTAATTTAAACTCTAGAACCATTGGATTTTTATACGTCCCTACATTAATGTTCAGTTCTTTGAAGGTCACAAAGCTTGCAGACAAAAGGACTATGCCCAATCTTATCAGAGATTGAGGTTCATTGAATGAAAATAACATTATAGGTGACTAGTCCTGGATGTTATGGCATGATACTAGTAGTAACTATTTGGTTGTGAAAGCTTCACCAGAGGCTATATTCCGGATCCTCAACTAATCGGTTTAAGTCTGATCGGTGGAGGTTCTCCTCCTAGTTGGAGTAGTGGCTCTGGTTTAAACCGAAAGTCGCTGGCAAAAGTGGATGTCTTGCAGTTTTTCATGACTAAAGTGGGGTAGCGTGTGCGACACCGAGACATGAATAGTATATCACTCAAATAGAGGTGAATGGAAGGATTGGAGTTAATCCAAAAGACTTACTACTTCTCTCATGGAAAGTAGTAAGTCCTTGGTAGTAGATTTTTTGATTCCACTGAAGTGAACAAGAGTAACTGCAGAAATTTACAAAAAGTGTCATCCCTTCCAGGAAAAGCTGACATACCTTGTCTTGGCACAGGTTCATTTTGTTAAGGTGGTGCATTGGGCCGCAGTTGCCAATAAGAAATCTTGTTAGCATTCTTATACTTTCTTTCTTGAGGTAGAGAATTTCCTTACAGGAATAAGGTATGATTAATCGTTTAGATTGCCTAAGACCATAACCCTTAGGCGAAGCTTGTTTTCACATTGTTAGTCCAGTTGACATTACAGTATGGTCCAGGACCTGTGAACGCATATTCCGAGCCAGCCCAAGCGAACTCATCTGCGGATTCATTGCCCGCAATCCCATTGTGTCCGGCGACCCAGCCGAATTTCACTTTGTTGTGTCTAGAAAGGGATTGTTGTGCGTAGCAACATTTGACCGTTTTGAAGTAGATTAATTAGGCATATATATACATATATTAGATGATAACGCATTAAGTGCTGCCACGTAAGTGATTATAGGTATCGCCATCATAGTGTACAACCAATATATAATTTTCGGAAGGAGACCCCAAGTTCGGCCGTATAGACGTCTACGTCTACATAGTGCTACAAGACCATTTTGTACATAAACATGTTCATACCATCTTTTAGGATTCTAATGAAAAAGCAAAACGGATTTTGTTCTGAGGGATATGGCATCATTTTTCTGAAATCATATGCTTACCGATTCCATACCTTCGGTTTGAGGCCACCAAGTTCGGTTTAACTTTTGACTACGGTCAATAACGATGGCCAATAACACAACCGGGCCAAATTGCACACCATAAACTGACAATTTAAGGGCGAAATGGCTTTTAGGCAGTTACAAGTGAATTATCACTTGCCCCTTATGCGACAATTATCTTTGTTAACCTATCCACAAAGTGAAAAATTAACCCCATCGCTGCAGATAGCGTTATGAGAAAATTCGTGCTTCAAACGGTCATGTTTAAGCAATCAATCGGCGTATGTTCAACACATCCCGTGGTCAGCTATCTTCAATTCTTGGCTAATCCAAACTTTATAAGTGCGTACCAGGTATATCAATTTAAAACGAAAATTACAGCAGCTGCTTCTTCGAAAGGAAAGGGCTGTATTTCGATGGTTTGGTTTCGTTTAGCGAATCTGCCCTTCAACACGACTTCATCAAGAAGGCGACCGTTTGGCTGACCCAGGATGAGGTGGTTGGACCAAGTCCAAAAACTCACCTAGTTCCGCTTGGGGATAACGTCTGATAAGAATTCTCGTGCGTGGTTTGTCCCCGCGATCCCCTTTTTGGTGGATAATGCCAATCTGAAAATGATGATGATTTGCCATAGGTGCCAATGTAGTTTCACCAAGTCTTTGGCGTTATTTTTTTGTTTTGGCATTTGTGAAAGATTTCCAAGAAAAAATGTCCCCTCTACTCGTGAAAAAAGAATATACTGCACAACACGAGTGTTTGTAAAAGCTAGGCCATTGTCAACCTCGCACTATAGCGACTTCCATTATTTTATCATTACTATTAATACGAAGAGGGGCCACATAAGAATTAATGTCAATAAAACCACTTAGAAATGTAGCTCATATATCTTCACTCCTTCCCAAATGCAATCAATAAGAAACTAACACATCTGATTATTCTTTTACTATGTATACAGGTATCTTGGATACGTAAACGGGATCTACACATCCTCACCATCGGTATCATGACGTACACTAATGACCAGCGTTTCCAAGCAATGCATCTGGACGACACTGATGAGTGGATCTTGAAAATTGTATCTGTGCAACCAAGAGATTCGGGAATTTACGAGTGTCAGGTGTCAACAGAACCTAAAATAAGTCAAGCATATCGCTTAACGGTTGTGGGTGAGTAATAATGAGTTAATTAAATTATCACCCCTAGCAGCGAAGGGGGGCAGTTGCCACTAAGTCACATTCAAATCAATAAATTACGCTTCTCCAGTTTAAACTGTGCTCATCCTTTAATCGTTATTTGGTCCTTCGATGTACCATTGAGTGTACAGCGTACAGTAAACGCGCAGACAAATCATATCGACTTTTATTTGCAGACTCTTGACTTAATCCAATCGTCGAAGAGCTAAAATGAAGATTAAGGGAATACTGAGAGAAATAGAACAAAGAAAACGGTTTTTTTCCCAACATGTGCAATCCGCTTTGCCGCTCGCTGTGACGGTGGGTGGAGGTTTTCATGCTTTTTTCTGTTCCTTTTCTTTAAATCCGAAGGGTGGTGGACTAGATATCGACTTACTGGTAGCTTTTGGTGTGATTCCGGTGAAACAGGAGAGCCATGGAGTAATCATTTCGGTGAAATTTAAGGATATTTATTTTAGAAGCTCGTGGTATTTTATTGATTCCTCTCGGTGTTTTCTTATCGTCGATTCGATTGTTATCATTAGGAAGAGGATTTAGAGCGAATTTCTAGGAAATGGGTGCGGTTTATTTCCTCAATCTCCCAAGGAGCAACCACTGCATGGAATATAAATTTAAAGTTTGGTTATGGCCATTAATTTTAATTGCAGTTGACTCTTAGACCTGCTCAATGACTCTTTTCTTTCATTAAATTTATTTCCTTATATTTACATTTCGCTTTAGTTTGCACTTTAGTGAGTTTTTATCCTGAAGAAAAATCTCAGAAAATTTGCAAAAGCAGCCGTAGATTGCTAAGGCCTAGCTTCTCAGCAACCAGTCGTGTTGTGCGTGCTATTGTTCTCCCACAAGTTGAACTTTTTGAGATTATTTCATGGTTGCTTTTCAAGTGGTCCAGACGGAGAGTCCAAACTTGAGTCACTTACTGGTATGTCGTGCCTTATCGGCACAGACGAGTGATTTGATGCAACTCCTTGCCAAATAGTCTAAAGACGTCAAATTACACAATTCATCCGGCCAGTTCGCTGGTCCAAAAGCAGGGGTAAACTGTTCACCGAACTCATTTCTGAATTGATCTATCAACTCGCGTGCTGTTTAGCATGTAACACCGTCTTGCTGGAGCCACATGTCAATGTGGCCAATGACATCCGGTAACCTTGAAAAAACAGACAACAAACATTGGCGGTACTTATAACAACATTTTTCACAGAAAACGAGTTTCGATATGAGTGTAAGTCTTTCTATATTTTATCGTAGGAGGTATCCTAAATGGGAAAATTGACACATATCACAAACAAAACGAGATCTCTCAGAATAATAATACTGAAAAACTAAGCAGCTGAAAAATCACCCCTCATATGCCCTTAATACAGGGTGAGTCTAAGAATATATATATATAATATAGTTACATAGAATAGAATATGTATATATAGTTAAACAAGTATACATCAATGTATTACTTGTCTCAATTACCATGACCATTTCCATGACGTTTTCCGTGACACCACGTATTGTTTCTGATTGCAGATTCTGTATTTCGTCTTGAATGTTCAGATATCTAATAGAATTTGGTTTATTAACATACGTTAGGCCTTTCAAAAGTACTCATAAAACTAGTCGGACGCTAACTGCACTACTCTTGAAGGCTGTTGTTGCTGTTATTGAATTAAAACATTGCGTCATAACAATTGATCGTTGACAAGAATAGAAAAACTAGATAATTTTAACCGCTACAATTACATTGGGTAATATCAAATTTATTAGTGCTTAACACAAACTTTAAACATATAAACTTTTCATATACGGCAGAAGTCCACACCACTAGGTGTGTTCACATGGACAAAGACATACCGGACAGACATGGTCTGACAGACCGAGATTTTAACGTGTAAAAGCAAGAAACGAAGGTTGTAAGACGTGTCCGATGATTTCCAAAGAATGTTAATATCTTGGTGTTTGGACAGACATATTTGATCATATGAACGAGTGTCCGTCCGACGCAAGCATTGCATACAATTTGAACTTTGCGATAATTTTTTTATTGTTGCACTAAGCTGTAACAAGAAAAAGTGCGTAGTCATTACGTAGAAGGATTAAGCTGTGAGAGAAACTAGTTTTTGTTTACCTTTGTGCATGTCATTTTTTTTCAATTAAGTCCTGCTAAATCAGTGATTCGTCACACTGTGCGACGTCGCGGATATTGTCCATGCGGTATGATTGTCCATGTGAGACACCCTATTGTCACTGATTCGAGAGATGTGGAGCAGTATATTATGAATTTTGTTCGTGCCGAGAATTGCACCTAGACATCCATCGTCGGTATACTTGTCTAGTGTATGTAAATTATTACAATTGATGTTGCTGGTCGACGGATTGATTGTGATGTGCCATGGCAACCACCCGATTCGAATCGGCCATAGCTTTCCCTGGTGATCGGGTGTAGTATTGAATTTGGTGGTGGTTTTGTTGAATTTTTTTTCCGATATGCTATTTCTGTAGTTTGTTAACTTGTACATTATTCAGGAAGACTCAATTTGTTCAAAAAATTGTGCTGTTATAACTAGATGTCCTTCTTTGATTATACTGCTGATTGTTTCCAAAAGATTTTTACTTACCTGAATCCCTTGCTACATCAGGATAGTTTTCCATTACTTCAATTGTATTTATTTGCTTTTTTTTACGTAGATGGCATCGTAGAACCATTCATAAAATAAGAAGAAATATCAAGTTCATAAAGGGAAAGTAAACTCACATCATGAATATACCTATTGGGGAAATGCTAAAAAATTATAATACATTCGCGACTCCACCCTTTTTCCTGAGAATAGGATAGTTTTCATTGTTATCCATAACATACTCGAACGTACACCAGTTCACATTAAAGAAGCAGTTCTTGAACACATTTGACCCATACAAAGTCTAAAAATTAATTTATGTATGTGCATCGAAATGGACAGCCTTCTTCAATCCCCATTCAATATAATCTGCTTAATAAAATGCTGACAACAGGAATTCCTTTCAAAAGAAAAGTGCGCACTAAGAAAAGGATTTTCTTGAAAATCGATGAGTTTTTGGAGAAACGTGTGGGGGGGTAGACTATAGCTTTCGATTCAGGATGCCGGGGTGGTGCCGATGAGAACTCACATATCGCACATGGCTAGTTATCAGCAATTAGTACGTGCATGTGAACCTAATGCCAATTTCTTACAATCTATTGTTACTATTAGACGTGGAGTAGATGTTTACACATTTTGTGAGGCTGAAGTAAAGTCGTCCGCTTGCACTTTACTATAAAATATTAGACCTATTGTAAACAAGAAAGGAACAAAAAGTCAAATCCAAAAATTTTTCTCTCATACTTCGTACGTACGTAATTGGAACCTCAACCGTAATCGCTTCCCTTAACCATGAAGTAATTATGTTATAGTTAATGTAAACTATGATTTGAGCATTTGTTGAAGCAACGAAAGTTAATGCGTAATCCAGCATTTGTACAATAACTGAACCTAAGTCCTCGTCTCTCAGTTAGTGCAATAATAGGAATACGCAATTACGTCCATATCATTTTAAACATCATTTAGAGGATACATTACTGCCGTCGGTTTTTGTCTGGATGGTTCACAATTATTTATTTAGCCCAGCGACTGCGTCTTTCTGCATTCAGTTGACGTACAATGGCCCATGGTTGTTGCTGGATGGAACAGTGCCTCAGGTTGCTTGCGTCATTAGCTGAAATCTGTAATTTTCCATTCTCTTACATGGTACCAATTTTCTACGTAAGTGCCACTAAATGAACAGAGACAAGGACACTCCTGCTGCCAACCTTACACCGCACAACTGCAGTGCAGTCTATCTAATTGAGTTTAAATGAACGCATGCAGTCCACTGGTTGAGGGATAGTTGAAAGTGGTATATGCCCTGAAAAAGGTCGGCTGCAGCGTAATCATTTGTATTTCATTGCTTTCAGCGCTGCGCGACTTCAGGAGCGCTTTCATCATGAGTAAAGTGGACAAAGTTAAACAATGCAAGACCTCTCCTGGTTACTTCATGGTTGCCTGCCATTATTCGCTGCACGAGCTTGTGAAATGAATGCATCCATTCAATTGCACATGTGATGCCACCGAGTTACCATATGTCTACCACTATTATGGTACTAAAATTCTTCAACTGGGTAGGATGGCATATTTTTTTTTTTTGGTACATTCAGAATCCATTTTTTTTTCGGTGTAGTCTCTTTACTTATTTGTTTAAACTAGTATTGTTAATTGTGGCGTGCAAAAAGAAGGATAGTTTCTCACCGCTTCGTAAATAATTCATATCATTGATGATGCGCTGACGACAAATCATTATATCTCTATTATATGTATGTAAGTTTTAGACTGATTTCAATTTTTTCGATCAAAATTTGTATGCATTGTCGTTTGTGGCCCTCTACATCCTCAACTGATGCGAATGAAGACTGGTAGACACACTGCTTGTGTTCCGAATTAGGATGAAGAATAGGTTACTGGATCAAGGTGGTGCGATATTGCGGAAAGCCACTTAGATATCATACGAATCACAAATTCGAGTAAACAACAAGATAAACTACTGTCACATTATGAACCTGCTGTAGTCTGTACACGCTAATATTTAATACTTTAGTTAATATTAAGAAGCAGACTCATTTAGTGATAATACTGACAATTTTGCTTGTTGGCGTAACCTCTGAACCAAAAATGGGGCTCTTCCGAGAAGATGACACATCTCTCGGTCTTCTTTCATACTGGCCGCTACGGTGCAGCGTTTATATTTTCTTTCTTCATTTGCTTCTGTAAGTTAACAATTGGTAAAATGGTCATTGCTATCTGGTTACCGTTTATAAAGTTACCACAAGAGCATACCAAACCCGAAGGGGACGCGAGTATTGCTGATGCCATTGGCGGTATTCTAGGACCACGGCTTTTGGATATCAGCAAATTGGGCATCATCGCAACGACTGCAACAGATGCTGCATGGATGACGATGAGATAGAAATTGTGAAACAAATATTAATTACTTTATGTTCACTTTTCAACAATTTATGTGATTTAAGTAGGACCCCGAGTGCAAAATACCCAGTTTCATATGAATGTTTTTCGACGACTGGTTATTGGATCACACCCAAGCGATCCGCGTGGGAGTACAATGGACCTAATAGGTCGAAGTGCAGTTCACCAACCACCTCAACCTAGTCTTGATACATAGATGTGAAAAGGTTACTTATTTCTTGCGATGCAATTCAATGTGTTATGCCGATTATATGCTCTGCTGCTTAGATCGACCCTATGGTGTCAACTGTATACAACTGGCGCATGTTTCCCTTCCGTCATTCACTTCAAAACATCTTGTTGCGCTTCTTCTAGTCTTCACCTTCGATTATAAAATGATTTGAATTTGGTTGCAAGTAAGAGCAATCGCAAGCACACCGGTGTCAACGGCATCGTAGCTGCCCCAGTGGTATTTTCAGCTAGACTTTGGGAAACTCAATTTTATGGTGGGATTCGATTTTAAAGAAATCGGAAAGTGAAAATGGAAGTTTGTGCTATGCTAGTAGTTAAAGAATATTTGTGAAACGGTTATATTAAGAAGTTGGTCAACGCGGAACATATTTCTGAAAATGACATACATAGATTCTGGTGAAGATAAGTCCAACGGTAGATGGACACTAGAAGTGACTGAGTTTAATTGTTTTTAAGCTGCTATCCTAAATTTTGACTAGCCTTGAATATGAAAGATTCAATTCTAATACATTGATCCATCACACCAATTTATAACCATCAGGCACAAAAAATACATTTCCAATAAATCAACACGAAATGTAAACAACTGGTGGAAATCACGACTTCATGGCTAACACAAATGTATACTTCCCGATAGCTCACGAGGTAGTCAATGATCTTCGTGAAATGAAGAATTTCGCATCACGTGGCAAAGGTTCGGAAATCCCTTTGTTAATGATATACTACGTCCATGTCGTTCAATCACCGGAAATGCTCACGAAATATTTAATACGCAATACACATACCTGTGTACATATCAGCAGGGCGGTATTGAAGTATTTACCCATGTAATCATTATTTCCGAGCAAACCAATCCCATTTGCATTGGTAGCGCTTGAGGTAACATTTTATATGGTTTTTTGGTCGAAGTTTTTTTTTAGTTTTGGGTAGGGCTTTAGCTATTTTTGAGGTGCCGCCAGGCATATACATAAAACAAAAAGTAAACTACAAAATGTACCCTAAAGGTAAGACTATTCACATATGCATTTTCTTCCTTGAAAAAGAACAACGGATACACAGCTTGATACAGTGGCAGAAAAGTAGTCTGCGATGGCTGAATATTTTTGAATTCATTTCCTTCGGCGGATTTGATTTTTGCTGGTACTAGTACCCTAGGTTCTGATTTATATTGCAAGCAATTTACATATTTGTCAAGATTCAACAAAGTCTGAACGATCGATTTCCCAAGAAGATTTCCAGAGTATATATTCAACTCATTGAGGAAGAAAAAAGCAGTGGGAATCGACTGTATACCGAAGAATTTTTTTCAGGAACGGTGTTATGAAAAATGTGCCACATATTTATTTATTTAATCTACTAGCTACATACGTGTTAGCAGATTTTTTGAAGTGCATTACTCTTATAGTAAGATTATTACTACTATAGTAATTAACAATATGTAATACTTGATTTCCCAATTTAATAAATTGTTAAAAAATAAAAAGACTTAATAAGGTACTTTTAACGAACGGTCTAGTATGACACAAGTCCAAATGATGTGAATACTCATTGAAAACTCGAATAATTCTCGTTAGTGCTTCGTTTCTACCATAGTCTCTATTGTATAACTTTTCAAGTACGGAGTGACCTAGATGGCATATGAAATTGAATCATGGATAAGAGACAAGAACATTTTATATGATCGCGAGGTAAGTCAATAACAAAGATAACGTCATTAACTTTGCGTCTAGTTGATAGGGATTTTAAGCCAAGCAGTTGGCACCTTTACAGGAGGGGCAAAAATCACAATGCATTTAAAAAAAATGTACTTAGTGAATCGCTTTTGAACTTTTTCGATACAATGGGAAAACGTTTTGAAAGCCGGGTTCCAAACTACTACAGCATATTCAAGGAAAGGTCGAACAAGGGAAATATTGTGCATCGTTATCTTCTCGAAGCTATAGAAGCTTACACCACAGTGTTTAACGAAGGGCTGTGTAATGAATATTAACTGAAGCACAGGAAAACAGTAGTTGTTCATCCCTTAACTGGACAGAGACATACTAATTCCGACAAATCTTCGCTCCATAAGTGCGTACTTTTTTTTAATTAATTTTTATTTCAAATATTCATAACAAATAACAACCATGCATACTAGACAAAAATGCTTAAAAGTATTTGGACGAACAGTGACACTACTTCTAACTTACTGGCCCTCAGCGGGCATCGGATGCTAAACTTAATCTTAAACGGTGTCGATGACTTTCGACTTTCGACCTAACAATGCATATGTTTTAATATAAATGAATTTAACTCTACAAATTAAGATTAAGAAAATTTGCAAACAAAAAAAAACTTAATAAAAGAACTGTTTTTTACTTCAAAACTATACACTATTCTTGAAACTCCGTACTCGTCTAAATAGAGAAAAGCTTTTGGGGGGTCGAAGCCACTGTGACGCATCCATTTGTGGTATTGTGGATTGTTGTAGTAACCCCCCCAAGTTATTGACCGAGTTCATCGCTCTGGCAGAAATTGTCCAGTCGTATCTGTCGTATAAGAACTGATTGGAGCAGAATTTTCTGCACTGGGACTCTGTTGTACTCTAGGTTAGGTTAGGTAGTTGGGCTGCCAGCGAAATAGCCAGCACACTTAGACCATGTTGGTCCATTGTGATACCCATAGTCAGACTACTACCACTGATCGACAACTACAGTGTTAGTGCCGTTAATTTGATCCCAACGGCAAATGGTGACTGGACCAGATTTGAAAACCCGATAAAAGCGTTTTAACTTTGCTTTCAATGGGATTCGAACCGGGGACCTCTCTAACCAGGGGCAGGCACTCAACCAACGGCGCCATCCAGCTGTTGAACTCTAAAGGCGATGCCAAGTCGTAAGAAATTACCTCTAAAACAGCTGAATCTTTTTCATCAACCACACGGGACAGCCATATGCGAGCATTGGCCGGATGAGGGCCATGTAGCAGATTACCTTCACTCTCTCATCGAATTGGCTGTTGTAAAACAATTGAGAACTTTCGCCAATTTTTGTTCATATACGCCTGTACCTTGTGCAAGGGCGTCGTGAACAGCAAGGTTTACGACTTCTTGTAGTTGATATTCAAGTTCTTGTCATCAACTTCTCATTAATGAATGGATATGATAAGAATATATTCTTAAGTGATCATTCTGTCTGCTCACAGACAAGATAAGCAGACCTTCACCTAGGTCGCTCATCAGCGTCATACCTGTACCCTGTGCAATTGGCATACATGCTGCAAGCAGGCCACTAACCTAACCAATTCTGACAAATCTTCGTTCGATAGGTATTCTTCCCTGCATAAGCAAGATGCAAGGAAATAACCAGTGAGTTGAGACAAATAAAATTATGTCCGACAACCAGTTCAGATTTAGGGCAGAGCATAATGCCGCGAACAAAACTGGCGCCCGACATTCAGTGCAATAAAGGCAAGAAAAAGTGCACGGGTGCAGTTGAAGCCGGCATAAAACATCTTGATTCTCGTAGAGAGATTTAGAATTTAGTAGTACATATTTATTTTGCATTTCAATAGGAACGATTTTGATAGCCACCGTTGCATTCCCTCCCAGAAACATGCACACAATAAAATTCCGCATTAGCTCACTTAGTAAATTAAAAACAAAAGAACATCCATTCCAATTTGATTTTTGTTTTGATTTTTCACAGTCAACATGACTCAGTGGTCTGCAATGACATCACTAGCAGCGAAGTCGCCGCACTGGTATACTGGGCGAAGAATGTGCTATTAACAACTTCATAGTTGTTATTAATGCTTATTAAATCTCTTTTCTTTGACCGTTTTTTATGGTCTCTGATTTGCATTCGGGGAATCGTTCAGACCCAGTTGTGTACGGTTTACGAATGAGTGATTTTATTTGTGTGCTGAATTTTTTTCTGTAAAAGGCTTTGATAAATCAAATTATAATAAAGGCAAGCATGGGCGAAAGAGAAAAGATTTCCAAGAAGGAATACATTTTAGTTCTTGCCATCAGTACAACACTCTGGAGGGAGTTTGTAGTCATAACTCATAACCTTTATTGTACTATTCCGTTTCAATTCAACTATGATATCATTTAGAGATAGTCGCTCAATCGTCTCGATGTTACTGGCAGTTGGATAATTTCACCACAGATTCAAAGCAAAGACTTAGGAAATAATTGTAGGCACCACCAATTTTAAATATCTTTTGTACGATCTGAGAATATCGGTGAATTAATAAGTAATCGCATCATCGGCGTTTTTTTTTTCTACGCGTCTTTGGACATACGAGTAAATACTCGCCTGACAGTCACGTGAGCGAAAAACAAACAACTTTTGTTTGAAGATGAGGAGCTATTGTCCGCCGTTTGGCAACATGCTGCAATTTGAAAATGATAAACTAAAATAGTAATTTTTCGACTTTAAGATTCTGTGTAGTTTGGAACAAAATGTCGACTAACAAACTGTGCTACATCAAGACAAATTTGGCCTGCGTATAATTGATCCAGAACAAACGATCTAGTACTGCGTAACCGTCGTGATATCGCAACACTATTGACGGTCTCTGTACTCACACTGTCGCAGCTGCAACAACACCGATGAGAGAGAGAGACCTTACCACACATCCTTTGTAGGAACTTGCAAGAGTCAAACAGCGAGCGCTTGGTGGACCCTTCTTAAGCTCAATTGATGAGATTTCTGCAAAGATATTTGGGAACTAATGTCCATAATAAAATCCTCAGGTTGGTTTGAAATCTCAACTCAATCTCAGTGAAATCTCAACTATACTCATCAACTGTATAATCAGAACGGTGACATTAAAACGGCACACAGTGCTATTTAGGACTACCACTTCTACCTAAATACCTTGGAACAAAATTTCTTTTTCAGTTTTTTTGTTTACGATTATAGGTGTTTTTTTGCACCCGTATATACGCCTAAATTTCAATTTAAGTTACCCAACATATCCACTGCTGCTTGTGAAGTATTCAGGGATAAAAGCAAGGTTTCCAACCATTATTTTCTGTGTTTTATCGATAATTTATAATATATTTTTAAACGTCATAAAATTCAAGCGAGTTCATTCATTTGACACATACAAAGAATTTGAAAAATACGAAGGCATAGAACAAAGCGTTGAAAACCCCGCCAGTAGCAATAATAGCACTACCAAACATACATTATCATATTCCACATCTCCAACATCACCACCAACAGAACACACATTTCTATAAGTTGATTGCTACAAATGTGAATAATGTCGTCAGTGCTGTCAAGATTTGATGATGAATTATTAAGCGCCGATGATCGTTTTTTCGTGCAATTATAAATTAAGCGTATATACGCGTGCAAAAAAACACACTTATTGTGTTTTGTAATTGAGAAAATGTAAGTGTTATTTTAGATGTTATTGTAAAAACACCACTAATTTTGTGGCTGATTCACTGTGGCGATGAAAGCGCTATGTCCGACCCCAAATATCCGAAAACATTTGTTGCTTTGTCTGGATTAAAGGAATTACTTTCCTGTCGCCTGATGAGTGGGAGTGTGTACAAAATCTGAGTGTGCTACGACCACACTCAGGTGTCCTTCATATTTTAATTCGATTTTACTCTTTTATTATTAAGGCACCAACATCAGAAGCAAACCCGGTCGACTTCTGTTTACGATAATAATGGTAAAACGCCGTTAAGCAGACAACGAAAAATGAGTAGTTTCATTCAAAGGGTGATTTTTTAAAAGCTATAGGAAACTTTTTCAAAAAAAAGACACATAAGATTCACAAAAATGCATGAAATCTTTATTTGAATCGATAGTACGGTCCATATAATTTAATGTTTGAAGATTATTTCATGCAAATGTTGACCTTGACTGCGCCTCAAATGGTCCATCCACTTAGTCCAATTTTGGCATACTCTTTCCACCATTTCGGCCGGTATCTCACGAATAAATGCTTCAATGTTGTCCAATGCGTCAATTGAAGCGGGCTTGTCTGTATAGACATGAGCTTTAACATAGCCCCACAAAAAATAGTCTAAAGGCGTTAAATCGCACGATCTAGGCGGCCAATTGACCGGTCCCGAACGTAAAACAAAATGTTCACCGAACTCGCCCCTCAATAAGACAGTTGTTGCGCGTGCTGTGTGGCATGTGGCACCGTCTTGTTGAAACCACATGTCATGCAAGTCAAGCTCTTGCATTTTGGGCAAAAAAAAGTTGGATATCATCACACTGTAGCGCTCACCATTCACAGTTACGTTACGATTCGCATCATCTTTGAAGAAGTACGGTCCAATGATGCCACCAGCCCATAAATCGCACCAAACTGTGACTTTTTCTGGATGCATTGATAGCTCTTGCAATGCTTCTGGCTGATATTCACTCCATAATCGGCAATTCTTTTTATTTACGTACCCATTGAGCCAAAAATGAGCCGCTTCAGTGGGTCGATTAAACTGACCATAAAATGGAAGATGCGCGCGATGAACTTTCTTAACAGAGCACGCATTTTGATAATAAAATTCAATAATTTGCAAGCGTTGTTCGTTTGTAAGACGATTCATGGTTAAATTATAGACCAAACTGAAGATGTTTGACAGTGAAACAAAACACGAAACGTGCGTCAGCTGTTTAAAGCAATGTTGCCAAAAAGATAATAGCTAAAAAATCACCCTTTACATATATATTTGTACATTTCAGAATGATTTTAGACAGGGGAGAATCACACGGCAATATTAAAGAATTGAATTCACAACTTAAAATCGCAGATTATAAAATAGCGAACACATTTGTAACCTAGCCCAATTCTAGTATGAGTGTTCATACTCCCCCCATTGTAAAAGTAGCAAAAACAATATGTTCCAGCTTGTAATTGAAAACGGGCGAAAGCGTAAAAATGAATTTGACAGGCCAACACCATCCGCCACAGAAATACAAAAGATATCAAACTATATTACAGTATTTACATTGCAGTGGTGGCCCGTGGCGTTGTGGGTATGTGCGTCGACTCCTACGCTCTTTGACCAATCTGTGTAGATTCGATTTCTGGTACGACAAGAAATACTTTTCACGGCCCCACCTCTTTCGATTCACTGACAATGCTCAAAGAGTATAACTGTCTAGAAAAAGCTTCTCAGACTGCCGTTCGGAGTCGGAATATTATATTATTTATATCGCAGTATTTACATTGAATTCTGGTACTTCTTTGATGAAAACTAAAAACATGAGTTGTACACTTCATTAGGTATTAGGTCAGAACATTTTATCAGAATGGAAAACTACATGAGATTTAATTCCAATTGTATGCCGCCTCGCACATAGAGCATAAGGTCCGACTGCAATAGATGTTTTTCGTTAACGTTTGTTACTTATGTTACAATTGCAATCGCAATTGGAATATATTGTAAGGAAAACAAACTGTTAAATGTTCATGTCAACAGAATGGCAAATTAATAGTTTGTACTCTCTTAAAAACAGAGTACAGTAAAAGCTCGTTAATTCGGAACGGTCGGGGGGAAGGTCATTCAGAATAAACGAATTTCCCTAATTAATGAGATTTTGTTTTGCCCTAAAACGCGTTCCTATTGTTGCAAAAATGCATGACCAAAAATTATTTTAGTAACCCAAATAACATCTAAATGTGGATTACCGGGATTCAACTTTTTGTATGGTCTCTTCCGGATTTCTAAATGTGAATAGTCGAGACTCCTCTAATAGATATTTTGATGATTTGTTCCGATTTCTACATATTTGAGATCTATTTGATACCTATACGTGTTCAATTTCTGCGTTACTTAATTTTAGCTAATTCAATTTAAGTTTTACTTACAAAATTGAAAACTGACTCTCGTTTATCCGGAAAAATCTCTTTAATCCGAAAAAAATATTTTTTTCCGAATAAACGAGTTTCCGAATTAAAGAGCTTTTAAAGAGTAATTTTTCTTAAACTTCCCATTGTATATTCCCTATCATTGTTGTATTAACCATATCCTTTCACCTTTTTGTCATGCATCAATTTGTATTCAATTCATTCTGTTGATGACGGTTATATCAGCTTAAGAAACAAATTTATCCAGTGTCAAAAACGGACCCTGAATGCGGTCCAGAAATAAGAAAAAAGGGGTTTTTGACAAGTTGTCAGCACACATTGTATCCGTAGTTTTACATAAACAGTAAATTGAACTTTTGGCTATTATTATACACATATGAGTTATAAAAAAGCAACGATTTCATTGCTTGATTGATCAATTTTCCTATTATTTTCCAACTTACAGCATTTTTTTTCAAATGTTACTATTCTGTCAATACTTAACGGCAATGCAATCACTCAGTTCTGGCTAAAGAATTATATTTTCCCACACAATCCGCAGTATTTCACAAAGTGACTATTTGTAAATAATCTCTTTAATTGTGTATTTCAGTGTCCAAAGCGAAAATCCTCGCTAATCCGGAGCTGTTCTTCAAAAGTGGTAGTGATATCAATTTAACATGCATAGCAACACAAGCACCTGCACCACCATCATACATCTACTGGTATAAAGATGGAGATTTAATTAACTACTCCCAGCGCGGCGGAATCAATGTTCTAACAGAACGGCAGACAAAAACAAGCAAATTAGTGATAGCTCGTGTGGTGCCGTCAGACTCTGGAAACTACACATGCACGCCCAGCAATTCAAGTGAGTATCTTTACGTATCCTACCTTTTCTATTTTCACGTATATACTATGCATGCATGTAGATGCACATGCAATTATACGAATAGGTGCATACCAAGGTTATGAATTATGTAAGTGAGTGCTGAAAGTGTTGGCGTACAAAGTCGCTGCTACAAATATGTTTCAGCGTGACCTTCCGCTACAGTAACGCCCTATCGGTGTTCAGTGAGAACCTCTTTTGCATTCTACACAAAACCACGCATTTATGGGAAACTGATATTATGTTCCATGGATGCTAGACATTTTTTCCAAGTATTAATGAATGCATGTGCATGGGGAAATGTGTGAATTCTGTTTTACCTCCTTTAAAATTGTATCTTTATGCAATGCGCAAAACTTTCTAAAAATAAATAAATATAGAAAGGTGTCAGTAACAAAATGCAAGTTCTGTTAGTGAATACTACGCACCAGTAATTGCGTTCTTTTAAGAAAATACTGCAGGGCCTCTGCACATCTTTCTAGCGCGAAGACGCAGTTGGTACAGGTGGTAAGGATTTTGGGACGGTATTTAATGTGATTCAATACCTTAACAACACCCGAATACACGGAACTAATTTCTACTTACAAATATGTTTCCGAAAGACTAACCACTTTGCAGGTCTATCAAAATTGTGTCATCCTTCTGGACGAGGACTTAGAGATCGTTTGAAAACTGTGAGAGAATTTGTTTTCGAATATGTTTACGAATTTTCTTTTCGTCTTCTAAACACACTATTTATAGGAAAGGTTTTATCATGAATATCAAATGAGTGGCCAGAAATCTGGTAACCCTTAATCGGACATGGGTATGAAAAAAGTCCCTGGAGCCATATTGATAAACAAGGATTACGGCTCTCCCAATGGCGTAGTTTTAAATTTTTGTTCTTGCTTCCAGATTCGTTTTTAGGAGAATATTTTAAATTATGTCTTTGAGTCTTTAATAAGAACAGAAAATGTCTGTAAGTCTGCATACCAAAAACTAGATAACATTGCATTTCGAGATATTAATTGAAAGAAATGGAAGTATCTCTAGAATTATTCATTGAAAGGAGACAGAGTCTTCTGCGTTACTTTCTTAACGCCACTTTTTGTTCTCTCAAGGTCCAACTTTTGATAACTTATGATAAATATCTTGCCATCAGTTTTTAACTGGGCACTGCAGTGGCATTGGTTGTGGGTATGACAAATGCAAAAAATGTGTAATAATTTCACTGCCCCACCTATTTTGAGGCACTGACAATGGTCAATGAGTATAACTGTCTAGAAAAAGCTCAAACTTAGCCGCTCGCTAAGCCAGCCTATGCTCTGGCCTTCTACGGGGAGTTGAGCCACCTATAATGTTATAAGAAAAATTAACAACGAGTACATTTTAACTGATGCATTCGGAGAGTCCTACTTTGAGTAACTTATATTAGCTGGTATCTCACTATTAGCACATCCCAATGAAAAAAAGTTTTGTTTATTAACATACCCATTCAACTCGAAATGAGCTTCATCGCTGAAGACAATTTTTCAAATGTTACTCCAGCTTTTATGAGGTCCACTGACCGAGAATTAGACGCTTTGGAAAGTCTTAGTGATCACGTTCTACGACATGATGTTTGTGAAGATGAGACTCCGAAAAGGCTGTTCGAATTTGAATGCAACTTGATAGCGAGTTTCATTACGTTCTGGATTTTGGCTTATCTCCAACACATGACTTTTGGCTTCAACTCGGAGAAACCATAACGCAAAACCAAATGCAATATTTTTTACGGATATTATTAAAATCAACATCGCCGTTCGTGCTGTGAAAAGCGTTGTTGTGGAAATACATATTTATAGGTTTTTTTTTTTAATTCGAAAATTGCAGACCCCCATGAAGTGCGTTCTGCAATCTGCATTAAAACCTCTTCATGTAGTGTCAACATATTTTGTATTCATATTTTGGACTGAGCAGGGGGTAAGTTCGATTTCAAAAAACGAATTCTTCTACAACAGATTCTCTGATATATACGTGCACTCGTAAGTACGGCATCATTACACTTACGCTGAACGTCAAGCACGGCTTTTGTTACATTAGCTCATTTAATCAATAACTGAGTTATTATTCAAGTTGCTATAAAGCTACCACACAAGTATTCTAAGACCCACTCAGATGAAGTCGCTGGTACTGCTATGTTGTTGTTGCTTAATGTTATCAGGCAGCGATCCATGAAGGGTTTATTAAGCCTGAGCTATACATGCCTTTCATCACTGACATGCCCTTCATCACTACCAAGTGGTCTTGCGTCCGCGATGACTTGATCTTTCAATCGGAGGTTCGGTCTTCTTCTCCTTCTCGAAACAAAAGTCTCGAATTCGAAGTCTCTCTTAGCTGCAGCATTGATGTACAAGCGCCTTATGTGGCCAAGATAGTACAGTAAACTGAGTTTTGCATTCAGTACTACATCCACATCCGGGAACAGCTCGGTTGTGTCCTCTCCTTTGTCGCACACGGGACCATATATCCGAGTTTGTCCGAATTTTGTTTTCGAACAGACCAAGAATCAGCTCTTTTATTATGCTTATCGTTCCGATTTCGGCTTCATACAGCACTTACCAGCTGGAGCTGCTAGTATTACAGAAAAAAAAACATTGCTATACATACGAGTGCTGTTCGAAGTCAGTGACTTTGAAACAAAATTTCGCTCGGATTGAAAATTTATCGAAAATGTAGTGAGCTTTTGATGGCAAAAAGACAGGCATAACAAATATTTTGCAGATGCTGCTCCCTCGTATGAAATGGTAGGCAAATGGTTTAGTGAATTTCGTTGCGGGCGTACAAGTACAGAATATGCTGAGCCAAACAAAGGCCAAGCCAGTTATATTAGCAGGCTTTTGTCGGTGAAAGCAGTGGAAAAAGCCCTTAACCCTGTTTCCCAGTTGATAAAAAAAAATCAAAATTTCGCGTTTGATTGATACGTCAGCAGTAAGGCTCACAATGCCGACAAAAAACATGTGGGATTAAAATTAACACCTTTTGGGGGTTGAGAGATGAGTGCGGCATATGTATCAAAATGCGAATTCCATGTTTGTTTCGAGTTAGGCTTGTCATTTAATGGTATGTACATAGCTATCCACATTCATACACAATTCAAATGAATGAACAAACCATACTTATGCAATACATTACATAATGCAAAGCTCACAAGGGATGATACACACATCTAGGCAATAAAAAAGGGAATATATGTACTTCGAAATTCAACGGTAATCAAATGCTACTCAATCCCTCAAAGATTATATTACATTCGGTGAAATTAAGAGCAGGGCTGGTGTCACCTTAACATTGCACTCGCCGATATGCCATGTCTCACATTTTTCATTAAAAGCTTACGCACACACCCGTATGATGGAATAGAGTACATCTTTGTGTGGATGGAAAGGTTTTGCCGTTGTTTGTCTTCTCCCTTAGGACAGATCTCACTAACATTTCAACGACGGTGAGAAAACACTGGAATTCTGTTTGTTATCGTCTACGTTACATTTCCTGCAAGGGTCGACTTGCATAATTAACGTGTTTTCAGATGCTTCATTAAAATATTATTTACCCAGTCGCACTATCTCAGTGCAGTGTAAAGTTTCCTTCTTCATTTTATGATCACGTAGACGCGTGCATACTACACACCACTAATCCCTTGAGACCGCTATTAGTTCTTATTTCACAGATCTGGCTTTACTCTTTTGGGAAGCTTCTATTCATTGTTGCTGGCTCGATTTCGTGGACTTGTCAACAAAGAATTTACTCAGAGGATTACGCAAAACATCTACAGTAAAAAAATACTTTGCAGCTTTGTGTCATCAGTCCGACTTAGAGTTCTATGGATTTTTTATGGAAAATTGAGGGAAGTGCCGAACAAAAACTTCGAGTTCGAGAGAGAAGTTCGACTTAGGGAGAGTCCACTGTAGTAAAGTCCATCATATGTATTTGAAATAACTGGCGAACTCAGATTCTCACATCGACATGCACTGACAAATGTTTTATTTCCCCAAGTCACTCCACTACGTTTGCTTTTATAGCTGACTCCATTTGGCTAATGTTTCGCTGCCGTGACAAGGATATTAACAATCCTTCAGCTGACTTGCACTTATCATCTTTTAACACATCATCGGACGAAGTAAATACATAAGTATTCAAGCTTGCTCCGCTTGATGACTGAACGAGGATTCCGAGTTGTCATTGCAAGATTCTCCTTAGCCCATTGGAAAGTCCTGGATTGAGGTAATTAATCTTTTTATGACGAACATCTAAAGACAGACGCCACAGAGGCGTCAATTTTAACATTTTGCATAGAAATGACAAGCTGTCTTGTGAGATTTTGACACTAAGCCACCAGGCCTATACGCAACCTTTTAGAATGGGACTAGGAACTAGTCTTAAACGTTATCTAGTAAAACCACATATATACGAAACGCTTATGGAATTTGAAATGTTTATTGTGAAGACTGTTTTGTTCAAAAATAATCATTTGTATTTGGCATCCTCTTAAAAATGCAGAATTGATCTTACGACTGTTGCCACCATAAGCAATCAACATCATACTATTTATTCGTGGCAAATTTGACTCGAAAATGTCAGCAGCTAAGAAGTGCTGCTTGTTCAGTTGTTTGCTGAAGATGGGTTTCCAGGGAATTATTTTTTCATTGTGGGCTCTGGAGAATATAAGTAGCTAAACATAGTCAGCGTCCGTTATTATTTCTTACATTTGCACAACAACATTTTCAAGCATTTTTTTTCAAAAAACATTGCAAAAAGTATGATTATTAAAGAAAAAGACTAATACTGCGTGCATTTACTATATTCCTATTGTGACATAATCTCAAATCGAATTGAAGAATATTCGTCACCGTGGTGTAAGGAAAATAAGGTGTGCTGGATAGATTTCGAAACCGCCATCTTTTTGTTTTGTGACATCACTCAAGGTCTGTTTTTAACAGTGGGTAGATGTGTTTGTTAAGCTTACATCACAATAAAACGAATTGAATACAAATTGATTTAAAAATTGGAAAATGCAACAATGTACAGTAAAATCTCGCAAAAACTATAATTAGTTAATGTTGAAAAAGAAATCTGTTTTTTTTTGTTGTTAAGTGCGTGAAAACTGTTTTCTGTTTTCGCCATTAAGTTTCTGTCGACATACAAATTCCCACGATGACGTCACGTAGGGCCTCAATAAAACTGTTCAGCAAACCTTAGTTTCCTTGCACCATGATTCATCACTATCCTTTAATCCACCGAATGTCAGATGACAACTAGTGCTGACAGCTGAAAAGAAGTATATAGTGTTTTGCTGAGTTTTTTAGAGAGTCCAGCGAATGCGTCCGTGTACAAAATGTATTAAAAATGTAAACTTAAATAAATTGTTCATAACACTTGCAAAAATAGTCAATTTCGCAATGCTTTTCGCGGTGGGCAATCCACTTCTCAACTTCATTGACAGAGATTTCCTGCCTGTCATTGTTTTGCTCGTCCTCATAACTTCTGGCCAAAACTCACGCCAAGATTTTTTCCCAGAATATCCAGTATTGACAGCATCTTTCATGTTAAACGATCTTATAGCTTCAAATACGATACAACCTTCGTCGGACTTTTTTTTAGATTGAGGTATTGTATTTTGTGCGTTGGTACCGACAACGGTTGGATTACCCGGAAGGCCGGAACGACGAATTAGCCGAGGGCGGAGTACATGGCTTCTGCTATAATTGTAAATTCAATATTGGTATACCATTTGACCTTGCATACAATTACGTTAATTCCCTGGAAATAATTGGCAACATAAACCACGACCTACATTATAAATTGTGTGTGTTGAACATGCGTTTATTGTAAGCAAATAAATTAATAGTTATTATTCCAACAAACAGACAATGCACGGGATTGTATTTCATACAATTTGGAACTTGCTACCTTTTCAGTTCAAATGTGACTTACAATGTTATTTGTTTGAAAATTGAAGCAACAAAACCGTAAAATTGTTGCCACGAAAGGTGTAACATCTAATCACGGTTTTGGGAGGACATACCTGAACTCTAGTCTGTATATTGTATCTCCATTCACCACTAATGGATAGATAAATCGTCCAGTATTGTATAGTGTTACATATTTGGGTAATAATACACAATTACGTTAACACCCTTCATATATATATTTTTTTTATTAATCGTTTGCACTGCTCAATGTCTCTTTATCGACTGCTTGTTAGGATCAAGGTTTCGTCAGACATATTTTATATTAGAAAATTCAACACAACGACGTTTCCGGGAATGAATGGATAAAATTTTATACACATATTTAAAAATATAACGTTTCATGAAAGAATTGTGACCGTTTCGTAAATTTTAAAATATGAACGTGGAAACCGTTCGTACTAGACCTCATTTACCATTGGAATCTAGTCTTACGTGATTTAACGCCGCTCGAGTTCCGTTTTGCAATTCCAGTGCGCTTAAAAAAATGTCGAAGCTCAGCCGCAATCAATAAATTCAATTTTTAAATTGACTATCATTTGCCTTTACTCTTACCACACACAATGCGTGTGCAATTTCATTAAGTCTAGTTAAAAGTTTCATTATTCCATTCACTCCAGTTCAAGGTTAATTTCATTGCCAAAAAAGGAAAATCAGAACAGCTGAGATTTCTGTTGGTAGCTTTAGTGGGTAGCTTAAGCTTTGGTATTTGCTCTACTGCCTCTTTTATGTTTCCATCAGCGCCAAATGGATATGAGAAGCTGTACTTAGTTAATTATTTCATGAATGCGTTTCTTCGTGGTACAACTATACCACTGAATTTCGAGTACGTTTGAGCTTATCAACATTTAATACACATTGTATCAAAAATATGTTTCAGATATTTTGACTTTCAGTGTGCTGCTGTGAAAGTGGGTAGGTACGTAGGTACATTTCTGCCCGGACGGCCTTATGGCCGTGGCTCACTTAGCCAACTCATTGTGTCCTTAATAGCGGATGTTTTTCTACTGTGGCATATTCTTCTATTCTTCTATTCTATGAATCCAACTGTACAAAGAAGTGATTTTCTAGGAATTGTCTTTGCTAGTGCTGGGTATTCACAGAGCAGATATTGGATAGACTCTATTTCTTCCTCGTCGTTGCAGCTTCTGGAAAAGTCAGTTGCCCTATAAGCATGCCATTACTGTTGTTCCAATACCCAGACCAATCGTAAGTGCAGCTTCCTGTGGCTTGAAAAATGCTGCAGTCGTTTCCTAGTTCCAGTCATTTATCGAAATGTGTCGAATTTTACGCTGAAAACACAAGAGAACATTTGTTGGGGGGAGGACATTTTACACCGTAAGATCACGTGTGATGAAAAGTGGATTTCTTATGATCTGGGCAGTGGTTATATGCAGAAGAAAAACCAAAACGCATCCCAAACTGGCTCTTCACCCAGAAAATGCTATGGTGACTGTCTGGTGAACATTGCAGGTACCAATCCACTTTTCATTTCTTTATTCAAACGATAACTGCATCCAAATATTTTGAGGTAATCGACAAAATTGGCTGTACACGCGCAACGGATTTGAAATTCTTTAGCAGCCACCGTACTCTCCTGATTGACGGAATGCATCCTTTTCCGCAGTCTGGAGCCGTTTTGTCGGCCGAAGGAAACCAAAGAGATGTGCTTTTGAAGACATTAAGACTTTTGAAGACTTTCCAACTGATCTGACCCCTGGCACCATTTGATAGTTAAATTCATTCGACTAAAAAAGTATTTATGTTTAATAATTTGAAAATACTAGCTAATACTACTCATCATCATCATCATCGTCTTCTGACCCGCATGATCCCGTACAGAGGGTAATGCACGCACGATAGATCTCCAGGCCACTCAATCCTCGACTATCGATTCTAACTCATCAGGCGTTATGCCCAAGCGCAACCAGGCGAGTTTTTGGACTTGGTCCAACCACCTCGTCGTAGGTCCGCCGAGCAGTCGCCTACCTGATGGAATCCCATTCAAGGCACGCCTCGGAAGTCGTGATGATCAGCACATTTGTGCCACGTCACCAAACCATCGAACCATAGCCCCTTCTGTTCGAAGAAGCAGCTGCTCTACATTGAGTTCCTCGCGTACTGCCGTGTTTCTCGCATTATCCCGCGAGTAACTCCCACAACAGCACGAAGGAATCTCATTTCGGCATATTGTATTCGCGATCTTATTCTTTCGATCATGACCCAAATTTCATGACCATAGGTAAGAGTTGGAACGTAGGAATTAAAATAAAACGGGCAAACAATGAGCCTACATCCATCCGCAACAAAATATTGACTCATTAGTGGAGAGAGTTGAAACTGAAATAACACCATTGTTTACAAAGAACGTGCTTTTGCATTGCGGTCAATCAAACAATTTTGGACAACATTATCATCTTGTTCTAAACATCTTCCAACACGTTTTTGAAAGCAGTGCAATAACGTGGATGTCAGGCATTATGTTGCACATTAGATACATCGATCTTCGAAATCACACCCTCAAACTGCAGTACTTCGGATAATAGCACAGCCGTAATTATTCAGTCAAAAAGCATTTCGTTTTCTAAAGAATTTCCTTCTATAAAATAGATGAACAGACCATTAAGAGATGGTTGATTGGGATGAAAAATTGTAACTCGTGAGTGGCTTATAGGCTTTAAAAATTATTTTTCCGAGTATCTCAAGGATTCATTGAGCTTTCAAAAATCTCCATGCGTTGCCTTGGTGCTGGGCAATCATCGTAATCCATAATCCACGAATCATATTCAAAAATGCTCAGCCAAGTTCATACAGTCGCATATGAAGCGATTACATCGTGCTGTTGAAATGGATTCAATCGAATTTTCGGAAGGGCTGTCGTACCGTTACTGTCCTACCGTATGTGATCATCAACTATGCATGAAGCTAAAAAGTTTAACTGGTTGTGCCGCTGAAAATTAATTCTATTCCAGGAATGTTGTAGGGAGCAAAAACAAATGTAGTTTCATGGTCTGGATTCCATGTTTCAATCTCATACATACGTCAAACCGATCTATCACTTTAGTGTACACATGCCTAACTTGAGAACTGCCATTTGACTACATGAATACAAAACGACTTGTTCTGTAGTAGGTGCATTTAGACCATTACGAGTATATTATGCTCAACATAATCGCCCGAAGTTGTTTTGTCCGTCAAAGATGTTTTGAAGTGCATTCATCATCGAAATGTACAGTTCACTATCGCTACCAGTAGTGAATAAGTTAAAGAAGCGAGAAGAGCATTTGGGGATGTCTTACGCATTTTGATTTGCATCTATAAAAACCAACTCACTCAAGAATTGAAGCTGAACACACGCTTGAAAAGCAGTGTTTGAATTGGCCTTATTCTTCAGTGATGGCGCCCATTTTTCACTGAAAGCATTACCAAACGAAACTGAAAAACTGACTTGAAACTGTAGACAGGATACTGCATCTAAAGAGTATTTTTTTAGAGGCAGATGCACTTTAAATTGGCAGCATTTTTTTTCTGGCGCAACTGATTTGGCAGTTCTCTGTTGTTGTACGTTTATTTTGGTTTGGTAGGTCATCATGAACTCACGCAGGAGCAACGCTTGCTGTTCAAATTTGTTTTGATGAATATGATTCAATTCGAAATAATGAAGCTAAAGCCGCCGTTTCCATTCTTCATCAGTCATCACTCATTAGTTTAGTGCGTTTTATAGGCAAGTGGTCAATACGGCTTCAAAAATAATGGTGTTCAAAACGTTACAACCATCCGTGGGCAGTACAGAGATATGATTACTAACTTTTTCGTGCAACACTTGGACTTGGAAGGCGTTCACATAACCGATATCATATTCAAACAACATAATTAATGTTTTTTTTTATTAATAATATATAATATTTGTATCTAAGGACGAAAGCACACCGGATAAAGCAAAACGTGTTTGTTTTGTTTCGTGAAACAATATAACATTGTTTCTTATGAGACTACGCACACCAAAGAAAACGGTGGTATTTCGGGGGAGGTTGTCGAAAATATATGCCATTCCGTTTCCAATGACTTTGTGTTTATTTCGTCTTCGTTGGCGATAATTTCCTACTTTCTTATAGCGTAATAACCGAATGAAACGAAACATAAAAACCGAATCAAAACGGAAAAATTTGTTTCGTTGCCCATAGCTGACCTGTTTTTTTTTTGCATAAGAAAATCCTTTTTTTTATAGTCTTTTCTATTAATCCATAATCAAAGTTTCAATCCGTATTCTGGTGATATTATTATCTTAACTCGGCTATTAGGCTTATTATCACATCCTCATCATTTCGTTTTAGATTATATGGATGCACCACCTTTCTCTGCTATTTATTTACACCCTTTTCCACAATTGCTTGAAGAATTGTATGTATATAATATTGGCACAACTTCATTCATGTGAACAATGTCTTCTTTCAACGCATAGTAAACGAAACAAGAAAACAAAACGGTTTTGCTACATTCTGTTTCGCTTGGTGTATGATCAAATAAAAAAACATTTAAAAAAACAAACAAATGTTTTGTTTGATCCGGTGTGTTTTTATCCTAAGACAACTTCGTGGCGATTTTGTGCCAAAGTGTTGAAGACAAGTAATTTCATCAAGTCTAATATTTCTTGTAATAAGAAATTCCTGGACGTTTTATTTCGCCGAGTGAGGCACCAAGATCTCTTTAAGTAAGTCGAAACTTTAATTAATTTTGTACTTGAATCCTAAGAATTAAGATTGTCAATAAAGCATCCCAAAATTGATAACAGTCCTCTGCAAACACAACTGAACCATATGTTTGCCGAAGGTAGTTATGGTTAGCTTCTGAAAATAAAACTGATTTTTGATACACTTCCATAAATCAATTTAAAAGCAAATAACATCATAGTTCGCTATGGTTAACATTTCTTGGAATATAAATTCAACAGAGACGAATGGAGGAAAGGGAACATTCCGTGTTTGTTGACTTTTACATACGTGATGTATTATAACAAGTGTAAGCATATCTCTGCAACCACGTATCGGCGCACACACTCGGGCTCATCCTATGCAGATGGTTAAATCCAAACACGTATTAAATCCAATTTCCGAACATCAAAGTTAAAGTTTCGTTAATTGGTATTGACTTCACTATCAGTCTCATTATTCCACATATTATCTGCGATGAAAAGTGCCAATGGACTCAAAGACATCACACATTTTCGATTGCAAGGTCACGAATGCTCTACGTACGATTTGTTACGCCTCCGCAGTTAGAAGCAGCATAGAGGCAGAAGTTTCACATAGTTTCACATGTATCTAAACAAAACGGGATAAGAACGTCCATGACAAAATTCCAATCAAACTTTTCTAATTGAATTTGTTAGTAGTTCAGAATTCAGCCAGAATAAAACGACAGGCGCTAGGCCCTTTCATCAATTTACCTTTTGTTTACGTACTGGGTGAATTAATTAGGGGACGCACCTTTAAACTGTGTAATCATAATCTGAGAGAACAAAAATTGAACGGGACAGTGGACAAAGAATACCCTTCTATTAGGGGATTTTAGCTTTTCAGTACATCCACTTCTGGGAACACGGAAGTTATGTCGTTGTAATCGTTGGGATGCAAATTTCCTCATCGGTTATTAAAAAGAGAAGAAAAAAAGGAGAAAACAAACAAGATTTGTGTGGGAGACAGAGCTGGTATGATGGGATGTTTAATAACTACCTCTGTAGGGTATAAAATAATGATAAGGGTTAGACGTCGTTTTAATATATGTATGTAACTCGCATGTAGATACGTACATGAACGTAATAGATGACATGCTATTTACAAAACATTTCACTTATGGCCATGACAGATGCGTGCCTTTGAGCATAGCTCATTAACCTTGGCAGACAAAGATGAGTGGTTAGAAACCATTGACACATAAGCAAATACACTAATTAGGTGAGAGTGTTTTTGCTCTGTGCAGATAGGTAAGTTGATTAAGAATGAAGGTTGAATTTGGATCGCGAACCGCCACACATGTGTATTCAGTATTTCAGTCGAATTTTAAGCGAACTAATTTCATTAATGATTACGGACCCACCAATTTAATTAGAGTTGAGAGAGACAAAAAAAACTAAAGGCGTTCAGTGGAATTTAGATGAAGCCTCTGCATGGAAGGTAAATAAAAGTGTTTTTTTTATGTGGCTATTCATCTAACAGCGACAGACCTTATAATGAAGAACGCCAAGCCGGGACGGATGACCTGTGACTACAGCAGTCGTTCCATTTCCCCTGAAATTGTAAACGCAGCTATCTGAGCATTTATATGTAGATCATCTAATAAGATGCCTGGTTCCTTTTCAATTTTGAATGATTGAATTAGAGTTTTTTTTTCATTTATTCGAAGTGAAAATCGGTATCCTTTGTCATGCATCCAGTTCTGCTAAGAAAATGTGTTTGATTCACAAGAGGAATAAATCACTGAAATCCGAAAGTCAACAAATGGAACGGTAAACTTTCAAATTGATTGATTTCCTAAGTTACACACTCAAGACGAATGAAAAAGGAAAAAGAGGTATTCCTAAAAAAAGGGATGGTGAGACTATGAGATAAGAAACTGGTGACGAAAGACAAAAACTGTGACAAACTCTTAACATCTCAATCACCGAAAATATCGATCGAAAATTCTGGAAAACTAGTAAGCCAATGACTAATTTGAGAAAAAAGAAAAATTGACAAATGCTGTGTTTGACTATTTTTTTGGGCTATTGCCATGCAATTAATAATGTGGAATGGACATGTACACGGGAAAACAGTTTATATCAAACCAATAATAATAATAAAGGAAAACGATCGCTTTCATGGTTAAACAGCAACTGATTAATTATTTCAAAATAAATACTAAGCCGCTCTCCAGCTGCAAATTATGCAAGGTTGCATTCTGGCAATGACACGCACTCAGTTCACTGGTGTAATCTTATACGTAATGAATGCATTCCTCGAATTTGGTATTCCGAGAAATGAACCGTACATAACAATATATTTTGTAAGAAAATAGCTTTACCCTGTCAGGCTTACCCATGGTATCACAATTCCAAAGATTAACAAAGTAATTTTCGAACGCTAGTTGCATGGGGAACTGTCGCTTGAATTGAAAGCTAATATCGGAGGAATGATGCTAATTAATGGGGACATCTTCACCCTTGAAATGACCCTTCAAAATTGTAGCTTCTATTACATTCCCTATTAATTGTATGACTGCAAATCGAATAAATTGAAATTAAATAAGGAGCCGAACAAATTACCGAATTTCTATTTTAATATGTGCGTTAGGACCCACAGGAAATCAAGTGCATTCAAAAATTCTGTTTGATAATTGACTGCTTCATCTGCTCCAACAACGGTATCTACTGACTAATATATGACTAATTCAATTTTAATGTTGGACTGAATAGTATGGTTCAGATCGTAAGCATCGTTATTTTTTGCATTTTTATAGTACAGTAGATGCTGGTTAATTCGGAATGGTCGGGGGGAAGGTTACGTACTCGAAACAGAGTTGCACTAGTGCTGGTATCTTTTGGTATTTCAGCAACATTATAAATGCTCATTTTGAACTGAAACTGCATTTGAATAAGCAAATCAATGAAACACCAACATGTAATACATCGAAAACATCTGCGATGGTAGAAGTTTTGCTCATAAAAAAATCGGTTGAAGCTTTGGAAATAACGCTGAAAGACTTACGAGATAATTCCGATTTGTTTGGTGATGCCTTGATTTTGTTGTCAGGAGATTTTGACAAACTTTGCCTGCTATACCAAGATCAATTCCTGCAGATGAAATTAATACTTGCCTGAAGTCATCGTATTTGTAGGATCCTGCAACAATTATGCGTGTTCAATTGCAAATTGATGTAGCCGTTGAATTTTCAACGCAATTGTTAACGATTAGAAATAGTGCAATGTTAGTTGATGAAACTGAATTGGTCAATGTTATTGTAGCTACTATTTTGTTTTATTTTTGTTTTGATTTTATTTTTGTTTCTATTCAATCAAGTCAGCTGCCACAGAAAATAATGTTGCCTATTTAAAGTTATCCGCCTCTTCGTACATTTAGAACAATCACTCGCCTACGTTGTGCACGTAAGCCGATAGAAACCTCAAATACCAGACCGCCAATGCCTGAAATAACTTATGGCTAATAGGCTTGAAATTCAGACTCGGAAGTAGAGTATTCCCATTGATCCAGTTTTTTTTGTTCATTGCCAACATACATTGAACGCGTTGCAATATTTATTGCGGATAGTCCATGTATCTTCCATTCGGTATGATATTCTATATCGAAAAACAGTGATGATTTAAACCCGACTCCGCCAACAAAAACAACTTAAATTGTAGTACGAAGCCAGCCGCATGAAACACAAAAACCACTGAATTCCAATATTTTGATTATACTTTGGAACACTGTACGCAGTAACGTTATTAAAAAAAGGGGCATATTTCTGCTTATTGCCGGAATATTTTACAGTTAACACTTTTATCCTATCGAGACAAAATTACACTTTACCTGCATCCTTTCTGTTTAAGTTTTTCATGCAATAGATGCTCGCATCTATTATATACAAAAATTTATATTATAAAAATATACAAAAAATTACGGTCTGTACATGTACCATTCTCAAATAACGCTGCGCGCTAGAAAAATCAATCATTTCAATGCTTTCATGTGAAAATCTAAGCAAGAATTTCAAATCTGTTTGTTTGCTTTCGCCTGGAGGAATCACAAACAATGCATAAGTACGTTAATACGACATGCTGTAAGAAGTTAAATAGCACTGCATTTTAATGTTATTATCTATTTCAAAAAACGATGTGAGACGTACTCATCGCTTTCGGTGATTGGTGGCAATAAATGTGTTTCACTTCCTCTGTACAGGCAAGGTGACGCAAGGCGGTTTTTGAAGCAATGAATGAATTTTATGAGCAATGGCACGCATGAGATCTATCAAGCGTACAATCACAAATCGAAGCATTAGGATATTTTCATTACCGGCATTATAAATCAAGGTTTGATGTGTGAATGCGAATGTGAATGTGTATAGCAACGCGTGAGTACTGAAAAGCATATGCTCCTCCTAGGGCAAGTTGACTATAAAGGCGATATGGAGAATGACTAAACGCTCACATTTAAGTTCACATGTGGTGCTAGACGATCGCAGTAAGAGTTTTATTAGCTCAATTTTCTGGCTATATGAGTTTACGGTATTTCTAAGCACTGATTTCCTTATTTTTCCCAATTGAATGCAGAAGTTTTTCAGTTTATGTTCCAGTTGTCGCCACTCAGTTAGAAATGTTTGATTAATGTTTCGGGTGAGTAAGATGTTTTGCTTTACAGATGGTTGCGGGTGCTTAAACTGAGAGTCTTTATAAATTTGTTGAAATAATCAACATCTTTGCGGTCGTTTTATGTGACTGATTGCTTTTTGGATAAAGTATTGATCGCTTTCCCTGGCATTGAAAAATTACAGGAACTATTCTGAGGGGATATGGGCATGTATTGAATAATTACCTCGTTGATGACATGTTAAATTTTTTCATTATTCACCTTATAGCATCCATTCACTCATCTTGCGCCTTAACTTTTCAAGTACATGTTGAGGACAAATGTTGAAGAAATAAATTTGTGCAAGGAAATAAGGATTTTTTTTCTTGAAATAAATCTTAAACAGGTCGTGTTCTTTGAGCTGTGGCACTGTCTTTTAGAAACTGTTTGTATTACATACCATATATCCACATAGCTATCTTCAATTCGAGGCCAAATAAATCGATTCACGTCTGGTTATAGCTATAAGAATTGGTCGCGACAATTGCACCTTGGTAATTTTCGAAGAATTATGTACCAATGACACCAAATTGCACGTACTTTTTTTTTGTGGAATGGTATTTTTGCAGTTACGTGTCGATTTTCACATTTCCAAATGTGGCTATTCTCTGATAACATCTGTCTATTGAAAAATGCGCCTCATCACTGAAGAATATGTTTTCCCAATGTTAGTCATGCAAACGTTAATGTGCTTATGTGCAATCATACGATCGGCGTACGTCCGCATTCACCTGATCAGCTGGCTTCGATTTTTTAGTGTGTTGAATTTTACGATGGAGTAAATATGCCAGAAAATGACATAAGAGAAGCCATAAAGCGGCTTTAGACAAGTCCTTTGCTTTCAACACTTTCGTTCATTACGTCCACTGACTTATCTTACTTTGTAACCATATTTTCGTGCAATTCTTTACAAAGTCCACGTTACCAATGATTAAAAAAATTATTGAGTATACGCCATTTCTCTTGGAATTCTTGGAAAGTATCTTAGTCGAAATTTTAATTTATCATTCCTTTGAGCATGATTCCACAATTTCCCTCTAACATACTTATAATTAACTTCCTAATCGCTTACTCTGCTACAGTCATCATTTGCAGAAATCCTTTATGGCTCAGTTGTCCCTTTACTACTCGGAATGGGATCCAAGTAAGCAGATGCACGGCGTATGTGCACGTATTTCTTTTCCAAATGGAAGCCAATAGTAGCATAATTAATTGCCCGACATCGATATCTGTTTGCAAATTTATTTGACACCCCCGCGTTCTCATTTGCATATGAATGTGTATAAACGAACTGAATACTCGTGCACATCCATTCACCAGAATAAATTTATTCAGTTTTAATTTAATTTTAAACGTCCGTTCACCAACTGTGGCAATCAATTTTCAATTTCATCAAAACCTATCTTAATTGATTTTCTTAAAACAAAAAAACGTTTTCAGTTCAACATGCCCAACAAAAAGAGCCGTGAACAAAAACTTGAAATCGTACCAAAATACAATCACATACTCACTTTCAGAAAGTTGATCAGGTCCAGATGGCCCACTACTGCGGCACTCTGAGGCCAGCAATAAAATCAGACAAAAATAATCGATTTTAATGGCAGAGAAATTGCGATGCTCAAATTGAACTGAATCATGTATCATACATATCCAACTGACAAATAAACCAAGACTCCTAAAAATAAGAACAAAAGCAAACGCAAAACTCAAACACAATTTAAAATTCATTTCACAGAATTGTGGGTTCCTTTTTTTCGCCTTTTAAGCTTGTCAGTCCTTTACAGACAGACGCAGAGTGATTTATCACTCCTGCTTGGAAGGTTGGTATTTGCTTCTGATTGAGATTCAATTGGGTTAGTCCGAAAAGTCCGTGACGAAATGAGCCTTTTTAACAAGTGTGTACACACGAGTACAGTAACGCACAACTGTGTTCGGATTGCTTATGTGTCCTTACTGGCAAAAGTGAAAGAAAAAAAAGGAAACTGCTTTGTGAAATTCAGTACCTGAATTGGTCTTTTAATTATGGTAAACATTTCGTGCTTCTAATTTCAGAATGAAGTGTGAGTGTGTGTCCTTTATTTTGTCATGTTTTGTATGTCGGAATAGCTGATGATTTTGTGCAGAATCCTAAAATGATTGTGTGTGTGTATGTTTGGTGGCTTAATGTTGTACGATATTATCAGCTACCATTAGGGGCAGATTATCAACATCGACACACAACTTCAGTTTCCCTTTATCTTGTTTGTACTGACAATTTTAGAGTTGAGCTTCCACCTTAGACAACCTTTTCAAATCTGTGTCGTTAAGATATAGCACATTTTTGCAATAACATATGAATGGCATGAATGACTTTCTTGATAATGAAAGGCGAAGAAACACAAATACAAATCTCATTTATATTAATGTCGGGCTAAATGAAAACGCATGTTCTCTAACGAGCCGCACATGTGGTATATTCGATTACTTAATAGATATGTGGAACACAGAGAATACAAGGTTGACAAATAGAATAACTATTGCTAGTGGGACTGTATCAGCCTTACATATTTTGTTGACATCTGCCAATGATATGCTGTTGGCTGTGATTCTATCGGGTCTTCTACTAAGGACTTGACAACTTTTTATAAATAAAACGCAAACCATTTGAGATATCTCGAAAATTGCGCAAAATGAATCATCCAATTTTGCTTTTTGTTTGATGGAAATCTTTATTTGGACCTTAAAATTTTTTTTGTGAGGTGGTAAAGATGATGTCCGCCAAGTGGCTGCCGCCATTGTTGATACACATTTGTGCCCGTTTTATCGCATTTCCATGACTTCCAGCCAGATTTCCCGTGATAACTTTTGTATTTTCTCCTTAAGGCGATTGTCCGAGGCTTGTGGACAAACACTTCAAGTAGCCCCAAAGAAAGAAGTCTGGGATGGTTAACCTGCGCGGTCTTGCTGGCCATGGAAAATCGCCAAAACGGGAGAATACACGACCAGGAAACGCTTCCTTCACAACATCCATTCCGGCTCGTGCTGTGTTTGGTTACACCGTCTTACCGCATGTTTACCAAGCCCGCTCATCCAATTCCGGCGGTAAGAAGACGTGTAGATATCATAGCCCTGTATCATACGTCAATAAAATTGACCGTATTGCCGAATGCGTCCATTCAAAAATACAGCCCATTCACTCCTCCCTCGTAAACGCCGCACCACACAGTGGTTTTGAGCGGATGTAATGGCTCTTCGTGCATCACACGCGGATTTTCAGTGCCCGAGAAACGAAGATTTTGTTTATTGATGTAATCATGCGCCTCGTCGCTCATGATGATTTTCGAAACAAAATCGTCCTCTTCGTTGTTGAGATGATTGTTGATACTCTTGCGGAGTATAACGCTCCATTGTTTGTCTGATTGCTTACTGCAGCTGTCTAGTTCACAAATGTCAATTATGACTGATGAACGAAGCCTTTTGCAAAAAATTATAACATCATCCGAGAGGATGATCAATTTTACGCCAATCAAAACATCAATATTGCCCCTGAACTCCTCTAACAACACCGACAGTGATGAAACATAGCCCCATAAAAATAATGTCTAGAGGTTTTAAACCACACGCTCTAGGGGCAAATCGGGACAGGAAAATTTCTCGATATAAAACGTTCATTGAATTGATGTCACTTGTTCCACCCGCTGTGTGGCTTGTGACACCGTCTTGTTCAAACCATATAGCATTAGTATCTTAAATACGTACTTTTCAAGCCAATCTCAAAAATAGGTGGTCTGAATCTGAGCAATAGCTGACTTTAGACTTTTGGTTTATTTACAAAAGTCCGTTTTTTTCCCTCCTTTTTCGGTCTAATTGAGCTGGGAGGTTGCGAGAGACCTTTTCTTCAGGCGTAGACGTTTCGTTTCATGCCGTCTTCTAGCCCGGTACTCCTCTTGCGCCGTACAGTGTGTTATTTTGAGAATCTTGCGGCAATTAATTCAAAAATCAATGTCGTCCGAATGACAAAAGTTTGGTATCAAGCGACAGGTATAACCAAAGCTATTAATGTTCCGCAAACAAAAGTTTCATGGAAACGGTATTTACCGGTATAACATTGCAAACAGCAACCATTTTTGAGCAAGAGAAATGTAAAACATCATCATCATCATCATCTTCTGACCCGCCAGATCCACTAAAGGGGTCGCGGGGGTAAACCACGCACGAGAGATCTCCAGGCAACTCGATTCTCCGCCATCGATTCTAAATCATCAGGAGCAATGCCCAAGCGTAACCCGGCGAGTTTTTGGCTTTGGTCCAACCACCACGTCCTGGGTCTGCCAAGCGGTCGCCTACCTGATCGGAAGTCGCGATGATGGGAACATTCGTGCCACGTGTCCAAACCACCGAAGTATAGCCCTTTCCGTTCGAAGAAACAGCTGCTCAATGTTGAGTTCCTCGCGCACAGCCGTGTTTCTCACCCTATCCCGGCGAGTAATTCCCATAACAGCACGAAGGAATCTTATCTCAGCAGCTTGCACTCGCGATCTTATTCTTTCGGTCATTCTTACCATAGGTAAGAGTTGGAACAAATACTGAGTTGAAAAACGCTAACTTGGCTCTGACACCAAACTCGGCCTTTCTGATTACAGAACTACCAAGCTGTGTCAAAACTGACCCAGTTTGACCAATCCTACCGGAAAGCTCAGCATTACTCCTTCCATCACTCGTGAAAAAGACCCCGAGATACTTGATCCACCTGCTTCAATGGGACTCCACTAACATGCAGAGTGCATTGAACAGGCGTTCTGGAAATGACCATAACCTCCGATTTGTCCACGTTGACCCTCATTCCAGCATCAGCACATACGGCCACAAACCTATCGAGTGCGCGTTGGAGTTCCGTCTGGGAGGATGTAAGGATAACCAAGTTATCTGCAAATAGAAGATGACTTACCCTCAACTCTCCCATTGTGACACATTCCTCACCTCGGCTGCGCTGCAACATCCAGTCCATATATACAATGAAAAGGAGAGGTGACAAGACACACCCTTGGCGAAGTCCAACGCCCACGGTGAAAGGTGTTGATTTAGCACCGCTTGCCCGAACACATCTGCTACAGTTTGTGTATAGAGACTGAATGGCCCTCAGAAGAGGACCATCAATCCCATACTCCTGCAGGACACTCCAGAGTTTACCTCGAGGAACTCGGTCATATGCCTTTTCCAAATCTACAAAACAACTGTAGATGGGTTTGGCATACTCCCAAGTCTTCTCAAGTACCATTCTTAGAGTGAAAAGCTGGTCGGTTGTACTTCTGCCGGGACGAAAGCCGCACTGTTCATCCCCCATCCTGGGCTCGACCATAGCTCTAGAACGCGCTTCGAACACCTTAGCATAGACTTTCCCGGGGATACTTAAGAGAGATATGCCCTGTAGTTGAAGCAATCTCTTTTGTCCCCCTTCTTGAAAAGTGGGACAATCACCCCAGTTTGCCAATCGCTAGGTGTCTCACCGCGTTCCCAGGCCACTTTAATGACACGAGAGAGCCATAACTCTCCCTCTTTACCCATTACCTTAAGCACCGGCGGATTTTCCAATTTTTCGCCAAAATGAATACCTCCACCGTTGGACTATTCTCCGCCCCACTCAAGACTACGGGTCTGTCATCCTCAGTGGCCTGTTCGGGATTGAGCAGCTCCGAAAAGTGCTCGCTCCATCTGCCCAAGATGTCCGCCTCATTGGAAAGCAACACCCCATCTTTGGATTTGACTACTTCGATGATGTTGAATTTCCTTCCTCTGAGTCGGCGAATGGTTTGCCAGAACACCTTTTTCGCAGATCTATGGTCGCTTTCCAGCTTCCCGCCGAACTCCTTCCAAGACTGCTCTTTAGCTGTTCGCACAGCTAATTTGCAAGTTCTTCTCGCCTCAGTGTACCGCTCACGAGAAGCAGATTCCCCCAAGAGAATCCAGTCTCTTTAGGTCTTCTTCTTTTCTCTGATGGTTTCTTGAACTCCGGGTGTTTTAAACCATGCAGTTCTTTTCTCACCACCAGCCGCCACTCCAAGCCGCTTCACTCCACAAACATCCCGTGCAGAGGCAATGACTGCTGTTGAAAACAGTCGCCATTCTTCCTCTACATGCGATGGAACAGTTGGAAGTCGCTCAAACCTCTCAGATATGTGCCGTGCAAAATTTAGCTGCAACTCACTGTTCTGTAGTTAACCACTCTTGGTTTCCGCCTTGGCAGAAAGGTACTTTATCAGTGAGGTACAGCGTACACAACACCAGGTGATGATCAGTTGACAGTTCAGCCCCTCGCATCACACGAACGTAAAACATTAGTTACATTATGTGACTCAAATTCATCGTGCTCGTGTCAAGTAAGTAGCAACGATATAGTTCTAATATTTTTTTTTAAAGAATCTTTTTGGTAAGTTTGCACCTTGTACGACCTCAGCAAATGGTAGTACTTGCCGATTTCGATTTGCTTGAAGGCCATATAATTATTCGGTTTTTTTTATATTCTAACTTTGTGCAGACTTTCAAAACATATCCGCATGTATCCACCTCGAGGTGTTATTTATTACCTTCTCCGGACTATATACTTGCAGAATCCGTTGAGTCATTTTGCGCTCAGCTGCGGGCCTTATACAATTTTTTTTTGTTTTTGTGAGTTAACATCGCTCTAATAATGAACGATTATTTATCTATGTACCAATATAACTCCGCTGATCTAAATAAGAAAAATGTACAACTTTGGGGTTGCAGAATGCAAGGATTCTTGGATTCGATCTTTTGAGTGTCTATTACACATTTTTTACAAGTTGGACATGAAGAAATGGCAAGCAAGATCAAGCAGAAAAAAGAAGGTGGAACTGCAGCTTGACATGCCAAAGCAAGTAGAAGGCAATACGAATGATGGTAACATACCGTGATCATTTTTTTAGAAACGTTGAGATGATCGCATATATAACAGACATCAACTTTGATCTGATACCAAATCCGAATTTTACTCGAAGCAGTATGGAGTAAATATTAAAGCAGACAAGTTTGCGAGCTATGCCAATGAAACAAAAAACATGGTACCACATGACTGCAAGCATACATAAACTTCTGATACACTCAAAAGAGATAATTCAACCCTGCATACTGCCACTTGGTCCTAGGAAGCCCAATAAATGAGCAATAAGGAATACAAACTATTCCGAGAGCATTTTAGCCGGAAATCTTCCAGAAAAGATACGGATTAAACATGTTTTTAATATCATCAGATCAATATCGTTCGATTCGTAGCACAGCGCCCCATAGAAAAAGAAACCCTTTACCACAAGAATGTATTGCCCTATTTAAGGCTGCCGAAGTACGAGTAGCATCACCCAGTAGCAGGGGATGATGAGACCGACTAACTTGAAGTAAAAAAAAAACAAATTAAATCAACAAATAAATAATTATAAAAATTTGCTAATCGTTTATTGATGTTTTACTTACAAATAATGCATGCGATGATGGACGTATAATGTGTTAGTTTCATCAAAATAATTTGGGACTTATTTGAGGAGATGGGAAGTGATTTGTCTACTGTCTGTTTTCTGAACACATTGGTGAAGATTTGATCAAAATAGCACAGGCACAGTCTAAGAGGTAGTAACTGTCCTTTGACAGAGTTTTCAGCCTCGTCTGTAGGGGCGTGTACACATATGAGGCTAATGTTGTAGAATCTGCCTTGGATGCGGATTTCAGCCAGGCAATCACTTATCGGCCTAAAATGGATTTATTATAGAAATAAATATGCAACATGGTGTTTTAGCACTCCCTTTTAGTATACTTCATCTTTAAAAATGTTTCCCAAATATTTATTAATCCCAAAACTTCACTGCCCTTTTTATTCGCCACTACAATATGCACCTTCAATAACACCTGCACTGAACTGACTCAACGTTTTACTATACTCAACTGCTTCAGCCACCACGCCAATATGTATACTTCCCCCAATGCATCTTAGAATCTTTTGGTAGGTTCCCAGACTCACAGCCGCCCATTTGGGCTAGGCATTTTCCGCTGACTCTTATGTAAATAATTCCACATATCTTTAAGGGTTGTTTATGCGGTGTTACATGCCTTTAAAGTTACTTTTGTGGTGCTTTGCTTCGTACTCTGCTTTCATAGATGGCGACACTATCGTTACTTATGGTTCCTATTGTTATCCGATTCAAGCCACAATATATTTATTACAAATTTATTTCAAACTCACTTGCCTATACAAATAAGGTATAAATACTTTAAATGTATTATCGAACATAAAAGTTTATAAATATGTGCCCTTTATATTATAAATTTGTATTAAATTTCATTAATTAACTCCGTTCGGATTTCTTTTGCTCTATTCTTTACAGACTCCGACAGTGTGTACGTTCATGTCATTAAAAGCGAACACCGTGCAGCGATGCAACACGAACATGCCAGTCGATTGCAGATCCCTAATTGGATGCTTACACTTTCATCATTGTTCTACATTGCACGAAGTTTTCACGTTTTTAAGCATGTGTTTCAACTCATCGCGTCAAATCACATCGGTTGTCAGTTAAATCGACGGGAATCTGGAGCCAGTAGATAACATACCGAAAACTCTTAATTCAAGACCGACCTCAAACAGCAGCGTGAATGAATCACATTGAATGACCATAGAGTGTGAAAGCATACAATTTTTTTTCTAAAATTTCAATTATAAAACAAAAAAAAGCAAAAAGTATATATAAATAATAGGTTCAAATATTATGTAGACTCCTATGCTATGTAGATATAAGAATTTGTACATAAAACTATGAAGATGATAATAAGAAGTGAAATCTGAGAATAATAAACAAGATTAAGTGCATAGTTAGTTAGATGAATACTCAACAAAATGAAAGTCATTGTAAGATAGATAATAATAACGTAAGTGTGAATTGTGTATGCAAAGACAAGACAACCAATCAGTAATCCAAAAAACAAATCCATACAAACGAATAATCTTCGTTATCGTATTATAGGTATCATGAGACACAATCAAAATTGCTGGAATGCGCACACACTCCCTATCGCCAGTTGTATTTTCTTTTAATTATGTGTTTAATGTTGTCTTTTGCGCATTTCATCGTGAGAAAAATGGAAGAAAGTTGAAAACGATTAACTTCAAAGTCTATAACGCATACTACAGCCCATTGTTCGCGTTCAGACGTCTTGCGGTGCAATTCGAAGTTAGTTGGATAAAATGCGATTCTTTCTTAATTGTAATTCCGTCCCAATGGCTGCCCTGTACTTTTCTTTTTTCGTTTTTATTAGATTTAAGCAAAACTGACTGCTAACACACATGTGTACTTCTTTTGTATATTCTGCACTTTTAAGTTAAAATTTCACCGTAAACACTCCACATAAGCCGACAAGCAGAGCTGTCATGTGTCACCCATATCCCACCTTAAGAGACAAGTCAAGCATCAGAAACTCTAAGTGCGTTGCTTTGAATTCATATCAATATTTTGTACAAACAAAAAAAGAAACACATAAACCATGATTTCGGTTCTCATCTTTACCCCAACAGACGTGCGCATTCTGAAGTTTAGACTCATTTGCGAGAGATCACCACAAGGATGATGTGTTGCCGCAAGGTTACGGGAAAACTTTAGCTCATACTTTAAGTTAAGAAATAACTTATAATACATACATACAGCATACACAGCAATTAGTTAAATAAGAACGATTAATAGACAATGGTATGGATTCCAAAGTAAACTTCAAACATTTTTTACGTACCTTTAGTTTTAAATTAAAATGTTAACATAAAAAAAAACATAGACAAACGAAAATTCTAATTTAATTTTTTGTATGTAAATAAGAATGATGAAAAATAAATAAATTATTATTAAAAAAAAAACACAACCCGCTTAGATGTTCTGGATTTTCACCTGACAACTTTTCGAAATTCTGATTGCTCTTTTTTCCTGTTTCGCCATGAAGCAATCGTTATCAAAATGAAATGCTCACTTTAGCGATATGAAAACAACGAACAGATGGGGCATGTGTTGCAGGGAATGTACATACGAATGTATGCCGAGTGAAAATTTCCAAATTCTATGCTGAATAAATTCCAGAAATTCTACCGCTCTGCACACACATATATGTACATATATATCAAATTGCAATGAGTTTTCTATTGAAATGTATTCGTAGACATGACAGCGGAAGGACTGGGAACTCATCCTGTTGTTATTCCCGGCGGGGACGCAGAAGGTGTGATGTGTGTGATATATAAGAAGCCAGCGATGATGGAATATAAGCTTATTTGTAGGCATATATCAACGCTAAATATTGCATGACTTTAAAAGTAATGGAGCCACAGACGGGGGAAGCACGAATTCTGTGGAGGATTTGTTCTGTCTTATGCACAAAGTCATCTTTTATTTCGCCTGTCATATATGGTATACGTCTCGATTATGATTAAAAAATTCCTTTGTTCTGATCGTTTGCATCTTATTATTTACGAAGTAAATATGAACGTTAAAAGCTTATAATGGTTCCGTGGGACATGTGTATAGGGCATGAACAATGAAATATTATCTTGCTGAATGCACGATGAGTAATTTGACATCTACAACAGAGTGAACATGGGAACAAATTCGAAGTAGGTGAGTAATAAAAATTATCATTGCGTAATAATTTGATTGAGAGGAGATGAACAGAAGTCAATATGTATATTTATTCCCTCATGCATTTCGAGAATCACTATTAGTTAAATCCTCTTAGGTGTATAGATAAACTGGTTGAGTACAACCCCGGAATCCAGATGCTTCCCTTTGATATTAGAAATTCAAACAAACCACAGATCGCAATTTTCATTGTTATGGCATGGTTCACTCATCCTTGGATCGACACAAGACTATTTCTGAAGAAAATGGTGAAATAGAGTATTTCGTTCAGTTGCTGACGTGAAATCACGAATCTGTGCTACAGGCAATGCAGGGTGTCAACTTGTGTTTATAATCATAGCGAAATAGTTAAGTGTGTGGACAGCTAAAAAAGTAATGATTTCATGATCCAGACAATCATACCAGCAGCCTGTATTTTTTCAAAGACGACCGCGAGAACGGCTTTACCTCACTTGGCGCCCGGCACCTGGCAATAATTTCCAACCTTTTTTGCCATAAATATACTGGCTGATTCTAGTCGGCTTGAACAAGACGACGCTACCCACTGCAGACACCACTCCACGTTTTATAACGTGTATTATTTACCATATCATCAATCAGCACATCAATCTGAATAACTTTTTGAGATAAAAGTTCAACTGTCCATTGTACACAAATTTAATAATAATCATAATACAGTGAACCTTCTCTATAGCTTCCACCGCGGCTCCATCATGCTTGTCAGCACTGCAAAGCTGTCTGTTCTAGAAGGGTACACGTAAGTTATTTATACATATAGAAACTTACAAATGATGTTTCAATCATTAGAATAAAAACGTGCACATCCAATATCACGAATAAACTTGAACAGCTTAATATACAAATTGTGTCAATCGATTACTCGCATTCGCTGCTTCTAATGGCTTAAATAAACTGTTCTTACATGTGTACATCATATAAGTATACATTAAAAAGAATGCAAACTTGCAATATTTGTTCTGTCTTATCCAAATTTCCATCGATCTTACTTCGAGTGCCTGCTATTAGAAGTACAAATGCTCAATGGGCGAAATTCATATCCGTGTTAAATGGTTGTTATAAAGGGGTTTAAAAACGAATAGCCATATCTTCATGCCGGCATTATGGCGAATTATTTGAAATAGAGGTGTCCCTTATAGAGAGTTGTCCGTTAAATAAAATTTCATTGTAATTATAAGGTTGGTGCGAAAGTTGCAGGTGGACCTGGGCCCAGCATCTACAGCAATCACACTGTTATGCTTTTATTTCATCACCAGTGGTCTAGAAACAGAGGCTATACAATTTCCACTAACTTTTATATAAAGAGTTGCATATACTTTTATCTACTTTTGTATCTAATAATGGTCGCGTTTTGGTATTCTCATTAGGTGGATTCTGGTAGATGGCGCTACTGATTAGTTGGTTTAGCTAAACCCTTTTGTTATTCAATTCCCGCCAAAGTACTTGATCAAATCGAGCATATGTTGTCAGTTGCAAGTGTTAAGGGTTAAATAATAATAATAATATGCTTCTCAGCAACCACTCGTGTTTTTTTTTTTTTTTTTTTAATTCATTTTTATTAACTTAATTCATAACAAATACTTAAATACTAGACAAAGATGCTTAAAACTAGTTGGCCGAACATTGTTACTACTTCTAACTTACTGGCCCTAGGCGAGCACTCTAAGCTAAACTTAATCTTAATCTATGTCTTTCGACTTAACCTAACCTAACAATGCATATGCATGTGCTTAATATTATATGACTTAAACTGAACAATTTAAAATTAAGAAAACTTTCAAAAAACTTTATAACAGAACTGATTTTATTTAAAACCTATTGCTAACTTACATACTACCTTAAAATAACTTAAACTACCTTAATCTAAACATACATACATATATACATGTATATATAATAATATACGCACATATATATATATATGTACTTAAACTATTTACAAAGGTATACACATAAGTACACACATGTACAAATGTGTATACGTAATTTTTTTTTTTTTTTTTTTTATATACTTATGTACAACTTACAAACTACCCTAAAAAACTACCCTAAGATATGTAGGTCGGCCATAGGTTGCGGCTGATAAAATGCGTTTGATCAGCTGCAAGACAAAGACCGATATGCACTGCCCGTTTTTAACCCGGGTCTAAAGGGTTCGATGAGGGAGTTCCCTCACTGCACAGCCACCAGAATTTTCGGCGTTGCATTGCAACATCCCGAACATCTCGCCTTGATACCGCCGTACTGAACCGGAGGAGACCCTCTTCAGCTCGTTGTGCGACGGAACGGTCGTGGTTGAGTCGCCCATCCACAGTTGAACGGGCGATGTGGAAGAGGAGCGGTACCGCATTTTCAGTTTGTATCAGACCGTGTTTGTCTAAATGGAGGAATGCTTCTGGGGGGACGAAGCCGTTATGACGTACCCTTTCATGGTACTGGGAATTGGGGTAGTAAGCCCCAGAGATCAGGTTATTGGCCGAGTTCATCGCTCTGGCAGTATGTCCTCGAATCAATTTCACCAGAAAATTGTCCACTCGTATCAGGTTCGCCCTGTTGTATAAAACCTCATTGGAGTAGAATTTTTTGTACTGGGACTCTGGTGTTCTGTAAAGGCGAAGGCAAGCCCTAAGACAAGCCCTCTCAAACACCCGAATCTTTTCCATCAAGCTTGCACTCACGTTGAACCACACGGGACAGCCATAGGTGAGCATTGGCCGGATGAGGGCCATGTAGCAGATCACCTTCACCCTCGCATCGAGTTGGCTGTTGTAAAACAGTCTCTTTGTAAGAGCGAAAGCGCCTCGGGCTCGGGCTAGAGCAGCATCTACATGTTTGTTAAAATATAGATAATGATCTAGCCAGATCCCCAGGTATCTGACTACAGTCCTTTGCGCCAGTGGTTGCCCGTGACGCCCAACAATTGAGAACTTTCGCCAATTCTTTTTTGTATCCGCCGAAGCCTTATACAACGGGGTCCTGAACAGTATGGTTTCCGACTTCTGAAAGTTGATATTCAACTTCCAGTCATCGCAACTTCTCATGAATGAGTCGAAGTCACCCTGCGCGAGAGTAGTGATGTCCTCGATCTTTTTACCTGATCTGTACACAATCAAGTCGTCGGCGTACGCAATTACGTGAGGAAGAGAACTTATCAGATCGCTCAAGAAAATGTTGAACAGGATCGGCGAATTAACGGCACCCTGTTGGAGACCATTTTTTACTTCAAATATACCTGCAGAGGTCACATTGCCATTCTTGACGACGAACCTTCTACCAGTAAGCATGTTACACAGTAGGTACAGCAGTGGTTTACTATGGGCTAGGCATTAGTAAACCACTCGTGTTGTGCGTGATATTGTTCTATCACGAGTGGAAGGGACTTACAGTTTTATGCCGACTCCGAACGGACAAGTTTTGGGAAGCTTTTTCTAGACAGTTATACTCTTTGAGCATTCTCAGTGACTTGAAAGAGATGGGGCAGTGAAAAGTGTTTCTTGTCGAACCAGGAATCGAACCTAGACAGGTAGGTCCAAGTATGTAGGAGTCGACGCACATACCCACAACGCCACGGGCCACCACCAGTATTAGGGGTTACTCCAGATTTTAGTCAAGTTAGTCCGTGGGTTGCAGTTCACTCAACTTCTACAAACTTATTACTTATTACTTATACTTTCTCCCACAATCTCATTGTAGTTTCCAAGGACAAAGACTGGACAGTGTGTACGAAACTTTTATTGTTGTTTGTGAGAACTCGGTGTTAAATGTCAAAACAATGACATGACGTGGCGGTATAGGCAAAAATCGGTTGCATATCTACAGACTCGACATGTAAACTTTCTTACTTGTTGCCTCATTTACAAAGGATGGTGAAATAGAAGGATGGATATACTAAATAAATTATGTGAGCGATTATGCTGTTTTTTTTTGTTATATCTCAGGTACATTACGAACGAGAAATATTACATAAGTTAATCTTTTCATTATGTCTTTAATCCCTGATACCGATTCATATTTGTTATATTCTGTTAATCCGGGAAAAAACTGAAAGTAACGAAATACAGGAGCAAAATTGCCTGTGGGGCAAATTATTGACTGCTAAAACCGCGATTTGGTTTTACATCCCTTTAAAAAGTCCACATACACTGTAAATTTCATAAATACCAACTAATATTCCTTTTATCCTTGGGACCGTACTAATTTTCATTTTTCCTTTACACTCTTTCGGTTTTTCTTTATGAACTAAACTAGATAACCTACACGCAAAAAGGTGTGCGAATTTTCAATAAAAAGATGAAATCCCTTTAGTACGGTATCTCAGCGCACACAATATGATTGTGTTTAAAAACTCCGAGAGATCAGTTCCTTAGATTTCTTAGCAAATATTCTAATTCCTTGAGATTTTAACTCTTTAAACTCTGCTTCCGAGGGGATCTCAGTTGAGATATGAAGTAAGCTAACACTCAATATATCCTTTGCCTGATGGACTGGGATTGGGAGTTGGGCGTGCAAAATGGAATCCTTTTTGTTTTGAATTTTCGAAGATTCATGCCAGGAGCAAATGTAATTTTTCGGTATGAGAAATATGAATCAGGTGGGAAGAGGAGATAAAATCATCGTCGTTTACTCATAATAAAGTGCTTTTATTTCTCAACTAAGTTCATCAATGTGTGCGTGCGATTGTGTGTGCAGACCAGTAGGATACCTTTTTTCCGCATTCATTCAGTGAAATTGTAATGTTGCCTCGCTAGAGGTTAACAATGGTTTTGCTTTTTTTTGTGAATCTTCGACCCTTCAGAGAAAAAAAATATATCATCAAGGTGCTGGTGTGGGTTGCGAATTTTTTATCCCTTTATCGAAGGTTTTTGGTCCTTTTTCGAACGAGAAAATTTAAGAGAATATAAATGAAAAGGGGACAAATTACTTCAGGCCTTCAGTGAGCAATTGATTATTTTTCGTTTCTTTTTTTTGCTCTTGCAAGTAAAAGAATTTCCTTATGTCGAAAACCCAATTTCAGAAGATGAAGATTGACATATACACATAACGGAATGGCAAAATATGGAAATTAAAAGAAGAGTGAATTACCCCTTTCCGACCTTGTTGGACGAGGCAAATGTTCGCAGACTCATCTAAATATTTTATAGAGAATATCAGAGTGAAAGAAATTCTGGTAGAACAAAATTGATTATGTTCGTTTTATTTTTTTAAATTGTGCTCCTTATCCTTGTCTGGCTATGGGGATTATGAGCGAGTTTGGTTACCGAGTTTTCAAAATCGTTTATCTACGATATGTCTATCTGCTATCATGTGCTGCAATCATTCGTTTGTGGTTAAGCAGTTGTGGTTTCAATTTCATAATTATGAGCGGTAATGCAGGAACAACTTTGCTCTCCACAATGATGGGCAATGGATGTGTGAACAGAATCATCAGCGGATATGATTAATACGCTAAATAGCATATAATTTCAAGGGATAAGGGATTAAAGGATTACGCCCTTGATTCTCTGGCTACTATGCTACCCTATAAATTTAATAATATGTACCAAATTTGAAAACCAGATAAAGTGTATGAACTTTGCTTTCACTGGGATTCGCACTGGAGATCCCTCTAACCAGAAACAGGTAGGCACTCAAGCTATTGCGACATCCAGTTGTATGGAGATACTAAAAGCGCTATATACACAGTCTAGAAGCATAGTCTTTGCTTACAATTTCCTTATGTTGACGAATATTACACGAGGAATAAAAATGATACCCCTCCTCAATCGACTCAAATAACAACAGCAACTACCCTCTTGAGCAAAAGAGACAGTGGCTACAATCGGGTGAATCAGGGAGGATATGCCATGCCAATGGTCTTTGGATCGCGAAAGTGTACGGCAATTCGTCTTAATACTTACTTTTAATTATCCTAAGTTTTAATTCTCACATCCAATGTATTTTTAACAAAAAATAGAATGTTGAATGACCTATTTTTAATTATTTAGTTTGCCTTTAGTTGGGCCAGTAAGTTAATAAAATCTTGCGTTTAGTTTACTAACATCAAGTCTAGAGTTGGAGTTCAATAATGTAATGAATCTCAATAAAGGTGAGAAAACATCTTACGGTTCCTTGTGGAATGACGCGAGAGTAGAGAAACGAACTTTGACAGCAATAGGTTAACCTCTTTCAAAGGTAGTCCGGTTCCCGGCCATGCCTTAAAAGGAAATGAAATCATCGTTAAAGAGGTTGAGCCTGGAACTCTGATTTTAAATTCAATCATTTTATTCACAAAAAAGTGGTATGTAAAGAACCAAGGACCACGAAAAGGGTTATATTAACATAATTGAAAATTCTGACGTGACAAGCCAAGGTCCCGCACAGAGGTTATCGTCTGGAATTACGCACTCTTAGAGAGTACTTGTACTTGTCCAGTAACACCGGGTCATCGAACAAGAGACATAATTGAAGGCAACGAGAAAAGGCAACACTTTGGTGAAATGTTTTCATTGAGAACCTTTTTAATTTTCCTATGTTCGTCTATCCGCCCGTCTCTCACAACATGCACAACTCCCTCACTAATGAAGCGATTGAAGCAACATTTAGGAATTCGATATCAATTTATGTAATGCACAATTGGTATATAGGGATCTACACATTCTTGGCAAGACTTTGTCGGATTACCGGAAGTTCACTATATTGTATTATTATTATCATTATTATTATTATTATGAACTGTCGATGTTACGTTAAAATACAACCAATCAGTTTCCACTTTCATCCACCCATTAAACTAGAATTAAGATTGTACACTTGTGCAGTGCCTTTACACTTTCTGGTTATGCCGGCAATACCTTTTGATGTAAATTGCTGACTGATTGACTGCAAACAGAATTCCATGACGGGAAAAAATATTTACGGAATGAATCCTTGAAATAAATAAGCGAAAAATATCAACCAGCAGCTCCTGCCCATTGTTATTGAACTCATTCATGGTGTCCAAGGATATGTGTCCATGAGATATTTTCACAGAAATTGAAGATAATGTGGGTGAATAATGGAAAGACACGTACCAGATATTGGAATCGACTAGTGAAGAATAAAAGAACGACAGCCAAAATATGAAGCAAGTATATTTTACAGGTGTATGCATCAGATTCATGTTGACGTCGGTGATAATGGAAATGGTATTGGGAAATTACACCTCCTATGACCCGGATGTATATTGATATCGATATACGATCACACGGGTTGGCGTTACCATATAAAGCTTAACAGGTATTTTTATTGCATTAACCATGATAATTGAAGTGGTAATTTATTTAAGAGCTCATGCATGATGGAGGTGAGTGCACCATCATTTTTTATGTGTATCCGGTCTGTGAGAACAATGCTTGTAACTGAGGAAGGAACTATGGTTGACTGCGTAAAAAATGTGCATACGTACTAGGATGTGTGAATAAATGTGTGGAACTTGAATTTATGGAATTAATTTCTGCAAACAGCTTATTTATTTATTTTATACCCAATTAGGACAAGTTTAAATTTTTCAGTATAATAGATGGCTTAGATACTTTATATGTATTTGAAGTTCTTTCATTTATCGATCGTGAAAGCTGTGCGCATACTACGTAATTATACTAATATTTTATTAATCAGAATGATTAGCAAGTAATGACTAATCTAACCCCTTAATAAGCCCAAGGTAGGAATGATCGATGTTAAGAGACTAAATACCGATGTTTTAAAATCGATGTTGGAGTACGTAAAACATTGCATATTCGATGTTAAGAACAAAACTCCGGCCATCGATGTTAGCGGTCGAAATATTTGCAGCGCAATCATAGGCTTTTCGTAGAAACTACATTGATCTAGGCAGCTCTTGGAATTATTTTATGGATTGTTTCGACGGAAGTCTATAAACTAAATTTGTTTTACCGGGTATACAGAATGCGTTTAGTTTTTTTGTATTTTAAGTATTCTTTAATTCTTGTTTTTTGACAAAAAATGTGCGGTATTGATATATGTATGTACAATATAGTATTTTTACCCTAGGCCAGGGGACCGATCCCCCATCATGAATTTGGCCATACAAACATCAACCTGGTGGAGATGCGTCGTTAAGTCTCCCCCTTCCGCCATTGCTAAATCCTTCGGTCAAAAACATGCTCGACAAAACTCTTATTTTGCCAGTGCCAGATATAGGCAGCCGAAAGCAGGACGATAAGTAAAGGAGCAGAGCCGACTCTTGGTGCCTTCGAGAAAAAATTATCTTTCCGGACAGGACCATATATCTGTCTGTGACGAAAGTGAACGAAGACGAAGCTACAACCATACAGATAAACTCTGTAGGCTGTGCCGAGGCTACTCGGTCCAGAAGGGGAGAAAGACCTAACCCCCCAGTTATCACGGACGAAAGACAACTTGGCTAAAAGCAGCGTACCTGGTATCGCTCAGGCTTAAATCACCCACTGGGGCGATGAGTGACGTCATCCCGAAAATGTTCATGCCAAGAGACATTTAAAGATGGAAATGTAATGAGAATATTTACACAAATACAAATTTCCCTGCTCATCGGAGCCTTTCACTACACATTATGGCTTTTACCATTAAATAATTTCATCTTACATCAATTTACAATTCAATTCGTGTTTTAAATTTCTGTGATAAATTACATCTGTCACCAGACGACAGCGTATACCTGTGTAAATTTTGCGTACTGCAAATACATGTGTGCATCCAGGTGAAATCGACGCTTGCACAAAATATAGAGGATTAATATGGTACACAGTCAAATATGTTCGTAGAATCACGAACGTTTTTGTGGCACTGATTTGATGTAAAGGGTGTCCCATGATCCAATTAGAAAACTTAAATTTTGTATTAATTCATAGATTATACAGATAGGCACTATGTATGGAATAGTACAGCGGATAAATAGACAATCATACTGTGTTCCGCACTAATTGGCAAGTACCAAAGCGGCTTCCGGCCCGGCTGGAGAATACCAGCGAGGTTCACATTTTTATCGGTTTTAAAGCCGCATACGACAGCATTCATCAAGGAGCTATTTGATGCGATGGACGAATTCGGGATCCCGAGAAAACTGATCCGGTTGTTTAGCACCACGCTAACTAACACATACGCGATGCATCACCCATTTCGGCTGAAGGACTTCCGAGTCGTTTGAAACCTGCAACGGATTTCGCAAGGAGATGCACTATTGTGTAATTTCTTCAATCTGGAACTGGAAAAGAGGCAGTTATAAACACGGCAAGCACTATCTTCTACAAGTCAGTCCAACTGTTGGGGTATGCAGATGACTGGAAGCAGCGTGCCCAGGACCGTCATCGATGGAAGGCAGCAATTGCTCAGGATCGGATCCTCCATGGGCCGTCTGCTTAATAAGTAAGTAAGTATAAATTGTCGCCGCATTTTCGAAGAAGAATGGTTCGATCCAGCACAAAATCCGCACAAAACAGTCGCGAGTTGTGGATGCAATTGTTTCTCAACAATCGTAGGTTTTCTGAACCCCAAATTCGTATATATTAATTGTCAAGATTAACGAAGTCATCAAAATGAAGATGAGCTTCATGACTGAAGATGATTTTGTACAATAATTGCTGACAATCATTATTTTTAAAATATTGCTCTATAAAGAAAATGCATTGTTCTTTCGTATAGCGCTCCATTTTTTCTCCAAAACGTCAGCTGTCCCTTTTTTATTTTTTAAGTGTGCATCACCGTACTATTAAGTGGCGTAAAATTCAAATTTTGCGTGAATTACGGGGCGCCCTTTACATAATGTCCCATAATTCAATTCTCAAAAATGTAACATGCTGTAAGCGGGAATGGGAAAAAATGGCTTCATTATTTCCCCTGTACACAGGCGCTCAAGCTGCCAGTGACGGGCCTGCTGAATCTAATCAGGTTCATGGTTTGACGTGCAGTTGTTGTCCATTATTGATGTACACAGCTTCGCGAATATTTGCCGTGCTCAGTCTCCGGAAAAATGCACCCGAACAGGGTAATTATTTCATTTGTTTAAATTTAGGTCATCTAGTCAACTGTGACATTGTGCAAGCACAAACACATTTCCCAGCTATTTGAGGACAACGCTCGTCATGTGTTTACCTCCGGTATGTAGAGTTTCGCTGTGCCTTCAATGTATGCGCTCACTTGCATATTTACGATCACGGTAAGTATCATCCAAAATGGATAGAAAGGAACTGCAGCTGTTTGCAACCTTCGAGGCCCTTGCATATGGCATATGTACGTGCATGCAAGTATGCTACGATTTAATTCGGTCTAGCCATGGAGGAACGAATTTGACCAGATGCGAATTAAACACGCACGCTTTGTCACTTAAACACTGCTTGGCATAGTTAATTAATTAAGTGTTTGATGAAAGTGGTACATACCGTACGCATATCTGCAGTCAGAGACTCTCCTACCAAGCAATGTATATGCTTGTACCCTCCTGCACGTGGATGTACATTCGAGGATATGTCTTTCCGTCTTTCCTGGTGCAGGTATCGGTTGTCAATATTAGCATAAATTAATTGGAATTCTCTTGGTGAATATTCCAGCAGGGAAGATTTACGCAAATGTAGTTGTAGAAAACGTTGACAACAACTCGATGTCAATCTTGAATGCAAATCTGCGAGTGTATTCAAATCCAGAAGCGTCACCTTAACATATGACGTACGTTCCTCCTACCAAGCTTTAATTCTGCCATACGCATTACATGAGAATCATTTCGTAGTAATCAATCTTCTCGCATAAATTTTTGATGTACCAGCTGTTAACAGTGTATGTGCTTAATGAAGTCTAATTTGCTTTGCATTTTGTAATGTATTCATGGATTTTTGTATCATTTGTGCCAAAATAGGAGTACATATGGATAGGCGTTTGGTTGAGCCATAACCGTAAGGAGTCCATTATCACAAAGTCGTTGGCAACCAGTTCCTTCAAATTGAATAGGAATTGCTAATAGCTTAAACGGAAATTAGGAGATTTAACCAATGCCTCGCAACGTGGGAGAGAGTACGTGGCTCGATCTGGATCGGAAAACAATAACATCTTGATTGATGTATTTTATATCACGAAATGATAATGGTTCCATTATCAATTAACCAGTTTCAATATTTAAAGGTTCAACTGCGGCGTAGTTAACCAATGACCAAAATATAAATGTCAAAACAACAGTAAAACCAAAAATATCATCGTGTTTAACTCTACTAACGAAAAATAGTTCAAATGTATTACCAAAATTCGGAGACGGTGACGGCAACAACAAACTAGTCTATAACCTAACAAACGCGCGCAGTGAGGCGATGAATATCGCCTGCCCCTTAAAAACACACACAAAATTCAATAGGGCAATGAACAATAAGTAGACTCGAGATTCCTACAAAGAAAGCTTGAACTCCTATAAAACTGAAGTCAAGAAAGCGAAAAGGAGCGGAATTCTGCGAAGAAATCAAAGAATCCTCGGTAGCACCCAGGTTCGGAAAGTTATCTCCACCTGTCCTAATGTACCCAGCTATTCCAAAAAGGAAGACGATCGTCATCAAACGAGGAATTACTCAAACTGCTGATGGACACCCACTTCCCGTGTCATTCAGTTGACTGCACCTTCCAAACCGGGTAAGAGCGACTCCTGTTTCTAACCCCAATACTCTGATAACGAGTCACAAGATCATGTGGGCCATAAAAAGCTTCAGTCCGTACAAGTCAACAGGACTAGATGGTATAATACCAGCTGAACTTCAATCATCCCTTGATTGGAGACCACCTCTTAAATCCACTATAGATCCTACTAAACTCGCACTATCTCAACATGCGTACAATAAAGTCAGATTCGTAAAAACGACCCTCCACTCTTTATTACGCACTATTGAGAAATCACTAAGCTTCAAGGAATATACCATGGTTGCATTCCTTGGCATAGAAGGAGCTTTTAACAACATCTACCCGCATACAATTGTACCGGCACTGGAAGAACTAGGAGTAGAAGCTTCACTGGTAGCACTAATAGCCCAACTACTCACGAGTAGAGTAATTAATGCTACTCTGGCAAACGCCTCTGCAAAAAGTTCAACCAGAAGAGGTACACCTCAAGGATGAGTACTTTCCCATATTCTCTGGAATTCGGCAGTGAATAAACTGCTACTACTACTGCAGAAGGCGGGCTGCAAAACTATTGCCTATGCGTACGATGTTCCTATATCGCCAAGTCTTGAGAGAAATACCTCGGCCTTATATAAGACAGTAGACTAAACTAGAAGTTCAACACAGAAGAAAAAACAAGGAAGGCCATCATGGCCTTATACATGAGCAAAAAAACTATTGGTCATAACTGGGGTCTCCAACCTTACATGACACAGGGGCTATTCACATCTGTCATAAGACCCATCCTATTATACGGCGTAATAGTATGGTGGACCATACTCAACGTCGGTACCTTAACAAATTAAGAAAGGTACAAGAACTACTCCCACCGATGCACTGGAAACTCTTCTCAATCTTACCCCTCTTCATATCTTTGGTAGGCAAACAGCAACCAACTGCGCAGATTGTCTAAAGACATGTCCTCAATAGTACGAAGCATTACTTCAATTCACCTGGACTACACCTCACCGCGTAACTTCTCAGAAAACGACTTCGAAACCTGATTCCGGACCTGTGGTATGGCTGCACCATTCCCTTTGGTAAAGCCATTCACTTTTACACAGATGGATCCCGACGGATGATGGAGTAGGTAGCGGCGTTTTATCGGAGGGTCTACACCCAAATCAGTTCGTCTACCTAATCACTGCAGCGTCCTCCAAGCAGAAGTAATGGCGATTAGCGAAGCCCTGTCCTGGTTCAGATGGAACGTGATATCCGCCCGCGATATCTGCACTTTCACTGATAGTTAAGTAGCAGTTCTCTATAAAATTAAGAATGTCAACGCCAGATGGTCGACAGGTAGTACCTGTCGAACCTCAAAACAAATCTGGCCACTTTTTGATCCTAAAAGATTAAGCGATCTTATTTCCCTACAGAGATTCAAAAATAGCACTGCAGTGGGTATAATTACAGGACACTGCCTTCTAGGTCTTCACGCAAAACGACGAGGTCGATTTTCCAACGACTTCTGCAGAAGCTGCCTAGACCAAGAAGAGGAGGAAAACACTCACCACTTCCTGCTCTTGCCACAATCAGGAAATCCACCATAGGCTCCTACTTCTTCGACATTCGAAGCGACCTCAGCAAAACACCAGTCAAAACTCTATTCAAATTCGCTGAGAGTCCCAAATGGATGTCGTAAACCCCTTTCATCTTTCTTTCTCTCTGTCTGCACACCCATGTGGCGGTGCAATGTGCCTACTCTGGCCTAAATGCATTGACTTGCTGATTCTACCTACCTACCTACGGCAACAACAAAAGAGCACAAACTCCAATTTTTAGTGGTAGTTCTCGTCCCTGTAGACAAGCATTTCATAGTCTAGTCAATTTGAGTCTAAATAAATGGATGTTCCCGTGAAAGTGAAACACCGGGTTTGTAGGTTTGCCTAGAACATTGCTAGTAAACGCCTACCACAACCGAACCAAAACAGTCGATTTCAAGATTTGGTCATCGCTAAGACCACTCTTATAACACGAAGTTAACTCAAGAACTAAAGCCACTCGATTATATAAAGGGAAGTATGTTCTAAGACTGGGTTCGGGATTGAAAGAAGATGACCAGATTCATCGCAAGTGATGAATCGGATTTTTGGCTAACGGCTTCGTCAACGTTATTGGTCAAGCGAAAACCATCAAATGCTTCAAGAAATACCACTTTATCCAAAATGTTTTCATGCTGGTTGTGTCAGTTGGTCGTTTTTTTTTATGAAAATTACCGTCACACTTCTGTCAATAGAGATTGCTGCATATATTGATGGCATGTAGTTTCAACAAAACGGTGCCAAGCCACACAATCAGGTGTAACAATCGACATGAATTCGATGAACGTGTTATATCGAGGAGTGTTCTTGTAGATTAGCCGCTTAGATCATGTGGCTTATTGATAGTGACCGACATGTTTTATGGGACTACATTAGATCAATTGTCCAACAAGCTATTAGCTATATATAGAATATTGAACGAGAAATAGCAGCCGTTTGTGGTGGCCGTGGCGTCGTGTGTCTGTGGGTCGACTGCTACGAATAGGTAGTGGATGTCGATCTGCATCTCTTGAGTCTTTTTCAGAATCTGCCGTAGTGTGAAGATTTCACTAGCCTGAAGTATAATAAAAAGCCTATGACTCATAAGTTTGGCATGCATTTTCAGATTAGTTGTCTAGTTGTCGAAATTACATATATTGTCGAAAATACATATATTTCACCACAAAAGTATTTCAATTTCTTGTTTTTTCATTGAAACTACGAAAATAAAATAGCACTCCAACTTAACGTGGAAAATTATTTATTTCATTCAAATCTGTAATATTTCTCAGGAAACTTCACCGACAACGCTTTATTAATGGAATCTGGAGTTGGTGCATTCGTTGCTCAAAGAAGGTGGTCTACCACTAAATTCCTTTTGACTTTGAGAAATGATCTGAAATTTTATTTATGAAAGACAAACGGTCGAAATGAACTTTTCGTGGGTGTAGTCAATACATCGTTGGGCATTGTGTATTTTGTGTTAAAGCACCCTGCCCGTGAGCATCGTCATCTGGAGCTGCTGGAGTTGATAGAAACGGAGCTCTTCACTATGTGTCATTAATTTTCATCTGGGCGAGAGGAAAAGTTTCCAACTCAACTGCTGAATGCCTTTTCCCACATTGCTTAATTCGATAGATTACCGAGAAAGATAAATGCTAAAAGCAATTTTCATCAAGTGCTTTGAGGTGAGGAACTGTTCTGCATTCAGGAAAATATATACTCGTATACAAACGGTAATGATTTCTAAAAGTTTGTCACCTGTTCACCATTATATATGGGGAGGCTCTGTACTGTTCAGTTCATTTTGTTGGAGGGTTTTACCTAGAGTAAAAGGAAGGGAAAACCTGTTAATTGATTTGGTCATTTTAATTGATTGGTTGAAGTTTCTAACCATTTCAATCCCATTGTGTTTTTTTCCGTTACCTTGGATATGTTTGTTGCATTCGGATTGGCTGTAAACATTGCTGCGCCACAACTTTCCTATCGGTTTTTTAGAGGATTGAATCGGGAAAAAATAGATTCAAGTTGGCTGAGTCTTATTCCACCGCAACTAGTAAATTCTCTGAGGGACTGTGAAACAAATCGAGGACTGCAGTGCAAATTTAGATTGAATTAAGTAAAGTGAATTGAACGAATTTGGTGCGATTGATTTCAATTGCCAATAATTGTTGTGATTATAAATATAAGTTAGCTCACCTTCTTCTACTTCCTTTACAATTTGCGTAGTTTTTTTGGTGTCTAGCGAAATATGGTTTATAATGAAAAGCAAATTCGGGATGGATTAACGATAGGTATATATTCTAAAGATGGATGCTGATGGCACTAAAGGGCTTTTTGGAAAAGGGCCATCCGCATTATTACTCGATTGTAGCTGATTGTAGCAGAAAGACAGAAACCATAGCGATTAAAGGGATACTGTCCTGTCTTAAGAACTATTTGATATCCAAAAGGGACACATCTGTTCAGACAGACATCCGCAGTTCCTTGACAATGTCATTTTCTACTTCACATCTCTTAATTGCCGGCTATCTCTCTACGAGATGATTGGACATTTGTGTGGATACCGGGCAGTAGCAAAGCCGACGATGGATTTTCTCGCAGAACCAGGAGAATATCCATCCTATATTTAACTCGCTACAGCCTACCATCTTATAAAGTTTTATATAATTAAAGTAACCAACCACAAATTACTAGAAGGCATCCCTTGCCTTAAAAGAATTCATATATGGACAGCCACTCAAACTTAAACGATCCAGAGAGTGTCTGCTCAGACTAAGCAAACCTGCACTCAGGACCCTCATAGGTATTCTGACAGGACACTGCGCCAATAGGTTACGGGTATATATGCATGTTTCAAACGACCTAAGTGTGGCTGCTATATACAGCTAACCTAACCTATCTTACAAATGCGAATCACTTTGTCTTAAATGAGATCCTATGTTCACAGGTACAACTGTGATTGCGATTTCCAAATCACAGTGAGATTAAACAGTGAGTTTTGAATCTATGAACGTGGAAATTTTATTCATTGATTATGCATGTGGCAATTCTAGGAACAATTAGTATACGACAGAACTCAAACAATTAAGAAATCATCAGCACAGTAAAAAAAAGTTCCAAAAATACTAATCTTTTGTCGTTTAACAGTTGAGCACCTAATTATAATATAGTTTTTATTAATTCACTTCAAATACGACTCCGGCTGCTCCTGATTTCGAAAACTTTTTCAATTTAAAGGAACTTAATATTGAGTTTTTCTTCTCTTTCATTCCCAAAATCACTATTTTAAGTCAAACATTCTGCATTGTATCTCTCTGTATCATTATGCTGTCCTACTACGTTCTGATTTACAAACCTACTTTAACCACATGTATGAAGTTCAAACTTTTGCCACTATTATCGTATGCAGAAAACGTCCAGGTTTCCCCCTCTATGTTTTTTTGCCCAACTCTGGTTGATGTATAGCAACTCAATAGCTTCGCTGTTTAAATCAAAGTAGATCGCAAACTGAGACAAAGATTTTTTAATCACTGTGAAAAGTCGCCGTTTGTGTTATTTTGCTCAACTCAACAGCGTGTAGAAGGTACACTAGTTTATTTTGTGCATTAATTATTCATCTTTGGCTATTGAGCATAACCATAGATTATTATCGAATGTGGTGGTTTCATCCTGACAGCATTATATCCGTCCTATCTTTTAGCAGATGTCACCCGCAGACTTATCAGTCATTAATCGGTGACTCGTTACCTCTATCAAACCACAAATGAAAGTGCATAGTCGCTAGTTAAGCATCTGCACAATGCTCTCTTCCAGGAATCGTATTATAACCATCCGATGTCCAGCAGGAGTAGCTAGAGATTTGTCAATGGACATTATTCGCTGTGACGAATAGTGTCTCCACTTTGCCAAAAGTAATCAACGTGAAACAAAGCACGAGCACGAGCGAAACCCAGTAAGGCCCGTCATAAATACGAAGAATAATTTCGAGAATTATCCTGCATCGTTGCAAAATCCATAATCATACACGCCCCAGCAGACATTCACAATGGGGATGAGGACATGAACTTTCTTAGTGGAACTGGAACTGGGAACTGAAGCTGTCACTGCTGAGCGAATACCGAATGGCCATATAATACAAATGAATCTTGTACATAGAGATAGCTTCGACTACGAAATTTATTGGATACCGAGAGATATGGCCATCCACGCTTTTGTCTCTCAACCAGAACCCAGTCATTGACAGGGACACACATTCATCACTATAAGTGGAAGCCATATATTATTAACAATCCTTTCGAGAAACCATGCGTACGAACTGCTAAGACAAAGGTGATCCATCAAACGGTTTAAATAGGTTTTATTGGTGTACTATCATGAGTCCTATAAACGACGAGCAATGCAGCAGTAGCTTCGCAGTAACTGTAGATGACAGATTGTTATGAGCAATATATTTATGGCGATACGTACGTAGAATGCATACGTTCTCCAATTCCATGATGCAAACGAATTTTTGAAGGCCTTATTAAAATCGACGGAGCAGGGCATAGATTTATACTTAAGTCAACGATAATAAAATGGACAATTGCTCGCTGAAGCAAATTGGTTACAAGGAAAATCGCTGCTCTTAAGATAAGGGACACGCTTCCGCTGCGAGGATTGTTTTGATTATTTATCTCATCTATTATATTAAAGCAAGCAAAATTGGGCACATTTTTATGTCTCTTCTATTACAATCCATCTGAGGCCACGAACGGCGATTTACAACTGTCTATGGTGAAGGCTGAAATCGAATATTTTGAGAAGCTATTCCCGATAAGGATGTGGCTTTTGAAGTGCTAATAAAAGCGAATGGCCTTGTTCGTTTGTTGATAGGGATCTTCTTTGAAATAATGAAGGGATATTTTAAATATTCTTCAACAGAAGGCCATCGCTTAGCATTTAAACATATTGCTGAGTAATTTTTGTAATCGTTCGTATTGGTCTGTGAGGAAGTAGAGACAAATAATTGGGGAATTACCACTTACTTATTACCTGGCCATCAATGGCTGTTTCTTCAACGATTTGCGTAATGTCTCAGGTTCATTTGAAAATTATAGGGCAACTCATCGCACCAAGGATTACCAACTTGTCAAAGAATTTGCAGAAAGTTAGTAGGAACTAGGTAGGAAATACCGCGTATAAGATCGGGTGCTATTTAATTTGTCGCAAGCAATTTTAGCAAACATTCCATTCTGAATACGATTGACTGACAACCGCCTTTCGGCTTGGTTAAGGTAAATCGCTACGAAAGCTATACATATTATTTAATTTAATATTGTATAATATATTTTTTTTTGTCAAGATATTAGTTCTTTTATAACGTAAAACACTTACTCTATGCGACTATGCATAATTTACAACTGTGAATAACAGCAGTGTACTAGTATAGTTATTCTCTGGCTGCTTTACGGCAATATATACCAATATATGCTATCGCTACCGCTAAACATCTTCTGAAGCTTAAAACGGTTGATCATTCAGCTTGATCAGAATGAACAGGCCGACTCAAAGGACTTTTATTTTCGTCATCATTAGGCACTGCGCCATTGGAAGTCACGCTTTTAGATTGGGTCTTCCCAGCAATGACTGATGAAGCTGCGGAGACGACGAAGAGGAGGACAACTTAGTATGCACTTTCTCTGCAATTTCAGCGCCCTTTCATTCCTTAATAACCTGGCCGAGCTAAGCAATGTTAGTGTCGTCTAACTCCATCGTCAAAAGGTAACATTACTGGTGACTGCTGCCCGTACATACTGGAAAACTTTCGTGTACTCAATTTCGATCAATTAGAGCTCCAAACCGCCCACAACAGGGGTGGGAGATATACAATTCTGAACTTATTTTTAAGCTACGTTTAAACGGCTCGTCTTCGCTTGACTTTTTCATGTCACCGTTCAATATATTAATGGGTGGCGCTACAGCCCGTAGAGGGCCAGGGCCTAGCTTCTCAGCAAGCACGTGTTGGGCGTGCTATTGTTCTATCACGAGTGGAAATGACCTACAATCTTATGCCGACTCCGAACGGCCAAGTTTTGGGAAGCTTTCTCTAGACAGTTATACTCTTTGAGCATTGCCAGTGACTTGAAAGAGAAAGAGTTGGGGCCGTGAAAAGTGTTCCTTGGCGAACCAGGAATCGAACCTAGACGGGTAGGTCCATTTCCACAACGGCAAGAGCGTCACGAATATTGGCCTCATTCAAAGTGTTTGGATTGTTAGCGAGCCTCACAGAAAATAAGCGAATGGTGTCAAGTCGCATAATCCCGGATGTCAATTGATGAACGTTCGCCGTTCCTTCACAAGGAAAGCGTTGTGGTCACCCGGCCTCAAATCTTGCGTTACCACTTACACGGATATAGATCGAAATTCAAACTAACTAGCTATGCTCAAATCAGCTGACCGCAGTCGAATCTGTATTTTTGGGTCTTCTTCGAAACTGGCCGGTATGTTTTCTTCATTTCGCACCAATCTCTGTTGGTGGCTTTAGGTCCAAAAGATTGTACTCATGCTCAAACTTTTCGACCGTACGACGAATTGCCTACACTCACGTCGAAATTCACGTTGAATTCGGCAAGTGTAAAACGAAGCAACATTGATAATGGAACAAAGTATGGGAAATTGTTATAGCAAGAGTTCTTAATAAAACTCGTGACTGTGTGACAGGCATCATATTCCGTACATAGTATTAGTCATCATATTGCGTGTGTTAAATCCATTTCTTTAAGATTCTTCAATTTGTCTTCTGGCTTTTTGAAGCCAATAGTGCGATTTGCATTCGAGGAGTAAACCAAATACATGATCGAGGAAACCCGTCTATCTCGTCCATACTTTGTTCATTGTTTACTAGGCAACATTTCCCTTGTTTCATTTGTGTGATTGCTTGAAGTTTTCTTCTCCAGAGTAAATATCTGCACATTTACTGTGAATATGCAACACCACTCCTCTTTCGCTGGTTGCTGGGAGAGTTACCTCTGCAACTTTAGTTTTACATGCAGATACCACCCACGTTGACCGGAACAATAAATAATCTTCGAAAGTTTGCAATTACTATGAGACAGGTACCATAAAGTTCGGGAACAGCTACTCTACCAATTGCTTATGACCAGCAGTACAAAGTTAAAGTTTGGTGTGAAGTGGTAAGCGATGGCGTCAGAATTTACTTGCAGCAAATTTTTCGAGAGGTTTCTAATTAAAAATATATGCGAAACTGTTTCTACTTTGAAAACATGGTTTCTAGTGTATCATAATGTAAATACATACAAGCACATTCTGTCCAACTACAACGAATAATCGATCTCAAATTCCCTACCAGAATAATGATGAGATGATGAAATAGCTACTGCTGATTGAAGTACTTAGCTAGTGACTTGGGAATAACTTAAACTGGATATGGAAATTGTTATTTCAGATACCGCACTTGAAAAACAAGGAATTATCACGACCTAGCTTCAGCCCAGAAATATCACTCAAATACTCAAACACTGATCGTGTACAAATTAATCAAATGGCTTTTTGCCGCGCTCTTGCAGGTTTACTGCTGAAGATTTACAGGAACTATCCTAACATTGTAAGCCGACATCATTTAATCTCTTAACTGTATGACAGATAAAACGAAAATTATAAGGAATATCGTCTTACGTTACAATGAAAAGTCAACTTTACAATAGCGTTCCTTAACATTTTCACTACTAAGTTAAAGGGTTGTTCGGTTGATCGGAAGATCATCTTAATGCACTCAGATAGCGAGGCGTTCAAGTTTAAAAATTCCAAACCTGAACTGAAGTAAGACTTCAATAAGTGACGACCATGTCTGATTGTATGTTTAAATTCAAGAAATATATGTTAAGCTTTGGTTTTATATAGAAACATGCATCAATGTAAAGTGAAAGTTTGCAATCGCTTCAAGAATAGTGATAAGCGCTCGTTTCAAAGATTCAATATTCAAGTATCGCCTACCATATGCCATTGTCTGATTGCACTGATTGCACTGAGCACACCTTTTTTTCCTTACATCGCGGTTTTATGTAATGGATTGCATTTGATATCTCCATTTCACTTTAGTGCTGTGTACCTGAGCCGGGTCAAGCGATTTGCGACTTGCGAACTTCATAAGCTCTGACCTTTCATTCACTTGCCATTTTCTTCGTTCACACATAGCGAACAGATAGCGGAATAGAGTAGAGTAGTTGTCGTGCACTTTATGAATCGCGTTGTTAGATTGACATTTCGCCATGAAAGTGTTAATTTAATTAACTTGATTTTGTGAAGAATTCTCCTGATACCAAAATTTGATAATTCAACTCTTGGCGTACCAAGAAGAATACATTTTTCTCTAATTTTGTTCAAAATTGGTTATTTATGAAAATTAGAAATTCAGTACAAGGCCAGGTAATAGCTTCTCCGCAACCACTCGTGGTGTGCGTGCTATTGTTCTATCACGAGTGGAAGGGACCTACAGTTTTATACCGACTCCGAACGGCCAAGTTTGAGAAGCTTTTTCTAGACGTTAATACTAGTCAGAAATACCTCTCTGTGGCTCACTGTTCGACGTCTTCGCTTAGCAGATTTTGGGCGCTAAGGTAGTGTTGTCCGTGGACCGAGTTTTTGAGGGTCATGGTTGTCTTGTTACAATGATTGCTGATTGATTCTATCTGAGCTTGACTCGTTATAGCTTGTTGCTGTAATGTTTTCATCGATCCCTATCGAAGACTACTTTCGTCCTTCATTCAACATGGTCTTAAGGAGTGAGTGTTGCTTAGAGTGTATATATATTATATTAATGGTTGTCGCATTCTCGAGGGAGTCGAAGAAGTGTGTGTCTTCTTTCTTCTTTTTTGACAAGTTGAGCAGTTAGTTAAAAGACGCTCCAGTTTTGCAATCTTTTCTGATGCTCTGCGATTCCTGCACACGTTGATTGTGTCGAAGTGTAATTCAATAAGACGGTGTCTTGTGATAATGCCAAATACTGAATTCTGGGATTTGGAACCAGATAAATTCGTTGATACGGAAGAAGTCTTAGAGGAAAGAAAATAAACTGAACAATTTTTTTTGGATTTGATGGTTTTTTTTTTGCAGCTTGCACAAAGTACTATCTACGAGGCCTTCAACCATTTTGTATAGCGACTTACGGAATGTGATGCATCCACATAGCAGCCTGAACCAATGTACTGTGCTAGTAATTTGCAATACGGAATACAATTACTTTACCTGAAGTGTATAAACCCGAAGCCATACATCTTAGAATCGACTTTTAATGAATTTTTAGAACCATGTTTAGTGATGCAGCTGATGTTGTTTTTAATGACCTAGTGATGCACATTCACATTAGACTTCCCTTTGATATGCATCATAATTCTATTTAATGTGAACGTCTGTATTGATCAAAGAAATAAACATTCGTTGTACTTTCTAATAAATATACCTTTTATTGCAATCGAATATATCGATGGCAAATAAAAATGGTATACCTATTATGTGCTAAGATTAAAATTAATTGTTCAAGCTATATTATAACAATATTAGCATTTAATTATTAAGAACTTATATAGACACAACAGTGACAACAAATGTGAAAACCACTGAATCCCCTTCGTTAATATCTGATATGATAGCAAAGCCTAAAAAGATAACAAGCCCGTCTGCGATTCCCTTACATTGAAAGAAGATTTTAATATAAACAAATTACATTTTATGAAAGGCGCACAAATAAATCCAGGAATTCACTCTAGAGCATAAAAGGAAGAATTTCGAACAAAATTAATAAGTAAACCGACGAAAAAACTGACGTACGTACATATACTAGCCGAAGAAGAAACACTTGAACAATACTTTAAAGTAACCCCAATTTAATCTTCATAAGCTGTGTAAAAAATTCATGCCATGGCATTTTTTTTTTTTTATAATAATTGGGATGTCTTGCTTTCGGTTTCTGGGGTTATTTTGGTTACTGTCGGGGCTTATTTGTACGACAGCACGACATTCTTCAGACATCTAGGGACGAAAATATTAAAACACATACTGTCTCCAATATTAGCCTAACGTAGTCATACAGACGAGAAGTTTATTTCCTAAACACAAGTAAGAGCATTCGATGTAATGAATATTTCAATTTGCATGAATTTGGAAGAGGGAGCGAGAGAGACAATTTTTGGCAGTAAGGCATCTAGTTTCGATCCCAACAAAAAGTTAATGTATGAGTGTACAAACATATGTACATACATCAACTATGTATATGCTTCCGTATGCACAAATTGTGGGTAACTTGTATAAATTTAATGGATGCGCAAAACGGATGAATACTCCTCTACATTTTATATTGTCCACATGTCATAATAAAGTGCTAGTACACAATACAGAAATATGTAACATAATGGAATAAAAGGAGAAGTTAGACGTCGATATTCAAACTAGTTGAGCAAATTAGCCCGATAGATAACTCTAAGAGAGTATTATTAGTGTCCATTGAAGAGAATTGAAATCTATAGATGGTGGTAAGTGGTGACCACACTCACATTTTAATTTTGAAATTAAGTATTTCATTCATGATTCAAACGGTAGGCAAGTGCTTGTTAGCCGAACAGACAGCGTCATACCATTCTTCGGCTGCCACTTTGACTCATCATGAACTGTATTGCGGCTCAAAGAAGCAAGTAAAATTGAATATACAAACTAAAGAAAAAGAAACAAATCCTGGAGAGGTTTCCAATAGGCATGGGTAGATATTAAAATTGAATAAAATGAGTTCTGAGTGAGATTTTTTTCGAAAGGCATATCATATTCATTTCGCATAGATCAGGATGACTTTTAGTGATTGCACGGACTATGTTGAGAGACTAGTCCTTACTGTCTTAGACCAGCGTGTCGAATCGCTCCATCTCCGTCCGTAATTCCAATCAATATCCACTTAGAACTGCTTCTGTGGCGAGTTAGTGAGCACCCTGCATTATCTATGTCCATTTTCCTATAGCTTTTGCGCCAATTTGATTTTATACGGATGTAGGCTTAGACTCTGATGCAAAATTTAACAAGTTGATGCCTTCGAAAAGCAAATTTCGCGTATGCGGCACGGAGTTGACTACATCGACCCCTACAAATTCTCATAATTATATAAGGTATGTCAATAAATTACATATATTGATAAATCTTATTGAATACCCATAGTAATTAAGAATTAAGCCATATTTAAAGACATAAATTGTGTACAATTCAAACCGATCAGGAAAGAACGTGCAAGCAGACTAAAGGTACAGTATTTTTAAGAATTGGAAAAAAACGCCCTATAGTAGGCCCTGGCATGTGATGCAGCGCCATATTATATATGTATATTAAGCAGTAAGGCATACATAATGAATATTCGTGCTCATTCGTCATTTTTGTGCGGTCAGTTGATAGAAGCACACGGGTATCATAATCATCATATTCTAACCCGCATTATCCCCTACAGGGGTATCGGGGGTAATGCACGCTCGAGATATCTATAGGCAACTCGATCCTCCGCCATCGACTTTAACTTATCAGGATTTGTACCCAAGCGCATCCGGGCGAGTTTTTGGGCTTGGTTCAACCACCTTGCTCTGGGGCTCCTATCTGATGGAGTCGAATTCAAGGCACATCTTGAAAGTCGTGATGAAGGGGACATTCGTGCCACGTCACCAATCCATCAAAGCATAGCCCTTTCCGTTCGAAGAAGCAGCTGCTCTACATTGAGTTCCTCGCGTACTGCCGTGTTTCTCGCCCTATCCCGTCGAGTAACTACCACAGCAGCTCGAAGAAATCTCATTTCGGCAGCTTGTATTCTTTCGGTCATTACCCAACTTTCATGACCGTAGGTGAGAGTTGGAACAAATACTGAATTGAAAACCGCTAACTTATCTTTTACACCAAGCTTGGCCTTCCTGATTACAGATCTTCCGATCTGTTTCAAAATTGAGCCAGCTTGGCCAATCCTAGAAGAAAGCTCAGTGTTACTCCTCCCATTACTCGTGAAAATGACGCTCATATACTTGAACATCCCTACTTGCTTCAATGGGACTCCACTAACATGTAGAGTGTATTGAAAAGACGTTCTAGAAATACCATAACCTCTACTTGATTTGTTTTGTAGAAAACCATTAAAGAACTCGAGCCATTTGACATCGAATTCCCCCTTTTGGACAAATTGAAGAACCGTTATCGTAAGCTTATATTAAGGAAACAGTAAGATAGACGTCATGTCTTGGGTATGACATGGCCAATGTTAGAATAAAGAGCAAAATAAGGCACCTTGAATGGAAAGTAATATTCCTTATAAATAACAAGCCTTAAGCCTAAGGAATGTGTTATATTGAAATAAGGACTATTTAAGCCTTACTTTGCCTTTTTTCTTGCTCGGAAGATTCAGCAGATGTTTTTCTCTGCAATGACGGCCCATGCATACGGCGCATTCTCAAATTGGGCAATTCCCAAGGAGAAAGTAACATTTCTTAAATACTAAACACATTTTTCTCGTACCGGTGATGTACTTCAATGGTGTTTTCCTTGCGTTTTGATAGGTGTGACAAGCACTTCATCGTGCTTAAATAATGTAGAGACTCATCTATATGTATTCATATTCAATTGATTGGGATGCATTTCTAAGCAGCCGGGCCGCTGGTCTTAAGGTCAATGGTGAGAAGACAAAATCTTGCTGTCGAGCAAGAATCGATCCGCGACACACACCAAGGACAAAACATTACTATCGACAGCTATAATTTTGAGGCAGTGAAGAGGTTTGTCTACCTCGGGCAAACGTGAACTCCACAAACGACAACATAGTGTAGATGCGACGTAGATTCGCCCATGGTAAAAAAAACAACTAACTTGAAGGACCAAAATCCAACCAAAACTTTATGGAGCCGAAAGTTATTGATAAGCAAAACAGCAGAGCTGATTCTAGGTGCCTTGGAAAGGAAATTTCTAAGACATAGTATCCGACGATACGTCGTATTGTCCCATCTGCGACGAAGGTGAATGCAGAAGAAGACACAACCGCTTGCTCTACGAGCTATGGATGTAGTCCGGAAGGCAAAAATCTGTAGTCTACACTAGCTCAACCGCCAAGCGCTTAAACACCAATGCTCCAGCAAAGCGGGTCTTCGAGAAGAGAGGAAGATCGAACCTCTGGCTTATAGACCAGTCATCGCGGACGCAAGATCAATTGGTATTGATGACTGGAAGCAGCGTGTCCAGGACCGTCAACGATGGAAGGCAGCGATTGCTCAGGCTCAGACCCTCTACGAGGCACAGGCCTGATAAGGATGTGCGGGCGCATTCCTCTTATGACAGCCCTATCCTGAAGGCAATCATCTGCCTGAGTCCGAAAAGATAATTAATAAAGAAAGTTGTGAAAATGTGAATTTTTTTGTTTTTATTTCTGGTTGATCGTACCCGTAAGACAAGCAATAGAAAAATGTGTCAGTTTAATCTACGTAAAAACGGTCTTGGGCGTTGTGGGTATATGCGTCGACTCCTACGCACTTGGACCAACATGTCTAGGTTCGATTCCTGGTACGACAAGAAATACTTTTCACGGCCCCACCTCTTTCGAGCCACTGACAATGCTCAAGGAGTATAACTGTCTAGAAAAAGCTTCTCAATCTTGGTCGTTCGAAGTCGGCATAAAACTGTAGGTCCCTTCCACCCGTGATAGAACAATAACACGCACAACACGAGTGATTGCTGAGAAGCTAGGCCGTGGCCCTCTGCGGGCTGTAGCGCCATCCATATTATTATTATTATAAACTTGGTCTTAACTGAAATAAATCCTATATTTCTATACTCAATTATTCTCAAGTTTTTAACTAAGGATCTACTTGTCGCCGAATTGCGTAGACCATACAAACCTCTCTTGACATCACGGCTTTTCAATCAATCGCATACAACCAATCTCAGGAATTATGAGAGAGTGCGCCTCACCGGCTTTATTCCTCCCGAAGCGTACCTATAGCTGGACACAGCTGGCCACAAGATGTCCTGTCATCCTGTCAACAAACGGAATGACGCTCGCAGTCACGAGAATCTCTAACTTTTCAGCAGAGCAATCTCTGCTCGAGACAAGAGAGAGTCTGCCAAAGAACGGCAGTCATATGGTGGTTACACCAAAATAAGTCCTCGCCGCCGCTGGCTTTCCAAAATGACCCGGTAATTGACCATGGCTGCCAACTTACATAGTCTTTAAGCTAGTTCTTACGATAAAAAAAATGAAAACAGAAAATGGAAAAAAAGATATAAATCAAAAAAGGTGGGTATACATACATAAATTAAGCCAAGGTTTTGACCAGTTTTCTTGGCCAAACAAATCAAGTAATAAAGATTACCTGAAGACAGAAAAAAACATAGTCTAAGCCGAATGGCACATTTACAAATAGTTCAGAATAGCTTATAGTACCCGTATAGAGTCAGTAGGTTAGATGAAAGAACGATTGTTAAGTTAGTTAACCTATTCGAATAAACTTTGGAGTCCCACCATGAAATCTTTTAATGGAAAATGCATCGGTATTATTGTTACCAGGTTCACCCGCTAACAATGTTCCCTTTCATCTCTAAATGTAATTCAACTGTTGGTTCCTGGTAAATGTACTAATTTGTCAGACAACTGTCTAGGTGGTTTTGTTGTATATTGTTCCTTTTAGTGTAGTCCCCATACACCACGAATTGTCCAATTGCATATTCGTGGTGTTTCCTTAATAGAACTGGTAATTCCATGTAGAGAATATAATACAGTTCTTTCATGGTGGAATAAATATTTTCCTAGAACTACGCAGCATTGTTCCTTCGAAGATGTTTAATGGGATGGCAACACTGGCAACTAGATCAAACATTCGCATTGTGTATCAGAAAAAAAATAAAGAGGAATAGTGGAATTTTAGGATGAAGATGTCCAGATGAAGAGAAGGAAGCTGTTCCTTAAAAGACTTATGACAAAATGTAACCTGATCGGCATAATTCGGCACATGCCGACCACTCGTATTGCTCGTATTAGTGTTCCTTGGGCAGAAACGATTTCTTCACAGTAACGCCATGTCCGTCAGTATTACAATATAAGTATATCGACAGTCCAATATATGCATGTACAGTTAGTCACAAAATTAAGTATTCATCAACGCAGGCAACTTGATGCTGCTTACTTACTTTTGAGGTCGAACTTCAAATGAAACCTTCAACTTTACACTTAAAAGAAGACCCGATGTCTCTTAAAATGTCACCCGAACCTTTGGTTGAGACATATGTTAGAAAAATCCATTTGTGATTCAAATCCACATCTTGGTAAATATTCACTTTGATGAGACTAATTACGTCTGTAAACAAGAATTAACTCGCAGAAAAGTAAGCAATTATTTGGCTCAGCCAACATACATGCGTTAATTCATGCATCCTGCCATTAAACCGCAGTGCAAAATCATTTTCTCAAAGCGAAATTTAATCCATCATTACAAAAGTAACAGAACCCACAAATTATGCTTGACGCACATTAAGAGTACGATTATTATTTATAAACGTTTTAATCATGCAATGAATTTGAGCTGTCATAATGTTGTCTAATTCTGCTTGTGGATTCTCCACACTGCTTGAAGTTAATGCCGAATATTATCGTTGTGCATGCTTACACTTGCGTACATATTCGTGGTGTTAAGCATGCAAATCCACGTCAGGGAATATATGCAAAGAATAAATCGCCATACAACCAGAACACAGATGGTTACCCTTAAGGACCTGTGCTATGAAAAACCAAGGCGTATGTGCATTATGTACATTCTTCGTGTACATTTTTGATGAATTGTTAATAGTATATGCGATTACTCGGAATTGTAGAGCACCTGTTACAAAGACATGGTTTTGTTGCTTGTCGCACTTTAAAGCAGTTATGGGTTTCTTTATGACTGAAAATTCACAGCTTAAGGTTGATTGTTTCTATGTAACTGAAAAACATAAGATGTGCACTTCGTTTTTCTGTTATTCAAAGCGATGTGTGAAAAACGTACGTAGGTAGTTAGATTCCTTATGCATACATATGAATCTCGTTAGCAATGAAAAATAATAGATCAAACTCAAGAAGGAATTGAGTAATAGAGTCATTTCTCGAAAAACCAAGCTAGCTATATACAAAACGTTAATCATCAGATGTATGACGTAGGGGCATGAACAATGTCGAAAGCGGAACAAGAACTCTTAAAATTCGTTTTTTTGTTGTTCATGTCCAAACCTTGAATGTGCTGTTTTTGCTGAGCAATTGTGAATGAACACTGCGAGAAATAATTTAAATGCGATTGTAGCACAGCCACAAACCATGAATCACGACATCTGCTGGATAATTTTAGTATTCGCACGCATACTAGTGTTGACACAAGACAAAATGGTGTCAGCGCCCCTTGATGGCAATTTTTATATTCTGAGGGAGTAGGAGTAATAAACTCGAGTAAACTCGAGTTTAACACGAAATCCGTAGTAATAAACGAGCAATCTACTTCTAAAATCGACAAATATTTAGATGTGGCCGAGTCGTATCTAAGTCGAATTTCAAAGTGACAGTTTAATGTTTCAAAATGAGTTTCGAACGAATTTTGCAAGATTTGGAAATTATTAATGATTCGGAAAATAATAGAACATGTATAAAAATGTATAAAACACGATTCAATGCACTAGAGTATTACAGTGATGTTGAATTTAAGAAAAACTATAGATAAGTTCATTTGTTTGGAAGCATACATTTCATATAAATAAGTCTTTCCATAAGATTTTCTTTTTTTTTTATTTTGAATCTGCAAATTAATAAACTCCAATTGCGTTTCGAAAAGCTTTTTTTGCTGTGCAATTTCCATTTCGATTTGCTCAAACCTTTTTTGCATAACATTTTGCCCAGTGACACATTTTTTCGATGCAGTTGATGTCTGGTTCTTCTTTTTCGCTGAATCAAAACTTGATGTTGAAACCAGTTTTGCCTTCGGCGTCAAATCAGCTACCGCAATTGGCTTCTATTTGAAAGGAGCATCGCTGTCGAATGTCTCAACAACGTAATCAAAATCTTGCGGGAACAATTCTTGAATGGCATAGTCGAGGCCATCTGGTTCCTCAGGCTCGACTCCGCCACCAGTTGCATGAGTTTCCCTTCGAAAACTGGCTACATATATTGGTTCGTGCTGAAGTCTTCATCCTCATCCACAGCGCCTTTAATTTTGGCATTGGCAAATAGACACCAATGCTGGACATTTCATCGGCAATTACCGTCCACGAATCCCATTTTTTTGCTATCTGTTGGTATTGTTCATTTTTGAATCCATGATATTGACGTAAGGAGCGACTTATCTTTCAGGAATTCTTTCTCTTCAACTGTCCAATTTCGCTCCCTTTCACGTTTCTAAATATGAATAATAGATCAAATTAATTAATGAAAGTGAAATTTGTGAATATTCGAATTGCCATTTCAAATCAAAAATCAAATTTGCAGTTTGTTATTCTGTCAAAATCAGCTGTGCTAGCTCACAATAGCGAATATGTCAGGTTGAGTCACAATGATTACGTTAAATTCGAGTTTTGTTAAAACTGATTTATTACTACGAAAACTTAAAAGTACCTTAGCTACACCTAACAAAATTCTACTTTAGAAGCGACTTTATGATTTTCTATTACTAAGGGACATTGAATCAGTTATGCGGCTTATCATGTTCCATACATTTATTTTTATTTTATAAAAGGAAATGAAATGTTTACAGAATCCGTTGCGTGCGTTTCATGTAGATTCCACAAAATTGTAGTTCCTGCTGCGTTAAGAGGTTAACAAATGAATGCGTCCCGTTTTGCAATCCACACTCAGATTACTGTTTCATCCATTCCAATATAAAAACAAAACAAATCCGATCGAATATCAAAAACTAACTCATCTAACACAAACCGCTATCTGTCAAACTCACAAAAAGTTGGAAGTTGAACTTCATCCGGCGTGATGTGTTCCACTTGGAGAGTGCTTTTGCGGTCTATCTCCTTCTCATACCAGCTTATGAGCTGTCACTATTTTGACAGCACGCAACAGATTCTATGGGCTGGGGCCTTGACACTCGCGCCACTGAAACACTACCACGCTTCGTACAAAGTGCACAAGGGAACCGCGTCAGATTTGTTTACCCTTTTGACCATATAAATAAACATCCAATTAAAATTCATGAAAGTAGACCCACTGCTGCCTCGAACAGCTGATGCAGGAATGCTGCCCAAAGCAAATAATATATGGAAATACACACATACATTCAACGACAAAACAAACACAATCAATTTCTTGAAAATCAAGAATCTTGTACCGACGCGACGTAAACAAAGTACGTATAGCGCATGCGAGTTCACCATATCAAAGGTGATTACGTCATTTTATTCCGGAGTGCAAGCCAACCAGGCATGTTTGGCTGAAGTCTGTGCGGCGCCCTTACATGATTCAAAAGTAGTCGTCGCTTTCACTCAGTTCGAGTGACTTGGAATTCCTGTACTTAAATTCGTAGATTTTATTTATATGTTCGCATTCAATCCGTCGTGATATTTATTTGATTTTTAATAATGCCTTCACGGTGTGAGTTTTTTTACGACCGGCCAGATTCGGTCTACTACAGTGGTGACGTACTGAATGGGAAAATTGTTTTAACCACCGACAAAGTGAAAAGTGTTAGAGGTAACTGCATGCACTCATCTATATCTTAAGCATATGCACAAAAACACATGTGCACATGTTTTTGAAAGTTTAAAGGTGGAACTACAATTGTTTTTTGTTTGTTTTTTGGGTGTGTTTTTAATGAATATGAATTACTTGAAGTATCGGGTAATTAAAATACGCTAGCATACACATGTACATACGAAACGTTTCGAGACCATTTAATAATATTGGTACACATCCAAAGTTGTTTGTATTTGTTGATAGTTGTTGTATTGTATAATATTATTTTGTTCTCAAAATAGAGAGATAAAAGTTGTGGAAAACAGCGCATAAAATCGTAGCATCGCCCCCCTTTTATCGACGCAGTATTTACATTCAAGCATTCGTCGGCATATGTGACCATGAACTGGGCATAAACAGATATGTACATAAGTATGTGAAGGTCGCTAACACCATCAAAAATGTGTACAGATAAAACACACTCGAAAGCCGAAAAGTAATAAAAAGTTCTCTTTCGTATTATACATTTCAAAAAAGGAATAATCAAAAAAAATAAAAATAATTTACAGTGACAAACAGAAGTATTTGCACAAAAACCGGCTGCTTACTCGTAATATTCGTTTTCTAATATCTATCTTAATGAGACTATGAAAGTTACCGTAAAATTACATTTTTACCAATTTTAACCATTTTTCTCATAAGAGATATCTTATGATTGGCGTAGTGCTCAAAACATACACGAACATAACTATGCCCTCGAATCGCTAGTGCAGAGTTTCCAATGTGGCGTCATCTGTGTGGCTCTTAGTGTCGTTCTTTGGAATCCACATGTCGTTGGTGTCCATATCATCCAATTCAGGCCACAAGAAGTTGATAATCTTCGAACTACTACAACTACATCTGATGACACCAGGCAAAAATCCTCACCAAACAGTAACTTTTTCAAGATGCATGGGACGCTCTTGGATCTCATGTGGATTGGTATGGTCACAAATTCGACAATTTTGTTTGTTGACGTACCCATTCATCCAGCATTGGGCATCATCTTATGATGATCGTAAAATGAACGAAGCGTTGCCCGAACAGAACACCCGTTTTGATAAAACAATTTTATCATTTGCAAGTGTTGTACGCAATGTTCATTCTTGGTGATTTGTCAAAACAGACTGAATAAATGACAGTCCCTATTGGAAGACGCCTTATAAGCTGGCAAAAGTAAACGTAATATTTTCGAATCCAATGCTACATTCTAAAGAAAGCCAATATCACAACGAATCATTTTTTTGAAAAATATCTACACAAAGGTAAGAACCGGAAATAGGTTCTAATTAGGAAGATAACAATAATGCGTTTTGCGGAAATGTAATTATTTCTAAAATTGTGTGTCAAATGAAATTAAAAATTATTTATTTTTATGTTTGTGTATTATTTGTATGTACTTTGAATGCATGCACAGTAAGTGGTTGGTTGGATACACAGTAAGTGTTGGTTACAAGATGCATGATTTCTTACGGAGTTACTGTAAAATAATATTCATTCTTCCTATGATGCGCGTATGAAACGGTCCCGGGCAATGACTGGGACGTAGGAATAGAACATTCTTTTCCCAATTTCATGAAATTCATTTTGATTTGAATTTGAATAGAAATTTGAATTGACACGTTCCTAACAGCTATAACTTGTATCGAGAGCAGAAATTCTGTTCAGTTTGGTATCTGACATGCACTTCGCATACGCCAATCTAGTCTTTTTTTTTCAATTCTTGAGGGTGAGTAACTAAAGAACGTTGCTTGTTTTGATTAATTATGGATTTGAGCATTGCGGATGTTTTGTGTTTTTATGATAACATCGTTATCAACAAAAAGCGATAACAACATAAAGCTAAAGCTTGTTTATTATTTTGTGACAAAAGTATTTTTTTTTTATAAAATAATCTCATATAATCGAAGTCAGACAATCGTTTATATATTTTATGAAACAAATTGCTTTAAAGCAAATATAAGTTGTAATCACATTGACATTAGAAAATGTTTGCTTTATAATAACATTAATAATATGTGCAGCGCAACAGTTGGAAATGGACCTGGGTCTAGCGTACACAGTAACCATTCGTATTGTGCTGGCTGTTCGTCCCTCACGAGAAAAATCTATACTGTTATGCCAAAAATATGGGCTGAATTCAGAAACGTTAAACACTTGCGGAGTGATGCGGCTTCACTGCTTTCTTGCGATGGTGATGAGATTCGTAGCGCTTCGATTTCATGATTCAGATTCATAGCATGCTTAAAAATGATAGGTTCTTAAAGGTTAAAGGATAGGTTAAAAATGTAGAAACAAGAAGGAACAGCTTAGGCCGGTCGGGCAAAGACAATGAAGAGCAACTCCGAAAATGCACGATTATATAATTACAACTGAAAAATATTCAGTTGATGTCTTCCAAAATAATTTTAGAATGTTATTTTTCCTTATTTAACACTTTTTGCAAAATTGTTTGCAATTTCTGCATTTCGTATCAACCACTATCAACAACGCATCAGGAAACTTAACGATGAACAGTGAGTGAACCGGAAAATGTGAGTTTATGAACGTGATGCAAAGCATCGATGCCGCAGTGGGAACTGCGAATTATGAAAATTACGCCTCAACGAAGGAGTCGACAAAGCACTACGCTACGGTGGGAGCACTGATTGTTTCGAGCTTCACTCAGTTCCTTACTTGGGTTCATTCCGCTATCACTATCCGGCCTTCGAGATACCAATTTGATGCAATTAAAAAAGCCTTCCTTTGTAATAAGTGGATTTATTGTTGAATGTCTTTTGAATTTGAATTTTTCTCCTCACTCAACGGCCTCAACGTTTAATATGTTGGTAACTAACTGCCTCCTACAAGTTTGCAAAAGCAGAGCATTGATGTAATGAGGTAGTGGAGAATAGATTAATAGCAACTTAATCAAAATTGTTTTAGATTTTATTCCAAAGCGACATATACGAGAGAATTTATCACGACGAGCGATATTAAATCATATTAAATATTGCCGCAGTAATTTATCAAATGCCATCGTAAACAAAATCCCATTCCGGAAGTGTTACATATTCGCAACTATATACTTATAATCTGAGTAATTTTATCTCATTGGAAATTCAAGAAACATTTCCAATCCAATTAGTTGATAATCGCATTCATTGACTCGGTGGTGTTCCAAGGTTAAACTTCCGTAGAAATAGGTTTAAAAAGCGTTTTGTTTGATTGGGTACATACTACTTGAAACCTAGCGACTTTTTGTTAACATTTGGTACCATCTCAGACGAGGGAAACTTGGGTTTTTACTGGCATCTTCAGAAAAATAATCAGAATCGTAATCTCAGTCATTTCGAATGTAATCACGTAATATTGTTAAATGGCAAGAACGTTATACATTTCAATACGATTTCTGAAAAAAGCCCCAGTTGGAGTGAGACGGCGCTGCAAATCGTGGAACAAAGGTCCAAAGTGATATCTTTGAGGAATGCCGTTATAGTTTTTAAAGAAACATAAACAATCAATATCACATATTTATATCTTATTAATGATAATTAATTAAAAATCAAACATTATTGCAGGAATTTACATTACAATTAAGGGTGTTGCAAAAGTTCGGTGGACAGAAAGAAAAAGTCGGCACAACCATCGAACTAACAGAACCGAACACTATACTGTTTATTACAGTGGCGATGAACAGTATCTGCATTCCGCAGTACTTGTGGAAGGGGAAATGGAGTTCCCACCAGGAGTGCATGAATACACTTTTACGACACCACTGCCACCGCAGACTCCTTCTTCCATATCTGATGAGTATGGTCATGTAGCCTATGAAGTGGAACTGAAGCTTGATCGACCAATGCGGTTTGACAGTGTCTACTCAAATTCTTTTACAGTGATACGACCTTTAAATCTCAATATGGATCCTTCGTGTTTAGTGAGAAAATGTTCAATTTCATGAAAAGAAAAATTTTGTTTCGAATTTTTTTTTTGTTAGCTACCAACAGTGAATCAGGAAGAGAAATATTTTTGTTGCTGTTGTTGCGCATCAGGACCAATGAAGTCCGAGCTACGTACTGAATTTTCGGGCTACGCACCAGGACAAAAAATTAATTTCACCCTCTTGATTGATAACGAGGCCAACAGAGATGTTGATGGATGTAGCGTGGAGCTCTTCCAGAACGTGGCATTTAAAAGTCAGACGCCTGAGGTCAAAATCAAGAATGTGAAAAATGTGATTGCAAATATCGGACTAGGTGGTGCGATTAGATTGACAAAAAAACTGCATAAAGGTGCTATTCAAGTACCGCCACTACCGCCCACAACAATGAGTCCATCAGATATTATCAGCGTATCATATTACTTAAAAGCCGAAATCGAGACTGGCTGTTGCAGTGCCAATGAAGACTTAAAAGCGAACATAACAATCGGAACGGTCCCATTGATTGCAAGTGCAACTAATCCAAACAGTGTTATAACTGTTCAACCCACCGCTCCCTACAACGACATGGGTGATGATGACGATGATAAGCCACCTCAATATGGCTCAGTTGGTATGTAGACACATTTTGCAAGAATTGCTCAACTCTTCATGTTTAATATATTCTCTTATAGTTCCTCCGTCATTTGAAGAAGCTACAGGAATGAATAAACCTTTTATCGATGCGGACGCTGATGAAAATCGAGTACACGATCCGTTTGTGCCAAAGTATCCAGTGTATCATAATTTTGCAAACCCGTCGGCACCGGACGACGAACGGGCTAGCTTAATTCAAGAATCTCAACCGCCATCATGGCAAGCTCCACAAGTGATTCCGGCCCCCCCTTATCCAATTGTAGAACAGCCAAGCTTTTCGCAGGCTAATATTTTACCATACCCTCTACATCCGTTGCCTAATATGGCCGCATTTCCGGAATCCACCTCATCACCCGAAAAGGGAGCGGGACCCAATATTGGTTGGCACTCATAGTTAAGATATCTTGATTTTTTGCATTCGGTTTTGCTATTTTTACTATTTTTATACAATATGTTTTTAAACAATAAATCAACGACTATGATCAGTGAGGTATGACACCCGTCTGCAATTAATACCCAGTTTCACAGGGAAGGTTTAAAACATTAAACTTAAGTTCAGTTGAACCTTAAACTGAGTTACATTTCTTAGATTTTATTCGTCCGCAATACAGTGTAAGAATCTAAAATTTGTTTGTGAGCGTATTTGCTGTAATATTTTTGTAGTTTTCAAATGGCTTACCGCGTCTTTGCTGCTACATATTTGTATTGTAATGACTCTATTCGACGATTGATTAAATTAAATCAATCGAACAAAATATACTTTGCTTCTTTATTATTATTAGTAGTGGCCATAAACTCAAGCAAGTGGTCTCACTTAGCTGTGACACGAAATCCATCACGTTTTGTGATTCTTAAATTGATAATCACACTAAACAATTGGAAAACGAAGATTTTGATTAATGAGATTTCAATTCATTGTCGAACATCAGATGTCCTGAGAACAAAATACTGCAACTGAGGTGCTGCATTTAGGTTTAAGAGGCAGAGTACTGTCGCTAACTACAAATTATGCTCAGTTCAAGGTTTAAACGAAACTGTGAAACCGAATAAGTCGTTGAACTGAAGCTTAAACCAAAACTGGAGTTTGAACTTCTACTGTGAAACTGGTCGTATGCTATAGCGTATGTTATAGATTTAGTTTTCGAAAATTTATCATTTAACTAGTATATAATAATTTTTTTTTAAATACAAACGTGCCTTTGCAAAAATTCATTTTCGTTTTCATTCATTCAATTTTAACTAGTATATAATACATTTTCTTAAATACAAATGTACCTTTGCAAAAAGACAACCATTTTATAGAATGTGCTGAATTTTATAAATATATCTATCTATATATCTTATTTCCACTGAACTCAGTATTAGGTTCATACATAATGGGACGGTTGAATAGTAATATAACTGATTCTGGAGGTAGTCATTACCTGCATTTGAAGTCACACGTTGTGATTATTGATGACATGAAATACTTTTTCAACTATTTTTTAACTGCTTTTAAACATGATACATGCCCATCACAAACTGACAGACCTTGAATTCCACTACGGAAACTCTCGTTATCTCCATATGTGCTTGAATGATTATTCTAATTTCTCAATGAAAATTACTCTTATCGTGTTGCGTTCATCGGGAATTCAATAACAAGCGTCTTAAAATATGTTATAAATACCAAATAAGGAGATAGGAAATTTAAATAAAACAACATGCGAAAATTAGACTAACTTAGAAAACCAACTAAACCTAACATACAACTTAAATAACTAATGACTCGTGTATTAGGGCGGATATGTGGTACTTTGAAAAATATTTTTCAAGATATAGTTGTGGATCTGGTATTAGGCCAATTGTCTCGAGATAGACGAATGCTTCAGGAGGAATAAAGTGCACTCTCTCTAATGGTACATAATGTAGGAGACAGAGGTCGTGCAGGTAATTCGTTGAAGCATAGAATAGTTTGAGCGTGGGTACCTTTATTTGGACCTTCAGCTACCAACCAGATAGAGATTGTTGTGAAATGATGCGGCCAGTATCCCAGATGACCCAGAAATATCGATTCGGCCCCGAACAGCTCAATTAGGCATTTCCGCAGAATCAACCAGGATTATTTTGGCCTGCATCCGTATATGACTATACTGACGCAAGAATTGAACTGAGACAACCAAAGTCAGACTACTACCACTGATCGACAACTCCAGTGGTAGTGCCGTTAATTTGATCCCAACGGCAAGTTTTTTTTTTTTGCGAGAGTAGGTGATATTTCCACTACAACTAAGTCTTACACTTATTCAGCAGTTTTACTTTCTTGGTTTAGGCGCATTTGGCAAGAAATTCTTCCATTGAGAGTTCTTGCTATCACCGCAGCTAAGCGCGGGTTGAATTCACCGTGCTAGGTCAAGGGGTTTGGTCCTTTGCAGACGGCGGAAAGCGTTGCTTTCGTTGAGAATTGGAAGGACAGCAGAGTTTATGTGCTCTTCCAGACGACGTTTATGCTTACGAGCAAAATTCGTAATTTCATCATGGACTGATAGAATTCTAAGATCTCTGTGTATGTCGCTGTTTCGTATATACCAGGGTGCGTTGACGATGGTCCTTAGCACTTTATTTTGAAATGTTTGTAGTATGTTTCCATTACTTTCTTTGGTACGACCCCATAGTTGTATACCATACGTCCAGACGGGTTTTAGCACTTGCTTGTATATAAGCAATTTGTTGTCAATATTTAGCTTGGAATATTTTCCGATAAGCCAGTACATGTCTTTGTATCTTAATTGGAGCTCTTCACGTTTCTTTTTGACATGCTCCTTCCATTTAAGCTTTACATCCAGAGTCATTCCGAGGTATTTCGCTTCATTACCGAAGGGTATTTGAACATTATTTATAAAAACGGGCAAGTTATTCACGTTCTTATACGTAAAATTTATATGAACGGATTTAGCTTCGTTAAGCTCAATTCGCTGAGTGTTCGTCCATTCGTTTATCCGGTCTAGAGCACATTGTAATTTTCTGGTTGATTCTTCGACCGTTTTGGCAGTTACTAAAATGGCGGTGTCGTCAGCAAATGTGCCTAGCACTATGCCTACGACCTGCGGTATATCGCTGCTATACAGTAAGTAAAGGAGGGGACCAAGGACACTTCCTTGAGGTACTCCAGCTTGTATAGGCTTAAATAGGGAGTATTCTTTCCCATATTTCACATGGAAGATTCTATCAGTTAGATAATTCGATAGAATTGTGTAAAGTTTTCTCGGAAGGAACTGTCGAAGCTTGTGTTTCAAACCTTCGTGCCAAACCTTGTCAAAGGCTTGCGAGACATCGAGAAATACAGCTGAGCAGACTTGCTTTTGTTCAAATGATTTTTCTATAGCATCAGTTATTCGATGTACTTGGTCGATAGTTGAATGCTTACTTCTAAAACCGAACTGGTGATTAGGAATAAGTCGTTTTTCTTCCACAACCGGGCTTAAACGTCTGAGTAATATTCGTTCGAACACCCAACGGCAAGTGATGACTGGATGGATTCGAACCGGGGACCTCTCTAACCAGAGGCAGGCAGGAAAACCAAATGCCAGCTATTTTTTCGGAAGCTGTAAAACCGAAATAAATAAAATAACCTTATTTATTTTCTAATAAAAACATTTCTAAAAGAATACAGCAGCTATGAAAAAAGTTTAGTTTATTGCACTATAAAACAATTTCCACTCGTAATTTATGAGCGAAGACGTGTCGCATTGCATTATTGACTAGTTATCGTTATTTCTTTGGTTATTTCCATTGTGGTTGGTGTCATTTCCACTTCTTCATTGACCTCGTAGTACATATACTTTGGTTTGAATCCATTTTTTACATCATTTAAGCTGTGTTTGTCTTCCTTCCTAAAATCAGCTGCTGCCATGTAGGAGGCTTCTTGGAATGACGAAGCTAAGGAGGTGTAAAGTTTAAGTCATTATTTAATAAAAATTGAAGAAAAAGTTAACTTACCATGCACACTGATATCCGTGGAGGAGTTATTAAGGCCTTCTTCCAGTGAACTCGAACTAATGATAGTAGCTGGAATATCTGTTTTAATTTCTTCTGGGATTTGTTTCTCATTTTTTATCTCGAATCCGCACTTCTCATCGGTATCGAATGAAGTTGTTCCAATCAATACGGGTATTCTGACCATTACACCGCGGTCACCCTTCGCTGGCACCACAATTGTTTCCACTTCGTAGCTAACCTGAAGGACTGCACAGTCTGTATCACATGTTGGTGGCAAGGGAGGAATTGGTATGCGTTCAAGAAATTCTCGCAGAGGCATTTTTCCAACAAGGCCGCTCATTATATTGGCAATGTTGAATCGTTCTATTTTTGTCATTTCACGCGGGATCCTTGCTTTATATACGACCACTTGGTTAAGGGAAAAAGATATATGTTTCAGTGGTATTTGACCCTCATTGAGCAGCCTTGCGTATATCGATATGGTATCACCGCAAACAAAACCAGCTTGAGGTAGGTTAACATACAGACACATAGGCGTCTTCCAATACTCGGCGCAACATTTCTTTTCGTATACTTCCATATCAAGTGGCAACTGGAAGGGTTTTTATTATTGATATTAATTAATAATATTAAAAATGTAATCCTTAGTTTTTAAAGAAATGGGTAGACCATTAGATGCTACAAAGAAGTGATGCAGGCATTCTATGGAGATTTTACGTGTCGCTGAGATCATTGAAGGATGCTGGAGACGGACAGGTACAAAATATGGAACACTCTCTATCTTCTTAAAGTAAATACAGATTCTAAATAAATCATTCGTGGGGAGGCCTGTTGATTGTTGCCTGACCGTCTTTGAAGCAAATATCATAACCTGTTATTACATCCCCCCAATATCATGTGAACTGCCATAATGCCAGCCTGAAACATGCTGCTAAGGTCAGGCACTCCTTTAGAAAAGACAGTGCTTAATAGGTTAGAGATCACACTGTTGCCCATTGCCATTTCCGCTAAGTTAGTTGAAAGTCATTCACCCCTATTCTCTTAGGCGAAGTCACAAATTGTTACGTCACATGTTTTTGTCATCTCACATCAAAATGTGTATTCTTGAATGCAAGTGAGGTGACAAAAATCCATACTATTTCTCACCGCAAGAAAATTCAATCAAGTAGCATCACTCTCCATTCGGTTCGGCAACATTTTGGGAATGTTTTTTGGACGTTGGATTGTGTCTGTGGTATAATTGCTTCGCTTTAGTTCTTCATTGGTTTATATTCGATGAAAAATGTGTATATGTGATATCGCACTACACAAGCGAAAGAAGATTTACGAAGCCTTTATAATTAACCAAAACCAACACAAATTCCTGTAAATAATTACAACACAGGTTTAAAGCTACATATGTACATGCATTAAATTTAATCGAAGTATTACAAATTCTGGAAACAGAAAATAGTCCCAGATGAATTACATTTGTTTATACATTTTTTAACGATTTTAACACTCAACGGGAACCTATCAGCAGCAAATTTAGATTCGAAGTAACAATTATTCTCCGTCCTTCGTTGTCACCCACAAAAATGCAAGTGACAAAATCACTCACACTCTATCTCACTTTTTCATAAAAGCGACTAAGGGAATACACAAGACCATCGGGTGGGTGACAAACGTCACATAAAGTGACTAAGTGAATACAAAATATGGATTGGAGGATTGAAGAGTATTAGTTGCAAATGATCTACGGGGCCCTGTCGCGAAACTTTCCATTCATTGTGAACGGCCTTTCTTAGTATGATTTACCAGAACACCACACCATACATTAAGGTGGACTGAAAATCATTCCTACCGGTGTAGAGAGACATAGTAGTAACGGAAGGAAGAGTTGATGTTTGAGATTTTGTAAATTCTTATTATGAAGGCTCCTCATGGCTAACCCCACTCAAGATCAATTGAGGCTACTATTTTGTGCCTCCTAAAATGTATTAATCTTTTGATTACCAATGCACAACATATTATTCCCACAGCCAGGAACTACTTAATATACAAATAAATCATTAAATATTTCAAAACTTACTTTAAGTACCAGTGCCTGCGGTCTTAAGTCGAACGCTTTTATTACTTGAAATGTTTCTGTTAAAATCTCGTCAGTCCTGCCGGAGTAATCTATGACAACCTTTATTTGATAACGAACGTAACCGCATGGACTTTCATACGACGTTGGACTCTTTTCCGGAATAGCGCAGGAAAAACTATATGTGTAGCTACCCACTGGAATCATGATCGATGAGGCTAGAAAAGGGAGACAATTTTGATTAACAGGACCGTTCATCCCATGGTTATAACTTACTTACATTCATCAGAACCAATGAGATATGTTGTCGTGGCAATGAAGTCTTCACGACCGTGTACAATATTGGGTTTGGCAGTTTCCTTTTTAGCTGCATTCCATTCAGTCTGTGCATAGCCATTTATTTTTAGTGCCAAAGCTGATGAGATGTTCAAGGATATATGTTATTTGTTAGTAATAACATAGACAATTGTTAGTAATATTACAGCCAACGCGTCTGAGCAACAACCAGACCAAGTCGTAAGAAAAATCCATCGCAGGGTAGAGGAATCGCTGAGTGGAGTTATCGCAGAAGTCAAGTAATTTTCTTTGTACGAAGTGGGATGTCTTATTTGTCTGTGGATATATCCACTCACCACAGCATTTCATAGAAGTCACAAGAAATAAGAATTCGTGGAGCCCACGCCAAACTTATTTAACTTCCCAGTGGTCATCAACAAAGTTGTCTGCATGATCAAAGTGAAGATACAGACCGTGGAGAATCAGGATCTCGCTTCCACAATAATCACTTGTGTTTTACATGTAGTTGCTCATTAGATCAGAGGGTTATTAAAACTTGGTGTCCTAAGCTTGCTTCAGACAACATACTGCCCAACGTCTTAAGTCTTTTAGCAATGTAGTCCTAGTCCAAAAATTCACACAAAGAAAAATCTGGAGCCTAGTTCTATTAATCAATCATGCGACAGCAAGAAACTATTCTATAGTCCAGCTGAGAGGGTATTCGACTCCGAACCTTCTGCTTCAAGAAGAAAATGAGGGAGGAGCAGCCTGCTATGGCCAATTCTATTTGCTTCTAATCTGAGATATAAGTAAATTGACGCAAGAACGGAATCCTACAGATCTTGCACAGTGAAGTTCGCTAAACGTTACGCTAAATTTCAATACCATCTGCCATTTATGTACGCACGTAAACAATGACTGATTTTACTCCTACTAAAGTAAATAAGAGTGAACAAAACTTGACTAAGTGATTATTGTGATCACAGTGCTTAAGCAGATTTGAGTCTCTTTATGCCAATTATTGAGTGTTGTATTGATAAGCATACGTGGATAATGACTGTTTACTAAGACTTCGCTTTAGCGTTATCCGCATACACCGATTAATGTTGCTGTACCAACAAGTTGTTCTACAAAAACAGACATGAATGGTATGAATATGCACACGACCGTTGAATCAATGATTTTCAGCCATATTTAACTTGACCAGTCTTAACAACCGCCGCCATCTTTTCTGATAACAGTGAATTATTTTATCGATTTGTGATCAATGCTTTATCTGAGTGATGATTATAATTTATACTGTAAGCAATAAATTTATATCTGTACCTTTTTGCACTATGTTTATTAATGCCAGTATATATCTTAAGTTGAAATATTTTAGCAAGCAGGCTACATTCTAATGGGGGAATACACAAGTATTCTGGACTCCTTACTTCTCCTTACTTAATAGATATGTCAAAATATTGAAGTCTTAAGTGGAGATGCTTCAGAAATGATGTTGTATACGTAACTCATGTCCGGCATCACTTTCAACCGTACACAGTATATCTCATTATCTCTACACAGAAATGGAGGGAACACAAGAAACGCATTATCACCTATCAGTGTCCATGCCATTACTGTGACCTTATACTGATTACAAATGCTGTTCTGTAATCCAATGTTACATTATTTACACAGAATTGAAAGGTTCTCCCTATTTGATGACGAACATCGACTTGAATTAATGCGAACATTTTCAAACACAAAAAATAAGCATTCACGGCACCATTTGTTTAGAGTCACTAATATTGCATAAGGATCATAGCAAAGAAAAGATTTTCGGCAGTCACAGGCGGTAGTTACTCTTCACTTGTGAACGAACAATAGCACGCACAACCCGAATGGTTTTACGAGAAAATAGGCCCAAGTCCAATTCGCAGTCGCACCGGGTTTATTCAGATCGACAGTAGACCGAGGCATGCAAAGTTCAAGTACATTCGAGTACATATTTATCACAACAATTGTCATCACATCACTCACGATTTTGATAGATAATTCATTTATGACCGAAATTTATACGAAAGTGAAACTGCAATTTTTTGGCGGTTATGAAAAGCAACTATATACCTTTGATTAGTATCCGTTCGTCCAACGAAAGGCAAATCCGTCCGGAAAAGATCTGACCCGAATAGTAAACTCCGCCCCCGTTCGTTATCACGTCACACTTGACCGTCATGTTGTTATTATGTAATTGAATTGAATTCTTTTGATTTTCAATTTGACTAGAATTGAGACAGCCAAACACAGCTGTCATCAAAATAATACTAAACGCAAGAATCGGAACCCATTGAAAGGGTTTCTAAGTATTTATGAAGTTTGCTTTTATCTTATCGGCTATTCAACGTGAGCTTAGCATTTATTATACACTGCAAAGATTAGTCAGGCGATATAAATAAAAAATATATTAGAAAGATACATACTATTATTCACCAATTTAGATTCAATATTATTTTGTGTGTTGCTTCGTCTCAGATAAGGAACGGTAGTATGAGAAGTTAATGTCGTATAATAAAAATGTATTTCAGGTACTTGCATATGGATGTGGACGTACTCAGGTATGCATGTGTTCCATTCTGTCACGGAATGTATCACCATATAATGTAGATTCCTGAACTGAGATGTTATCAAACATTTGTAATTGTTTCGGTGAACTACTCCTCACAAAATGAGTCATAATGTTTAATTTGATAGACTACATCGGTTTATGAAGTTGGTCATTCAACACAATTGTGGTTGTCGAAGATCAAACATGCAAGTTTGTTTTTGCAATTGAACATATGCTAAGTTAGGTACCCGCCTTTCTGGAAGACGATTTCTTCAGTTGAATAGACGCACCCACACACATTGGGATGATTGGTTTGATTAATGCCTAAGTACTTAATGCTAAATAATATACCCCATGCCACCAATAAGAACAGCCGGAAATCATTATACCACCGGCGCCGTATTTAATTGTTTCAATTATTTCATGCTTTTCGAAGCGCTTATGAAGTCGATGCTTCTGTCCATCTGATTGTTTTCATTTTCATCAAGACAAATAACTCTTACCAGACCTCTTTAGTCCAGTTTTTGTGCTCCTTTGAAAGGACCAGGTTCTTTTGTTTTCCGCTGTCGACCAAATCTATCATTATTGGGACATGTTTTACTCTCCATGTACTGAGGTCTTTATTTATAGCTTTTGCAGCATTGTTGAGTGTCCATGCAATCAACCAAGCTGCCCCATCAGGAATGATTATTGGTCGACTTCTAATATTGTTTGAATAAATAACTTTGTTCTAATATCATTTGTCGCTGTTTTACTTAATTTTAACGGTTGAACAAATTTTATTGCATGTATAATAATAACAAAGAGAATTATTTTCTTCAACAGGAAAGTTTAGCTTCCTACTGTAGGCATCTTCCAATACATGTACAATTTTGATTAATTTGAATTCAACTATTTTCCTTACCCAAGTTTTAATTATTATTATTTGCCAGGGAAAGGAAGTTCATCCTCCTCTTCCCAATCAATCCTATGTATTAAATCACCTATTGCCACCTCCCCACCAGTTTTAGGGGATCGCAGTTGAAGCACTAAGTAGCCATAATCATCTGATACCATGAAATGAAAATGGGACTAACCGATGACTTCAAATGCAGAGACTGTGATGATGAAGAAGAAAAAGAGGGTACTACTCACCTTTGCCACTTAACACAGGAAGAACACTTCTTCGAAGACATTCAGGGTCTAACACTTCCATTTTCTATTTTCAAGTTTATTATAATTTCATGATGGTTATGCAACACTACGTTAAGAGGAGAAATTTCCCCACTTGGCACCACAATGGATCAACAGGACCAAAGTGAGACATGGCTTACGCGTCTACACAGTAACCTAATCTACTTAACAAAGTTTATTTCGTGTCTTTTCGGTTGCATTTTTTTTTGCTCTTCTAATGATTTATGATCACAATTCATGTTCACGTTAATGTTACTCAACTATAATAAAAATATAAGATAATTACCTAACACCCAGCCTAGACAATACGTATTAACACATCACACAGTGAGGAACAGCGGAAGGGATTCTAGTTATATTAATAATCATGTTAATCAGGTAACTCGCCGTTATGTTCAAAGTATATTTTTTCGAAACATTTCATCTCACCTTTAGATGTTGCTTCAACATTATTGTTTTTTTGTTTGAGGTATTCTTAACGCTAGACTAGAGCACTCAGACTCAAAACTGAGTCCATTATACTACCAGTAGTAACTGGCCTGTTAGCGAAATCTCCAGCTCCTTGTGATACCTATAGTCAGACTACTACCGCTGATCGACAACTTCAATGATAGTGGCGTCAAGTTGATCCCAACGGTAAATGGTGACTTTCGAACCGGGGACCCCTCTAACCAAAGACAGGCACTCAACCAACTGCGCCATCCAGTACATTTGTTTCAACTTGCTTTGGATCAGAATAACAAGGTTGGAAAATATATTATATAAGTATCTTATGACAACATTTCATTTTGTGTTATTTTTTGGACCATTCACGTTAAGCGAGCTAACATCTTTCACTCAAATTAGTAAATTTTGAAATGTTTTTCTTGACGGATCATTGACCATCCGCTTAAAATTCAATCAACTTATCCATTATGTGAAGTTATAACGTACATGTAAGAAATAAGAAAACTCTAATCACGCTACTAGCTTCATTTCCAGTTTAATGAAATTCAGAAATCATTAAAACAGGTAAACACAAAACCTCAAAAAACCATAAATATGCAAAAAATTCCACGCGGCCGTTCTTTGAACAAGCCACTGGAAAGGACGAAGGACATTTAAAAATTGAAAATCCTTGAGAAAGGATATGTCGTAAGTATGTGTAAGTAAACTTAAATTGAAACTAAAATTGATGACTTTCAATTGAGACATAAACCACAAATCGGAGGTGTGTACTTTTGGGAACTTCGCTCAATGAATGTGCCCAGTACCACTTTTTCCAGCGTCATCCTCCTCGAATCGACCCAAATCTCGTCCAACGAAAGGCAAATCCGTCCTCCTCTAAAATAGAAGTATAAATCGTGAGCTCTCAAATCGCAGAAACTAACATTCACCGAATAAACGCTGGTGCTCCCCAAAGCTCTGTTCTAATGTTCCTTCTTATTTTTATAAATTCTCTCGAGCCAGCCATTTCCAATTCAATTTGGTTCTTTGTTGAAGACATTGCTTTCAGCTTATAATGCTGTTCGCCTGTTTCTTAGGATAGAAATATTTAGCTAAAACAAATGTAGCCTTAACTTTTTTAACATGCAATGCTTTTCCCTTAAACAAGGTTAAGTATGAGCACAATGGAAGAGTTTTTTTTTAGAGGCTCGAATATCAAATTGCAGTTCTCTTCGTAGTCATAGCTACTTTGATCATATTCCAAAATTACACGTCTATCGCTTCATAAATGTAGAGGCTATGGAAGTGTGACAGAGAGTCGATCGGACGGACACACTAAAATGATGCAGGTTTTGTTTTTGATGACGAAACCAGCAGACCACGTTACAATCGCAATATGTAAGCGACTGATGGTTTTTATGAGCATGTGGTATCATAGGCTCACAAGCCTTAAAAGATATAAGCTGACCAGCAAAGAGGAACCTTAAGTCTAATTCGCATTGATATCATTACTTTAAATTGGAAGGCCTCCAGAAGATGTCTGATTCCAACAAAACAATAGCATAAGCTGACCATACACAAAAACCGCCTAAATGTTCATTGGAACAGTGGCTACTTTGTTTTTTTAAATATTCGTATTCCCTTGGAAATTTTCACCAAAAGAAGCGTATGTAAAAGAACTTCTTTTAAATGGATTTCAAGAGCTTGAATAAGACAACTTCCGAATTCAGTAGTTCATCTTATCAAATCATGTTCATCAGCTTAATCAGCTAAATTAATCAACCAATCAATTTCACACAATTGACAAATTAAAAACGCCACCATCATTTCGTTCTATTTCGGTATCAGAATTCTTTTCAAAAATATATAATTTACTGTTAAGTTATGTATGTATGTATAAATTAAATACTATCATTTACATCAGCTACAATCACCATCAACCAAGAACGAATTCAAAGAAATCAGGCATATTTAAGAGCTTCTGTAGATGTTTTTGCAGTATCCAAGGCTGGCGTTTGTGTTGAATTGGCTAACGTTTCCGGCACTAATGTACCATCAACATTGAACACTGGATACCTCGGAGTAAATCGAACTGATTGATGATTTTCATTCGGGGATTGAACCTCGTCATCATGTATTTCAGTGGTCATGAACATGGCTTCTTCATACGTTGGTGGAGCTGGAAGACATTTAAGCAGATTAAACATTAGCTGAGGCCAATGTGTATATAGAAGTTTCTTACGCATTTCCTTTTCGGGCGCTGAGGGACTAAGGTTGACAACTCCATTTGGTAGACTTTCTGCTCCGGTAGTGACTCCGAGAACACACGCTGAAGTTGACGGCGCGTCCATAGACCTTGGCTCAGGCATCGAGGCACATTGAAGTGGTACATTGCCAATTGTAATTGGTATGACTGCTTTGGGATTCTTTACCAAGCCGTTCATAATAGCAATCACCGCAATTTCATAGGAGATACGAACAATTTTACTGAAATGTTCACACGTTGGCGCTGTGGCTGGGATTCGGACAATTTCGGTAAAATTTCGTCTTGTCCTCCGAGCTACAGAACTGGACTTTGTCTTGACTAAAGAAATCTTTTCTGTCTTCGTATTGATGCGAGGAAAGTCCGATGTGTATGTTGCCCTTAAGTTGAGAAGGACTAAAATTTGTTTAGCATCACAGTTGGATTGGTTATTCACATCAACACTGACTAAGACCATTTGACCGGGAACATAACCCCTCTGTGTGATGTCTACCGTAAGGAGAACTGGTTTCGCGGTGCTCAAACAAAATCCTTGCATAGCTTCAATATTTGCAGGCATCTGAAAAAACAAAATGCATTTGATTAAAAGAATTGAAGACAACATATGGTGCAAGCTTACCTTTAGCATATTTGACTCCCGATTCAGATCCAATTGCTTTAGAACTGTAAACCCGAATGTGTATGATTGATTTTTCGCGCATGAATTGATCAGGAGTATTTTGACGACATAACGGATGTGGCCGTATGTTCCCTCAAATGAAGAGGGACAATTTTCAGGAATGAAGCTTTGGAATGCAAATGTGTGTGTACCAGCATCAATGGTAACATCGTATCCTAGAGGAGTAGTGTGAGTCATAAACGCTATCTCATATTTACAAGAACTTACCACTTTCCGAGCCAACTAAGAACGTGTTTGATGCAATATAGTCCTCCCGTCCAGAGAATCGACGCTTCTTGTGATGATGTTCTTTTCGAGAACCAGATCTGCGATCTTTCCAATTAGCGGACGAGTAGCCGCAGATTTTTAGTTGAATTCCTTGGGAAGAAAGTAGGAGATTGGAAGTGTGTTAGTGTACCATGTCCATTGTACGTAATAAACACAATCACAGAAAAGCATGTGCGTGTTGGAGTTGATTGAATGAGGAAGAATAGAATGAGATTCGCGTGGAGTATGAAGAATGTTTAATCTTCGATTTCGATATAAGATCTATTCTTTAAATATTACATTTTTTTTATTTCTTGCACCCAGACTTCAAAATATTTCACAATTTGGCACTTTTCAAAAATACAGTGGTGGTCCAGTATAACAAATGCCGATATAACGTACACTTTTTTATCAAATTCATTGGAGTCGCTTTATAACGAACGGAAAATGGTTGACACTCGATACACACAAGTAAAATGTACTCGATATTATATTTTACAATTTAACGAATTCGCCTGAACATTATACCATTCGTTATGACTTATACTGGGCCACCACTGTCTGTCTAAATATCATACTAAATAATGTCATAAACTTTCAAAATTGTGCACCACACGATGTCTGTACTCATTTGGTAGGTATTTTGAAGGACTGTGCTACTTGAAGGGATTTGTTGGTTGTGCCACGAAGGAACTGTATTTGCATTGTGTAGCTTATCTGGAGAACTAAAATTAAGGTGGAGTTACACGACATGCGATTTCAAAAAGGCACAAAGAAAAAAAAACAAAGAAAACAATTCCATTACATTTTGTCTTCTCATCAGACGATATCATCTTCCCCATTCCGTTGGACATTTCATTTCAAATATAAAGATTCTGGCAGATAGACAATTCCAAGAGCACTTATGTAGATGTTCATGAAATAAAGTGATGATGTTTCACCAAAATTATAATACCCTTGAATTTTGGAACAACGACGACGAACAAAAACTGACTAATGATGTGTTTCCTGATCTATACAATTGCTTTCGAAAACAAAATATACTTCATTAGATTTAATTTTGTTGAACTACATTAACGATCCAAGCAATTAGAGGAACTATTACTATGCAAAAACGTGATAAAAATGTTGATCACAACAATTATTATGTGCAACCGAGAAAGTGGTTTTATACAGTGTACTCGGTTTTTTTGTTTTACTTGTATTTTTTTTTTAATATTTTTGATTTATTTGGACCCAAATAAAAAAACAGTTAAAAATATCTTGCAAAAAACTTTATGAATATAGAAAATTGAATTTTATGCACAGCATTATTAATGTTCATAAAAGGAAATTTCCGGTAATAGAAACTAAGGGAAAATGCAGCATTATTAGAAAAAGTGAAATAAAAATGCTTATTTTTAAAACGAGAGTTGTACAGTTTATAGGTACAGCCACATAATAAAAATATGTGATAGCATAGAAAAACTAAGTTGCACATAAACAAACAAACAAACGACGCAATTAATAAATTAAAAAAATTAAATCTTAAACAAAGCTATATATTTCGTTTTAAGTGTTTAGTTGGATATTTTTTTATTTTTTTTTCTTTGATGCTCTAGGAATGTTGACATTGAACAAACGTATTGTTTGCAAATATTGTTCTCAGTTTTGCTCCGGTATAATCAAGCATACTAAATAGGAGCACATTTGTTGAATGTTCGGACAGGTTCAGAGATTGTGGTGAAGTTTCTGCATTTTGGTAGCTGCACAAAAGCAATATGCGTACATTATGGGCATTTAACTTGGGATCGTTATAGTGATAGATGTGGTAAAAAAATAAATAACTTAGGAGACCATTTTTGTCCCTACGATCTAATTTTTTTAATTTCTATTTGCGTCCAGTTGTTTTTTCTTTTGTTAGTTTTTATCTTCTACACCTCATGTCATGTCATTACTTATTTACAGGAGGGTGAACGAATTTCCCTTTGAGCGGCGGTCGTGGCGAAGTGGGTATGTGCATAGACCCCTAAGCACTTAAAACTCGGCGTCTAGGTTTGAATCCCAGTACGACAAAAATAATTTTCAAAGAGTATAACTGCCTAGAAAAAGCTTCTCAAACGTGGCCGTTCGGAGTTGGTATAAAACCCTTCTACTCGTGAGAACAATAGCACGCACAGCAGGTGTGGTTGCTGAGAGGCTGGGTCCTGACCTTGTACGGGCTATATCGCCACCCATATTACACATAAGACGCTGTTTGATTCCTCTCTATTCAGCATTGGTTTAGGTTTTTTGTTAGAGTTATTGGCAATTGCGTATGTGTAAATGAGTTGCCCAAAGAAAATGTTTCTCAATTGAATAATAAAGTGTCAATTCAGCGTTTGGAATCTGATGAATGCACTGCCAATTTCGTCAAGGAATTTGTTGTAAATCATTCAAATTTCTAAGTGTCCCGGAGATTTCCCTGGCAGGCCATGTTCACGTCCGTCGCAATATCCGGACTCGACTGTATATACTTCCACTTCTCGTACAAGTTGTTTTTGTCCATGTGATTACATATTTACAGGAGGGTGTACGAAATTCGTTTTGAGCTAATGTATGTAAGCTACGTTTCGAAATGACATAAAATCCCAACTGATTTCCATTCAGGAAAAAATCCAACTATTTTGTTCATAAGAAACTTGTCCCTCTCCTAGATTTCAGCCCAACGACCTTACAAAATGATAAACATTTAAGGAGTTGTTGTCTTTTAAAGCGATGAAAATAAGCACAGTATCGACAATATGTTGAGATATGTGACAACGGTGGAAAACAGCATATGCACCTCCTTCACCATCGTTTAAAACTGAATGTGCTGCTTGCAATTTAGTTTCGTTTGATATTCAATCTGCTGGAGATAAGGCAACGTTCACGGAGCTCCAACCAGAAATGATAATACATTTCGATAAGATTTTTTGGCAAGAAATGTCTTTTTTCCATGTCATCCAATTCGTTCTAATAAAGTTCTTCTTTCTTATTCTCAGAATGGTTTCGGGAACCATACCACCATTTCCTTTTTCCAACACCAAATCGAAGACGAATTGCAACAAAATATTTATTAACGCAACCATACAACATTCTTGACTTAACGTTGACGTTTGTATGTCAATCTGACTGCCGTTCTTTGTAGTTCATGAACTTCGACGTTTGTACTTCAACCTGAATGCCGATATTCTAGACATACAACTTTGAGGTTTATTCAACTGATCCATATTCTCTGATAGCTTTCAAAAAAGGAACTACATACGATTGTATATGCGAACATTTTTTGACGTGTATGAAGTCAATCTTCGTCTAATTTGGGAAATGAAATAATCTAAAATACACTTAAATCCTAATAGTGAGGAATACCAAAACAATATCATTTTAGCAGGTATGTATGTAGATAAATATTATTCAATAATTCAGACGAATTAAAAAGAGATTGATTGTTTTTTGATAAACCCTTTCCACAGATAAGTTAAATTTATAAAAGAACAGCGTTAATATACCCACGAATATGTGTGTTCGATAGCGGAATCCGAGATTAAAAAGTGTACATACACATATATCCCCCCAAATTTATAGAAAGAGTAATTGCCTGTATTCAATTCTGATCATGGAGTATAATCTTATAAGTATTTCTCTTTGCATAAAGTTCGACCTTAGATTTATGCGCGAAAGTATGTTTTGTGTGCGGATGTTATCATATTTGCAATTAGCATAGCGGTCTTAAATGTGAATGACATAGACATCGGTGTTGTGATATCTTTTTTTTGCAATCAAAGTCACCCATGATGGTGTTATCTAGAATTTATTTGCAGATTTTTCCATTAGAATTTAATTGATATCACAATCGCCTATATCTAAATAAATGTGATTAAACTTTATGGATTCGAATGTACATTTGCTAATATACTCCCTACGCACTTGTTTCAGTTATCTTCTCGAGCTGATAATAGTACTACACACGTTCAGTGTTATAAATATCAGTTCGTTATACAGTACAACTCAAAGTCAAAATGTTTAGCTTCATAAATTCAGATTTATATTAAAAAATATAACAAAACTATCTTAAAAATGTTGATAAACGAAGATCGACCAGAATTCGCACACATGTATATATCTCTCTCGTACACAGAATAATGTGGTAAATATTATGATAATTTCATCACTGCTGCTGTCATCATCAGAGAACTTTATATACATATAAACATTGTCGACAAGAAATTACTAATCCAACCAACCTCTCAGTTTCTTCTTCTTGCTAAATCCCAGGACCACTCTACCAGTGACTGCTTGTCCGGAAAAGTAGATTCCATGGAGATTCTGGTCAAAGAACACTTCACAAGTTGTCATATTTCACGTATGTATTTAATATATCAGTAGTCACAATGTCGTTATCAAATTTCGCATGGTGTATGAACCCATGCGTCTAGAGACTACCGTTACCGCAGTACGTACTGCCGATCAACTAGCTTCGACTAAGTTCGAAATAAACTGGTTTTGTTTACCAGATTGTAAGTGTTTTTTGTTGCTTCTACATCTGTGTTGGATGCGACCGACTATCTTATCATACCTCGAAAGGTGTGTTAGTTACATATATCTCTATTAATAAACAAAAGTTATCATGTCACTACCACTTTCGGTTAAATAAATGCCCGGTTTCTATCAATAACAGTGTATGGGATATAGCTTTGTGTGATATCTCAAAATTGCTGTCTCTTATTAGACTTGTGACGCAGTAAAAAGCTTTTGCTAAGTTAGTTCAGGAAATACCTGTGATTTTTAATTTCAAGTTCACAGTGCAACTAATCACAAGCAACCTAGAGCGCTTATATATTTGTGTGTAGGGTAAGTTGAATAACTTGTTTACCCACAAGTGGGGGATCAGAGGTGCAAAGCTTTCTTCAAAATTGTATTTAAGAGGTGAGTTCCCGCTTTAATCGCATTGAATTAAGCGGGATTGTTTATTATCAAGCGCCAACGACCTGAAATATTCAAAATCAAATAAGTCCATAAAGCAGTCATGGTGCATGAGAATGTGTACAAGGTCCAAATACAATTTTTCGACCTGATATTTACATATATTCAAGCAAAGCTTTATTATCTTTACTAGGGAATTATGAAGATCAGTTGAATGCTTAGAGTTGCGGCTGTGATGTAGCGATCATCGTCCTCTCAACGACCCAGATGATAATGCTCAAGTTCAATGACGACAATTCGGCTATATCCTGATTAGTATCAAAATGTCAAGATCATCAATTGTTGATATGATCTTGGCGCAGCGACGAAATTATAAAAGAGGCTATACCAGTCTTTTCTCAACGAAATAATGCAAAACCCTGTCAATGTTAGGGGTCAAGCTCAATGAAAGGGTGGATATTTCGATATGAGAGATTTTGCTTCGCTATTTAGAACTGAAAATACTCGCAATGAGTCGAACTTGTTATAACTAAATAATTGATGCCATATGGTAAGGAACGTTGGCAAACTGTCAACTTAACAGGTCTACAATTGAAGAAGGAAATAAGAACAGAAATTAAAGTAAAAAACTGCTCTCAAAGGTTGGAGTTAATCTAAAAGACATACTACTGCCCTTATGAAAGATATTGAGTCCCTTGCAGTGCACTTCTTTAATTCCACTGAAGTGAGTATCTCAATCAAAGTAGTGCCGGACATTCACTTAAAACGTGCTAGGATGTCTCATTCTCCTCCAGTCAAGTTAAGGTTAGGTTAGGTGAGTGGGTTGCCAGCAAAATTAGACCATGTTGATCCATTGTGATACCCATAATAAGACTACCTCACTGTTCGGCAACTCCGTTAATTTTATCTCAACAACGGGTGACTGAAATGGATTTGAAAACCGGGTAAAAGCGTATTAACTTTGCTTTCACTGAGATTTGAACCGGAGACCCCTCTAACCAGGGGCAGGCACTCAAGCAAGTTCGCCCTCCAGCTGTTTAGTGAAAGCCGGCATACCTTGTGTAAACATTTCCCTTCTCGTCGATCGTGTGCGTGTGGAGTCCTCAGCTTAATGTATATGTACATTCCTTCCATGAGGAACCGATCATGAAAGCAGGCAGTAGCTTGAGAGCTGTTGGTTCGACAAGATATGTAATAAAGAAGAGCTGTTAAACGTGAAAGTTGTTTTTATTTCTGGCTGATCCGATCCGTAACACTTGTCTTGACACAGGTTCATTAAGTTAAGGTGGTGCTTCAGGCCGAATAGACAGTAAGAAAGCTTGTTAGCATTCGTATACTTTCTTTCTTGGGGCAAATGATTCCCTTATAGGAATAAGGCATGATTCGATTGGATTGCCTTATTCCATCCTGATTGGTTTATTGGTCTAGGCGAAATTTGTTTTCCCATTCGTTAATCAGTAGCTGCTGTCCATTTGACATTACAGTACGGTTCAGGGCTAATAAAGTATAGACGCAGATTCCGATGCAGCCCTAGCGAGCTGATTTGCGGTTTCCTTGCCTGTAATCCCTTTGTGTCCAGGGACCCAGCTGAGCTTCAATTTGTTGTGTCTAGCAAGGGATTTTAGTGCAGCATTTGACCGTTTTGGAGACCATCAGGTTGGACGATAATGCACTAAGTGCTGCCCGACTGTCTGAAAAGATTTGAATTCTAGCACCCTTAATACCATTGAGGAGATTGTGCCTGGTGCGGATCTTAATGGCGTGCATTTCGACTTGGAACACGGTAGGACTCGACCCCATAGGAATATCCTTGTACTGTGTCCAAAGACTCCAGCTGCGACTCCAGAGTCCATCTTTGATTCGTCTGTGAACCATACTAGAATTCTCAGGTCTAGTGTTGGAGCTGTCCAATTCTCACCTCAAATAATCTGTCGAAACAATGCTGCCTGACCATTATATCCAGTATTGACCAGACCATGTTTCTTTTAGGGATTGAGTTGATTATCTTAAGGTGACCCGTTAAGTCGCCCGGCTTCTACTTATAATCGAGCGCATTTTGATGGGATATCTGGTAGCTATCTTCCTAATGACGATTGGAAAGGACGTTAACACGACTATAACTTCCAGAGCTGTTTTGAGACAGGTGAGATTGGAAAGATGATAGCATATGCGAAGGACATTTGTGTGGCTGTTTCGGCAAATTCCATTATTAAAAGATCAAATGCAAAATCCTGCCTTACTCTTCAAACGAATCAATGAAACAGTCTAATTCAAAAAAAAATCTGAAAAGATGCATTCCTTCAAAAAAAAAACCCCGACAGAGTCTTCTAGGGAACTCCCAAATGTATGGATCCCCTTCTGGATACACTTGATCTCTACAAGAAATCTATTGGTATACAATTTTCTCAAATTAAGCCGCTCAAAAATGCCGAACTGGGAGAAAACGTCTTTCATTCAGATTGGCCGAATACACTGATCGCTTTTGCAATTTCGTTTCAGTAAGAAATGTTTCATCCAAATAATTCTTTAACTTAATTATTGCTTTGCGTGGCGCTACAGTTCGAACTGGATCTGAGCCTAACTTCTACAGCAATGACTTGTGTTGCACGTTATAATTTTTCTATCGCTGATGATAGCCAGACTCTGAACGATGAAGTAAGAGAAGCTTTGCAGAAACTTTGGACAGAAATACTCTTTGAGCATTGTCAGTGACACGAAAGAGGTCGAGCCGGGAATTATGGAAGTTACTCGTAGAGGACACAGCGCGGCGGCCGCAATGGATAAATGTAACTCTCATAATAATCCAAAGGAGGTTCTATGGTTTGTTTTTTGAAGTAATTTTCTTAGTTGTCGCTATATGCGGTTGTTAGTGAGTGCATCGATTAGTATACTGAATGTTTATAGTAGATAGCTTTCCTTTCCGATACATGTACATCTAGGACACAATATACCCAAATTTCAAAAGAAATATCTGCTCCTGGAGCATGTGAACTATAAAACTGCTTCGCGAGAGAATTATTCCATTGACAGAACCATTCGTTGCTGAAGATGAGGCCTAAGTCCATCTGAAAGCGATATTGTTAATCAATTATATTAATTGAAGGAACGAATCAATCATTTAATGCTATTATATAAATATACTATACAACTTATCATATAACAGATAATCTGGGGCGCATTGTCGTTCTAATAAATGCTATTGAATGATCGCGAAATTAAATGAATATTTGAGGCAACTGCTGGTAATTTTTTTCAATTGGATACAGCAAACTTTACATAAAGTGTGTACTGATAACGAATTCAGCATTTTGTTAAATTAAAAAAAAAAACAAAATTCACTGATCACGGAACAACCATGCTTATAAACCAAAACGACAATTACAAACGAATATCTCACAGAACAGCCTGATGTTTGACAAATTTATAAAATCAAATATGTAATAAATTTGAAGAATGTCCATACCCAAAAGCTAATGTCACGAACGAAACTATATACGAGTGGAAATTTTAAAATGTTAAATGACATTTATCTCACGTGTCCTGCTTGTGAGTTTAGCACAGATCTAAAAAATTCTACTTCACGAATAAATGGTATTAAATCAAGTGACTACAAGTGGCAATAACGCAGAATTTCTATTACCAACCGTTGCTAATTTAAGATCAAGTCTCAATTGAGTTGCATACCCTTTCTTAAATGTCTAAACTCACTTTATACGAATCGTACGAGGCAGATTGAACATTAATTTATTACTATATATCGAGTATTCTGGCAGTAATATTTTTAGAGCCATATATGACCATCAGGCAGTGCTTCAAGCAGTTAGTCCAATTTTTGTTATCTCGGTCCAATATGTGCGTATTTATTCCGAGATGGTTGAATTGTTAGCGTAGCCAAGTCCTTCCATCAAAAACTTAAACGCTGAGTCGCTTATATGTAATGCCGTTCGCCTTCAATTCTTGCGTTAACATAATTTTATACGGATGTAGGCTGAAAACCAACCACAAAAGAAAACCGGGCTGACACTCTGGCGGTGCACAATTCAGCTGATCGTCGCCGAATCGATATTTCTGGGTCGGGTATGTTTTCTTTATTTTCCACCAATCTGTATCTGGTTGGTGGGTTAAGGACCAAATGTGCTCAAGACCCGCGAGTTTATATCTATACACACCATCTTTTTATCGATTTTAAAGTATACTACATACTACAAAATACTACAGCATTCATTGCAAGGAACTAATCGAAGCGATTGCCGAATTCCGGGTAAATTGATCAGATTGTGTCGCACCACGTTAACACAGACGCGATGAAACGTGCAGTTCCGCTCCATGAATTCCGGGCTGTTTAAAAACTAGACCGGGTTTCGGCAAGGAGATACTCTGTCGTGTGATTTCTTCAATCTGATACTAAAGAGGATAGTGCTACGGGCAGTTGTAAACACGGAAGGCACTATCTTCCACAAGTCAGTGCAACTGTTGGGTTACGCAGATAACATTGACAGGCGAAACGAGCGAAAATAAGATTAAGGAGGAAAAAACGAAGTACATGCTGTCGAGCAAGAATCTATCTGTCACACACCAACTGGGACAAAACATCACAATCGGCAGCTACAATTTCGAGGTAGTGCAGGAATTTGTCAACTTTTGGGCAAACGTGGACACAAATGACAACCTAGTGGTCGGTTCTCCACTAGGTTGTCATTTGTGTCCACGTTTGCCCAAAGGTTAGAATCGCTCTTTGCAACCGGTACGGCTTCGGTTTCTACTTATTTTGGCAAAACAGCAGAGCCAATTCTGGTGCCTTCGAAAGAAAAATTCTACGTCGGATATATGGTCCCGTCTGCGAGTGAATGAAGGAGAAAACACAACCACGAACTCTACGAGCTGTACCAGGATGTGTAAAAGGATATGGAAGTCAAAAATCCGTAGACTACTGACTAGCTCGGCCACATCGAGCGTATGAACACCAATGCTTCAGCAAAGAGGGTATTCCAATCTAAGCTTCCCGGTTCGAGAAGTAGATGAAGACCGAATCTTCGGTATAAACACCAAGTCATCGCGGACGCAAGACAGCTTGGTCTTGATGACTGGAAGCAGCGTGCCCAGGACCGTTTAAGAATGTACATACCGTGAAACGATGCATAATAAAATGGCAAACCTTACTAAATATTTTGACAGCTGGATGTCATTGTTAATTTTAACAGCTGCTGAAACATACCAATTGCCAAAATCATATATCATTGCTTTTTGATCACCCTTTACTGTGACTATAACACATACGAGTATATTTAAAATTTTAGACAAATGCAATATATAAATTTGGTGGATATGTATACAAGGGTTTGAAAACACTTCCCAATAACAATCTAAATACCAATTTCAAGAGCCATTCATAGCAGCGGTCACTAGCTGTTGGGAACCCCATAGCCATGTTTATATGAGTCCAACTGATAAGTAATTCGTTACCTCACTCCTTTTACCAGAGAACCAAACCTATGAGTCATATTTTTCTCAGTTTTTTGTAATTTAACATATTAAATCGCCCATTGAGTTATCTTGATTAAACTGCACACTTTGTTTGTCAACTGCATGTGTTCCCCACTTATTTTTTAAGTTTTGTTATCAGGTAGCTTTTGGCAGCTTTACTCATATGATACGAATGCGTCTTACACAAAAACCTGTGATTTGATATGCCCATTGTTAACAATGTATTTGTAAACACTCGGAGTTCAGATAAAAGCAAAGAGCCTGTACTTAATTGCTAGATAAGAAATCCAACGAATTTACAATTTACCGAACACAAACAGCCTTAGTCTGTCACCAACTGCCAAAGCATTCAAACAGCAACCGCGGCGCCAGTGAGACAAAAAAACACTCCAAAATGAGTATTCATTTCCAAATTCACTATGAAGAAAATCCCCACGGAATGTTCTTCACCGGTCAAGTGGTGAGGGGAGAGGCGATTGTTAAATTGGACGAGTCAGTGCCTGTGAAAGGTAAGAAAATCATAAATTGCAAATGTCTTTTATGGCCCATATATACAAATGTCAATTATTTGATTAGGTGTTAAGCTGAGAGTGCGCGGCTATGCTGAGGTGAGGTGGGATGAGTCGTCTTCAACAACAAATTCTGATGGATCAACAAGCACCACTTCTGATACTCATAGTGATGAAATTGAGTATTTTGACACCGTAACGGAGTGCATTGAAACCAAAGGTAATCAATCATGTGAATGACTGAGAAAAAGTTTAGGGCCTAAAACTACGTATTCGGAAGATTCTGTGGAAAAAAAAACCTAGCAAAGCACGTGGAAAATGCTACACATACGTCTCGGGATATTATGAATGAATATCACAGTTGACTCGCCGCGAGTTTTGCGTCTTCAAAGTTGCGTCGTTGAAAAAAAACTAAATTGACTCCAAGAATCTAGCACTTGGCTTGTTAGGAAGGCGATTTTATTTTCTGTAGCGTAGTCAAGCATTTATTTTAATCTTTGGCACATCAACCCAATTAACGACTCAAATTGGGGCGGTGCACAGTGGTCCATTTAGTACAAATTAGCAGATCATATGTGACGAACAAAATGTTGTTATTATTTGAAAAAATGTATAACAACAACAAATAACCAGAACTGAAGTTTTAATTGATCGATTGATCGAGGCTCTAGTGTACGAGAAATCGAGTTAATAGAAGAATATTCTCGGATGGACACAGGCCCCCGTCTGTTGTCTGCTTAATATAAAAAAGAGAGTTGCAAAAGTCTTTCAGGCGGACTTGAAACTACTTTAAATATTTTTCTTCGGATGATGCTAGACTGTGGCTAATGTGGAAACACTTTGCTTCTTTTGATGATTCTACGGATGTCTGTACTGACCTGATGTTTCCGGTTATTGACGAACATTGTTCTAATACCCGCAACTGCAGGACGCTAGCCTAAAAATTCAAACGCAGTCATCGCTTTAGGTAGACCTTATACAAGCTCTGTACCAGAGTTCGTTTCAATTCCAGTCTAGTTCCACTTCCAACGAGTACAGAGAACCATAAGTTTGCTCTTCTTAAAACTTATAATCTGCGAGCAATGTCAATGTCAGTGACTTTGGGAAGGTGAGAGTGGCGGATGTTGTTATTTCGCTCATCAAACCAAGATCTTTAACCTATACAATATATTATGTCTTTCTAGGTCAAGAGTGCATTCTTGAGCCGGGCGTACACACGTATAAGTTTGAATGTCCTCTGCCAGTAGATTGTCCCTCGTCATTTGAAGGAACATACGGGCGCGTTCGCTATGAAACCAAAATAACTCTTGTGCGGCCAAGAAAATTCAATAAATCGTATTCCATGGGATTCAACGTCGTCAAAGTCGTCGATTTGAATCACTATTCTAATTTAATGGTTAGTACGTTGAGTTTTTCCTACAAAATAAATGCGAACGTTGAATTTCTTATTTTCAGATTCCTGCTAAAATGGAAGTATTTAAGACATTTTGCTGTGGACCGTGCAAGTCAAGACCTCTGGTACTCTGTATGGATATTCCTCAAACTGGCTATGCTCCTGGTGAATTCATTCATGTAAATGCAAGGTTTATTAATCACAGCAGCACTAAGGTGGAACAACTGAGGGTTGCCCTAAATCTTATAGCGTTCTATAGAGCACGAACACGGATTTCCACAAAGACCGAAAAAATTGCGATTGCCAAGAACAAATTCGGCGGATTTGACAAAGATATTCTCGAGATAAAGGATAAAATTCAGGTGCCACCAACACCACCCACCTGTGAAGACTTGTGTGAAATTCTCAAAATAACTTATGAGGTTGAAATAATGGCAAGAGTTAAGGGGGCACACATACCACCAACTGTTTCAATTCCAATTACTATTGGCAACATTCCATTAGTTGCGCGTTCGGCGCATATTTCTGAAGATAGTCTGGTTGCCAATTTACGAAATGGAGCAACGCCTGGCCAACAAGTGAATTTGGAGGCTGATCTTCGTAAGTTTTTTTTATTTACAATAGCTCGCTCGATTTGCTTAGCATGAAGAATTATTCTTGAACTTTTTTACAGCGCCACCGTCATATATTGAGGCAATTTTCATGCAACCACTCAGCACTGTTGTACCGCAGAAGGACGACGAAAATACTGATACTCATTTTGAGAAATACTTGCCCAGATATCCATTCTACAGTTCGCAGTTCCCTTATGGGGCTTCGCAAGACCAGCAATAAGTTTATTTACTTTTGTACTTTTAAAAACAGATATCTGACAGTTTCCAGAACGACCTTAAATATACTTGAAAAATTGTAAAAAAAATGCATTCTTCCGAGCTATTAAAAGTGCAAGTACAGATAATTATTATGTTTAAAATGTTGGCATAGAAATCTTCAGTGTTTGGACTGGAGGGCATTTTTGCATTGCAAGTGAAATTTTCTTAGGGAGTTGATGTTTTCTTTACGGGGTAAACAATTTTTTTGAGGATATGCAATTACAATATCTGCTACGAGTATATACATAATTGCATTTTAATAAAGTTTTTCTAAAGCACGACGAAGCAGGCAAAAGTCTGTGATCAAATAACAATAGCGAAAATACACTATATGTAGGACGATATGGAATGAAACTGGCATTCTTCACCAAACAATCCACTTCGATTTTAACTTTCTGAGTGTTGTCGCACCCATCTTTCTTCAAGTAAGCTTAAGTAATACGATCTTCTTCTGACACTTCGGATTAACTAGGTTTAAATTGAGGTAAGTACAAGGAAACACTTCTGTTATTTCTGCCGAAATGCTTTGAACACAAGAGACACATTTTGTAAACAAACATGAATATGAAAATTATAAAAATACATAGCATATCTAAAAGTGTTAAGATGGAGGTAAAACGACAACCGATGAAAATAAAATTCAAGTGCATACATATTTTTATTTTATGCGCATAGCGGTCTGTTAGAATTGTTATTTGCGGCTAATTAAGTTGTTTATTTCACTTAAATTAAAATTGAGAATCTATTTTTTAATCTGTTTATTGTAGAGGTTGAAACTTCTTCTTACAAGGGAAGGTTTTCTCCAAATGACCCTAATTATCTGTTGGATTTTATTAGTGTGAGTACCTCCCCAGCAAACTAAGCCATACTGTAGCTTGGATTGTACTAAACCGTAATAGACTGATTCTAAGATATCACAAGCTTGACGCCATCGAAGAAGAACAGCAGTGAACTGCTTGTTATTTAAGTCATTGTAATTAAAGGAAGAAAATATAATACCGGAAGAATAGAAATCGGTCTGTAATACCTACTCTCTCTTATCGCCTTTCTTAAAAACTGGGATCACTTCTGTCTTTAAAGCATCTAAAGGGTGATATTTTAGCTATTATCTTTTTGGCAACACTGGTTTAAACAGCTGACGCACGTTTCGTGTTTTGTTTCACTGTAAAACATCTTCAGTTTGGTCTATAATTTAAACATGAATCGTCTTACAAACGAACAACGCTTGCAAATTATTGAATTTTATTATCAAAATGCGTGCTCTGTTAAGAAAGTTCATCGCGCGCTTCTTCCATTTTATGGTCAGCTCATTTTTGGCTCAATTGGTACGTAAATAAGCAGAATTGTCGATTTTGGAGTGAATATCAGCCAGAAGCATTGCAAGAGCTACCAATGCATCCAGAAAAAGTCACAGTTTGGTGCGGGTTATGGGCTGTTGGCATCAGTAGACCGTACTTCTTCAAAGATGATGCGAATCGTAACGTAACTGTGAATGGTGAGCGCTACCGTGAGATGATATCCAACTTTTTTTTGCCCAAAATGCAAGAGCTTGACTTGCATGACATGTGGTTTCAACAAGACGGTGCCACATGCCACACAGCACGCGCAACAATGGACTTATTGAGGGGCGAGTTCGGTGAACATTTTGTTTCACGTTCGGGACCGGTCAACTGGCCGCCTAGATCGTGCGATTTAACACGTTTAGACTATTTTTTGTGGGGCTATGTTAAAGCTCATGTCTATACAGACAAGCCCGCTTCAATTGACGCATTGGAAGACAACATTGAAGCATTTATTCGTGGAATACCGGCCGAAATGGTGGAAAGAGTATGCCAAAATTGGACTAAGCGGATGGACCATTTGAGGCGCAGTCAAGGTCAACATTTGCATGAAATAATCTTCAAACATTAAATTATATGGACCGTACTGTCGATTCAAATAAAGATTTCATGCATTTTTCTGAATTTCATGTGTTTTTTTTTTTAAAAAAGAAATCACCCTTTACAAAAATACTACTATAAATACTTTTATTAAAAAATTTGAGCTAGAACATCAACAATTTTTAATAAACTTTTCTTAATAATATTACTTTCTCTTGTAGATGAGTTGGATTTTTACTCAAGTTCATAGTTCGAAATAATTTAAAAGCAAAATGCATGGACAGCGGACTTGAAAGTTCTCGGTTGTCTTGAGATGGCATTTCATCATAAAAAAGCCCACGCCGGAGCAACGTTTGTAAATTGTTCAAATTTATTTTGGAAAACATGGTTCACTTCGGGACAAACTAAATACATTGTCTAAACACCATTCAATCCTGAACAGCCACCGTTTGGTGCGCTTTATGGGACTGTGGAATAATTGGTCCCCATGTTTAACCCAAATGAAGATGGTAAAAGCATGATTACTAACTTTTTTGTGAAACACTTGACCTTGGAAGTTGGACAATATTCAACCCGTATTGCCGATATACAAACAGATGTACTACGGAGAGTATGTGAAAATATGGTCTGCAAATTATACAAATTTCACGTCAGCCGCGGCGGTCATATATCCGATCATATTCTACAAATTTTTCTGTTTCATTTAAATTTAAAATTCACAGCATTTAAAAAAACACTTTTATCGTAAAAAAGAGTTTTGTTACCTGATATTGCGGCGAGTGTAGAACAATTTTCTGTTCGGAAAAAACATCTTTTTACAGAGGCTTTCTTTCTTGTGTTTCCACCTTGATTTGGATTTTGACAGTTGGTAGACATGCGCAGTCACTGACATTTCATCTGGACAAGTGTTTTTGTTTTCTAAATAAGTGATGACATCAACAAATATGATTTGTTGTTTAAATTATTTTGTTTTTACTTTCCTACCAGATTATGCCGTAGATTTTAGTTCTTCTAATACATCCCTTGTAAATGCTCCGGCCGGTTGACGTACACCCCGAGTTAAATCGCGCAACATCTGCTTTGAATAATGGTACATATTAACTCAGCAATCCTATAATGTGAATCTGATGTGTTTATGTGTTTCACAGGCCGAAATGTAACTCTTTTGAATACTATATTTACAGTGATTTGGTTTCGCATGGAAATTCCGAGTTCATGTTCCATGTGTCCATGTGTGCTTTGATGTTGTTCCAAAATTCGACGCACATTGTCATCGTGTGTAGTCAAATTAGAATTACATAGGTTGAGTCTGTCCTGCTTTTCCGCACTATTTAAGCAAACAAAGCTCTAACTTGTTTGATAACCTCCTCATGTTCATACTTCAGCATTAACATCTACATATGTAAGAACCTGTCAATTGGAAACCGGCTTTAAAATATTGTTTTAAGCATTCTATAGTTTCATTCTACATCTACGCAAATTTCACTTATTCTTCGGTATGACGCTGAATAGTTCATTGGTCCCGTTTCTACTTTTCGTACTTTCTACGTCCTACTTTAACTAAGGCATAGTGGCCGACGCATACGCATAAATGTGTGTGTGTGCATTTTATGGTTTAAATTCATGATGATTGCCAAGTGTATTCTCAAAAAAAGTATCATTAACTACATTATGTTTGACTTCTGGGGAAAACCATTCGTTTATCTCATTTAAATACATCTTTGACCAACGTATACATGTGTATTTTCAGGGGGCTTTTTAGTAGCATTTCCGGCCAATAATGAATCGCATTTCAGATAAAAGAGGAATTCTGCACCCTTTTGCAGATAAGCAACGTGAATGCTACATATTTACTATTCATCTAAACATATGCGGTACAAGTCGTCGTCGTCTGCTCAAACACTTTGAACATGGGTATTCGTTTCGGAATCGAATATGAAGGAAATCCCTTTGGCATGTTCTTCACGGGACAAGTAGTAAGGGGTCAAGCGATCGTTAAATTGGATGAGTCAGTTCCTGTGAAAGGTAACAACAATTTTACAAAGGATTATTGTAAAGAGTTTTATTTTGTGAATTTTGATTTATTTAGGTGTTACTCTGAGAGTACGCGGTTACGCAAAGGTGAAGTGGGATGAAACGACTTCAACGACAGTGTCTGAAGGGGTTACTACCTCCTCTTCTGATACTCATAGCGATGAAATAACTTATTTTGACACCATTACCGAGTGTATCGATACTAAAGGTGTGTAGTAGGTGTAGATGTGAAGTAGTACACATATTCATATAATATATACTGTCTTTCCAGGACTAGAGTACAATCTTGAGCCGGGTGTACACACATATAAGTTTGAATGTCCTCTGCCATTACATTGTCCCTCTTCATTTAAAGGACATTATGGACGCGTTCATTATGCAGTTAAACTAACTCTTGTGCGGCCAAGAAAATTGAATAAATCGTATTCTATGGGATTCAACGTTGTGAACATTTTTGACTTGAATCGCTTTTCAAATTTAATGGTTAGTTACTTCAAGTGTTTGCTGAATAGTATTCTCATTTACATATTTTTATTTGCAGATTCCGACTAACATGGAAGTAATCAAGACATTTTGCTGTGGACCGTGCAAATCAAAACCATTTATACTATGTATAGATATTCCACAAACCGGTTATGCTCCTGGGGAATTCATTCATTTAACAGCAAGGTTGTTTAATCACAGCTTTATTAGGGTAGAGCAGCTGAAAATTGCCTTGCATCTTATAGCAATCTATAAAGCAAGAAAGCGTGTTAGCACAAAGTCCGAAAAAATTGCGATCACTAAGAGCAAATTCATTCTTACTGAAAATGAAAGATTCGAAATAAAAGACAAAATTAAAGTACCACCAACACCACCCACCAGTGAGGACTTGTGCGAAATTCTCAAAATCAGGTATGAGCTTGAGGTAATTGCAAAAGTTAAAGGACCGCATAGATCACCAATTGTTTCAATACCAATCACTATTGGAAATATCCCGTTAGTTGCAAGAACGGCACATATTTCTGAAGATACCCTGATTGCAAATTTAAGATATGCTGTAACACCAGATCGACAATCTGGTTTAAATGTTGATCTTCGTAAGTTGTTTAAATCGTTTTCACTGATTCCATTTCACTAAAACATTTTTTTATAGCACTACCCTCATATGAGGAAGCAGTTTTCATGCAACCATTTGGCGCGGTGGCCCCTCAGAAAGACGGTGAAAGCACTTATTTTGAAAGATACTTGCCGAGATATCCAGTCTATGGTGCACATTTCCCGTCCTTTTCAACGGAAGATAGGCAATAGATGTCTATGTACTTGTTGGTCAGCTGTGCCTTTTATGCTAAGAAACTTGTTTCGAAATATATGCTCATTGAATATGTACATATGTGAATATTAAAACAAATATTTTTTTAAAATTTAATTCACCGTGCATTTTCGTTTTGCCTTGAGAACTTACTGACTTACTTATCAGGCCGGCGACCCATGCAGGCTCCGAGCTTGAGCAATTGCTGCCTTCCATCGTTGACGGCCCTGGGCACGCTGCTTCCAGTCATCAAGATCAAGCCCTCTTGCATCCGCGATTACTTTGTCTTTATACCGGAGATTCGGTCTTCCTCTCATTCTCGAACCAGTAGGCTCGGATTCAAAGACCTCTTTGCTGGAGCATTGTTCTCCACGCGCTCGATGTGGCCGAGCCAGTGCAGTCGACGGATTTTTGCCTTCCGGACTACATTCACATCCTGGTACAGCTCGCAGTCGGGATCATACGACGTAGAATTTTTCTTTCGAAGGTACCAAGAATCAGCTATGCAGTTTTGCTTGGCGTCCAACTTTCGGCTCCATAGAGTGTTCTGTAGAGGATGATTTTGGTTCTTCAAATAAGTTGTTTTGACAATCAGTTTCGACGGTTAGCATTGCCGAATCTACGTCGCATCTACACTATGTTGTCGTTTGTGTCCTTTACTACCTCGAAATTGTAGCTGTCGATCGTGAAATTGCCTTGAGAACAATTCATTAAATTTTGACTCAGCACTTTGAAAATCCATGGAATTCAAATGTGATGTCACGACTTTAATTGCTCGTCGAGACTGTGTGTCTCAGATGACTCAGATGATTTTAGAGATATTCAAATTACAAACTGTACTTCAATACTCCGCCAATGATTCATGGGGGTTTCTCTAAAAAAAAGAATATCACAGCTGTTATTCGTGAAACAAAACCATGGAAATAATGATAACTATCAGACGTTTTATTACATTACTTATCGGACATAATAAAAATATAATCGCTGTTCATACAAATGTTTGGTGTTTTTTTTTATTGATTTAATGTTACGCCTTCTGTTGGATGACCCTAAAATTGAGACCCAAAATTTAAGTGTTTCACTTTAAAATTAACATTCTCAGACTGGTTCAAATAAGAAGAGTCATACAGATGAGTACGATGATTTTATTTCTTCACCAAATTATGTACATACGTCAACAGAAAGTTCAAATTTTTTTGTAACTTCCATTCAAATGGAATAAAAGTGAAGACCAAATATGTTATTCCGAATAAACGTTGCAGCTTTCTAATGCATTTCTGCTCATTCCGTTTGTTGCCGTATCGTAGTGGCAAGTGCTGCATGCATGAGCAGCGTCTTGCGAACTGCGAACTGCGAACTTGAAGCTCTGTCGTTCCATCCATTATGTATGAAATAGCTGACCATTCCAGTGGCCGCCTCGGCTTCGCCAGCAGTAATTCAAGCGGTCGCGACTGCACAAAATTGTAAATGTGTAAAAATAGGAATTACTTTACCTAATTAACAATGCCTATTGAGTGAGGCAGCATCAAATATGATTACCGCACATTAGATTTTTTAATCGATGTCCACTAGTCAACACACGTGCGGCGTTAGCATATCAAATGTTGGCTTCGATCAAAACTGTTTTGCTTTGTTAGCCCAGGCTAAGGTATTGGCCTTGGGGACAAAACATCACTATCGTCAGCTACAATTTTGAGGTAATGAAGGAGAATGCCTACCTCGGGGCAAACGTGAACTCAACAAACGCCCTTGGCAATCGCTGCTACTTCGGTTTGTCAAAACAACTGGGCTCAAAGCTCCAGACTCGAAGGACCAAGATCATGCTCTACAGAACCCTTATTTTTAAAGTCCTGCTATTGGCAGCCGAAAGTTGGATGTTTAGCAAAACTGCAGATTCTTCGTGCACTCGAAAAAAAACAATTCTTCGTCGGTTATATGCGGGGAAGGCGAATGAGAAGACATAACCGCGAACTCTACGAGCTGTACCAGGATGTCGGGTGGCAAATCTGTAGACTACACTGGCTCAGCCACATCGATCGCGTGGACATCAATGCTGCAGCTAAGAGTGAAAGAAAGTTATTAGAGACCCAACCGCCAGTACAAAAACCAAGTCATCGCGGACGATCATCGCAGGCGATGACCCATTCGATAAATATGTTATTCATAAATTCGAGTGCTTGTGTTGCATGTTGCGGCGTTGTCCATCATCGTCCGGCTTCAAGTCTTGCGTCAACATAGTCTTAAACGGATGTAGGTCCAAATTCAACTTTAAAATAAGCCGTGTTGAGAATCTCGCGTACCGAATCCAACTGATCGGCGCTGAATTAGGTCGGAATGGTTTCTTCATTTCGTACCAATATCTGTCTGGTTGGTGAAATAAGGTCTTAAATGGTGTACTCACGTGGAATTTTTGGAATCGAAGCCACCTTTTAATTTATCTTCCCTTTTATCTTCAATCTAAGATTTTTAATCTAAACATGAAAGAATAAGTTACATTTGCTTCGAGTATCGCCACAGTTCTTGTACAGAGAGTCAGCCATAAGGGATGAATATTCAAGCAGAAATTACAAAACATATAAAGGGTGATTTTTTAAAAGCTATAGGAAAGTTTTAAAAAAAAAAACATGAAATTCAGAAAAATGCATGAAATCTTTATTTGAATCGATAGTACGGTCCATATAATTTAATGTCTGAAGATTATTTCATGCAAATGTTGACCTTGACTGCGCCTCAAATGGTCCATCCGCTTAGTCCAATTTTGGCATACTCTTTCCACCATTTCGGCCGGTATTCCACGAATAAATGCTTCAATGTTGTCTTCCAATGCGTCAATTGAAGCGGGCTTGTCTGTATAGACATGAGCTTTAACATAGCCCCACAAAAAATAGTCTAAAGGCGTTAAATCGCACGATCTAGGCGGCCAATTGACCGGTCCCGAACGTGAAATAAAATGTTCACCGAACTCGCCCCTCAATAAGTCCATTGTTGCGCGTACTGTGTGGCATGTGGCACCGTCTTGTTGAAACCACATGTCATGCAAGTCAAGCTCTTGCATTTTGGGCAAAAAAAGTTGGATATCATCTCACTGTAGCGCTCACCATTCACAGTTACGTTACGATTCGCATCATCTTTGAAGAAGTACGGTCTACTGATGCCAACAGCCCATAACCCGCACCAAACTGTGACTTTTTCTGCATGCATTGGTAGCTCTTGCAATGCTTCTGGCTGATATTCACTCCAAAATCGACAATTCTGCTTATTTAAGTACCTATTGAGCCAAAAACGAGCTTCGTCGCTGAACACAATTTTTCGGTAAAAAAGTGGATCTTCGCCCAACTTTCCAAGAGCCCGTTCACCAAAAATTCTACGTTGCGGTAGATAGCGTTGTTCGTTTGTAAGACGATTCATGGTTAAATTATAGACCAAACTGAAGATGTTTGACAGTGAAACAAAACACGAAACATGCGTCAGCTGTTTAAACCAGTGTTGCCAAAAAGATAATAGCTAAAAAATCACCCTTTACAAGGCTAAACCAATCGAACTTTACATGACCCATAATGGCAGCTTGGAATTCAAAACGATTACTTTAACTGATCCAAACTAAAACAAAATAGGCGCAGAAAACATTTAAGCAGTGGGGCAGGTTGTTGCTGTTCGCGTGCATCTCATAGATGTGACGTCCGTCGTCGTACGGATGAGAATGTGGCTGCTGTGGACTTCTTCGAAAATGAGGCTGGGAACAATGTTTCGGTCAACGGTGGGCGTTATAGAGCCATGTTAACCGATTTGTTTTTTACTGAAATTGAAGACATGGACTTGGACGACCTCTGGTTCATGAAGGATGGCCTGCCATACCACACAGCCCATGCCCCAAACAATCTTTTGCTTACCAAATTCCTAAATGGATTTATCAGCCGTCTTGGACCTTAATTGGTCAAAGAAAATTGTATTTGGGTGGGTATTTAGTAAGATCTTGCATTTTGCCAAATCATACACAAACTTTGCGAGTTCCTATTTAACGATGTAAAATACAGTAACATCGCCTGGCTCTCAGAAGATGAAGATAATGGTGGTTGTCAAGAAAATCGACCACAGACATTATTTGAACCACATTCGGAACGAAATCGCTGAAATAATAAAAAGATACTAAGCAGTATGTTTCTGACATTTTCAGATAAACGTGTAAATATATTTGAAGAGCACAGCCATACAGCAAGAGTTAAACAAAAATTGTTTCAACTAAAATCCTTCTACTTTATCATTTCTGCAGGGAATTCCGTACGACTACTTGATCCACACCTCAGATGACCTTCATAGTTAAGCGTTAACGTTGGACATGTGATATGTACTCTACTCATCCCAATCAGCTTCCTCATACGTAAGTACATCTACACTACCATGCTAATTTTAAAGTTCCAATTTTTCGGTGCAAAAGATAAAAAGTTAAACTTTACCTTTACCGATAATCATGTGCTTTTTTGTCGTACATACTTACGTATGTGGTCATATCTCTGACAATGATAAGATTTTGTTACCTCAACAATACACAATATAATTCGATTATTTCGAAACAGTTGGGAGTCGCGAAAGTAATCAGAAACCAAACAATGTTTAGTTTCTGTCAGCTAATTGCGAGGCTCTGTTGTATTATTGCACTTGTAAGAGGTGTTCGAACTAAAGATGGTGGTTACATGTGAAATTAGTTTTAATCAAAATCCACTCGGAACATATTTTGCTGGACAAATGGTTTCCGGAAGTGTAATAATCAACACGGATAAGACAAAAATTGTTAAAGGTACATTCTTGCTAATAAGTTATCTTTGGGTGGTCTGAACTTAGCATTGTTGGCATATTTTCGACGAGGACAGACTGAAACTATATTATTGTGGAATGTGATAGATGTGAGTCAGAGAGTGTTTATCTTATCTAATCTAAAGAGTGTAAATTTAGAGATTTAGTGGCTGATTCATTGATTAGTTATGCTTTTTATTTTTAGACTAAAATTTGTATTTTCCGTTAGCTACTGTCTTTTTGTTGTTTGATAAGCCGTTTGACTGCGTTGGTTACGTTATTTAGCAGAGTTAACAGTCTCAATCAGTCATTGGAATTCTTGACATTTCTCTTTTGCAAGCAATTTCAAACCCTCCTTTAAAGGGGAAATTACTGTGCTTACGTCTGAAATTAGTTAATATAACTAAAAGATATCACAACTTGATTTAGAAAAGAGACCCTTTCAACTGTGCCAAATGCAAAGGGATAAGTCTCCTAAACATCGCTTACACGATCTTCTCTGCCGGTTTGTGTGAACCATTCGTGAATAACCTGATAGGCCCTTATCAGTGCGGTTTCAGGCCGGGGAAGTCCACCATCGACCAAATCTTCACACTACGGCAGATCGTGAAAAAAAAAACCCAAGAGATGTAGATCGACACCCACCTCCTATTCGTCGATTTAAATTTTCAAGGCCGCATATGACAGCGTACATAGAGACGGGCTATACAACGCCATTGTTGGCAATTGAGTAATAGAGCCCTCTCTCGGAAGACCAAGTTGACGTGATTTAACTCCTTCATCATCCCCGTCTTCCTCTATGGCGCAGAGGCATGCACTTTATCCAAGGCGGATGAAGAGCTACTTGGTATTTTCGAGCGAAAACATATGCGCGCGATCTGTGGTCCTGTCTGCGTTGATGGCATTTGGAGAAGAAGGTTCAACCACGAACTGTATAGGATGTACAGCGACATGAGTCTAGCCCGGCGTCTATGGATTCAACGCCTAAGATGGCTAGGCCATGTATAGCGTATGGATAACTTAGCTCAGACCCGAAAAATCTTCGCCTGTGTAATATCGCAACAGATGACGACCACGCACAAGGTGGGCCACACAAGTTCAAGGCCAGATTATTGGCACGATTCAATAGCAACTGATGTCAAACGATTATGCACTTGGCCTGTATGTTTAATCTCTGCAAAGAATTTGTATTATTTGTAATGTTAATTACAAAGCTGAGCAAGACTGACTTGCCAGTTCAAGGTTTCTCTCTATTCTGTGCCTTAATAGGTGACTGTTGACCAATGGATCGTATGCATTCTTCTAAGATATTCGACTTTCAATTGTGGCAAAATCAGTGCGGTCATGATATTAATTACTTCTACCATCAGACATGTTCGGTACGTCATCGGCGCAATTATATGATATGATATGATTGCATCCTGCTGCGGACTAGTTGTAATGTCAAAGACCATACAAGTTTCGATGGGACATTTCAACACATCATGGCAATGGTTAACCTTTGCCAAAAATTACCACCGGGAGAAGAAGACCTGTAAGCATACAACTTGGAAGACGTGCTCCAAGTCATATCGCATGACTTTTTTCTTTTCTATTTGCTTGATGCCGATGCAGCGATACCAATACCCTCATATACAGTCTTCTGCTTCTCGTCATTGGTTATGGTTTCAATCATGTCTTGCCTGGGCGACAGAGAGGCACTTGTAATTCTTTGAACTCATCTTGCAAACTGAGAGCGATAACTCAGTGACAACCGACAATGATCAACGGCAACAGACAATCGCACAAGTATATAGGTAAATTATACGAATTATAGAGATGCGTAACACAAGCCATACTAATTATAGAGAGTTCTTTTCTTGTTCACCGAGATGAAATATACGAATTTTCAAGGGGACTAAAACGTATGGGAGCTGCCGCGAGCTTTTCAGGACCGAGTCTTTGATACTTATTAAAGCGTGATACGAATTATCGCGATGTCTACAAAGACTTTTTTCTCGCTTCGATAATTAATGTGGATTAAAAGCGGCGCATGGAACAACCAAATCCAGAAACAATGTCCGGTGGAACGTTGCATAGACCTCAAACTAGACTTTACAGATTGTTTGCACGGAACTGTGAGAGCTAATGCCAGAACTGTGTATAGGCTCTGGCACAAGTAAATTGGTGTACATGTGTACAGATTCAGGCAGTCTCTCAGGCCAGTTAGGTTCTCAGTCTAAGGTAGTGTCTTCCAAGTGAATATTGCTGCTATACGGGAAGCTTGCCGCCATATACGTAAGCCACATACTCACAACACTCTTAAAAAAATCTTATTTAATTTTGCTCATCAACATTTTTTATAATCACATTTCTTTAAATGTAGGCTTAGCCCTAAAAATCACTGGTTGTGCAGACACTCGATGGAGTGAAAGCTCTGGAACTGGAGACAAAAGAAAGAGTCACACGTATTATGGCCATGAGGATTATATTGCCTCAACAACTTACCTTCTCGGGTCTGAAGAGAGTAAGTAAAGTGGTTGTAAACACAATTGATTTTAATTGATTTATGCTTTCATAGGTCAGACTGTTCAACTAGAACCTGGGACCCACACATATACATTTGCGTGTGCACTACCCATTCACTGTCCATCATCAATTGAGGGCAGGCAAGGCCACATACGGTATGTCGTCAAGGTTGTGTTTGTGCGCCCATGGAAATTTGATCAAACGTACACCCGAGGATTTACTGTGTTGCAAATGCTAGACTTAAATTTCCAATCACCTGTGTTGAGGGTAAGCGAATGATCTGAATGTTTATGTGTACATTTTTAAAATCATAATATAACACCTCTCATCTTCTGCAGATACCCGCAACACAACAGACCAGCAAGACATTCTGCTGCGGACCATGCTCATCGAATCCATTGCAATTGTCCGTTTCAGTGCCACAGACCGGATTTGTGCCCGGTCAAACGATTATTGCTACAGTTGCAGTGACAAATGAAAGCAATGTATCAGTCACGGATGTTAAAATTTCCGTCGTTATGATCGCCGTCTTGTTTAGTCAGCACCCCAGGATGCATGCCCATACTGAACGCACAAATCTGACGAAGATCAGAGCTGGCCCTGTTAATTCTCATTGCAGTCGAACTATCAACGAATCGATAAAAGTTCCGGCCGCACCACCATCATGTACGCATCTCTGCCGCATTCTTCAAGTGTCCTATCAGTTGGAGGTCGAGCTCAAGCTAAAGGGGATGCACGAGAATCCGATTATTGGCATTCCGTTAATGATTGGAAATGTGCCCCTGTTAAGTGTTATTCAGCAACAGCCAATGCCACATTCAAGCGAATTCCAAGCCACTGAAGCCTCAGCTCCACAATTTGATAACGTACCTTTGGAAGGGAAGGAGATATTTACCGTATCAAATGGCAGTATATTGCCTATCATTGATCCTGTCGAGAATCCATCAGATCCCTTGTCATCGGCCGAACTAAATCTTGGTGAGTCTAATGCACTGAATGTGGACTAGATTATTATTTTCTTCTTTCATAGCTCCACCAACTTATGAAGAAGCTCTTTTTATGACACGAGCGGATTGTAATGAAGAAGATCAGCATCCTCTGGGGAAGAGTGATTTTGTTCCACGATATCCTGTGTATCATATCCCCGAGGCGTGTGCCCCACCCGCTGATGAACTGGTGTTAAACACAGACCCGAACAAAAGCACCTGGTTGTGATTATTTGAATAAAAAAAAAGATATTTATATGGACTTCTACGTGCTATTAAACATTCGAAATCTATTTCTGTTCCTGCATTTTTCGAATCTGACGTGGAGAATAATTTGGTGCTCGAAATCTGTATCAAAAGGAAGATTTCTGCCAATTTGTTATTCACAAGGACAGCTTTAACTAAATTTGCTTGTTCACGATGTAAATTAACTTACTAATCTTATATACATACACGACGTTTATTTTATAAATTCCTTTACATTTTAGGCCTTAGATTTAGGCAGCGTCTCTCAGGTGGAAACTGTAGCGATTAAGAAAGCTTTATCTTGACTCAAAATCATTGTTTTATCGTCATATGCTCTGATAGCCGATCGACTTTCTCGAGATGGCCGAATGTTTTAGCATCTCCCTTATGTGAGTGCTGGGATACTGTGACATTCCATGGAACACTGCAAGGTGGAGAAATGGCTAGAATGGTTACTCTATAATCACTCTTTTTGGAAACCTCCCTTTCGCTAATGGAAATCATCTTTAAATGCTTCAAATAGTTGATTCAATAACCGTAGATACCCTCAGGCCACCACGTGCTTCATTTCGTAATAATTATTGTCCAATCTCTACTCCAAACGCTCCCCTAGTCTAATAGACCGATCAGCCACATCGGCTCCAGGGTCCTCATCCCTGGAAATTATCATGCACCTCCTCCGTTCTTTCAGAGGCCTCTCCTCTCGAAGAAAATGAGACTTCTTTACTTCAAAAACCTAACCGAACTAAGCAATGCCAGTGGGAAATTAAAAAAATAATTTAATGTAATAAAAAAACATCTGGGTTCTCATCGCGTATGACGACAATCATCTCGCACTAGCGTTTCGATAGATTCGCTTGATGTAAGCGTGAAAAACCGATGGCGCCTGGTATATTGATTTGGAAACATTAATCCTCAAATTCTAGAATTGGAATAACTTAAAAGACAATTTTTCTGTCTTATTCGGTCCGCTCTGGCTTTTTAGGAATCAACGGAAATGATGCGTCCACACAATAAAAATCCAGGGAAATATATGAACGATGAAAATGTCTCCAACGATGTATTGTTAATTGAACCTGCCTTCAAAACAAATTATGAATGAAATTATGAATTCAGTTGTTACCAATTTTGAAGTGCAGGGTGCTGTGGTTGGGATTCAAATGGCAAAGAAATCAGTCGACAAAGCAGTGTACCATTAGAAGTTTGTTTACAATACGTATTATAGTTACATACGAGTAATAAACTACTCTATATATAATTTTATTGCGCTATAAACCCATAGTGTCAGTGGGAATACTTGTGTTGCGTCCGAAATACATACATCCATTCCCATTACCAAGTCCTTGGATCTAGACACAGCGCCATCTGGGGAGAGAGGGATATCGTATCATCCTCTACAGACTAGGGTGCCAGACTTAATCTATAGTCAGCTCTAATATCCGAAAGAACGGATATTGCAGGGATTTTAACTGAATAATCTTGACAGACGGCTCTAAAATGGGAGGGTGCAGAGTCGCTGCGGATGTATTCTCAGAATTTCTGAACATTTCTAAAGCTTGTAGACAGCCGGAGAATTTCAGTGTGTTTCAAGCGGAACTATTTGCAATCCGGGATGCATGTCAAAATACACCCAAATATTTTGCCTCGGCAGAAGGTTGCATTATGCATTGATAATCATGCAGCTATAAAAATTAGTACACTAATGCCGAGCTGAAATAGCGTTGTTAGAAGGTCAGTTTCCCTTATCAGGTGGAAATTAGAGGGCCGATGAACTGGCAGAGGGGGTGTACAACCCACTACAAGCAGTCAAGGCACTTCCTTGAAATAGCAAACCTTAGATGGACCAGGCAGACAAACTGTGCAACATCAGGAAAAATATGGCTTGAGTTCAACCGATCCAAAGCAAAATATCTCCTTCGACGAACCTAGAATAGTGGCGGTGTGTACAGGACACAAACACATCCCATACAACTAGTGCGTTCTAAGCTCGTGGAGTGGACACCAATCTGGGCTATAAAAACCATAAAAAAGAAGTTTTAATTAAATAAGCTAATGTATGATGGTTTGTATATATATATATATATATATATATATATATATATATATATATATATATTTATATATCTATACATTTTAGTACCCAACTTTCATTCATAATACTATTTTTCATGGCAAACGTCAAAAATACATAAATAATAAACGATTGGTGTATAGTGAGAACCCCTCATACTCCAAATTCCACACGAACTCATTTCATTTCTTTTACAAACAGTTATCCACCACTTTAATGTATCAATGCGATTTTGACTTTTTAACAAAATTGAATCAACTAGAACCCGCTCTTGATTATATGGGATAGATGCACCGTTTGAAGAAGAAATTTTAACAAGTTTGGCTGAATTTAAAGCCTGGCCTGGTCTTTCCTCAGTATGGTCTGCAGGTTGCGAAGCTTCATTGTACACACACATCAGAAATTTATTTTATTTACGCAATATTTTAAACGTTTTGTATGCAGTCTAAGCTGGTTATTTTATTTGAGAGGTTTGTTGACAACCTTTAAATTGACGCAAGTAAGTGTTAGACCAGTTGTATTTAAATATTTACTGCCCTCATCTGAGACTAAACTAAACGGGCACCATCAAATTTGAACTTAAAAAAGTAATTTTAATATTCTACACAAAATGTTATTGGAATCATCAAATGTATTGTTTGAACGGATATACGTTAGACTGAGCAGTAGTAAATTGCATCTGTTGCCAACTTGGGTTGTAATTAAACAAAAGTTCACCTTGTGAACTTTTACAACACCAACAGCCGCAAGGAAACTTCTTATCGAATGCACAATTTTGGATACACGAGCCTCGATATAAAAAGAAACACAATCCAATAAGTTAACTGCACTCACATCGCTTTATATTCACCACCGTCATTTCCTAAACCTGTTACTTAAAGGCATTTGAAACATATATAATTGAGTTAATCATCATCGACGACGACTTACACTTAACCCGTGTTTCAACAGCGAACCTTAGTCAGTCGTGAGGCGCTTCTCGAGATGTGTTCCAACGTAGGGATTTTAATATCAGTTGTCTTGTTAGCAAGTACTTTCTTTACTGCCCATGCCGCATGTAAGTTAACCCCTTAAGCATTCAACTTAAGATACATATAACTGAGTTTTTGTTATCCACTCCAGCAAGTTGCTTTAATCCAAATCAGAAGAAGGGCTATTGCATAAATGTACAAGAGTGCCCCGTTCTGAATGCGATTCGTCTAAGACCTACTCTCACTGAAGACGACCTTAGATTTCTTCAAGCTTCTTCTTGCACAAATGGCCTCGGAGAACCGCCTTTTGTTTGCTGCACAGAGGATGCACGTTTTCAAACATCTTTTAGGAGCAACAGCGAATTACTGCCAAGCTTAGTCGATTGCGGGGATCAACCTAGTGGCAGCAAGATCTACAGTGGAAAAGAAACTGAACTAGACGAATTTCCATGGATGGCGTTATTGAACTACGGTAAGAATGTCTCTAATGATTCATATGTTTTTTTCCGATTCAGCTGTTGTTTTTTTTTATTCTTCTGTCAAACCGCAAACGAATTGTGTCATATTTGGTTGATTTATCTGAAGTGTGAAAGTGTATGTGACATTTATTGATTGGCTGTGAATCTTTGAACAAGTTTTTTTTTTTTTTTTGTAAAGTTCAGAGTGCGAAAGCAGTTGAAAGCTTTCAAAAAGAAATAAAGTAGTATAATCCCTTATTTGTGCTCTTATATCACATCAATTTGTGTTGGCCGTGTCAGGTGTTTGATTTTTCATATTATCTGCAGTGAGTGTCGTTGACACAACACCTCTTATCTATTTACCCTCACTTAGTTCCAATACCTTTACTTTACCTTGACTTTATTTACCCAAGAGTTCAACAAGAGACATTCGTTCACTTGCTCATGTGTGGTCGTGCCTTATTGTGTAGTCAGGTTCTTGCTTCACATCGTGAGTTCGATGCATTCGCAAAACAAAAGGTATACCGACCTGACATTTTTTTGCGATTATTTATAAATACAAGATTTAGGGCTTGTCAATATTTTAATTAAATTTCGTTTTTAATGTGTGCCAACTGCAACCAGTTGGTTTAGTTTGACACTACTTGATATATTTGAGAACTGCAGCATCTCTGGATGTGATTCAATGTGTAATCACATAATATTCTGTTTATGTAAATCGTGCTTCGATTTGTTTAGCATCTGATATAATTGATAATTTATTACTTTAAAAATGGTTAACCGTTAGTACTGACAAATTATATGATGTGAAATAAGGAGCGGGTATTTGAGTCATCAGATTAGATACTGATCGAACTCAAAATTGACGCTCTTGTCAGCATTTGATACTCTTACGACTGAAAAAACTGTTGTACTACTATTAGTTTTTTGACATTTCGTCTTGTTCTTCTACTTCTTTGTGTGGTGCTACAGTCCGTGGTTGACCTCGGTCTGTGCTTCTGCAGGTCTCTGAATAGCTGCTTCTAAGCTATCCTGTTTGTTGATGTCCTTCTCCAGTAATGTGGGCTACCTTAGGAGCAGGCTTCCGTTTGCAGCGTTGGCGCACAGGCTCGGACTCGAGGACATTGACATTATTTGCCTAATTTTTATTCCTCTTCTTTCTCTAGCTAGTTAATATTGCAATGTATTGTTTATGGTCTTTAATTACTGTCAAACACCCCCCATACCATTACCGATCTCCCATCGTGATTGACTGCGCCACTCCTATTTATTTATCCAAACATTCAGTATTTGGATCAGGCCGAATCGTTCCCACTCCATCCTACCCGTGAACATTAAATTTTGACTCGTCTATAAAAATCTAGGTTTTTTCAGAAGCAAATTCAAGTCGCTTATTGCTGTTTGTTAAAGTTATAAATTTAATGGAATGAAGTTTTTGATAAGAAGAGTACGCACATGTGATTACTGCGCTGTATAATGATTGTTAATCACGCACTATGATTTATGAACTGGCATTTGTGTCCCCAAACACTCTTAATCATCTTCAACTAAACTGATTCAATAAAATGATTTATCATTGCAACTTTATCTGCCCTCTACTTTTCAGACGACTACCGTCCAGTAAATTCAATTAAACGCTGTTGTCGTTGGTTTTGGAAATTATAAATTATTAACAACAAGGGTGTTCACGGTGTTCTGAACATTTATTTATTTTATTATAATTACTAGTTATGTACATTTAAATTCAAAAGTTTGCCCTTAAATGTGTGACCGTAATGAGCTATTTCATCCTCCCAAAGCTATTATCTTAATTTTAGTAACTGATGGTTTTTAGGCTACAAGAAGAAGGCGAGAAATGATTTCCGTCATACGTGATTAGAGCCCTATCGTCATCCCAATTGGTGACTACCCATTCAAACGCAGTCGTTGGTGATTTCATATACATATGGGTACATTTATGTGGCTAACACTAAAGCCTAGTTTCACTGTGGACTACACTGTTGGTTGAAAGTTCAGTTCAACGATTTATTCGGTTTCACAGTTTCGTTGAAACCTTGAACTAAGTTGAATTTGTAGTTTATTCGGATTTCCAGTTTCGTTGAATTGTTTAGAAATTTTTAAGCTGCCGTTTATTGCTTTCCCACCACCTTTTCATCGATTTAAGGCCGCGTATGATAGCATCTATAGAGACGAGCTATACAGAGCAATGTCTAGTTTTGGCATCCCTACCAAACTCGTCCGTTTGTGTAGGATGACGATGGAGAATGCACGCTGCTCCATCAAGGTCGGTAAAGACCTAACCGAGACCTTTGATGTCAAAAAAGGATTCAGACAAGGCGACGCGCTGTCATGCGACTTTTTCAACATCGTTCTTGAACGAATTGTTTAAAACTCGAACGCCAACACCAGAGGAACAATCTTTCAGAAGTCCGTCCAACTACTCGCATATGCCGACGATATTGACATTATTGGAAGAACGCAGCGTGATGTCAATGGCGCTTTTGTGGGTATTGCAACGGAGGCCGCGAAGATGGGTTTAGCGGTAAACGAGGGTAAGACCAAGTATATGCTGTCAACTTCCTGGTTGCTTCGAGAGGAAAATTCTTCGTTTGATTTTCGGTCCCGTCTGCATAGACGGTGAGTGGAGGAGGAGATATAATGACGAACTATACGGGCTGTTCAGCGACATCGACTTAGCCAGAAGAGTGAAGATCCAAAGACTGAGATGGCTAGGTCATGTAGAGCGGATGGAAACCAATACTCCGGCCCGAAAAGTCTTCGAATCCACCCCCGAGGGACGGCGCAGTAGAGGAAGACCGCGACTCAGGTGGCGCACGCAAGTGGAAAGGGACCTCAACCAACTATGCGTGCGAAACTGGAGACAGCTAGCTAAAGATCGAGCTGGCTAGAGACGCTTGTTGGTTGAGTTTATTGCTTTCTTATGTGGTATTCGACTATTTGATGGGTTTCGTCCTAGTAGAAATCCGATACGTTTTGTCGATTAATGATTTTTCGGTTCCAGTTTGTGCTTCTAATAGTTGATTGTTTTGGATTTAGTTCTGACGTTGCAACTATCGCGTTGGTTTAGCTGTAAGGTTTTTTTCGGAAGGGCAAGTGATATATGGTCATTATGGTGTTCTTCAATCTCCGTACCTGTTTTTTTCTGATAAATGGTCTTACAGGATTTCAAGTATTACATTCCAAACTCTTTGGCGAGTCTCACGGCCGTTCAATGGAGAATATGCTGTTCAGTTTTGTCTCGGCTTTTTTGTCCAAAATACTCTAATTTGAGATTTTCCCAACGATTTATTTAATAAATGTTAGCTTTTGTAAATGCTAAATTATCCTCCATTAAAGCTCAATTCAATGTTGTGTCTCGTTGTAATTTTAGTCATAAACATTTCATTTAACTATTACTATCAATAACAAATTTCTAAACTAACATATTTATTCTGCGTCCTTCGACGTCACCCATAAAACATAAGTTACCAATGACTAAGAGAACAAACATAGTTACATACATATATAGTTGGCTCGTGGACTCGGTTTTTAAAATTCATATGGATTAGTTAATTTTGTCGATTGTGCGTCTAGAGGTCTGCATAAATGCATTCATTTGCCTTTTCTTACAGTGTACAATACCTCAGTGTGCAGTACCCAATAGTGCACACTAAAAATGCACCACAATTCAAGGGACAGACACTGTACAGCATTCGATCACCTGATTAAACCATTCAAAACACATCATGTACACCGGGTGCACCCAATGCAAAACAAAACGAGTGGGTGCTTAGATTGTCTATTACTAAACTGACCGACCAAGTTTTAATAAACCATGTTTTTTTTTTTAAATTTTTAAAGCGTTATTTTTATGGATTTTCTTAATCTATTACATTTTCAATATGAATTTTGATGATTACATATGTGTTAGTTCAAGTTCACATTATCTTTAATGCTCATCATAATTTCTCAAGGAATACTTTTATATAGTGGGGAGCTCTTTTGATCATCAGCTTTGCAATAAAACAACTTCTTGCTTTAAAATTAAAAATGCTTTATTCAAAGTAATGATGTTTAAGTAATGAAGTCCCAAAAACCCACTGTTCTATTTTCCACGTTGGATTGGCTTTTATTTAACAAAAAAGCTGAATAAGCACCTTTACAATGATACTTGAAGTCTGCATCACTTCCATTGAACTCCAGCAGACGCTGATTGTTGGTTCTTCGATGACTGTAGTGATCCATTTCGTCAGAATTACACATACGCCTTTTTTATTTACTTTTTTCTGATCAACCGTGCTAAGAGTGTCAATGCTTATTCATTTTCCTTTTGAATATATTGTTGGTTTGGTTTGTTGTGACCAATACATGTATGTATGCATGCATGTATGAATATTAATTAGCGAATACGTTGGTACCATTTTTTAGTATATTTATACATACATATTTTATTCTCTTAATGTGCAAATGTTCAATTTCTTCAACTTAAATGTATGGTGCATGATTATATGTTTTTCTATATCTCAGGTAGCCCAAGCAGTCCTCAGTTCTTCTGTGGCGGAAGCCTTATTAATCCGAGATATGTACTAACAGCAGCCCATTGTGTGGTTGAGAAAGATGTGTAGGTTTACAACTTCATACGAACTCTTCAAATGTTTAATTCATTTTCACTTCAATAGGAGCACCATTCGTTTGGGTGAATACGATACCACCAAGCCAATCGACTGCATTGACTCAGACTGTGCAGATCCGCCAATAGATGTAGACATCGATTCCATAATAGTTCATCCAAATTATAATCTAAAAAGCGTTCATCGACTCAACGATATAGCACTCATACGTTTAAGGAACCCCGTCAGCTACTCATCATTCATAGCCCCCATTTGCCTACCTTCGACAATAGGACTCACTCGAAGTGAGATCGGAACAAGTTTAGTAGCAGCTGGGTGGGGCAGAACGCTCAATGGTAAATTTAAAAAAATAATAGAAATTCTTATACAATCTTAAGCCATTTCTTTTAGAAAAAAGGAGCAATATTAAATTGAAGGTGTCATTGCCGGTGAGCAGCGAAGAAGAATGTGCAAGGGCATACAGTCGAACAAAGAACTTTTTGGTGGAATCACAAATCTGTGCTGGCGGAAAGTTCATAGAAGACGCTTGCGACGGTGATTCGGGCGGACCGTTAATGCACTTCAAGGGCAAATGGGCGGTTGAGGGAATTGTTTCATTTTCCAGAGGCTGTGGGTTAGAGAGAACTCCTGGCGTTTATACAAGAGTGTACGAGTATGAAGATTGGATCAAATCGAGTTTGCAACCTTGAAAGTCATTCTGACACTGTGTACTAATATATGTATGTACATATGATTTAACAATATTTTATTTAATTCAAATAAAGCACATTATATATATTATTATATTTAAAGTGATAATGTCATCAATTGAGAACGTAACTATAGGGGACACTACTTATTTTCTGTGCAGAAGCCACTGTTTCTAATTTTTGATGAGTAGGTGGACGCCAAACATACATTTTTCCATCTGGTCCAAACCGACAAGACTTGGACTCATCACTCCACTGTGTATATCATTGTTCAGCTAAGATGTGTTGACATACCGTACTATTATCTTCATCATAATGTTGCGTTTTTTTCTTAGAATTGATTCTTATGGGAGGGAATTCACTTATTTTTTCTATTTTTTGCTTTTGTTTTGTCTATGTGATAAGAATAGCTGATTATCGCATGTCATAGTTAATTTAATTATTATAACCTTGGAATTATTAGTGTCGAGCAAGAGAAAGGAATTTTGTAACAAATGCATCAAAACAATAGAATTTGTTTAGCGGAAAAGTTTGTAGTGGTCGCATTGAAATTGAGATTAATAATTAGACAGAGTTTTTATCAGGAAACTAATCAAATAATCGTACTTATTGTATGGTTTCCGTAGTGTGAAACGGCGTCGACTTCTGCCGGAGGTAAGATAAAAACGACATTCTGAGCATAGACAAGCCAGAATGAAACAAAAAAGTATAGTATTTGGATGTTGTGAACTCAGCATCGAACTGGATAGGACAATGCTATACAATTACTTCATCGTATAGGTGAAATCAATTGTTGAAACCACTTGAAATAGAGCCTCGTTGAACGACATTTATCTACGAAACGTGGCAAGCTCTGGAGAATAAATATCTTCTAAAGAAGCTGACAGAAGTACAAAGATCGGCCTACTTAGGAATAACAGGGTGTCTTAGAACAACACCAACGGCAGCTTTCGAAGCTATTATTTTCCTCCATCCTCTCGACTTATTCTGCAGTAACAGGGCAGCCTCATCGGCCCTAAAGCTCAAAGGAGCGATTCTGGAAAGAAAAACCATACGGTCACGTTTCTATACTCAAAGAATGGACAGTGGTACAACACAGACACAAGCCCCGGAAAATACCTTCCACATACGTTTACCAGAACGGAAACAATGTCAACTATAACTGGTAGCAGAAGAACGTAAATTGGCGCTGTACACTGCCGACACAAAAACGAGTGTGGGTACAGCCGCAGGAATCTTCTGTGACCTATTCGAGAAATTCCTGGCACTAAATGATGACTGCAGCGTCTTCCAAACTGAAGTGGTGCCTACACACGAAGCAGCATCCGCGTTGAGAGAGCTTAATATAACCAACAAATCGAATTCTATCTTTTCCGACAGCCAAGCGGCAATAAAAGTCGTAGAAAAGCGGACAGTCTTGATAAAAATGAATCTGAGCTGTGTGAATCTCGGGCAAACCATTAAGCGCTCACGACGCTTAGCCCCATAAGAAGAAAACTGGCAGACGACGTGTTGCATAGAGACAGAGCACGCTGAGATCAACATCGCTAATAAGCTTTAGTCGCAAGGAAGTGCGACCTAGGAACCCTCATCGGGCACTGGGCCATGGGCTCCCACGCATTGTGACTGAACATACCACACAACGACTTCTACAGAAGCTGCAGGGATAAGGAAGGCATATAATCTACCCAACATCTGCTTTCCGAATGTCCAGGCCTAGCTAGGATAAGGAAACAGGGAAAGCATTTCTTTGCAGCGCTGTGCGGCGTAGAACTGAACAACTGAAACTGAAACTGAAAACCTAAGAAACTTCGTTCCACGTTAGCACGTGTAATTATTTTAAGTGTACGCTTAGAATCTGAACATTTAGTAGTCCAGTCTTTAACTCCGAACCTGTGGGTCAACGTAACAGAGGACGCCCGCTTCTAAGGTAAAGCATTCAAGTGGAAAAGAACCTCAACCAATTTGGGGTGCGAAACTGAAGACAGCTAGCCACAGATCGCGGTAGTTGTAGAGGCTTGTTGATTGATCCACCCCGAACTGAAGCGCCATACAGAGAAGAAGAAAAGAAGAAGTAGTATGTTGTGTAGATCACAAAACGATAGCTATCAATCCTAAGTTTAATCAAATATAGAAAACGCGGTTAGGACACAAAGCTCCACAAATATTCAAAACGTAGGATATTCTTATTTGCATTCCGTTGAGCGGACATATATGTAGTCTCAAATCTTGTATTTTGACATGGTGCAGATGCCAAGATGACCACATCAGTTCCGCTAGTAACGTCCCAAACGGGCAACAACACCCAACATGATGATACCAAACAACTGATCCGGTAAAATTATCAAACTGTGTTAATGTCAATAAGTTTTTCTATACATCTGATCCTTGTTGCAATGAATCCATAAACCATGCAGTTGGATATACGTTTTCATCAATTAATCTATTTGACACATTTTATAAACTTTGTGAATAGTTAGCATCATGTAAGATAAAGTTCTAAAACACTGCACATACGAGGGGCGTTCAATATATTCTCGGTATCGGGGTGAAGCTGTGGTTGTATATATAAATTGACTTATTTATCAATTAATACTATTATTTTAGTGCATTCATGTAAAATTTCATATAAATGTGATTATTAATTCGCGTTTTATCTCTAGTTAAACAGAATACCCATTTATTGCCGACTTGAGTTCTTCATCATCCGAAAATCTTTTTCCACGAAGAAATTTTTTCAAATCCGGAAACAGGAGATAATCACTAGGGGCAAGGTCTGGACTATAGGGTGGGTGTTGGATTTCTTCGAAACCACAATCTCGTGCAGCAGCCTTGGAAACTCGCGCCGTGTGAACAGGAGCGTTGTCATGAAGAAGTAACACACCCGCTGCGAGTTTACCCCGTCTTTTCTTTTTAATTTCCTTCCGCAAATTATGCAGAGTTGAAGCGTAGGATGTGGCGTTGATGGTTTCACCTTTTTTTTTGTACTCAATGAGCAAGATTCTCTTTGAGTCCCAAAAAACTGTGGCCATGAGCTTCCCGGCAGACGGAGTGACTTTGAAATTCTTCCGGGGGTCTGTTCCTTTTTTATGATACTGCAAGGATTCTTGTTTGCTTTCAGGGTCATAGTGGTTTACCCATGTTTCGTCATCTCCAAAAGCTCTCTACAGCATGCGATTCTCACTTTTTTCTGAGGAGCTGTGAGCATTAGTGGCACCCACCTTGCACTGACCTTTGAAAGGCTAAGATGGTCATGAAGAATGGTGTGAATGGTACCAATTGAAAGCTTGGTGATCTCTGCCATCATTTTCACCTTTATTCGGGCATCCTCAAGAACAAGTTTTTCGACTTCTTTGATGCTTTCTTCCGTACAAGCAGTAGCCGGAGCGCCGGAGCGGGGGTCGCCTTCAATGCTCTCTCTGCCTCTCTTGAACTCACTTGACCACTTTTGCACAGTTGATAATGAAGGTGCGGAACCCTGGTAAACAGCCACCATCTCTTCATGAATAGTTTTTTGACTTTTTCCTTGCTTAGTGAGAAATTTAATTACAGCGCGATGCACAATTTTCACCATCATCGTCTCAGTTGCCATTATGATTCCGTTTAACTAGAGATAAAATGCGAATTAATAATCGCATTTATATGAAGTTTTACATGAATGCACTATATATATATATAATAGTATTACTTGAAAAATAAGTCAATTTATATATACAGCTAAAGCTTCACTCCGATACCGAGAATATATTGAACGCCCCTCGTATTCGTGTACCCTAACACTTATGCCCAGTTTCAAAGTAAAGATTTAAACTTAAGTTCAGCTTTGGTTTAACACGTCCGGTTTCACAGTGAAATCTGAACTTCGTTTGTGTAATGCGATCGATAACAATATGGCAACACTTTCCACATGGTGCGTGCATTGGCTACAATTTGTAGGCGGTTTTGAGGTTTTACCTGTGATTTTTAGTTTGAAAATGCTTTTGTGCATCCCTTTTGAATATTTGTAGCGCGTCTTTCGACCAAAGAAGGAAAAAGCTGCGATGTGGGTATTCCAAATGATTCAATGATCAATACAAGGAATCGATCGCATTACCGAACATCAGATCTCAGAGAGAATAAAATACGAAAGCTTGAAAAAAGAGAAGCAAAATGGCGTAGAACAGAGGTTTAAACGGCTATGTATTTTCGTTTAACTTAAACTAACAATTGAACTCAGTTCAAGGTTTAATCGAAATTTTGTAACCGAACAAATCATTGAACTGAAGTTTAAACCAAAAGTGGAGTTTGAACGTCCACTGTGAAACTGGGCAATATAAAAGCAAAAAGCCATTCACAGTACTTGAATATCGAATTATCGCACAAAAAATAAGTTTACATTAAAACAATTGTCATAATTTTATTATTTTAATAAACATGTTGATTTTCCTACTTATATATATCGTCAGTATTTATGCCCTGATAGTGCTCTTTATCCAAGGTTCATAGTCCAGCACTTTTGTGTAAACACCCGGCCATCCCTCGAGGCCGCATCGGTTTCCGAATGAGACAACACCCTCTAGTACGTAGAATCCTTGCCAGCGCATAAGTGGGCCACCGGAATCACCATCACAGCTGTCTTCGACAAATCGTCCGCCAACACAAATTTGAGAAGGTGTTAGTTGAATCCTCTTCGCTGCAAACTTCTCTACACATTCCTGATGGTCATTGACGGGGATAAAAAGCTTCTGCTTGATATTACTTTGGCGGGCTGTAAGTGAAAGAATTAAAAGATGCTTAGTTATTTGTATTTTGCTTATGGGGTGGTTTTGTGAATTTGTTTACGAATACTATTTTGTTGATACATACACCAATTGTATGCAATCAACAACATTTACCTCAACTCGTTATTATTTAAGTGTTTTGATGGAATACATTCGCGAACAGATAAGTCAAACACAATTATTGCAAAAGTAATGGCAATTTGTGAATCGTTTTAGTTGGGAATACAACACAAGCCTGAATTATTCACTAACAGGCTTTTATACAATAATCCGATGAGCTGTTTTTATTGGATTTTAAATTAATAAACTAGTTTGTTTTTATTTCGAAATTGATGAGTTTAAATGTTCGTTCTACCGGGGTGGTTGTGAAATTACGCCTGTTTGGATTCCAGCGATTTAATTAATTAATTCAATTTGTTATTTCCTTCAGTTTATTATGACTAATGGCAGGACGCTTTATTTACCGGACTTAGGTTAAACACTAAATTTGTTTATATTTATTTCGATTTGATGAATGTTGCTTGTACCTGATTCGCATACATCCCCATTTGTTTTAGACACTCTAATCTAACTGATATTCGACAACATACGCACACATTGCAAAATTTATTCAAAACTGTGGAATATGTGTGTGCATCAGTGATCACAACAAACTGAGCTAAATATGGAAGACAGTAGCAGGAGAAACGTTTTCACTTAGTTTCCTTTAGTTAACATATCGTTTCCGGTTTCTATTTTTAACATGGGGGCCTTGGATCACTTGTTGTTACCACAAAGAAACTCCACTACCCATCGTTGTATTCAGAAATGCTGTCCTTCAGCCCGTAGCTTTATAATAAATTATATTGGCCACAATTTCCTACTCAGCAATAAGGGTCGCGTGCTATATGCCGGCCATATGCCAAAAATGTGTGAATAAAAAACATAAATTGAAAGAAACACCCTAAATGGTATGTCTAAATTCAAAGAACCCCGCGATTTGTTTCTATTAGTCAAAGTATTCACTTTTGTTTACTCACCTGTAAGAGTTCTGCCCCACCCGGCAACGATTAAATTAGTTCCTATTGCAGCAGTTGCCCTTACTCCTAAGGCCGAAGGCAAGCATACGGGCTTAATAGAGTCTGAATACGGCACCACAGTCTCTAAACGCACCAAAGCGATGTCGTTTTGTCGATTTTGATTTGAGTCAGAATATTGTGGATGCGCTATTGTTTCCTCAACTTTTATATTCAACACTGGATCAGCACATGTGTTTTCCATACAATCAACGTCCTTTGTAAGATCGTGCTCTCCTAGACGTACACGATCCCTTAAAATCAATTCAAATATTATGAGTGCCAAAAAAGTATGTTTAAACAAATACTCACAGTCGTCCAACTTCCCTCAAGATAGCACCAGTCACGCAGTGAGCAGCTGTTAGGACATACCGTTGGTTAATTAGACTTCCGCCACAGTTTAGGATTCGACCGCCACCGGCTTCATTGACATAAGAATACTTTCTCAGAAATGTTACAAATAAATATGAGTCACCGCTTACGTTGGACGTATTCCAAGAGGGCCATCCATGCAAACTCATTCAACAGGGTGTCGTTGCCATTATATATTTTGCCCGCATCAGGAGCTTGTCCACACCTCGGCGGAGTGGGTAGAACAGTTCCCTCCCCATTGCCGGTGGAGATGGACCTCGTAGAAGGAGCCGCTGTTGTCGTAGCACTTGCATATCCAAGATCTGTTGTGCAGCAAACATGCGGTTGTTGACCAGCACCATTTGTACACCGCGACTGCAGTATAAATTGTCTGTCTACATCCAGAAGTGGCTTTCTCTGAATAACCGACAGAAGAGATGAGCAATCATATATGGAAACGCATGTACCACCGCGTCCATTTGGGTTGTTGCAGGAGTCTGTCGTGATATCAATTCGTTGGGTATCTCATTACAGAATAATGCATTGCACTTACTTTGCCCAGTTGAAAGCTCCAAGAGAGTACCGAAAACGGCCAGTGTCGCAAAAGAAAACAAATAACCGCTTTTCATTTTACTGATATAAATACAGTTCATCACTTTGTGTGTTACTCTCAATAAACTTGTTGCAAAAATTTAATCGATTTGTTTAAGTAAATACTAGACTAGCACGATGTTTTCACTTTCATTTGTTACGTTCAATCAATAAAATAATACTTCAAACACTGAGAAGCCTCACAAGCGACCGTCAAAGAGCTGTTCTGAATTGTGACTAAAATAACCATGGGGAGATAATCAATTCAAACTTGATCTGTGAAGCTACTTAACAAGTAGGTAAACAACAAAACAAGAAGAAAACAAAAACAAAATTGCCTTGTATGACGTTTCAACAGCAATGAGCAATGGAAGTTTATCAAACCGGACTGTGACGGCGAAAGAAGCGTGTTTATTCACACAAATTTGCTGCATACTGATATAGTGGAACAAGAAACTGATCAGATTGTATTGATATACATGTATACTCCGCATTCAAACACTTGCTTGAGCTTGAACTTCCATTTAATCACTCTTGAACTGGGTTTATCATGTAAATTCAATTCGTCCGGATTTCCCAGTTTCGCACATTTTGTCACACATCGTATGCTGGTGATGTTTAGCTGCCTGACAAAATCAGATTGAATTTTTTTAATTTTTTATTTTTCGAATCAAACAGTGATGATGATGCTTGCACGGCAGCGACTTATATAAGAGCACCATGATCGAATGCATTGTGTTCACTGGATATTTTTGTTGATGAACGATGCATTTGGGGAGACCACTTTTGAGGATATGATTCAGCATAAAACCTGAAACATGAAAATAACTCTGAGAACTGATTCAGATGTATCTTGAAAAAGGGCGATTTCTGTGAATAATCAACGCATTAAATATGATTAATCCATATTCACGGTTGCGGGGAATTTTGCGATTGCAGCTTTTAAAAATCCCCTGTTTGTCAAGAATCTATTATTGAAGCCATGTGCCCGGCTTGGTCGAGCAGGAATGCATTAAATGACCAACTGCTGGAGAGACTGACCATCGAATCAAAGTTGACGGGTAAATGCTATCTGTGGTCATATAGCCAAAGTGTGTTAAAAGAACGATGATGATGGGTATTGAGTTCTGGCACTGATTCAAAGCTTTGGATGAAATTCACGAAAACAACAAACAGTCATGACATAATGCCAAAGCAACTGAAACTGGTTCGAAAGCGACGAATAGAAAGTCTAGTCGAATAGTCAGAGATCTAGGAGTCACGGGTGGAGTCAGCAGTAGCTCAAAAGCTGGCCCAGGGGAAGTTCGCTGCAAAGACCGCTGTGAGAATCAATCTGGTGGTCCTCTACTGCATCTTGCCATGCGAGTATTTTAAGCAAACTTGTGATAAATCAGGTAGAAATTTACTACATCTACATTCACATGCAATTTGACTGCTACTTTCGAACAAGGACTCATCAAGGCTCAACAAGAACCCATCAATCATACGACCATCAAGCTTTATTATGATAAATTGAAGAGGATAATATGCACAGCAGGGGCATTTTCTTTGAAATGTTAAGCTTGCACTGTTCAATTATATTTAGCGCAGCTTCTGACAGTCAAAGAAGTAGCCAAAGCGATATAAATGTTGTTCAGCTGAAGCAGTTTTTGTTAAAGAAATCAATTCAAAACTAGTTTCATGTTGCCGCGGGGCTCGCATCGACATCGGCAGGAACCTCAGGCAGTTGAGGGGTTGAAAACACTGCTGGCAGATATAAAGAAAAGGGTGGGCAACACGTTCCTAGAGTCAGCGTACAGAAAGTGGAATTCTTTAACCATCTGCCACGCTGCTAGGATGCGCTAACAGTAGTGCCAAAAGGAACAAACTTCTTCAGTGTGACAAAAAATTGCAAGCGGTGGTAGTTGTCCACTGGTCTGAATAATAATTATATGAAAATGGGACTTGCCAATGACTACACGCAGTGGTAGTGATGATGAAGAGGAACTCACTACCAATGTTATTGCTAAAAAAAATTACAAAACATTTACTGTTTGTTCATGGTTATTGGAACTTATGGGCACCACTGTTGATCTGATTGAATTTACAGAAGTTGGCAGAAACTAAAAGAGTTTTCAATTGGAAAAGGAATAGAGGTTGTCTACACAATACAAAGCTTATCTTATAAATTAAGCCGAAGTACCCAGTCAATACGCAAGATATTCTATCTACCCATTTACATATTTATACCTACACTTCTGAGACGGGGAACATGCACATTTTCCCTGATTCACTGACCTGCTACTTATCCTTTCCTTTGAATCGCCTGACCCATGAAAGGAATATGAAGAGTACTGGACAGCTTGTCAAAACCGCCATTTTTTTGTTTTGTGGGCGCACTCAGGGTCCGTTTTTTTCATGCTGGACACATGCATTGCTCAAACATATATCACAATTTATTTTCGTATATTAAAAAATTAAGAATGAAAAACAGGAATTGAATGGCAGATTGATGTAAGATGAATGGATTTGCTTCATTTATAAATTTTATTATTTATAAACATGCAACACTGTGCAGTAAAAGAAGCAGAAACTATAATGAGTTTCGCTCCAGAAAGCACTAAGTCGTATTTTGTGCATAGCATATGATTTGCGTGTGTTGAATGAAAACGCCAGCAGCAAAGCCCTATTGTGTTTCGCGCATTACTTACCTGAAAACTAAGTTCTACTACAATAGCGAATATTGCAATAATTGAGTTCAGGAGTAGGATATATCCAATTGCCGTGGTTTGAGAAGCATGTAATTTAGACCCCCCTTAACTTAGCGATATTTTCTTTAATCGTTGGGACTTAGAACAACACATTGACAATGAAGTAAAAACCATTGAATTTCATGCATTTTGTACTACTTAGTTAATTTTTTAATTATGTAACAAAAACACTTTCAGTACAAAATTTATTAAACAGAACACAGAACAAAATTCTTCATCTTATGAGGTTTTTTAGTGCACTGGAATAGCAAAGTATCTTCTTCTGGATTATATACTAATTATACTCTTATATATACTAAGGGTCGAAGCTCAACCATCGATATTGGTTATTATTAGACATACAATTTATACGTGTATCAGTAATTATAATCATTACGACAAACTCGTCAAGATTGTCGTATGATGACCTGTAGCTTTCACTATGTGGACTTCACTACGAAGTCAGGTGTTACAATGGGAATAAGTAATGAGTAGTTAGTATTTGCGAGAAGAATAAAACAAGGATGTTTCAGTGGATTTACATTTAGTACCATGCATGTTCATTTTACGAGTGCCTGCTTCAGTAAAGGTTTGTATTTTATTCATTATAATTCCAATCTAAAAGCCATGATTTCTCATTTTTAAGGAGAATATAGTCGTGAACGGCTAAGTGCACAACGTACATGCTTCTTTTTGTGCATTATCTGCAAGTGCAATTTTTTTGCAATTATATGTGCTTACTTTGTTATGTGCACAGTTTTGAGCTCATATGTTACTCTGCATATGAAAGTCGGAGAAGAAGACTTAACGATTCACAAAACTGAGCTGAACTGAAAACTGAATTCAATTTCAATTTTGTGTTATTTTCAAATTCATTTTACTTACGTGCTAGACAAAAATACTTAAAACTAGCTCAACTATATTAACAATTGTTCTTACATCTAACCTACTGACCCTATACGGCTACTCTAAGCAACTCTGAACTAATTTATAATGTGCCTTTCGGCTTGGGCTAAATTTTTTTTCTATTCATTATAACAATCTGGTGGTGGCCCGTGGCGTTGTGGGTATGTGCGTCGACTAGGTTCGATTCCTGGTACGACAAGAAATACTTTCACGGCCCCACCTCTTTCGAGTCACTGACAATGCTCAAAGAGTATAACTGTCTAGAAAAGGCTTCTCAAACTTGGCCGTTCGGAGTCGGCATAAAACGGTTGGTCCCTTCCAGTCGTGATAGAACAATAGCACGCACAACACGAGTGGTTGCTGAGAAGCTAGGCCCTGGCCCTCTACGGGCTGTAGCGCCACCCATATTATTATTATATTATAACAATTTTTTTTTGTTTTTGTTTGGCCAAGAAAACTGGGAAAAAAAACTTGGCTTAATTTATCTATTTTAACCTACCATAACCTAACATTAAAACTATCTTAGCTATGTCCGTAACAGTACGGACACATGCACCAGGGCGTATATGTCTAACATATATAATTTGTACTCCATGGTGTACCATTTTTTTACTTTTCTTCTCATTTTTTGTTTTATGATTTTTTTTGTATTTTTTGCATATTTTTTCTTTTTAATTTTTTTTTCTTGTTTTACATTTTTCTGCGTACTACCTTAGGACCTATGTAAGTTGCCCACCATGCCAGTGGCAGCAGAGATCTCTCTACTGAACCGGAGGAGATATTTGTGACTACTAGCGACATTCCGTTCGTATTGGAGTCGCCTGTCCACTGTTCGGTGTACGACATGGAAGATGACAGGACATCCTTGTGGATACTCTATTAGGCCAATTGTGTCGAGATAGAAGAACGCTTCAGGAGGAATGAAGCCGGTAAAGCGCACACTCTTATGGTACATAACATTGGTGTAATAAGCCCCAAAGATCAGACTGTTGGAAGAAGTCATAGTTCGTGCAATATGCCTTCTGATTAGCTTAATAGTAACATTAACTATCCTGTTCAAGTTTACCTCACTGTATAGGACTTGGTTGGAATAGAACTTCTTTACTCAGACTCGGGTGTACGATAAATCGGAGACAGGTGCGAAGACACTGTCTCTCGAACAGTTGCATTTTCTCCAAGAATGTAAATGGGAAAATGTCACAAGCAATGCAGTAAAAATGTAAACCAACTACATTTTACAGCCCCTGGCAGATTGTTTTTTTGGAAATTTTCGTATGTTTGAAAACAAAATACATGCAGCCCACAAATACACAGTACACATATACCTTGTATGTATACAGACGGTTTGAAAATAGTAGCTCTTTCTGCAATTGGCTTGATATCTCTATTCTGCCAAGCTTCAATAAAAATGGTGAACAAATGTACATGACCGGCATCGTATTTTATATATAATTTTAAAGGCCATGTGCTTATAATATAATAAGAGTGGCGCCACAGCGCGTAGAGGGCCAGGGTCTAGCTTCTTAGCAACCACTCGTGTTGGGCGTGCTATTCTTCTCTCACGAGTAGAAGCGACCTAGTGTTTTATGCCTACTTCGGTTTTTTCAGACAGGCATTTCTAGACAGACACGTTGATTCAGTGACTCGAAAGACGTGTGACCGTGGATGTGCTTAATGATGTGCTTAATGAATAAAATAAACGTCGAAAATCAAGCTCACTTTTCACTTCACTTCTTCGCTTATCTTTCTACAACTGACATATCGTTACATCGTTTGTGTCTGTCCGACAAAGTAGTAAAGAGTAAAAGCTACTAATGCTCCGTCAAGAAAATCCAAACCTAATCCTTTAATCACCCATGGGGTAGATCGTCTGTGTTAGATTTGTTAATCTAATAAACACACAACGATTAATATGCCCAATGACGGCTAACAAAAATAAACGTAGCCACTTAAATTCGTGGATAACATCAATGATATTGGCAGCAATAGTCGCATTACCAATTGCTTTAACAGCAGTTGTCACAATTACTAATTCTTCTGCTACAATATTTCATGTGTTAGGTGATAGTCAGTAGATACTAAAGCGCTGAAGTCTTTATTTAGCAGCATGTCCTTATATTGGAATAATATGTTGATATCAATATTGTCCGCATTTCTTAAGGAAATATTTCCTATCGTGTTGTTTGTGTTGCCCAATCGAATTCCAGCTATGCCGTTGAGAATAGTTCCAATAGTGTGACCAGCATAAACCATGGTATTTTATTGAATAAACTAAACATCATGACCAGTCTCCGACAGTCAGAGACTTCTCCTCCAACTACTCATCTCTCTAAATATTCGAACCACATGTAGAATAGAAAGGAAATCAGTTTATGTTCGTCGATTTTTCTTTATAAAATTTTTATATTTTCTTACTAGAATATTATATATTTTTTAATGGCTGTACATCAGTTAAAAATTGAAGACATGGATGATTTCGTTATCAGCTTTAAAACTATTTAAACATATGAAAATTAATACTATTGTGTACTTATTTAATTAATAAAAAAATATAAATTAATATCATCCAGTTACGGTGCTACCACAGCTACGCACTTGCCATTGAAAGTCAGCAGTCTTCACTGGAACATTCGATCGCCAAGTGAATACATAAGTATTCAAATCGTCGTATTTAAATGATGGAACAAAGAGATACTCATTGAAATGCACCGTTTTAATATAACAGTAGTCCCCATCTAATTCTATTGCCCACGCACTTTGGGTGTCTGTATTGTTGCCCTGTACCCAATTGAAAACATAACGCATGTCCTTGTTGTACTCGTAAATAGCCGTATAGAAGTATTCATCTTTGTAGTCCACGCTTTTAAAGAAATACTCATTTCCGATTTTTTCCACGAACCAAGTGCCGCCTGTTGGGATATCACCCGGGTACCACGTGTAAATGCTTCGACGTTCAGCATCGTAGCTGATGGCTGAACTCGCTGCATACAGATACTGACTCTTCGCCTTATTCCACAGACACACATTGACGCTGAAGAACAGATTCTTAGCACATACTGGCAGTTGTTGAATTATCTTTTCGACGTCATTCTTTAGGTCCTGCGACAGTTTTTTGTAGTGTTCCCTAAGCTTCAGATTACGAAAATGGAAGGCCAATTGCAAGGTTGCGTCGTTGTTAAGATTTCCCGCATAGTTCAGTCGATGAAATACTGCTCTTAGGCCTGCAATTACTTGTGGTATGGATTTGTGACTGCTTACGTCGTTAAGAATTTTTTCAGCCGCAACCACGCCATAGACACCCTCCACCAACCGGTCCATCATGTCATTCGACACGTCATTGTCAAAATTATAAACCGCTTTGGCCAACTTCTCGACCTCAACGTTGTTTTGATATGCGTTCTTAATCATCGCGGCTTTCAGAATAGTCGCTGATGCGATTTTAATATCTTCGCTTCCGCCGTCAATCACCAATTGCGCCTTCCTCTTGATGTCATCCTTTCTGATTCTTGTCGTTTCCCTCTTCAAGGCTTCAACAAGGGTTATAAACTTGAGTGGATCTATGTTCCCATTTGACCGCATTTCATCGCGAAGAGCACTGAAAACCACAATTTTGGATTCTGAATTAATCAAAGACTTGGCAAAATTGAGAATAATGTCCACATTGACCGGGGAACCTGCGTAAACATCGTGAATTATTTTCGGAATTCTAGCGTCATCGTTCAGTTCGTTGAGTTTCTCTTCAGCTACTTTATATTTTACCGATCTGACCGCTTCCACAATGTCTCGCACCCAACACTGGCTGTCATCATGTGTTGATTTCTGTTCAATGGTAGTTTGTAATGTCTTCAGGCGAGCATCAATTGCGGAAAGTTGATTTTCTAGATTTTCAAATTTTTGCAAAAGTTTTAAAACAATGTCTGGTGACGATGGTGAGTGTGCTGCACTAAGTATTTGAGCTTGATATTTGTCGATTTTGGCACAAAAAAGTATCACTAAAATTAAAAACAAAATACGTAGCGTCATCACTGCGCAGTGATTCGATGTGCGCTGAGCAGCTAATACAATCCAACTAATAAGACTCCCTGCAATTGTTGCTATTGAATTCTTAAGCGTAACCACTCTCAGTTCATTTGTATGCGAAAGTTATAGTTAGTCACTTACTCTTATCCACAACGACTCATATTCCCAACTCGTATTCACACTCATAGTGAACAAGTGCATTCTTAGTAACCTATCTATCTTGTAATGCTACAGGGTAGATTCTTACTGAATGGATTGTAATGCATTCTCTCTGTTTTATGCCCTAACCTGTGTGATGTGCTGATAAGCTATTCGCTAAAAACATACACTTTGAAAGGAAAAGTACACATATACTTTCTGAAATTCAGCGATTTCAAGACTACACGAAACTTTTTAATTTCGCAACATTTTTTGTGGGTTTCGTTTCTTGAATATGAATGTTCTCATACAGGTCGGCTCAAAAGTAAATATGCACTCTCTGCTTGATTAGATTCTCTATATAATTTTAACGTATTGCTATTGGAAACAATTTCCTTAGACCATCGAAAATTAGCTTTTAAAAACTTTAACCATACAGCTATTTTGACACTAACAGCTGTTTTCCGCACGAAACCTTGGCAGAAAGTCAGCATCATGATGTAAGGAATATAAGGTCTGCTGGACAGTTCTATAGAGACCCTGAAAACTTCAAGGCGGAAACAAATGAACATTTTTCACATATGGATTTCAAAAACCGGATTTCGGCTCAACATTTTCCTACTAATTATTGCTTCTGCAACCTTTTACTGTACATTGTTTCATTTTCCTTCTTAATATCAATTATAAATGAATTAAGTCATTTCATCATCAATTTGGAACTGAATTCCTGTTTTTCATTCTTCATTTTTCAATATACGAAATTGAATTGTGATGTAAGCTTAAGCAATTCATCTGTTCAATGTCAAAAACGGACCCTGGGTGACGTCACAAAACAAAAAGATGGCGGTTTTGACAAGCTGTCCATCACGCCATATATACCTTCCACCATCGCCAGTATCATATCATATCAACGAAATGAATCACTTTGCGCTAGAACAACGTTGGGAATATTGAAAACTTATTTCCAAATTGAGTGCTGTGTAGATCAGAAAGTGGTTTTTTTAAAAGATGCTTTGGCTGAAATGAGGACTGCACCGCAAAAAGTTAGTGAGACTGGTGTGCTAATGGACAACACTCATGGTTCCCGTCGTCATACGATGCGCACATGTGACTGCTGTTGCCTTATTCGAACCGAGTCATGTTGACGGACTTTTTGTTTTTACTAAAATTGAAGACATGGATTTAGACTTCTGATTCATACCTCTTCAGCACCGAATAACTGCCACTTGATTCGAGGAAAGGTGGGACAGAGTCAGAGGAAGTGCTTTGTAGTGTTGTCATCTTCGCCACAGGCAGACGGTTTCATAGCTTAGGCCGCGCACATTTAGATGGCGAAGGTGTAGTGGCCCGTTAGTGCCCCGGTGTGTCGGCTGCAAGCTGCCGATCAAACTGAGAGACAACTTGCATTCCTGGTGTTAACTTAAATACGAATATTAATGTACACAAGAAACTTCTATCAACTTAATAGCGGCACTCTTTATTCAAATCCTTTGGTTTTCAATTATCGTTTCACAATGCGTCTAGCTGCTGGTGACTACTACTGCGCCTGCGACTACTGCTCTATCCCTCTCGTCGATATTCATCCCTCACCCAGTAGACATCGTGCTGTTGTACCCGTGCTGGTGTATATGTGCTGTTGTATTTGGACTGTTGTATACTCACCGACATCAAGGGACCCGCCGTGTTGTCGCCACCTGATTACGGCAACTATCGACACGGCAGCAACAGAGCCCACATATTTACACTGGCCTATTCTGGAAGTTGTTAAAGGGTTGAGTAGGTCCTTAAGAACAGCTTGGCTTTCGCTGCTTCGCCCCTTCCACCAGACAACGAGTTGTCACAACTCTTTTATTTGGAAAAAAAGTTGGAGGATTTCTGGCACGTTTTCCAAGAGAAGTAATCAGGCTTAAGGATGGTAAACAAAATAAATCTATATTTCTTGCTGTATCAATCACTGGTAATGTATTTATTGATTTCTGATTAACATTCGATTTTGTTATAACGTGGTGTTGCTCAAATAATGTTTGTATTCATTAGGAACTCCAACCGCTTCTTTTGCCTTCGATTCAATTTGAAAAAGTTATTCTGAAAGTATTCAATTTCTCTTCGATTGTGCAAAGGTGGCCATAGGGTCGTAATGCACAGGTGCCTTAGGAATGTTAAATGCTCCAATGTACAATTGCAAATGTAAACAAAATCCTTTTCACCTGTTAAAACGTGCAGCATCGTAAGCAGTGGGCTGGTGGTTTAACATCTCACTAAGCTCACGCTGAAATTGCCGCTCGTATTGCTCCCTTTTATGGGAATACCTTAAACGACAAGTCATGTGACTGAAAATTCAGATAATAGGCAGTTTCAATAAGAGCGTCAATAATATACATATGTATGTATGTACATACTATGGAACTCTGAAATTCGTATAGCTGGGATTGGAGCTCTCATCTTTTTCATCGTGGAATATTCTTCGCCTAGTTAGAATTTCACTGATTATCTGGAAGATACGTTCGCTTTCTTCAGCATTGTATTTGATTGAAGAAAGAATTTTCTCCGAAACGATGGGAACATTTTCTTCTGATAGCTGTGGTGCTTGTGTTTGAACGACATCTTCGACTTCTTTATTTTTCTTGATTTCCAATTTTTCTTCCATTTAAATACTTACGTGCAATACCTTTACAGAGTTTGAACAATCGCAATAATAAATGTCTATGTCTACATAATTGACTTATGATTCATGATTAAATTTTGTGAAGTACTCGATCCTACGGTATTATTTGAAAAGCTGAAGTCCTGAATGAAAATCCAATACTGTGCTCAACCGCGTACGAGTATATGTATGTTTGGCTGGTAAATAAAGTTATATAATAATATTATATGTAATATATTGTATATAACTTAAAAACAACTAGTCAAGAACTGTGATTTTGTATGAGGATTTTTATCAACGAATTGTAATTTTAGATTGGGATCAATTCGATGTTAATTATTGGACATTATAATATCTGTATTCACCTTATCTTGATAAGCTTTTAGTGTCGTCTACCAGACTCGGACACAGTATACAGCCATTGTGTTATTCTAGGTCGAATTAATAAAAAATCACACATGAAAGGAATCAAAAGTCTATAGATTATGTGCACTGAGAGTTACCAGTGCATATCGAACGGTATCTCACGAAGCGATATTGGTACTATCTTCTACGGTACTAATCGATATCTAGCTTTAGAAGCTAGGCGACTCTTTGACCTTCGCGAGCAAATCCCGCCAACCGTTAATCAAGTGAAGAAACTCGAAAGAGGTCCTTGGTATTAGTCTGTACGAGAAGACGTGTCGACTAATCCCAAGGATTGAAAGTTGGGTAAGTTGAAAACATGGTGAACTAAATTGTTATCTTACACCGTTCTTGACTAGTCGCGGTTGTTTCCGGGAATATCTTTACAAGCGAAAGTGTGTTTCGAGTCCGTCATGTCTTCGCTGCCTAAGCGCGGTAGGTATGCAAACAATAGAGCTATATTGCGCGAGGAATTTGGTGAATAGCCAGCACCAGAAAATATAGTTAAATATATGTTGAAATCCGAAGAACTTTGGGCTGTTGTGAACAATGTAGCAGTACGAATAATTTGCGATCTAAGAAATTTACAACGGCAGGCAAACCCCCCATGACGATGCAAAAAGTTCGAATCTGTCCCTCGCGAAGTAATACTTAGTGGTAGTTCTGCGGGGCAATTAACGGAAAGATTCGGGAAATGGTTTTCGGATCATGTGATCCCAGAAAACTGGGAAAAAACTTGGCTTAATTTATCTATCTTAACCTACCATAACCTAACATTAAAACTATCTTAGCTATGTCCGTAACAGTACGGACACATGCACCAGGGCGTATATGTCTAACATATATAATTTATACTCCATGGTGTACCATTTTTTTTACTTTTTGTTTTATGATTTTTTTTGTATTTTTTGCATATTTTTTCTTTTTAATTTTTTTTTCTTGGTTTACATTTTTCTGCGTACTACCTTAGGACCTATGTAAGTTGCCCACCATGCCAGCGGCAGCAGAGATCTCTCTACTGAACCGGAGGAGATATTTTTGACTGCGAGCGACATCCCGTTCGTATTGGAGTCGCTTGTCCACTGCTCGGTGTACGACATGGAAGATAACAGGACATCCTTGTGGATACTGTATTAGGCCAATTGTGTCGAGATAGAGGAACGCTTCACGAGGAATGACGCCGGTAAAGCGCATACTCTTATGGTACATAACATTGGTGTAATAAGCCCCAAAGATCAGATTGTTGGAAGAAGTCATAGTTCGTGCAATATGCCTTCTGATCAGCTTAATAATAACATTAACTATCCTGTTCAAGTTTACCTCACTGTACAGGACGTGGTTGGAATGGAACTCCTTTACTCAGACTCGGGTGTACGATAAATCGGAGACAGGTGCGAAGACACTGTCTCTCGAACAGTCTCATCTTCTCCAAGAATGTAAATGGGAAAATGTCACAAGCAATGCAGTAAAAATGTAAACCAACTACATTTTACAGCCCCTGGCAGATTGTTTTTTCAGAAATTTTCGTATGTTTGAAAACAAAATACATGCAGCCCACAAATACACAGTACACATATACCTTGTATGTATACAGACGGTTTGAAAATAGTAGCTCTTTCTGTAATTGGCTTGATATCTATATTCTGCCAAGCTTCATTAAAAATGGTGAACAAATGTACATGACCGGCATCGTATTTTATATATAATTTTAAAGGCCATGTGCTTATAATTTAATATGGGTGGCGCCACATCGCGTAGAGGGCCAGGGTCTAGCTTCTTAGCAACCACTCGTGTTGGGCGTGCTATTCTTCTCTTACGAGTAGAAGCGACCTAGTGTTTTATGCCTACTTCGTTTTTTTTCAGACAGGCATTTCTAGACAGACACTTCGAGCATCGTCAGTGACTCGAAAGAGGTGTGACCGTGAAAATTATTTTTGTCGTACTCGGATGTGCTTAATGAATAAAATAAACGTCGAAAATCAAGCTCATTGCACTCTTCGCTTATCTTTCTACAACTGACATATCGTTACATCGTTTGTGTCCGACCGACAAAGTAGTAAAGAGTAAAAGCTACTAATGCTCCGTCAAGAAAAGCCAAACCTAATCCTTTAATCACCCATGGGGTAGATCGTCTGTGTTAGATTTGTTAATCTAATAAACACACAACGATTAATATGCCCAATGACGGCTAACAAAAATAAACGTAGCCACTTAAATTCGTGGATAACATCAATGATATTGGCAGCAATAGTCGCATTACCAATTGCTTTAACAGCAGTTGTCACAATTACTAATTCTTCTGCTACAATATTTCATGTGTTAGGTGATAGTCAGTAGATACTAAAGCGCTGAAGTCTTTATTTAGCAGCATGTCCTTATATTGGAATAATATGTTGATATCAATATTGTCCGCATTTCTTAAGGAAATATTTCCGATCGTGTGTTTGTGTTGCCCAATCGAATTCCAGCTATGCCGTTGAGAATTGTTCCAATAGTGTGACCAGTATAAGCCATGGTATTTTATTGAATAAACTAAACATCATGACCAGTTTCCGACAGTCAGAGACTTCTCCTCTAACTACTCATCTCTCTAAATATTCGAACCACATGTAGAATAGAAAGGAAATCAGTTTATATTCGTCGATTTTTCTTTATAAAATTTTTATATTTTCTTACTAGAATATTATATATTTTTTAATGGCTGTACATCAGTTAAATATTAAAGACATGGAGGTTATCAGCTTTAAAACTATTTAAACATATGAAAATTAATACTATTATGTACTTATTTAATTAATAAAAAAATATAAATTAATATCATCCAGTTACGGTGCTACCACAGCTACGCACTTGCCATTGAAAGTCAGCAGTCTTCACTGGAACATTCGATCGCCAAGTGAATACATAAGTATTCAAATCGTCGTATTTAAATGATGGAACAAAAAGATACTCATTGAAATGCACCGTTTTAATATAACAGTAGTCCCCATCTAATTCAATTGCCCACGCACTTTGAGTGTCTGTATTGTTGCCCGGTACCCAATTGAACACGTAACGCATGTCCTTGTTATACTCGTGCATAGCCGTATAGAAGTATTCATCTTTGTAGTCCACGCTTTTAAAGTAATACTCATTTCCGATTTTTTCCACGAACCAAGTGCCGCCTGTTGGGATATCACCCGGGTACCACGTGTAAATGCTTCGACGTTCAGCATCGTAGCTGATGGCTGAACTCGCTGCATACAGATACTGACTCTTCGCCTTATTCCACAGACACACATTGACGCTGAAGAACAGATTCTTAGCACATACTGGCAGTTGTTGAATTATCTTTTCGACGTCATTCTTTAGGTCCTGCGACAGTTTTTTGTAGTGTTCCCTAAGCTTCAGATTACGAAAATGGAAGGCCAATTGCAAGGTTGCGTCGTTGTTAAGATTTCCCGCATAGTTCAGTCGATGAAATACTGCTCTTAGGCCTGCAATTACTTGTGGTATGGATTTGTGACTGCTTACGTCGTTAAGAATTTTTTCAGCCGCAACCACGCCATAGACACCCTCCACCAACCGGTCCATCATGTCATTCGACACGTCATTGTCAAAATTATAAACCGCTTTGGCCAACTTCTCGACCTCAACGTTGTTTTGATATGCGTTTTTAATCATCGCGGCTTTCAGAATAGTCGCTGATGCGATTTTAATATCTTCGCTTCCGCCGTCAATCACCAATTGCGCCTTCCTCTTGATGTCATCCTTTCTGATCCTTGTCGTTTCCCTCTTCAAGGCTTCAACAAGGGTTATAAACTTGAGTGGATCTATGTTCCCATTTGACCGCATTTCATCGCGAAGGGCACTGAAAACCACAATTTTGGATTCTGAATTAATCAAAGACTTGGCAAAATTGAGAATAATGTCCACATTGACCGGGGAACCTGCGTACACATCGTGAATTATTTTCGGAATTCTAGCGTCATCGTTCAGTTCGTTGAGTTTCTCTTCAGCTACTTTATATTTTACCGATCTGACCGCTTCCACAATGTCTCGCACCCAACACTGGCTGTCATCATGTGTTGATTTCTGTTCAATGGTAGTTTGTAATGTCTTTAGGCGAGCATCAATTGCGGAAAGTTGATTTTCTAGATTTTCAAATTTTTGTAAAAGTTTTAAAACAATGTCTGGTGACGATGGTGAGTGTGCTGCACTAAGTATTTGAACTTGATATTTGTCGATTTTTGCACAAAAAAGTATCACTAAAATTAAAAACAAAATACGTAGCGTCATCACTGCGCAGTGATTCGATGTGCGCTGAGCAGCTAATACAATCCAACTAATAAGACTCCCTGCAATTGTTGCTATTGAATTCTTAAGCGTAACCACTCTCAGTTCATTTGTATGCGAAAGTTATAGTTAGTCACATACTCTTATCCACAACGACTCATATTCCCAACTCGTATTCACACTCATAGTGAACAAGTGCATTCTTAGTAACCTATCTATCTTGTAATGCTACAGGGTAGATTCTTACTGAATGGATTGTAATGCATTCTCTCTGTTTTATGCCCTAACCTGTGTGATGTGCTGATAAGCTATTCGCTAGAAACATACACTTTGAAAGGAAAAGTACACATATACTTTCTGAAATTCAGCGATTTCAAGACTACACGAAACTTTTTAATTTCGCAACATTTTTTGTGGGTTTCGTTTCTTGAATAAGAATGTTCGCATACAGGTCGGCTCAAAAGTAAATATGCACTCCCTGCTTGATTAGATTCTCTATATAATTTTAACGTATTGCTATTGGAAACAATTTCTTTAGACCATCGAAAATTTGCTTTTAAAAACTTGAACCATACAGTTGTTTTGACACTGACAGCTGTTTTCCGCACGAAATCTTGACAGAAAGTCAGTATCATGTATGTATCATGTAAGTATTCCTTCCACCATCGCCAGTATCATATCATATTAACGAAATGAATCACTTTGCGCTAGAACAACGTTGGGGAATATTGAAAACTTATTTCCAAATTGAGTGCTGTGTAGCCCAAACAGTGGTTTTTTTAAAAGATGCTTTGGCTGAAATGAGGACTGCACCGCAAAAAGTTAGTGAAACTGGTGTGCTAATGGACAAAACTCATGGTTCCCGTCGTCATACGATGCGCACATGTGACTGCTGTTGCCTTATTCGAACCGAGTCATGTTGACGGACTTTTTGTTTTTACTAAAATTGAAGACATGGATTTAGACTTCTGATTCATACCTCTTCAGCACCGAATAACTGCCACTTGATTCGAGGAAAGGTGGGACAGAGTCAGAGGAAGTGCTTTGTAGTGTTGTCATCTTCGCCACAGGCAGACGGTTTCATAGCTTAGGCCGCGCACATTTAGATGGCGAAGGTGTAGTGGCCCGTTAGTGCCCCGGTGTGTCGGCTGCAAGCTGCCGATCAAACTGAGAGACAACTTGCATTCCTGGTGTTAACTTAAATACGAATATTAATGTACACAAGAAACTTCTATCAACTTAATAGCGGCACTCTTTATTCAAATCCTTTGGTTTTCAATTATCGTTTCACAATGCGTCTAGCTGCTGGTGACTACTACTGCGCCTGCGACTACTGCTCTATCCCTCTCGTCGATATTCATCCCTCACCCAGTAGACATCGTGCTGTTGTACCCGTGCTGGTGTATATGTGCTGTTGTATTTGGACTGTTGTATACTCACCGACATCAAGGGACCCGCCGTGTTGTCGCCACCTGATTACGGCAACTATCGACACGGCAGCAACAGAGCCCACATATTTACACTGGCCTATTCTGGAAGTTGTTAAAGGGTTGAGTAGGTCCTTAAGAACAGCTTGGCTTTCGCTGCTTCGCCCCTTCCACCAGACAACGAGTTGTCACAACTCTTTTATTTGGAAAAAAAGTTGGAGGATTTCTGGCACGTTTTCCAAGAGAAGTAATCAGGCTTAAGGATGGTAAACAAAATAAATCTATATTTCTTGCTGTATCAATCACTGGTAATGTATTTATTGATTTCTGATTAACATTCGATTTTGTTATAACGTGGTGTTGCTCAAATAATGTTTGTATTCATTAGGAACTCCAACCGCTTCTTTTGCCTTCGATTCAATTTGAAAAAGTTATTCTGAAAGTATTCAATTTCTCTTCGATTGTGCAAAGGTGGCCATAGGGTCGTAATGCACAGGTGCCTTAGGAATGTTAAATGCTCCAATGTACAATTGCAAATGTAAACAAAATCCTTTTCACCTGTTAAAACGTGCAGCATCGTAAGCAGTGGGCTGGTGGTTTAACATCTCACTAAGCTCACGCTGAAATTGCCGCTCGTATTGCTCCCTTTTATGGGAATACCTTAAACGACAAGTCATGTGACTGAAAATTCAGATAATAGGCAGTTTCAATAAGAGCGTCAATAATATACATATGTATGTATGTACATACTATGGAACTCTGAAATTCGTATAGCTGGGATTGGAGCTCTCATCTTTTTCATCGTGGAATATTCTTCGCCTAGTTAGAATTTCACTGATTATCTGGAAGATACGTTCGCTTTCTTCAGCATTGTATTTGATTGAAGAAAGAATTTTCTCCGAAACGATGGGAACATTTTCTTCTGATAGCTGTGGTGCTTGTGTTTGAACGACATCTTCGACTTCTTTATTTTTCTTGATTTCCAATTTTTCTTCCATTTAAATACTTACGTGCAATACCTTTACAGAGTTTGAACAATCGCAATAATAAATGTCTATGTCTACATAATTGACTTATGATTCATGATTAAATTTTGTGAAGTACTCGATCCTACGGTATTATTTGAAAAGCTGAAGTCCTGAATGAAAATCCAATACTGTGCTCAACCGCGTACGAGTATATGTATGTTTGGCTGGTAAATAAAGTTATATAATAATATTATATGTAATATATTGTATATAACTTAAAAACAACTAGTCAAGAACTGTGATTTTGTATGAGGATTTTTATCAACGAATTGTAATTTTAGATTGGGATCAATTCGATGTTAATTATTGGACATTATAATATCTGTATTCACCTTATCTTGATAAGCTTTTAGTGTCGTCTACCAGACTCGGACACAGTATACAGCCATTGTGTTATTCTAGGTCGAATTAATAAAAAATCACACATTAAAGGAATCAAATGTCTATAGATTATGTGCACTGAGAGTTACCAGTGCATATCGAACGGTATCTCACGAAGCGATATTGGTACTATCTTCTACGGTACTAATCGATATCTAGCTTTAGAAGCTAGGCGACTCTTTGACCTTCGCGAGCAAATCCCGCCAACCGTTAATCAAGTGAAGAAACTCGAAAGAGGTCCTTGGTATTAGTCTGTACGAGAAGACGTGTCGACTAATCCCAAGGATTGAAAGTTGGGTAAGTTGAAAACATGGTGAACTAAATTGTTATCTTACACCGTTCTTGACTAGTCGCGGTTGTTTCCGGGAATATCTTTACAAGCGAAAGTGTGTTTCGAGTCCGTCATGTCTTCGCTGCCTAAGCGCGGTAGGTATGCAAACAATAGAGCTATATTGCGCGAGGAATTTGGTGAATAGCCAGCACCAGAAAATATAGTTAAATATATGTTGAAATCCGAAGAACTTTGGGCTGTTGTGAACAATGTAGCAGTACGAATAATGTGCGATCTTAGAAATTTACAACGGCAGGCAAACCCCCCATGACGATGCAAAAAGTTCGAATCTGTCCCTCGCGAAGTAATACTTAGTGGTAGTTCTGCGGGGCAATTAACGGAAAGATTCGGGAAATGGTTTTCGGATCATTGGTGTCTACGAAAGGTTTACACCTACCCACAAAAAAAAATTAAAAAAAGGCCGAACTCTCTATAACTCTCTATGATTACTTTAAAGCAATATTATGTGAGTTAACATTTTTTAGACTGTTCATTAATAATTTCAGCCCCCATATGCGTATCAATTTTTAACTACAGTGGACTCTCCTTAAGTCGAACTAATTTTGATATCCCGTAAGAATTCGACTAGGGGGAGTCCACTGTGCTTATATATTTTTTTTACTAAAAAAACGTTCTGTAATTAGTCGTGGGAAACCTGAGAAGGTATTTCATGTACAATCACATAAGAAACATTTGGCCGCGTCAGTGCGGTAAACGGATCAACGCATTTCGGGCTACATACACACACAGCGCATCGATTCCGTCTTCCGTTTCTTCCATTCCACTTTCTCGCAGATAACACCAAATAATCAGTCCAGCTTTCCGCTCCACATAAAAATGTTGGCAAAATAGGGGTTTTATTGGGTATGATTTTGGTGCTAGGAGTTTAACCAGGTTGCTAGAATACTCCGAATTTCTGCATATTTGTCGACAAGTATATTGTTCCATCGTTTATCTTAAGATCCCTGGCAACTAAATCAATATTTTTCTCTTTTGGTCTTGTAGGTTACAAATGACACAAAATGGGATAAGGTTTCGTTCAGTTTGTCGGCATGAACTTTATTTCTGTCATAACCTGTTTGGTAGAGCATTAGTTATTTTTAACCATTCGACTCTGAACCTGTGGAACAACCCAACAGAGGAGAACCGTGATCAAGGTGGCGCATATAACATCAGACCATCTTCGATTGCGTAATTGAGGCAGCTATCAAGAGATCGCGCTAGCTGGAGAAGCTTGTTGGTTGAGGACCAGGTTCGCAGTGGACTGTGCCACAAATAAGAAAGAAGAAGTAGATATATAAATGTTTCCAATTCGTATTAACATAATATGATACGATCCATCCAAACAGTTGCAGAATAATTAGTCATATATGACAGATGAGAAAAAAAAACGGCATAAAATCATGTGTATTGTTTTATTTAATTGTGAATACTTATATTAAGATTAGTTATAAATTGAGTCGAATACATAGTCTGATGAAAATACACGAAATTAATTGAATTCTCGAACTATGTGCATATAAGTAAGGAGCTTACATTAATTGAATTACAGAACACTAATGTTACATCCTTAAATCTATACAAATTAACATTGAAGTCAGATGTGTGCTTATGTAATAATAAATAAATCGACATAGTTTCAATCATATGTTTAATTTTGTCTGTAAGAACTGACACTGGTAACTTTTTTCGAAATGAAAATAAATATGTATTCACTGAATTGTATAAAACTGTGGAATGTAAGTTTAAAATTGGAAAATAAAGTTTACAATAAAATACATTTGGCTGGAAAAAGAAAACAGATTGTTCAGAAATTCAAAGTGAATTTTTTCGTTCGATTTACTATAGATGATGCAGCTTAAGACTTATTTATTATATAATTTATTTGTGAAACACATTTAGTAGTATACATGTTAAATACAAGGTCAATTTTATAAGAAACGAAGTGAATTCTTTGGTTTTTCGGTATCTGCAACATTTTTCGTTCGATGTTTCGATGAATAAAAGAAAATTGTATAAATATTGTATGATTTCGATTTTTTATTATTTGATTATGATTTTGATGATATTTAAGAATGAAATGGTTCGTCATCCGAAAGGTTTGACTTTTTTATGACTTTGGATATAATTAGCCTTCTCTAAGTTGTATTTATAACTCCATTCGTATATAATGTCATCTTGGACTCTAACGGTAAGTTAAACTGTAATGTTAGATTGGCAAATCACTCAACCTTGCTTTTTTGTTACCTGCATACGTGATAGTCAATTATGGAATCAAGGTATAGTCTTTTATTGAGTACATAACTTGGAAATAAAAGATGTACAATGGATGGAGTAAGTTGTGGAACATAACTCAGCGGTTAGTACCCTACTGTAAATATTTTCACATGTTTCTAAGGCGGTTAAGAACAATTTATAGGACTTTGATTGGGAAGTCGTACTGACCTGGCCCCTTCTGATTTTCACTTGTTTCGGTCAATGTAGAATGTTCTTTTGGGAATACGGTCCACATCATGAATATGGATATAGTCTCAAAACCTGCTTTCCTAGGCAAGGCAACGTAAGAGAGCTACCAGTGATAAGACGAGGAGAAGTTATATATTTTTTTTCCGATGGGAATATTTTGAATAATGTTCATGGATGAATAATTGAAATAAAGACATATTTTCTTGCACAAAAAGTCTCTCATTTTGTAGTTGTAAACACAATAGGTTTTCAAATTAATCAATGAGTTTCCAACAATGCAAAAGCTGCATTCGATTTAATTGATACGAGTTTCATCGTAAGTGCAGCGACGTGAACTCTTCACTGTCTGTCATATTTTATTTATTGTGTCACATCAGCAGACTTGTGGGTAGGTGTGGGTATGGTGGGTGGCCAGGTTCAATTCTCGACATCATTTACTAACTCTCTCGAGTCACTGACAATGGCCGGAGCCGATCTTAATCTCTAGGTTCTCTCCACTCCTGAGAGAACAATAACATGCACAACACTATAAAAGACTTATGTCTTAATGTACCTATATTGATATTAATAAATTTAATTGAATTGCACACATGTGCTTCATCATCATGTTTGCAGATAATTCGTCGCACCATGGAAACAAATTAAGAAAAGAAGAAAATATAGCTAACGTAGCGACCAGTATAGAAGTATCAGAAATGTTAGAAAAGTTAGATAAAGCATCGATCAACTAAATTGGGCATCGTCAGAGTGATAATCCGATTTATTTTGCGCTTGGATATGGGCTTACATCCGTATATGATTGTGCTGATGGAAGAATTGAAGCCGGCCGATCATAAACAACGCCATCCACTAATTGGGCTCTGGAAATGTAGGCCGGAGATTTTTCGGCAAAATATCATTTCGGACGGCTCAGACTACGGCAGAATTGCCTTTATTGTTCGATTAAACATCAATGCATCCACTAAGAAAAACTGTTCACTGCGGTTATTGGTATGGCGGCATCATCGGACCTCATTTCTTTCGAAATGAGGAAGGAGACACGGTTACCGTCAATAATGTCAGGTGTAGAGTGATGTTAATAGACTTACTAAAGCTTAATAACGCAACACTCGAAGTTGTCCATGGGAAATTTGGCGGCGTTTCGAGACGTATTTCCGGAATAAGCTCGCACTTATGACATCGAGGTATCGAGTATATCATAGATCAGAAGCAGTGAAGGAGAGTCGATGTTATAAGACTTACTGATATTTATTTAAAGTATAGTCATTATAGACTTCGTTTACCTCAGCCTTCAGCCTACCATTGAAAACCCCATTTGAACTCTATGTCGCATGCTCCTGACGAAGTCAAAAGCTGATGAAAAAGTCCTTCCAACTGGAGGAGACAATTCAACGATTCGTGTTTCGAGGTCTACAGTAACATGGGTCTAGACAGGCGCAAGTGAAGTCTTCGGCTCTGGAATAACGTAATAGAAGACGACAATAGGTGTTTTTTAGTATGTCCACGTGTCCGAATTATACATTGCGTAGCATGTATTACAACAACAACAATCAGAATCCTGCACTCGATTAAGATTTAAAGATCCCGATACCTAGCTTCACCTTGACTCTCCGTGACTTTTAGTATACTGCAAACTGTCATTCCTGACTGCAAACAAATCATATATACAGCATTTCAGATAGGTATATGTTATATAGTTTTGAGAGGTGCATTCGGTTAAAAGATTTTAGGGTTAGTATAAAGTAGTATTTCACTTATTAGATAAACAATTTGTAAATTTACTTAAATTTGTAATACCCTTGAGTGAATTGTGGATATATTATGTTGTATTAGCATAAAAAGCGAACATATACGGCCCATGCCGAAAATATTTCTTCGCATACACATGGTCGCTTTTTATGCTGATCTATGCTGATATAAAATTATTGAACCGAATTTCACCTCAAATCGTCCAAGTGCAAGGATAAGACTAAGGGTGTCCCCTATGCAAGGAAACGATAGCAGAGTGGGCTAAGGCCGTAGCGGCGAAAAAGCGCAACAAAACTTCGATCCGAACTTTGGTAAGTTTCGCAACCTTAGCAAAACTCAATACAACCCCCAAACCCATCAGTGAACAAGGCCCCAGCTGCAATACAACCACGGATCGTTTAAACTAAAACCTCAAAACCAAGTATGAAGAAACCACAACAGCAACCTGGAAGTATAATCAACTTTAACGATGAGTTCCAACGAGTGTTCGGGGCCAACCTTAACACCATATTAGGCAAAGGTCGGTCGCAGTGCTATATCAACCGGGTATAGAAATCTGAGCAGGACTGAAAAGTCCGTGGCCTAGCCACATTTATTTTCCAAATATGCAACGTCTAAAACGAATGCGCATAATCGGATACAATGTTAACTCATTGTACAGTAGTCTGTTCATAAAAGCTAATCAACCTGACATTGTCTTAGTTAGCGAAACCCGTCTGACGAATAAAATTAATATTTCCGTTAAAGATTTCGCTATTTTCAGATCAGACGGCACCAATGGGAAACGGGCTGCAGCCGCTCTCACCAGGAAGACACCACCATAATCATAGTAGTAGTGTTCACATATGTCATGATCTCGAACTGCTTACTGCTCTCTTATCAAGATATACCTAGTAGAGCTCGTAGGTGGTGACTTAAATATAAGACACTCTATGTGGCAGGGCACAGAGTCAGATCGACAGGGGAAAGCTACCGTCAAATGGCTAGAGGCAAACGCAGAAAAGCACTCCCTGGTCGTGATTTCACAGCCCAAGCCTACTTTCCCAAGGACACAATCGACACTGGATTTCTACCTGGCTACTTCAAACCTGGTAAACATCATACTAGAGATCCGGAACTATTCTTGCGAGACGCAAAACGAGTTATTCCGACCACGAGGCGGTTAACCTCCTCCGCCATGTTTCGGAATGCAGTACAAACGCACAACAACATACAGTTGGAGAACAAGAATACAGCCAGGACCCGACACGTTCCGACAAATCCACCACATCATCGGTGAGAGGAAGAAGCTGCCACAAACACTGACGATAAGTGAAGGACACGCAAACACACCAGCGGAGAAAGCAGAAGCGTTTTCATCCTACTTCGAAGGCAACTCCCAACCATCACCGCTTGATGATCCAGATTTTGTCACAGAAGTCAACACCTACGTCAATGCACTTGAGAATCAATCTGCACCAGAAGTCATTTTCAACGAAACTAACCCAGCGGATGCTTCGGTAGGGAACGGAAATCTCATGACGGACGAAGAAATCAGGGGAATTATTCAACGTAGCACAACGAGGAATGCAGCCGGAGCCGACATAATCTCGAATTTCGACCTGAAGCGAATGCCACAAACAGTGATGATACTTCTTACCATCATTAAGAACAATTGTATCAATAGTTGCAACTTTCCTAGCAAGTGGAAAGTCGCTAAAATTGTTGCAATACCAAAAAAGGGGAAAACTGCTAGTGTTTCAGGGTACCGGCCTATATCGCTATTGAGCAATATAATCAAGATCCTGTAATGCCTGGTAGCCCAAAAACTAAAGCGATGGCCAACCGACCTGAACATCATACCAGATACGCAGTATTTATTCCGGGAAAAAACATTCCACGCTACATCCTTTAATGCAGTTCCACCACGATGTTGTAGCTGCCCTGAACAAACACGAAGTCACCGTTGCCTGCTTCCTAGACGTGGAAAAGGCCATCAACACTGTCTGGATAGAGGGACTCATATCATCGGCCCAACCCATACAAGCTGAATAAGATGGGATTCCCGTCCAACCTAATTTTTTTTTACTTTCAAGTGGTCGAAAGCACCACAGCAACAAGAAGCTTCATGACGAAGCACGCATCATGCCTTTACAACAGTACAATGTGACACTGTTCAGAAAGCAGCTTCTAGACATGAACAAGCATCCTAATGAGGCAATCAGGAACCTGAGTAACACCATACCCGGACAAAGATGCCTCAACGCGTTAAATCTGCTAGCTTCTACCAGAGCAGTGATAGCTTTCATCATCGAGGCTAAATCTGCTACCACGGCATCCCAAAGGGACCATGAACAGACGAATTTGAGCAACCTGATGTAATCACTGGACATTGTGTTGGGCCCCTTTTGTTGAACCAAAACCCTAACCCTTAGTTTTAAGCCTAGCTGTAATACATGCTACCCAAGGTCTAAACCGGATTTGTGGGAATAATACAAAAAAAAGCTAATATGTCATTATGCGCATATCCACCAATCTGTCGAATGTTATGAAAAAACGTGTGAAATCCAAAGGAATTCCACTCCCCTGTATTTTTTAAAGGACACACGCCAAAAATTTCTCCATGGGCTAGGGGCAATTTTGGCCGAAGTTGGATATCTCTTTGCTTATTTATTTCTGACAAATATCTTTCCTCAAACAAAGTGGTATGTCCTTGCAACTCATTCCTGATTCAATTCATAACGCCTCTACAGACAGAGGTTATAGTTGATTGTGTAAATTAAGAAAATGATTTACAAACTTATAGGAAAACGTGTACGCATACGCATAAAAAATCATACGCCAACTTCCCACGAAATATCTTATGTAACAGACCTTTACCTGAAAAGTCAGAATCTAAAATGTATGTACATTTGAATCATCCCTTTAGCTTCTCCAATAATTGTAAGGGTAGTGACTTAGTGGACAAATAGATGTCATAAAAACTTGGGAACAACATATACTAATGTTGCTTAAGTTCAGTTCGAACAGTTCCAGTGCTTGAATTTGTTGTGTCCTCCGATGAATTAGACGTCGACGTGGACGAACAGACAGAGGATGTTGATGCACTTGATGATTTGCTTTTCGCCATCGCGCAGTTCTTGTTCTCTCTAACATGGTGCAGGGGTTGATTCACCGAGCCGCTGGATCCCAGGGGATTCTTCAGCGTTGGAATTCGTGACGAACTTCCATTGGCAGAGGTACAATTTCCGCACGGTGTACCTCCGCAAGCCTTCATTGCGGGATTTGAAGGATATGGAAACGCACTTGGGGCATTGTGAATTCGTGGAATATTCGATCTTCCTGCTGCGGATGCCGCCGCTTGCATTTGCATACTTCGTTCCATTATGAGAGGTGTTAGATCTGTTACAACAGGCTGTATTCTATAAGTTGCTTCCGTATGATGTGCCGCAGGTGGTGACTGAAAAGTGCTGCACACAGAATTTGTCGATGACGCGGATGGCATACATTGGTGACGAGCATTGGTAGTGTGTGTCTCCATTTGCTTATTTTGACCGAAAGGATCTGGATTATCGAATGATGACGGAGTCACTGGAGCCGATGCTGAGATATGACCTCGAACCTTATTGAAGTCAAGTCCCATGTCACCTGATCTCATCTTTTTACCAATTGTTGAGTAGTTACTTTCGAGGTTCTTCGGAACGATTGGCCCAACTATTAGTGTATTTTGAGTAATTTCCGGCTCTTCTTCTTCCGGATAGTCCTGTGCCAACATAACCGGTGATGTGGTCATGCTCTTACTTTGTCGTTGAAGCGTTGGTGGCTTCCTGCCAAGCGTCGAAATAGTTCTGGGTGGAGGCATAGGCGGTAACTTTGATAGTTGATTGGTCGTGAAACTAGTTGGCGGCATGGACTTCCGCTTAAAACTGCTGGTGGCTCGGTCACTTGAATCCGGCACACAGTTCGATGCGTTACAAATTCCAATTTGGTTTCCAAACGAATCGCATGGATAGTTGGGCAGAACTTTGGGAAAGTTACGACGTTTTATTGCGTAGATCTGCTGTTCCGGCGTGAGCGGGTATTTCTCGGCGCTGGGGTCACGGCAGGTTACGTTGATGTCTTCGTTTATGAAGCTTGTGATCTTCTCATCATTGCTGTGCACGGTGTAATACATTTCCACTGGATCCGAACGGGAGTGCTTGTGGTCAATGCGGAGTTCTTGGTTTCCGGCGCGACAAATGCCGTCCAACGACGTTTGTTGGTGCGCACTGGCGGAGCTAAGGCTGGAGTTGAAACAACTTGAATCAATCGAGTCTTCAGTGATAAGATCCGTGTCGATGTCCACTTCTTGGCAAATAATTAAATTTCGAGACTGATCACCTCGCTGCTTTGTAACTTCAATAGGTTCCTGCCGCAGGACACTGTCACTCCTGGCCTGTGGTGTTGCATCAATCGCTACATTGACCTTCCGGCCTCCTTTCAAGAACTGCTTACTTCGGATAGAGAACGTTGGAGAAGATCCCTTTCTTGCGCCCTTGCCCTTGTTCTCCCGCGATATCCAGTTGGAAACTTTCGCATCTGCATCCACTGTGCTGGAGCTTAATTGACGCGTGATTTTGAAGCCATTGATTGGCGAATGACTGGTCTTGACCGCTTCGTATGTGTTGGATTTCCGAACTAAATCCAGGACGTAGCTCTCATCGCCGTCGTTGGTTTTTGTTCTTTTCAATTCATCGTCGGTAGTTCCGTCATACGAGAGTATACCAAATTTTCGACTCATGATTGTAGCTTTCTTCTTTTTTTGCATTATAAACGCGAAGTAAATGATCACGTTGATAATGATGAAAACCGCTATTAATCCGATCAGAAGTTGCATGGTGGTGTCAGATTTCGCAACTTCCTTATAATCGCCTGGCTCTGTTGTGATTGGTAAGACTGTTGTCGTCTTTCTTGCTTCTTCATTTGTACCACGATAGATGACGCTGAAGGTTGGTTGGGCATTATACATGTTATCGGCTGTGTCCTTTGTCTTTTGAAGCAGTTGTCTTATTGCCTTCTGCGGATCGTCGGTGCTGAGGTGGTTCCTATGATTGTGCGGGAACTTACTCATTTGACCGGTTACAATTTCAGTGGGATAGATCGAAGTTCCACCTCGAGGGCCTTGTGTTGGTCCGTGGAAAAAATTATTTACATATGGATGTTGTTGTATGGTACCTATCTGATTTAGTTCATCGGGAAGCTCTTTGTTCCAGTAGTTCATGTACACTTGACGGTATTTGTAACCGATTGATGGTGGTATACCTGTAAAAAAAACAAAAGTCAATTGTAAATTTTTTGTGTACAAAATTAATAAATAATATTCAGAAAAAATTTCATCACAAATTAGACGGCTTAAATGTTTGTGGCTTTTGCATAAATACTGCATGACAGGGTGACACGCATTTTTTTTTTGTACAGAATAAACATATTTTATGTAGGACATGTCAACCATGATGGTACATTTTAGCCTAGACAGATGACAATTTTCCCAATATGGCACAAAATTTCCAGCGTGGAGAAACTCGCAATTTTCGAAAGGAAAATACTGCGAATATGTACCGTTCTCACCTTCGAGTGGGACCGTCGAAAGAACAAAGCTTTACGATGAAGCACGCATCATGCCCTTGCAACAGTACATGGTAACACTCTTCAGAAAGCAGCTTCTATAAATCAACAATCGTCCTAACGATGCAATCACGAACTTGAGACACAACATCCCCGGACAACCCTACCCCAACGCGCTAAATCTACTCAATGAGCAGAACTTCCCAACGACACATAACAATGAGCTGCATGGCTTCTACCAGAGCAGCGATGGCAGCCATCATCGAGGCTAAATCGGCTACCATACCACAACCCCATCCGAAAAGGACCAATATGAACACACGAATTTGAACACCCCGATGTAAGGACTGGATGACACTAAGCCAACATTGTAATACAAAATGTTGAATTAAACAATGTACATCAGTTGGGCCCCATCGTTGAGCCAACACCCTAACCCTTACTTTTAAGCCTAGTTTTGTTCACGATCAAATTTTAAGATCGCTTTAAGATCCACCACTTCCAACCGCTGCTAATGGAACAAACTAAGAAGAACGTTGTGGAAAGCGAAGAAATCCTAAACACAGCCGAAGAAGTAGTCCCACTTAACTTTGACAACTTGAGCCACAGGTTCAGATGGTTTTCCATCAGAGCTCTCTTCAAGGGCAGTGGGAAATATTTTGGTAGGGAAAATGGATTATCTGCAGAATTAGGGAAGACGATCTTCCAGTTTTCCGTTGCAGCTCTTTTGTATGTCTCTTCGGTTTGCATTTTGCTCACACTCACCGTCATTCCATATGTTTCTTGCCGGAGGTGGTAGGTAGGATATAATGGTTTCCGGTACCCTTTGATGACAACATTTCGTTTGCATTTGCGTTTGATGTAGGCATGCCAGAAAGTCCAATGTGAACTCTCCTTTTTACGCGACTTTAAACAATTTCAAAATAAATGTTCACGATTTGAAATTGTTAATAATAATGTATTGTGTTCTACTTATAATAAAATAATAAAGCTAATACCCTGTGAGCAGTGCTGCCAAGCAAATTAAAAGTCAGTATTCAAAAGAAATACCCTGACACTTACCAATATTAATAAAACATTGATTTCTCTTATTGAATTCAGGCCAATCCAAGTCATAGTGATCCCATTCAAGGGGGTGTAAGTTAATAAAAGTGCCCCTCCATGGTGCTTTCGGATTTCTGAAATTATAAGAAAATATGTGATTGCATTATATCGGTGGCGTGACGTGTATTAATGTTGGTCTGGATTAATGATGTGAGTCGAACTCCTAAACTAATTTTTGAGAACGCCTCTTAAATGACCTCGCACAACTAACTTATTCTCCAAGAAATCAAAATATTGCTTTATTTTTGAAAAATCTGACACATTTCAAGATTTTTGCTCCTAGAAATTAGACCAGACCCAAGGAAGAGGAAAATTGATAAAATTGTATGTGTTTTTACATGCCACTTGGATTTCCTTATACATATATTCTGTCTTCAAGGAAGATCACTCACCATCGACGATTTGGCCACCATAAGTACCATTCGTGATCCTGTTTGCGATTTTATTTGGAGAAGATGTGGAGATCTTATCCAGGCGTCTAGGTATCAATCGCCTAATGTGGGTATGCCATGTAGAGCGCATGGACAACACTACTTCAGCCCGAAGATCTTTCGACTCCATACCAGTGGGACAACGCTATAGAAGCCCACGAAACCGATTGCGCACACAAATGAAGAAGAACGTCAACCAACTTACATGGGGGATTGTAGCTGGGTCGTGACAGCTGGATTCGTTTGATAGCTGAGACCCAGATCCATCCCGGACTGTAGCGCCAAAAGAAGTAAAAGAAGAAGGCTACATCTTCATCATATTGGGAGAAATGCGTCACTACCAGATTAGATTGCATATACAGTGATGTTTTATGGTTGCAATTGCATTAATGTTCATTCGATGACTAACGTTAGGGTGAAAATGTTAGCCATACGAACGCTGATGTCCAAGTCAACAATCGGGGACTCACACTCCTCACACTCAGTGTGAGTGAAGATGCAAATAAATGCAAATAATGCGGCGACTTCATTTCCGCATGTCACGACGGTTTAGCAAATGGCTTCCCTTCTGTACGAGAATAGTCTTAGAAACGAAAACTACCTAAGTACTTCACACGCAAACTTAGTTGTAGTAATGTAGGTGTTTTTAGTCAGTAAAAATCTGACAATACATTGACTATTGAGTAAACGGCGTCTCATATTGTATTCTTGAAGATCTTCACCGACCAACAAGAAAAAATCGTACTAAATTTAATTAAGTAAGGGCTTCTTTCTTTTAATTTTCCCAGGTGAAATACCACCCGTATTCATAATAGACGGAACAGGTACCACAGCTGATGGAATACAATATTGTTGACTTACCCAGTTTTAGCAAAGTTTGTCCAATAAGACATAACTGCTTCGGAGAGAAGTTTCTCTTGAGCGTTGTACTTATTATGAAATGGACCAGCTGGTGCCAAGGGAGCTCCAAATATAAAAGCCAATTCCTCGCCTGCTATACTGTGTGGTAGCTGAAAATGAGAATATAAATTATTATTTAGTGTACAACTGAAGTTACGTTTAAAAATCAATTTCAATATAATACAACTGTACTATCCATGTCATCGATAAGTTTTCTCAACATTGAGAATCGATACCTGTTACGATGTGGCTGCGATCACCGCCAGCCCGAGCCGGTAACACAACATTCGATTAGGGATGAGAATGCTAAGCCGAGAAAGTTTTGAGCGAAACATACAGATTTGATTTCTGCACGTTTCACACAACAACTTGGTAGTATGTATTTTATATTGTGGCTTTTTTCGAACTAAATTCTTGTGTATGAATGGAAATGTATCGTATGTTTATTTTGTCTTAACAATGAACCCCAAACGCCGTTTCCTTCACATCCATCACATATGGTGGGGCTGGCCCTGACATACACGAGGCAGCACCACAATAAAATGACAAATCGACAAAAAAAAGGTTAGGTTTTGTTGACTAAGTGTCGGTGAGATATCTTTGGTGAACACGGTAAAGATATGCAGGGTACACGGGCAATCTCGCGAAAAACGTGTCTGATCTGGGAGAATCTCTGGCAATCCCGCATGCACGTACGCCGCTTAGCTCCATAGCGAACAAAACTGTAAGACGAAGCTCTATAGCGCCAGAGCTAAATCGCGATGGTTTGATCTGGGTATTGGCGCAAAAGCGAGGGCTCTATGGCCGACGCCTACCAAGAAGAGAAGATCATTACAGATTGTTTTTAGTCGCGGAATGGAGTCCTTACTGGGAACTGAATATACCACCGAAAAGTCTTTCTGCTCTTTTCAGAAGTTATATGACGAATAAGAAATGGAATCTGTTCTGGCAACAAATAAAATGAAGCAGAAAAAAACTCATATACGAATCTGGATGGTTTTAGGAATTATAGAAGATCTCACGGTAGAAAATCATCCCGTACTAAGAGTACAATGGACTAACCTATTGCCTACCTACCTACAGTATTATTTATTTTATTGCTTAAAGCAAAGGCAGACATTCTACGAAAAGAAACTTTAAACTACTTGTGATGGTATTAAATGTAAAAAGCATGCTCCGCATTCTAGAAGTTGTGGTCGTTAGAGGACAAGTCAGTCAATTGCTACGATGAAGGTTCGTCTTTCGACACTATATTATATTTGTAAGCTGAGTTAGGTGGCCGGTATTAGTATTTCGTCTTTCTTTCTGCATGTAGTCCTAGTATCAACAAGAATGAGTATGTATTTCGTACTTACGCTTGAATGAGGTCCACCCATACTGTTATGTCCGAACACATACATATAGTTCCTTGGGTTCACATCTGCATGAAACAGTCCGGTTTGAATTAAAGGTCCAACAACCCGTGCATCAGACAGAATATCTAAAACAACATCTCTGTGCTCCAGAGTGGACGCTTTGATAGGGTTGTTATACATGTCTGTGTACCTGGTCAAAATCATTTTACAAATGAAAGTGTTAATTTTAGTTTTTTCAGCAGTAAAGCGATAAAAATGCACATTACATCAGAGAATAATTTGGAGTATAAAAACATTTACATACACTCAGTACTCATACCATTTTTTAATTGATTTCTGTTTATCATTATCTATTTAGTTAAAAAATATTTACACATTTCTCGTATATGTGCTATTTTTAGGTTAACCACGAACAATTTAAAAATTTCTTCTACAGCTGTTGAAGAATATTGCAATTTGTGACCAATTTCCCGCGGAACTTATATAAGGAACGTCTTACTCACTTCTTAACTGTTGCAGCCACTGCCAAATCAGGCCTAATGTTAAAACGACTTTGCATGTATAGACGCAGCAAGTTATCACGATCATTCTCAGACATGCCATCTTCCAGTTGGAGTGCATTCAGCGAGTGATACGATTCCAACTCCGTGACACCAAACAATAGATCATACCTGAAAATTAAAAATAAAGGCATTTTTAAGATTTAAAGTAAACTTTCGTAAATCTGATTGGAATAAAAGTAAGGGAAACATATTCATGACCATAAAGGAATATAAAATGGCCATCTGCTTCCGATTAAATTTAGGAGCAGATCTTGTGCCTTGAAATTATTTCCGATTCAAACGTGAATTATGCCTAAGTGTCAATAAAAATGAAGTCGAACTTACCTACTGAACAGTTCCGTATATTGACTCATTTCCTTGTATGGCTGGTTGCGAATAACAAGACCATCAACAATGGGCCCCAAAAGCGTAGAAAATTGAGGTGATGCTTGTACGATTCGCTGGATGTCTTCATATCTATGAATTAGTTTACAAAATTAAAAAATGTTCATTTATATCGACTTAGTGAGAATATTTTATTATAATATTACTAATTATAGATTGCACTTATTTGATAACATAATATAATTTATTTTCACACTAATTGAAAAAAAGTGGAAGCAACATTTGTACTTTATAAGAGACAGAAAGAGTAAAAGGATAAGACGTTTGTATTACTGTGGGATATATTGGCGCGACGCGGCTTAGGGAAATAAACGCCTTTCGTGCAGTTTCCTGAAACTTTTGTTGCAAATCTTTGGTATTATCGAGAAACGACGATTTTGATAACCAACATTAGACAATTCCAACCCTGATTTTGATCAGTGAAATAAAAATGAATGAAATACAAATGCAAATAAATCTTAAAGTACTAGTCGCTGTACAAAAAAAGGAACAAATAACTTTTCATCAGGATGAAAGGAGATGTTGAAACAAAAAAAAAGCAAAAGTAAATGAAAGGAAAAAGCTGCAGTATGAAAAGAAACGAAAACTTGAAAGAAAGAGCTGGAACAAATGGAGCTGATCTCATTTAACTTAAACTACAAATTGAACTTAGTTCAAGATTAAAGCGAAACCGAATAGATCGTTGAACTTAAATTTAAGGCAAAACTTTAAATATAACTTCCACTGTTAAACTGGTCATAATATAGGCACGCCTTGACCTCGGCATTATCAGGCACAGACGCTCAAATCATACAGACCAAGTCTATATAGGTATGTAATCAGTTTAGTCGGGAGTATGTCATACGTCTCCTTCTGTAATCTTGACACCTGGGTTCCAAAACAATTCTCTCCGAGTTAGAGTAGTTAATAGTTTTTCTTTATCATTTGCTCAAATCATTGCGGAATTATAGATCCATGTGTCCAAAGAGGAAGAGGCAAAAAAGCACCGCCAGTGAGCTCCCTAAACTCGAGTATTTGGTTCGTATAATAGTATTGCTAAAATTGATTATCTTTGATTCTACACTTAAGAGCTCCACCAAATCACCAGTTATAATTCGGTGTAAGTTGTCGGAGGGAGAGCTACAGGGGGATATTTAGCGATAATGAAATTAAAAAAATGAACACCTGAAACTCCTTGATCTAATGTAAGGATATGGGTAACCAAGGCCTCATTTAAAGCGCAGGCACCTTCATTGCGACAAATTTCTTGAGGCATTCACTGCGTGCTCTCAGACTTCCTTGAATTGCAGCCAATCTCTTGATATCGTTAAAAAGGCTACTAGTTCCGTCTCTTTCCGTGCAGATACTACGCTACCTCAAAACGCTTGCTCAAGCAAAACGTAGATGATTACTGGCACAGGATGTCTCATCACAAAACAATTGTGATCTACTCTCGATGCAAAACGTTCAGACAACCTGATCAGAAAGAGTACGGCGAATTTATGTAAGAACTCATATTGGCGTATCTGGACTTGATTGGTTGAACCTTCGCTTGACTAAATTCCGTATCAAGTTCCCATTCACAGCTCCAATCCGGATTGTGCGCAAGGCTTGGGTTGACAATGACTTGAAGGCCAAGTGGAAGCAGACATCATGGTTTGTTAATGACTTCGACAGGATCAAGTTGAAGTATACCAAGCGTCAGAGGAACAGGATCCTCATAGTCGCCTTCAACTCAATGAAGAAGGACAAACGCGAAAGGTTCCTTAAGCTGAAAGCAGAAAAGGCTAAAAACTATGACTAGACCATGTCAGCCGTTTTTTAATGCGCAGTTAAAATAGATTTTTTAAAAAAATATAAATAAAATTAAGCCTGGCTTAGCAGAATCTGGAGAGACCAGGATAAGGAAGAAACTACAATATAATTGCTGCACCATCTTCTCCCGAAGGAGAAGTCAATTATATTCTTAGATCAGCATCAACTGGCTTGCGGAATAGGATATATTAGATCCGCGTAGTAATACAACGGGTCTACTCTGACCTAAGTGTGACTGCTACCAACCAGCAGTCAGCCATTCCAAACTAACATAACCTTCACAGCGTGCACTGTCTAAGATAAATAGACCACGAGACATTGAGTACCAATGAACGTATTTACAAACTCTGAATTACATGACTAAATGGGTCAAATTACGCAACTAATTACGTACCTTTTTGAACGTAAACATGACAAAAGCTCTTCAACATCGACGTTAATTGGGCAATCAAGTCCATGGGCAATTTGCATTGTTATTTGCAGTGAACTATTCGAAACAGCCCAATCTGACATGGCTGAACCGGACATCAAAATTGCACGATGAAAGAGTCCTGCAAATAATGGTTACTAAATAGTTGATTCAAAAATAGAAACACTCTGTACATTTACATACCAGATGCGACAGGAGATACCATCAAAAAATTGACACATGCCGCCCCGGTGCCGTGTCCCATCAGCGTAACACTATTCATGTCCCCACCAAATGCGCCGATGTTCTCCTTGATCCAGTGCAGCGCTGCAATTTGGTCTAGGAGACCAAAATTACTAACAGTGTCATCATTTGTTCCAGGCTTCATAAATCCTAAAATAAATACCTATTAGTGGTACAGTTTACTATTTTTCTATGTAAGTATATGAATATGCATTCCAGTGGATTAGGTCGTAATGATAGAATGTGTTTATTTACCTAATATGCCCAGTCTATAATTTAAAGTCACTACAATTACTTGGCCATAGCTGGCCAACACAGATCCGTCGTAGGGATTGCCACTGTTCCACTCAAAGGATTCTCCATGAACGTAGACAATCACTGGATATTTATGCGTTTGTTCTGGTCCTTCTAAAGTAAAAGGAAGGAGAATACAAAGATGATTGCATTAAATGGAACAAACACATTGATTCAATTAGGCCTCGAAGAACCACGAATTTCCGAAAACTACTTACCAGAACTTGGAACGTAGACGTTGAGGTACAGGCAATCCTCACTTTCAGCTTCAAGGTACGGGAGTAGGCGAACAAGGTGTTGGTATCGTCCCTTCGAAAGTTTCACACTGCTATTTGTCAAATCTGGTTTTCTTTGAGGGCACACAGGCGGCAGATGACGGGCTATTTTCAGCTTTTGCCATGGCAGTGGTGTCCCTTCATAAAAAAAAAAAAAACAAAACAAACAGAAAATTGTGAAAAATATTGCAATAAAATGTGTACTATGCATCAAATGAAATCGCACCTACAAAAGTTTACATTTTAATATTTGAAAACAAACTAATTGAGCATAAAACACTGACAGCAGATTCAACCGCATTGAGAATAGAAATAGCACAGAAAACTTATTAATTGAATGATATTTCTACATTTGCGTAAAAATACCGGCGCCGTACAGGGCGCAATTATGAGGAGAGGCAGAGAAATATCATTAGGCTATTTAAATACAACATTCTCGACTTGGTCAGTATTTGTGGCGCTTCTTACGTTCGACACACTTTTTTCGGACTTGTCGCAGATTATCCGATTGCGAAAAACACGTAATGATGCGACAAGTTTTGTTTATTTTAAATTCAAGAGATTTAAAATTTGTTTCTTCTTTTCCATCGACACTCGATCTTGTTCCTACAAATCTGAACAATTTAGTTACATGCCAAATATTATGTTTTTTGTCAATATTTACTTTGAAATAATGAACAGAGTCATGTTGGGTGATGTCACGGATTCGTATTCGATTAGGTATGTCAACAAGTTTTTCAAAGTTGTCTCCTGTTAGCTCGTTACAGCGTTTTACCAATTTTTCTTTCTTCTCAATAATAGCGATGACGTCGTCATTAGAAACTTCGTAATTTTTTACAGGATTGCGAAAAGGAAACAGTCTTAAATAGGAGCAAAATTTGGAGAATAGGCTGGATTGTTCCTTGGCTAGTGTGCTTTGATGGATCCATACGTCGGCCGGGGTAGCGAAACGGCGCAAAAATTCGTTCGTGTCGAAGTGGTCACATGGCGATTTTTTACTGGCTGAAATCTTATTCGACTTGTAGACATTACATTAAAAGCGTGGCTAGGACTCGAGGCTTACTAGACTCATGTTACTGCAAAGTATTTATAGTTCGTGGTTGAACCTTGTCCTCCAGATCCATTCACGTTCCACAACGTGCGCTTAACGCCCAACTGAACAACACAGTTCCAGGCAGATGTAGTTGATACTAGACGATTCAAAAAAGACATCTGTAGAGCGGTAGCTATTGTTTACTGATCCATCGGAGCTCAGATTAGGATAGGTAGTTGGGCTGCCAGCGAAATCGCCAGCACACTTTGACCATGTTGATCCATTATGATACCCATATTCAGACTACTACCACTTGATCGACAACTCAAGTGATAGTGCCGTTAATTTTATCCCAAAGGTAAATGGTGACAGAACCAGATTTGAAAACGGAATAAAGCGTATAAACTTTGCTTTCACTGGGATTCGAGCCGAAGACGCCTTTAACCAGGTGCAGGCACTAAACCAACGGCGCCATCCATCGGAGCTTACACGGCCTTGCTTATCATTCAAAGCAATATGCACTATCCCAGCTCAATGGGTAATAGTAACTTTCTGCATTTGTCCACCAATAGGCCACTTTCGATATCACGCTAAACTACCGCTTGCAGATGTCAAGAAGAAAGTGGATGACAAAATCATAAAGTTAGCAAATGAGAGGTGGAACTTTGTAATCACCTGTAGTACCAGTCGGATGATATGGCCCGAAAACAGAAGTGGAACGTACCCATGACTTCACATACTCATACATACATACTTCCCCAGTCTCTGCCAGTTCAGACACAGAACACTGGGGAAACACTTCTTCCAGAACCTCCAGGAACTAACAAAAATCCCATTTTAGGTTTTTTAGTATTTTAGGATGGATGGAGAACACACGGACATGTGGAGTATGATGAGTAAGTGGAAGCTGTGAAGAAGAAATCCCCTATGGGCATCACAATTGGTCCATCAGGACCTACGTCAGGCGTGGTTTGCGCGTCTGCCCACCTACCTAATCCATCCCTATTCCTAAAGAATGTCTCTAGTTAACTAGCCTGCTATTCGCAACGTCTCTACTCATGGTGACTGTCCAAGTAAATGGATATCGCCAAGTATTGCACCGCTCTGTACAACGAGTTGATCCGAATTCTGGGAATAAACGGATGCGTTTGATCGATTTCCGAAAATAAATAGAAAAAGTTGTTCAAGTGCGAGTTGTACTCGCATGCTGAAGGTTTCCTACCGTAAATAAATTTTGAGAGAATCCATGTCTACGCTAATCCATATGCTTTGCGTCACACACATCACTACATATAATTACTGTTTGTTAGTTATTGTTGTTTGTCGAGTCAGGGGCTGGAATGAATGTGCGAGAAACCACTTAGACTTGCGTGGAGTTCAAAGAGGAATTTTTGTGTGGAAACAATATGAATCTGCGATACCTCAGAAACTTTCCAGACATCCATATTTTCAGTTTTGATTTTGATAATGTTTATTTTTTTATATTTTCTTCAGATCTAGAAGAAAATTGCGTGTGTATTATTCAAAGCATTCAGTGACTGGCGGGAGGTGGATCCGTTAATTATAAAAGGTGCTCGTGACGGAAGCTGAAACTACACCGTTAAGGGCAGTGGTAAATTCATCGAACGGGGCCCACCTTTAATGGTACAATGTTAGATCAACGTTAGACGTAGTTTCTTTTCACAAATTACTAAATAGAAAGTTTAGTTTTTCTTGTATGTGACATCAAGGTTCGATGGCTAACTACGTTGGGTAACTTCCCTTGTCACATAGAATTTCCTAAACTAATTTTTTTGTAATTTAAATCACAGGAGTGATTGTAAACAACAGATTCACTTCAGAAAAGCTTGATAAATCAACAAGTAATATAGACGGCGGTAATAGAAGACGGCCTTTTTATTTCGTGCCAAAAAGTGGATCGAAAACATTTCCATTGGCAAACGAAACATGCCATTTTTGTATAATTCAATAAATTCTAAGACCTTTAGAAGCCTTAGTCGATATTGAGTACAATAATGTGAGGATTCCCCTGTCATTACGATCATCTGACGCCAGAGGTTACCTCCACTCGAGGGAGGCTGGCAATTTGCCAATATATTTTTACGTCACTGACACCCAGCGTAGGAGTCAAAACATCTATCCACTACGAAACGTAGGCAACGAAACTACGTATTCAGATCTTCAAAATTAGCATGTTTAGGCTACTATCTCTAAAATAATTGGCGTCAAAATGTTGAAAATGATTTGAATGGCATAGAATCGACGGTATCCAATATTTGGCGATTTTCTTTTATTCAGTCTGTTTTGGTAAGGGGGAAATGAGAGTGGACATCATATTTTTCCCATTCTAGGTAGTGTGTATGGAAGCAGTAATTTAACAAATTTTGGGTGTACTTCGTCAAGTTCCATGGCGTTATATTTGATGGACATTAGTTCTTTCACAACATTTGCCTCGCGCAGTCTACAAAAATCAAAGCACAGGTCTCCGACATCTTCAAGTGCCATGTCGAAAACAAGTAACTTATCGGTAGTAGTATTCCCACTACTTGACGCCCAGAAGTTCAGTTTTAACTGGTCCCAGCTTATATTGTCTGGAGTTTTAGGCTTTTGTTTTTCTAGGCCAAGTTTCCGAATTTGTAGCTGGTAATTTATTTTAAGAGAGCCTCGGTGCCGTGACATTTTGCTAAACGACATTATGCCAAATTGGTACAATGATGTTTTTGAAAGTGTCATTAGGCGACATTGTGTCAAATTTTTGTGTAGGTCATAAGTCTACAGGCCATAAGTCCACAATGGACTTATGTATGTCCCACTTGGGTGGCTTATAAATCAATAATTGGATTGTGAACTTATAACCCACCCAAGTGGATCATATGTCCACAGGAAAGTTCGTGTCATTTAATATATATATATATATATATATATATATATATATATATATAATAGTGCCAAGAGAAATTTTGACTAAATCGGTAGTGTATGCCAAATTTTACAAAATAATTTATTAGAAATGTTATAAAGTAAAACTCAAACAATTTTCTACCGGCCCCACAACCACGTGGGGCATGCGTCACTATATGATTTGGGGTAGGTGCGAGGTTCTGTGCATGCAGTGTTTCTTTTTCTTCAGGGTTTCTATAGACTACCAAATTTATTATTATTATTTAAATTATTACGCTGTAGAAAACGAAATAAGTTCAATTTGGTCTAATTGCAGTTTCAAAAACTGTTACTCTATTCATCAATTCTGGATCGTTACAATCCGATAAAAAGTTTTAAAGTTACAATTAAGTTAGTTCAAGGCGCCTCGTGTATTTAAAGGATGGGGTGGTTGGCTCGCTGCACTCATTAACAGGCTTTCGATCCTTTTTCCGCAGGGTCATTATACCAAATTTTTCCATTTGGCACAATGTCACGGTAGTCTCCAAGTCTTAATTTTCGGCTCGATACGTTGGCTTGTGCCAACTCTAGAACGCTATAGAGTGGTCAAATAGTTTTATCTGGCCTATAACTAACCCCTATCACAAGCTGTTCATGCTCTAACACGATTTGTAAAAAGATATAGTCTATATGGCATCTCGGATTTGCTTTGCATAAATGGTTGTATTTTTGTGCCTTGCGTATATATACTGGAAATCCACCTCCTACACGACCGAGCCTATCAGATCGGAGGAGCTTAAAGTCCTCCATTTTGTTGGTTTCGTCACTATAGTCTCCATGGAACCATATCTCAGAAACACAAATGACATGAATCTTGGATTTAACGAATATGTGTACAAATATCGTCGTCTCTTTTCGGGAATAGGCTGTGAGCATTCAGATGACAGATCGTGGTGGGTCTGTAGCACGCTGATCATATCAAGCATGTTAACTCCAAAAAGTGCGGATTCACTATTACCTGATTGACTACCCACATTCATGGTTAAAATTGTCGACCTTTTTAATCGATCAATTTCTATCGCCATCATTTCATTTTAAGATCAGCTCATACAGCCCCCATGATTAGGAGTTTGGTCTGTCGTTTTGAGGAACGGTGTTCAGTGGTCGACCGACGAATAGGTGCCACTCGGTCCTCATCGAAATATTCGCATTGAAGACAACGTGATCAATATCACTCATTTCTGATCGACTTCAAAAGCAAAAAGTAGTAAAAACTGCCAACATACAACCCCAAAAACCGAAATCTACTATTGATTACTTAAAAACTAAAAATACGTCAATAGTGTCATTCACATTTATTGTTTCTATTTCGATTTGCAGCTTACTTCTTAAGGCAGCTTGGAAGTCTCTGAAAGTTTACCCTCGTCGTAGTGTTTCGTGGCCGCACTGACATGCATAGTAGCACCATCTGCCGCACGATTTCTTAGAATGCCTCTACAGCCTGGCACCTGGCACAAGTGAATTTTTCGTACGTCGCATCAGAATCAAACGAAAAAAAACAATCAAAAGTGACTTAGTCGGGCACCGAGGTTTACACACTATTTATAATTTTAGAAAAAAAGAAAACTATTCTGAATATTTAGGAACGAATTCAAATTATTTCAGGTGAATTTACTGAGCTTAGTACAAACATTGGCCCACATCATTGCATATACCTCATTCACATCCTTCGCATCAAACTCAATCACTAGTCATGCCATTGGCGTGTGAATTGTTTTTGTGCATTCGGGACGGTGCTGGGATTCACATGAATGAGGAGGAATACACTGAGACAAACGATTTGTAAGAAATTTAGCGTGGAGAAATTTTTATATCCGAGATCTCAGCATTTGGGCTGAAATCTAATTTTTGATACAAAATATCGAAAGATCCCAAATTATACTTACTTTTCAAATTGGTAGAGTAGGTTATTTTCACCTTTCAAGAGTTTTAGCACCTTATCGCTTGTAGACCCCGGCACAAGATATAGATCGTTCATCGTTCAGATGTAAATTATTAAATTCACTATTGCGATATTAGTTGAATGAATAAATGAGTAGCTCGACATTCCGTGATTTCACTAAGCTTCCATAACATCGACTCCGACCGACGTAGCTTTTTCTAGACAATCTCTTTGAGCATTATCAGTGACTCAAAAGTAGAGCCGTTAGCTATAAAATTTACTGAATTCGCTGATTGAACTAAGAATCGCCTTCTATTTACCTACTTGTGGTGTTACTCCAAGCCTTATGCAGATATGCAGATTTCGGTAGCTAGTATATATATATGATATGAGTACGACATCAGATTCCATTTGTATGTGATTTTCACCGGCGATAAGCAGAAATACAGAAAAATACTGAGTTCGACGGCACTCAGTAAAATCTTTCTTAGCCATTGAAACTGATGTTACAAAGTTCAAGCTTTTCCTTCTTTTTGGTTAATTACACAAAAAATAATGCTTAATCAGCGTACACAATTTGTTTCGTTATAGTAAGATTACAATGACTGCCAAACATAAACCAAAAACACTCTACTTGCTCAAAACTTGAGCAAGTCTATTCATAGACAGCAGTTGACGGGAGCGTTTAATTAACTGCCCCGAAATTGATGAATCCACTGACTGATTTTTTTTAGTTTTAAAAGCCCCTTTCCTGAACCGAACCCTAAAAGCTTCGAACATTTTTTTCAATTTGTAATTGAAGACAAACTGATAATCATAGGAATCAATTATCAATAGATATTTATGAATATTCGTGATGTGAGGGATCCTACAGTTTTATTCTGACTCCGAACGGCTAAGTTTTCTCAGTATATTGAGAGAGCTGGAACCGAGAATTATGAATTGAACCTAGTCAACCAGTGCGTCATACACGGCCGCCATGATAGTTGTACCCCATTGTTAAAAGTATCATTCATGTTAAAATATCATGAATATGTCCAAGAAAGGGGTATTATAAATTCAACTTACCCGGTGGCATGAATCTCCTACTCCCAACAGGTGCTTCAGCGTAGGGTAATCCCAGGAACTGATCGACATCCCTTAATCCGGTTTGAGGATGCATATTTCTTATAATTCCTCGAACACGTCCTTGTTTTAAGACAACATCCCTGGTATACAGCAATTTCTCAGGAGTTTGCCTACGCGGTGGTAGTGGATACGGGTTCCCATATTTATTCATAGGAGAATCATTCAGCACCTCGTGGCTCAAGTCATTATTGTGCTTGTCATATTGAGGAGTCATTAAAAATTCATTCGTAGTATCCGTTGGAAAATACTCGTCACCCTCAGTGTCTGTCTTTAAGCCGTTACCAATATGGCTTCTTGTATTTCGTCTAATATTCTCGTTCCGCTGCCTCGTTTGCTTTGGAGAATCCAAAGAACGAACGTGTGCACCAGTGTCTGAAGCAGAAATCGCTTGGAGATTCCGTTTGTTGTTCAGGGCATCGGGATGTGGGATATCTTCCTCATAGAGGATAGCTAATCCAACCAGCATTTGGTTCTGATTGCAAGCGCACCATATGAGAAAAATAATCAGGCGCGTATCCATTTCGACTAATTTTTTACAGGCCTTTTCTTTCTCACAAAATATTCTCAAATAAAACAAATACCAAATATTTGACGCAAGCACTAAGCACGCTGCTTCACTATGTTTCGTTGTATTTATTTAAATATAATACAAATGTAATGCATAAATGTGTGCGTTTTTTTTTTGGCGTACTAGGCACAACGCGGCAATACAAATTTCTACGATACACAACATTCACGCTAGAACTTTTCAAAACAAAATCTATTTTCGTAAAATCACAGCGCACTGCACCGAATAACAACCTTAGACCATTCAATGCTCAACTTAATTTCCACACTTTTGAGGTTTGGGTTGGTGAACTCTTCCCCCTGTTATGCTTATGCTGAGTGCACAAATGTTCCACTTTCTCTGATATTTTCCACTTCTCGAAAAGAAGTAGAATAAAATGCGCCAACAAATTCTTCCATGCTTACGATGCGCACATAACTGCAGGATTAATATAGTCGCGCGAACCGTTCTATCTATAAATACTTCTACGTACGAGTTCGGTATACTGCGCGTGGTAATTTATTTTTATACCTCATTACATAGGCGAAAACGCCAAGTATGTAAGTTTTTGATCAAAAAATAAAACCAAAAACAAGTGGAAAAAAAATCAGAAAAAACACTCATTGATTGGACTTTGTCAAAAACAAATTTATATTCCCCATGTAAAAATAAACACTGATCTTTTGATCTTGTTGTGAATAGGATGCCGTAAATATGGTTATAAACACATTTCCCCCTGTAGGTACGTGATTTAGGAGTGGATGAAACACATACGACCTTACCGGCCGATGTAACGAAATTAACTACGAGATATTTGGTAAGGCTGAAGTGGTAAGAGTCGATTCTGTTTCGTCACTTGGATGCTGTGGAGAACTTTTTTTTTGAAATGTGTGCGCCGGGACTTTCAATTGTCGATCAGCTGATACACCGAAAGAATTTATGCGATCTTGGCGTGGAGAATTTAAAATTATTTTCTTGTTTATTTATTTAATTATACTCACATTAAAATTGGCCATTTGTGTGGAATAAAATAAATCTTGGGCTTTTTTAATGGCGCTGCTTTCGTTTTGGGAAATACGACGGGATGATATGCATATAAAGTTTCATATCATCCGGAAATACATTTGACATGTGACAGATGGCTTGTGTCAAATTAGTGCGTTTCCTGCCGGTCGTGAGAATAAACTAGATCACGTTCCCTTTTCTCCCCTAATTTTTTGATTCCACTCTTTTCTTCTTTTAGAACACTGGTGCATTTTCCCTTCTGTTGAACTGAAAAAATCGTTGCTGTTTCTTTCAAAAAATGTTTATTTAGGATTTCGATTTTGAAATGAAGTATTATGTCAATGGAGTGGCTGCCGTGGTGTAGGGGATATCAGCGTCGACACCTACGCTGGATGTTTGAGTTAAGTTCCCGACGCGGCGAACTTTATTCATAATTCCGTAAGACCGCCAAACTTAGCCAAGTCTGGTAGAAAAAACATTCGCAGTGTTTTTGTCCATTTCGTGATGTATTAAATTGTAGTCTTTAGTTGTCGGCTGTTGAATTGTGAACATAATCATTATCATTATCAAATTTCCCATGCGCTTTTAATTATTAAAAAAACATCCAGGTCAAAGTTATACCTGCACATTTTCAACTTTGACCATAATACAATAAGAAACGTTTTGTTTAAGTTTTTAGGGTGTCTTATTGCGGAAATGGAAACTAGTCTAGTCCAATTAAAACTAGCAATAGAAGTTAAACTGGTCAAAGTTAAAAATTGACGGTCCAAGTTTTACGATTTTTGATTTTTTATTAAAAAGGAAAGTCAAAATATTCCTTTTGACGGTTCCTTTTCTCGAATCACTGACAATGGTCAATGAGTACAACTGCCGAGAAAAAAAATTTCCCAAGCTTTGCTCTCCACTCGTGGTTGTAAAATATAACGTACAACAAGAGTGGTTGCTGTAGAAGTCCAGGTTGTCTCGCCACAATTATAATATATTATATTGATGGAGTGTGCATTGAGAATGCTCTTCAGCAAGCTTATGTTTTAGGTCATATTGGTTATGATTTAAATCGACATCGTACAACGAACACAGTTATTCGTCTTCAAGCCTTCTTTGTGAGTGATCCGTTTTATCTTCTATAAACTCTACAATCATACAAATGCAATTTCGACTTGAAAACGTGATCGAACGCTTGTTAACACAAACTTCGAAGTTTAAACTCCTGTCAGAGATTTCTTGGGTATTTGTATTTTCACTGCTTGACTGTCGAATTAGTCGCTGCAAACTCAAGTTATCGTTTATTTCTTGGTCGGTGGTGGCACATTTTGTACATTTATATTATACATTTCTAAGCCATACAAGACATAGCTCCACACTTGTAAATTATTCTTTTAAGGAGTTTCTATTAAAATTTTATTAAAATAAATCACATATGGCACTGCCAAAAATTCAAGTACTTTCCCAGAGATCAAAAGTTGCTTCTATGAAAGCTGGCATAAACGGACATATAGGTAGGTACGAGCAAATGGCAGAAGACTTGAGCGTTATATGTAGGTGCGTTGTTGCGACATAGCGGGTGCATTTAATTCTGGTATAACTCAATTAAACTACGACTCTTCTCTGGCGTGTGCTCGCCTGAAGGCGTGTATAAAGTGTGGCTTCAGGCCATGGTAGACCACAATGGGTCAAGTCTCCACACTTCGGCTGGTCCTGGAAAAGACCCAAGAAGTGGATATTGGTACCGACCATCTATTTGTCGATTTCAACCCCGTATATGACAGCGTTCACATATGACAGCAGCATACACCGCCATTCCTAGATTTGACATTCCTGCCAAACTCGATGGGTTAAATCAATATCAAAAAAAGGTTAACAAAAGTCAAAGCGTTGTCATGTGACTCCTTCAATATCATATTGGAGAAGATCGTGCAAGGCTCACACGTGAACACACACGGATAACATTGAGGTGCTATCAGCTAGCAGTAATTGTTGCGTTTGCTGCCATATAATACTGTATTTGAAATTATATGTACACATATATGTATTTGCCTGCTCATAAAATTAACCATAAATGGGAGTTCTTGAAGGGATACGGGTTATTAGGTTCAACATCACCATCATCTTCTGAAGCGCATGAACCACTAAAGGTGTTGCGGGGGCAAAGCAGGTACGAGAGATCTCCCGGCTACTCTATCCTTCGCTATTGACTGTAGCACATCAGGAGTTATGCCCAATCGGAACCAGCCGAGTTTTTGGACTTGGTCCAACCACCTCATTCTGGCTCTGAAAAGCGGCCGCCTACCTGATGGAATCGCATTCAAGGCACGCCTCGGAAGTCGTAATGATGAGGACATTCATGCCACATAACCAAACCATCGAAGCATAGTTCTTTCCGTTAGAAAAAGGAACTGCCCTACATTGAGTTCCTCGGGTACTGCCGTATTTCTCACCTCATCCCGCGGAGTAACTCCTATAACAGCACGAAGAAATCTCATTTCGGCATTACCTACCGGCATTACCTAATTTTCATGACCATAGGTAAGAGTTGGAACAAATATTAAGTTAAAAACCGCTGACTTGACTTTGACATCAAGTTCGTCCTTCCTGATACTAGATCCTCCAAGATGTTTCAAAATTGAGCCAGCTTGTCCAATCTTACAGGAAAGCTCTGTATTACTACTTTCATCACTCGTGACCCCGAGATACGACTCCGTTGATACTAGATCCTGATCCCTTCCTGATACTAGATCCTCCAAGTTGTTTCAAAATTGAGCCAGCTTGTCCAATCTTACAGGAAAGCTCTGTATTACTACTTTCATCACTCGTGACCCCGAGATACGACTCCGTTGCAAAATGCAGTCCAAAGAAGAGTACACCTGGCAAACAAGGCGCATACCTCCTTATGACAATGACCACGGCATCTCACAGGAAAGGATCTCGAGGTAGTTGAGGAAGCTGTCAGGTTTTAAGGTTCTTCGTCAGAACTTTTTTTCTCGACATGTGGCCAATGTCCAATGATCTTTGAACATGTAGGAACAAAATCAGACATGGTTGAAAGCATTTAAAAATCGTCTTAGTTCTTAATGTTATAATGTTACACATTCGTCATACGAAAATAGATAACGTAGTTTATGGCACGCCACTTGCACGAGTAAAGTCGGCTCATCGAGGGAAGATACAGCAATTGCCATTCGGTGTGCAAGAAAACAACACGAACCAGATGGTAAAATATCTCTCATGCTAATCAGATATCTTCCTTTTCGTATTTTTGTCAACATATGTGACTTGAAAGTGATCCAGCTTCATGCAACGATGGACCGGAGAGAGCATCCACTGCAAAAGAAAATACTTTTCCTTAACACTCGCCCTCCGAAAGACAGAAGTTATTTTCAATGTTTTTTTCCCTGCATTTGTAAATTTAGCACGCGATTTTTGTAATTCCAAAGGGGAACTTAAGCATTCACATGTACATACCAATGTGCAAATGGATGTAAATACATCACGTATGTCTTCTCCCATCAAATTAAGTGCGGATAGTCTTGTGGAATGTCTTCGGTGGATGAAAACAAGATTCCATGTATTTTTAGACGTATCTTCCTGGAAAATAGAAACACTCTTTTCAGCCGTAATCACCGGCTGAACATCAATAAATTGACATTGTCGAGTTTTTTGTATGAATACGAAGATGGTCTGTACGCATTGTACTAGGCTTACGGTTAGTCTTGTTGAAAGAGCTATGGCGAAGACAACAAACACCATCTACAGAATGGCATTAAAAAACATTTCCACATGTACAATATACTAAATTGTAATGATGCAAATTTTAAATTACAGCGAAGATTATCCCAGTACCTAAAAAAACTGCTGAATATCCTCCGTTTCTGTCGAAATTGTTGCAATCTCTCGGTAATCGAGTAATCGAAGATCACATTGAATCCTTTTGAATCCCATGCAATCATGATGCCGTAACGAAACATATAGTTGGCTCATGCTATGCTATATAGGGTCATGCATGTATGATGACATGTAGGTTCGGAGATTGTGGTGGAGTTTCTACTACATACTACAGATAGTTGTGCAAAAAGCACACGCGTACATTATGGACCTGAACCTGTACAATAACTGCCTTCCATCGATGATGGTCCTGGGCCAAGCTGTTTTTCCGTCCGCAAAAAGTTGGTGTTTCTACCAGAGGCTCGGTCTTTCACTCCTTCACGGATGCGGAATTCGCGGTTGTGTCTTCTCCTCCATTCACCTTCCTAGCAGACAAGCCCATATATCCGACGTAAATTTTTCAGGCACTGTTTTGCTCATCTTACAGCTTTCGGCTCCTATAGCAGGCTACAACTGGCAAAATAAGTGTTTCGTAGAGCACGATTTTTGTCGAGTCAGGAGTCCTGATCCAAGTTGTTTTGGCAAATCGAAGTAGCAACGGTTGGCAAGGGCGAATTTGGCATCTTCAGTACCTCAAAACTGCAGCTGTCTATAGTGATGTTTTGTCCCAGGTGATCTGTGACACAGCGTTTCTTGGTTGACAGCATATAAATATTTCGTTTTATCCTCAGTGATCGTAAGTTCAACCATCAATCGCCGTAAAAGCTTGCACGTTGGCAACGCGCAACGATGTCGATGTCATCTGCGTAACCCAACAGTTGGACTGTCTTAAAGATGATGTTGCCGTCCGTGTTTTCAGCTGCCCTCCGCACTATCTTCTCAAGTACCGAATTGAAGAAATCACACGACAACGCATCTCCTTGCCGTAATCAGTTGCAAGTTTCGAAGGGCTAAGAGGTTCTTAAACCGAAGTCCCATATTTTCTGTTTGGCCTTAGACTCTTCTTAGAGCTTGGAGATTGCAAAAGACCTTTTATTCACGCGTAGATGCTTTTTCTCCTCGTCTTTTAGCACGGGAGGACTTTTTAGTATGCGTCGTCGGTTGCACGTTTTTTCTGCCCACACTTGCAAGTGATAGGTAGCCGAAAGCTGTTTCCGCTATCATTCATAGTAATTCATAGTAAATTATTTTCAAAATCTAACTTTTTCTTCAATTGCTGTTGATTATTTTACAAAACCAATGCAACGACATCCACGTTAAGGTCGTAGAGTTAGCGGAATACGTGTAAAGAAAATATTTCAGCGCAATTGTGTGTCAAAGTCAAAATTTACTGGAAGAGTTCTAGATTTATGAATAAAACACGATTTCTATCCCCTTGCATTGAGTAAAGTATTTAAAGTAAAGTAAAGTTGAATGTGAACCACACCTAAACGTCAAGTTTAACATCAATGCATATCGTGCACTTCGTGATTTTTTCGGTCAATTTAATCGTCCAAATGTGCGTACAATCGGAAAAATCGTGCAGAAATTTTAGCAAACCGGGTCTGTAGGAGATGTGAAAACACCAGTGCATACCCGTTCAGCTCGTACTGGAGAAAATATTGCTGCTGTTCGCGATAGTGTGGCTGAAGAGCCGTCCACCTCAACTCGTCGTCGTGCCCAAAAATTGCACCTCTCACGCTCGTCGTTGATGAACATTATGCATACAAACTTGCATTTACACGCTTACAAGGTGCAATTGACTCAAGAACTAAAGCCATTTCAAGCGTCGTCAATGGTCAGAATGGTGGCAAGAAATGGCAACAGTGGATGATCAATTTTCGAAGAAAATCATCTTCAGTGATGAGGCACATTTTCACCTCTAATTGCCGCATTTGGGCGAATGATAATCCAAGAGTGATTGTCGAAAAACCAATGCACCCACAAAGAGTGACTGTTTGGTGCGGTTTATGGGCTGGCGGCATCATCGGGCCGTATTTTTTCCAAAATGAGGCCGGTCAGGCAGTTACTGTGAATGGTGTTCGCTATCGTGAAATGATGAAATGACGAACTTTTTATGGCCCGAATTGGAAGATATGAATGTGGACGATATGTGGTTTCAACATGACGGTTCCACTTGCCACACAGCTAACGAAACAATGGCTCTTTTGCGCGACAAATTCAATGGCCGTGTTATTTCACGTGGTGGCCATGTCAATTGGCCGCCAAGATCATGTGATTTGACACCGTTCGATTTTTTTCTTTGGAGTTATTTGAAAGAAAAGGTGTACGTCGATAAGCCAGCAACAATTCAAGAGCTAAATGATGAGATCATTCGGCACATTAACGGGCCTTAAATAAATAATTTATAAACACACAAACATATATGAGCTTTTTCTGCCTTTGAGGAATGTGTATAACAGTTTACAAAGCAGCTTTCTTCTGATGGTTTAATTGTTGTATTTGTTTTACTCAGTGCTTACAGTAAAGACACAAACCATAGTTTCATCAAACTTTGGGAAAGTCCTTTCACCACGCTTTAAGTTATTTGCAATTATTGTAAAGCTCATCACTAAGCTTTTCCGCTAGCAGAGAACAGCAAGTAAAAAAAAAGTGCAGCAAGTGAATCAAATAAACATGTGCTGCTGTTTAAAAAAAACTCAAGTGAAAATGATTAGTGTTTACAACCTACGAGCTAGGCAGCTGAAAAATTTGAATTAGTATGCCTTCCTTTTTTTGAAAAATGCATGATTCATTCACGAATTGTGAAAATCAGAAAACGGTTTCAGGCTAATTGGGATGTAGCAACTGCTCTTACTACTCTCAAAATGGAGAGGCAGTGTCCCACCTTCTTCCACCACCTTTTTCTTTTGACAGCTTTCACACCATGCCCTAAGTGTAGACTCCGTCGCTTCCATTTATATATTTATATTTTTCCGTTAAAGAGTTGGGGTTGCCAATCTAGTCAAGTGTTTTTTGCCTCTCTGATACCTCAGATTATTTTTCCAGTCAAAATATCATCTGTTTACAGTAGTGTGTATATTACTCGGCAGAGAAATAGGGTACGATGCAGAGAAGTTGGATAATCTAGTAACAACTTAAGAGCCGTCGTCTCAATAATGCTGATGTTAATTTCTTCATGGCCACCCGCTCCCAAACACGATAAGTCTTAATTTTATTGAACTGTGAATACACCATGAATAAATAAATAATGCACTAGCTCTTTTGAAAACCTTCAAACGAATTACATTTCTCGTCGTATATGCATCTGTCTACTAAGCTTATTCATACATACCTATTGTCTGTCAATTCTCCTCGAATCAAGTACATATGTACATATATTCAAATGTATACGCACCCACATTTAAGGACACAAATGCGGTTTACGTTAAAATAGAAAAGACATACACTTCGTTCCACTTTTTACCCATACCCATATCATCCACCCTACGGCTCACAATACACGATTGCACACACAATAAAAATAAAAATAGGACTCATTTGAAGCACAGCAAAAGGATTGGAGCTCTGACATATACCCAGCGAAGCATGCAACAAATCTCGTTTCACTTTTGAAAGAAAACTTATTTACGAAACGACATAGAAAACGACCAAAACGCCCCAACGATGCAAGAACGGAGCAAACACTATCAAGAGACTTGTTGTTAAAGAATGACATTCGCTTGGAACGACATTAGTACGAGTACACATGTATGTGTGTAAAATTAAGAAACGATATTTTTTCATCCTTATTATTTCCATTCTTGTATTCTAGTTGTCATTCCCAACTGTCATTCTCAAAATACGAAACCGCAAAATGATTCCAGACACTTGAGGAGTGGCATTTGTTTAGCATTCTTAAGAACGAAGAAAAGGAATTGATTTGGAGCAGTCAGTAACCCCAGCAGACTTTGAAACGTCACAAAAAGCAGTGATTGGGAACATCTTTGTCTCTGTATGATATAGATTGGATTATATCAATTGAGGTTTTCAAACATCTTGGGAGGGAAAACGAGGATATGTATTATATTCGTATACCATGCATGGTTTGTGTGTCGAAAACTATGCTGAAGTCCTTAATCTGCAAACAATGCCTTTGCATCGAACCTAGTACAAGCGTGAAAATGTAATCAATGGGGTTTATTTTTGCAATGTGTGAGTGAAGTCAGGGAAATCCATATTGAAAAGTGTTCAACAGAGGTATGGTTGAGTTCGAAGAAATCGATGTTCAATCAATGAGACATTGTTTATTTCATTTAATAATGTTTGATTTTGCGAGAGTTAAGGCAAATTAATTGCTTGTATTTATTTTAATAAGCTAAGATATAATTATAAAAATTACAAACTACCTTCTATGCCATAGCGATGCAGTCATATGCTAAATAATTGTTTTCAAAGTGAGACTTTTGACCTACAAATCACCATTAACGTGCTAGTTTATGTCATTTCCGACTATGTTAAGCTCACAATAATAGATATCTTAGAAGAGTGTGTTGGAAACTTTCCGATGAATCAATGCATACTCCCCAACAATGACAATTTGAGTTATACATCTAAATTATAAAAATCGCAGATTCGCAGCTGAAATGAAAGAAGCCCTCTGTCGACAATGAGTGCAGTGAGCCATTTTTACCTAGATCCTTGAAAGGCAACACTGTATCGATCTACAAGATCTGTTCTGACCATTCTTAGCAGAAATAGGAAAATAGGAGGCGCGTGATGGAGGACATGCTGACATAGTACGACAGAACTTATCCCCGAAAGTTTTAAAGTTGAACTGGTTGAGCGCAGGCACGAGTTCACCGATTTCGATCTCGGTTTACTTTGCGCGATCCATTTTGTGTGAACAAATATACTAATAAGCATTCACGACCTAATCATCGACTTCAATGCTGATTATGAGGGCGTACATGTCTAGCTGCCGAACTTATATCATTTTTGAGAAGATCGTCCAAAACACACAAACCAGATGCAGGATCTACAATTACAACTGTTATCATAACGGATGATATTTACGTGATTGGTTGAACGAAGCGACTAGCGTTTGCTGCTATCGAGACAAACGAGTATGCAGCCATATCACAGAATCCATTCGTAGCAAATCTACGAATCGAAGTTGTGAATCCAAACGAAATCAGAAAAAGCATCGCCACATACAAATTAGACATTTTCATTTGCGAAATCAGCTGTTTATTTGTCTAGTGCGTGAAAATTGCAACTCGAAAAATGCTTCTAGGCGCTTGTTGATCTGAATGAGCTATGTAAGAGCAAAGTAGAATTAAAAAAAACTTACAGATTTCAAAGATATTTTTCCAAAAATGCTTAAAACTAGCTGGGACGAACAGTGATATTATATTTTAACTTACTGGCCCTCGGCGGGTACTCTAAGCTAAACTTAATCTTAAACTATGTCTTTCGACTTAACCTAACAGATATTGTTTATAATATTTAAAAAAATTATTATTTTTAAAAAATATGTAATAAGAAAAATTAAAAAATAAATTTTTAAAACTGAACATTTGTGTGAAAATTATACTAACTTAAATTCTACCTTAAAATATAATTAAAACTAAATAAAACTTAACTAGACTTACAAACTAACTTATTACCTACTCTACATATATATACATACGTCTTGTATAAACAGCTATACAAAATCATGTACATATATGCATCTATATAATCTATATACAGTGGTATATACGTCCATATAACATGTATATAGACATAAATACCCTTTTAAATTTTTTTTTTATTTATTTTTTTTTTTACTTATTCTACCTTAAACTACCCTAAGCTAAGTATGTAGGTCGGCCGTAGGTTGCGGCAGATAGATTTCAATCAATCCGCTGCAAGACAGAGACCGACTGCATCCCATAAGGGGATCTGTACTACCTCTACCCCGGGTCTAAAGGGTTCGACGAGGGAGTTCCCTCACTCCCTAACCACCAGAATTTTTGATGTTGCAATCCAACATCCCGAACATCTCGCCTTGATACCGCCGTACTGAAGCGGAGGAGACCCTCCTCAGCTCGTCGTGCGACGGAACGGTCGTAGTTGAGTCGCCCATCCACAGTTGAACGGGCGATGTAAAAGAGAAGCGGTACCGCATTCTTGTCTTGTATCAGACCGTGCTTATCAAAATGGAGGAATGCTTCTGGGGGGACGAAGCCGTTATGACGTACCCTTTCGTGGTACTGAGGATTGGGGTAGTAAGCCCCTGAGATCAAGTTATTGATCGAGTTCATCGCTCTGGCAGTATGACTTCGAATCATCTTCACCAGGAAATTGTCCACTCGTATCAGGTTCGCCCTGTTGTATAAAACCTCATTGGAGTAGAATTTTCTGTACTGGGACTCTGGTGTTCTGTAAAGGCGTGTTCAATGAAGATAACATGGCAGATAATGTCGTCGCCGACGAAGGAGTTCATATCCCGTTCATATCGAAGACAGAGCTCCAAGCGGTCTTCGAATCACTTAAGAAGAAAAAGTCAGTTGGAATCGACGGGATCTCGAACATTGTGCTAAGACATCTCCCCCCAGATGTGGTTAATATGTACACTATCCTGTTTAACAATGCTCTGAATAATGCACATTATCCGGAGCATTGGAAAACTGCGATTGTGCAACCCATATCCAAGCGAGGTAAAGATTCTTCGAATCCGTGCAACCTCCGGTCAATTAGTCTCCTTCCGAACATCAGCAAGGTATTCGAGAAGGTGATAAATAGAGCTCTGACCAACTGGACAGAGGACAAACATATTATTCCGGATAACCAATTCGGTTTCAAAGCGGGGCATGACAATATTCATGCCGCGTCGAAACTGGTGTCCGATATCCAATGGAACAAGAGCCAGAAACAATGTACGGGTGCCTGCCTGATTGACCTGGAGAAGGCCTTCGACACCGTATGGTTAGAAGGACTTTTTTACAAGCTCAATGGGCTAGGCATTAGTAAACCACTGCTGTACCTACTGTGTAACATGCTTACTGGTAGAAGGTTCGTCGTCAAGAATGGCAGTGTGACCTCTGCAGGTATTTTTGAAGTAAAAAATGGTCTCCAACAGGGTGCCGTTAATTCGCCGATCCTGTTCAACATTTTCTTGAGCGATCTAATAAGTTCTCTTCCTCACGTAATTGCGTACGCCGACGATTTGATCGTGTACAGATCAGGCAAAAAGATCGAGGACATCACTACTCTTGCGCAGGGTGACTTCGACTCATTCATGAGAAGTTGCGATGACTGGAAGTTGAATATCAACTTTCAGAAGTCGGAAACCATACTGTTCAGGACTCCGTTGTATAAGGCTTCGGCGGATACAAAAAAGAATTGGCGAAAGTTCTCAATTGTTGGGCGTCACGGGCAACCACTGGCGCAAAGGACCGTAGTGAGATACCTGGGGATCTGGCTAGATCAATATCTATATTGTAGTCGGCTTTGCCACCACCAGTTGAGTTCATTCCTTTTTTTGTTTTTAACAAATTTTCTTTTTATGTACGACTTTCAATCCAACCATACCTAGAGTATTAAGCAAAATCTGAAAATAGATTCAATTAACAAGATCGTATACTTAATTTTCTCCATACCATAGCTTCTTTAGAATGTGGTTTCGTGATAGGGGTGATTAGATGGGCCTGGCGGCAAACGAGGGAAAAGCTGTCATCAAAAAACCACTCACAAGTCACAACATAGACGTTTGAGAAAATTACACTTGCGAACTTTTTTTTTACTCAAGAGAGATCTTCTAAGGATCAAGCTGATGTTTCTGGTTAACACGTAGTTCCTTTCCAAATAAAATTTGCCAAACCGTTTTTGATAGAAAATTAACCCTTAACCAACTAGCATACGAATTAAAAGACTGTTGAGTTTGCTCGGTTGGAGTAACGGATCACGTCCGCTCTCATTCAACTTTATTTCCAAACTGGGACTAAAAATATGAATTTCGATTATCACTAACCTAGGATGAAGCGTCGATGCAAACACTTGTCATCGATCGTTTTCTTATCAAATAGGAATGTGGGATACCACTTTAAAGGGATGAAAAGATATCTAAATATAGAATGCCATTTCGTGTAGGTCATGGTTGAACATTAAGATTCATATTCATGTTTCTTATCTAGGAATGTTTGAAATATTGAAATATAATACAAAAGGGTATTAATGTTTGTTCTATAAAATGAGGGAAGATAAACCGTAGTAAATGGTCACTTTAACTTACGTCTCACAAACTCCGACTAATTTCTAGGTTTCCGTGTGTTTTTTGTATTGTTTTAGCTGAAAATGGCTTTAAATGACGAAAACATCTAGCGGTGGTTCTAAAAAGATCTGTTATACAATGCCAAACGATGAATGCACTGATGTTGAGGTCGATGTAGCACTGGAACAAGCGTTAGAAGAAAGTTGCGAGTCAGACTCAGAATGCGAAGGGACGAATGAAGTGGAAAATAATGAAAATGCTCCTTTCGAAATTGATTTATCTTCGACTTTACCTGATTATCGAGAACTATCATCTACGATATGCCTTTAGCTCAATTGCGATCGGGACCCAGGTATGTCTGCAATGCTCATACAAACTGTATTAAGGGTTACAGAGGACCAGGATAGTGGTGTATTTGGGTATATAATGGTGTAATATATGTAATATAATGGATGTTGATGCTGTGTCTATGACTTGAGCCAATACATGTCCACCATATTTTCACCTGTTTCTGATCTATAATGTGACTCAATAATGTTGGTATATCTGTGAGTGACTATGTTATTGCCTCGCAGTGTGTACCCATCTCCATCAAGACCACTCAGTTGCTCGGATTCCATTTTGCAATGTCGCATGGTTCTTGAATCATAACTCTGCTTGCTTTGTCGTCCCTTTGAATCTACGAGTCAGACTTGACATTTGATTTTTGATTTCCGAAATATAAGCCACTTACCGGGCATTCGTCTAACATTCGGCTACGCGCAACGACACTAGCAAGAAGAGTTGCTAATAAAAATGCATTAAGTAAATTATAAAATAAAATAAAGTGTACAGGTGTCACAACTAATAACCCCAAAAATGGTTGTCAAATTAAGCCATTAATTTAAAGTTTTTTTCATCTTTTATTTCCGCAGTGCAGTTTGTATATCCAAGTTTGGGCTGTCATGAAATAATGAAAAAAAGTGTTATCCCCACATAAACGTAAAAAAAATCAAGTTAATATTTTAGAAATAATTTCTTATCTATCTCACATGGGGTATACGATGATCGATGGCGTATACGTGCTATTACATGATTAATGGACAGGTTATGTTTATGGCAAAATCAATATTAACATCATCACTATAATGGATTTTGCTGTAACAGCTTAAGTTCATTTCATAAGTAAAATTCCGTTCAAGATTATCGTTGTGTACAGTACGGATTTGCCATCCTGGCGATGAGATGAACATATTGAATTATCAATTGCATGAGAATCGTAGTTGCTGCCATTGCTGTGAAGAAGGACGAACGAGAGTTATTTTAGTTCATGTACAGGGGATGATATTGATTATTTTACAATACATAAATGTACATGAATTTGAATGTATATAAATTAGAACATAATTAATTTGTTTTTGGGAAATGGCTCTTTGTCACCTGATGAGAACTGAGCATAGGTTTCTCTAGAATGCGGCAGCCTTTCGGTCACCTTAGCATTGTCACAGTCAACACCCAGTCTCTCGCAAGAACGAGCGAATAGTGTTTTAAAACCTTACTTATCATGCCAACGATCCTTGTATTGTTTAAGCCTGAGAAATAGCTGCCTTCCATCGATGGTGGTCCTGGGCACACTAGTTCCAGTCATCAGGACCAAGATGTTTTGCCTCCAGGTTCGGGAAGGAGAGGAATACCATCCTTCCCGAACCTGGAAGCTAATATTGGAAAACCCTTTTTGCTGGAGCATTGGTGTTCAAACTCTCGATGTGGCCGAGACATTGTAGTTGATGGATTTTCGCGGTTGTGTCTTCTCATTTCAAGCGTCCATCGAAGGCACCAAGAATCAGCTCTGCTGTCTTGCTAGTAAAGTAAGAGTATGATCTTGGGCAGCCGAAGTAGTATCAGTTGCCAAGGGCGATTCTACGTGAAAGTGAATACACTACAATCCACAAGAATGTCATTCCTGGTGTTGGCGTTTGCCCCGAAGTTGGCTCTTTCACTACCTTTAAAGTAGCTGTCGTTCGTGACGTTTTTTACCAGGTGGTGTGTGATGGAACGTTTCTTGGATTTTTCCTTTTGTTCTTATTGACCTTAAGACCAGCTCGTTTCGACATTTTTTCAATCGCCGTAAAAGCTTCCACCACGTGGCGTTGGGAACGCGCGACGGTATCAATGTCATCTGCGTAACCTACATATCTTCTCAAGTACCAAATTGATGAAAACTGTGCATATTCTTCGTTGTTTGGTTGATGTCCTTCTCCACTTGTGTGTGCCATCTCGATCGAGGACTGATTCGAAGGCTCTTCGGACCGGAGTTGTGATGTCCATACGCTCTACATGACCTAGCCAGCTTAAGCGTTGGAGCGTTTAACTATTAACTAGGTGCATACCGCTGTACAGCCGTACAGTTCGTGGTTGAATCTTCTCCTCCAGATACCAGCAGCAACAAAGCTAACAGGGCCAAAGATCGCACGCAGAACTTTTCTTTCAAAACGACAAAGAGCTTATCCAGCAGCTTTCAATAGCGTCCATGTCTTTGCGCCATAGAGTAGGGCAGGGATGATCAGAGTGTTGTATAAAGTCAGCTTGGTATTTCGAGATATGGATCTGTTACGTATGACGCTCTGTCCGAGACGTCGACGTCGTGCGCCCTTCCGTGCAGCAAAAGACTTTGTTTTGCCCTCATTTATCGCTAGACCCATTTCTCGACAGTGCATCTCCTTGCCGGTGTCCTAGAACCGAACTACTCGGTGCATCGCGTGTGTGTTAGCGTGCAGCGACACAACCGGATCAATTTTCCCGGGATCCCGAATTCGGCCATCGCATCGAATAGATCCTTGCGCTGAATGCTGTCTTATGCTGCTTTGAAATCTTTGAAAAAGGGGTGTGTATCGATTTAAAACTCGATTTCCAACAGCAAGAGCCTAAAACTATTTAGTAGCGGATCCGAACTTAAAGGTGCGAAAAGTTTCCGACTGCTTATAATATTTATTAAACCTATTTAGATCATTCGTGTGGCACACCGTCTTAGACAACTTACTTTTAGCTTAAAGGTATATCATTTGTCCGTTGCAGTCTTAACCACATTAATTTAAATTTATGCCTTAGTACAATATAACAGATTTAAACTTGAAACCACTTATAAAAATAAAGTAATTAAATAATAGTAAATTCCATAAATATCTATTTTAAGCTTGAAATCTTTAAGTGTTCCTGCCAAGCATTCTTCTCATTTGACCACACTCCGATAATATAACAAAAGCTCTAATTCAAATATGTACCCATTTGCATACATTTATAATGACTTCAAAATCTGAAGCTTCACTATCCACAAAAGCATTCCATGCGATAGAGATGGGAGATGGTTGGCCACAAATCAAACATCGGTAAAACTCCGCAATATTCATTGCAAGCAAACCAACCGTCAACCAGATTTTGATGATGTGAAAATTCTGCAAACAGAGATACACTTTATCAAGGATTACACCCTTCAACGCTACTCAACGAAATGGATGTAACCAAATTATTTAGATCCTGCAGAAAGATATAGGTTTTGGTGGCCATTGCAGAAAATGGTTATGGGGTACCGTTGAAGTGGTCCTGCAAAATCGTATAAAGTTACGATTGCTTACTTTCTGTTACAATGTCTTATTTTCGATATATTAACCTGTAAAAAAAAGAAGTAGAGGTGTTGACTACAGACTAAAAAAGAGATTGTAGATTCTATACTCCTGCCCCTAGAAGCGTTAGAACTGTTGAACAAGCATTTTAGATCACCATCATCCGATTTTGTTTCATCTTGACGGAATTTCATGAATCGCAGTGAATGAATTAGAAATCAATAAGATTCCTTTGGCTACGCATGATTTCTCCGCCGAAATAACGACAAGTCAACATTCAAACCTCAGTGATTTCCTTCACATTCACTGCCCAAAGATATAATTCATAGTTGACACGATTACTGATTACGGATCGCCTTAATCAAACGATTTGATGGAATTTAACTTGTGTTAGCTAAAAGGATAGGGATATAGTCCTTCCTGAGCTTTAATGAGGTGAATTAAAGAAGAGAGATTGAATCGTTGCAAGGATACTTTGATATGGGACACATTTCATTTCATTTATTGTTTAAATAGTATCGCTGTACATTAAGAGTGCTATACTCTTTTTAATAGTACAGGTCTTAAATATAACACTACATAAGTAACGTGATAGTGACATATGTACATACATTTCAATTTATAGATTTAAATATTTGCAGTTTTAAATATGAAGGCGTAATTCTGCAATATTAAAATTAAATTACATGCAACCAATTTATGTCAGTTCATGTTGGACACTTAAGTAAAATAGGCTAAACAAAATTGTCTGTACTCGGTCTTGGACCGTACCTGTGAGAGTAGATGGTTCCAAAGATGCACAGCGTGAATGAAGAGTCTGCAAACAATTCACAGCCGTACGTTAAAAGAGGTACTATGTGTGCTTTGGCAAGTTTCAGTTTGACGTTGGTGGGGAGTACGAATTTGCTAATAGACAAACCTCTAAGAGACGCATATGCTATTGCTTTGATTTCACTTCTTATTTACAACTCCGGTAGCCGGTAGCATATAACCGTATATTCCATAAGGCTCCTTCGTCTTGTGGTATTTCGTAAGCTTAGTATAAAACCAGTATAGTAGATGGCCAACAACACTTCCTTGTGATGTATATTTGCAATTCGAGAATCGTTTCACAGTGTTCGAGTATAGTTTCTCATTAATATGTAATTGACAGCTAATGATTACTCGCCAATAGCAAATCATTTTGTCAGTTCATAAATTCCAAAAGAAATTCTGTTGGGATTCCTAATTTAATGCACTTCAAGGAATATGAGTCAGATAACATCGACTCAACTCTTGAATTATTTGCAAATTTCTTTCAATCCACTTTTACCAATTCAAACCACAACAGCCTTACTCAGTATAGCTTCCCTAGCCCTGTAGACATTGGTTCATTATATTTGAACCCTACTGACGTCATCCAGTTTAAAAGCGGACTCCAGTTATGGAGTAGATGGTATACCACCCATTATTCTTAAATACTGTGCTGATTCACTTTACAGCCCTCTATTATACATTTTTAAACTTTCGTTATCAGAAGGTATTTTTCTAGATGAGTGGAAAGATTCATTCTTTATTCCCATTCACAAATCCGGCTCTAAAAATAATATTGAAAATTATAGAGGTATATGCAAATTCTCCACGATTCCTAAACTATTTGAAAGTATAGTAAAGAATAAACCTGAATTCTTAATCAAAGGCCACATTTCCGAAGCGCAGCACGGTTTTTTATCTGGACGCTCAACTTCAACTAACTTATCAATTTATACGTCCTTAGTCATCAATGAAATAGAAAATAAAAAACAGGTTGATGCATTTGATTCGGTCAACCACTCACTATTGATAAACAAAATGAATGCATTTGGGTTCCATTCCCATTTCCTAAGCTGGATATCTTCTTTCCTCTTAAATAGAACCCTAAGAGTTAAAATTGGAAACTCCTTATCAAAGACAATTACATGTAGGTCGGGGGTACCGCAAGGCAGTCACTTAGGTCCTCTATTATTTGTTATATTACTTTTTCAATCAAACACAGTCAAGCTTCGCTTTATGCTGATGATATGAAAATATTCAAAAGTATTCAGGATGTCAATGATTGTCTTCTGTTACAGTCGGATATTAACAACATCCTGGAGTGGTGCGCAAATAATAAACTTAAGCTTAATTTAAATAAATGCCATTAAATTTCTTTCACGAAACTGGTTTCTCCAATCCAAATTAATTATTCAATTGGAAAATCAAATCTTTCAAATTTTAATAGCGTCAAAGACTTGGGTATTATGTTGAACTCCTCATTCACATTTCATACTCATATTGGTTATATATTAGCAAAAGCAAAAGGATTCACTGATCCGTTCGCACTACTAACACTCTATAATTCCCTTGTTCGACCTTTCCTCGAATATGCTGTAGTAGTTTGGAACCCGGCGTTCATAACATTTTCCTATCGTATCGAAAAAGTTCAAAAGCGATTCACCAAGTACATCTTTTTTAAAATGCATTGGGATTTTTGCCCATCCTGTAAAGCAAGGTGCCAACTGCTTGGCTTAAAATCACCTAGATCAACTAGACGAACCATCTATGATGTTATGTTTGTTAGGGATATACTTTGCAGTCATGTAAAATGTTCTTATCTCTTATCCATGATTCAATTTCATACGCCATCTAGGTCACTCCGCACTTGGAATATTTTATTTGAAAAGTTCCACAATACAGACTATGGCAGAAACGAACCACTAACGGGAATTATTCGAGCTTTCAATGAATATTCACATCATTTAGATTTGTGTCATACTAGACCGGTCTTTAAAAGTACCTTATTTTTTAATAATTTATCAAATTGTGAAACTAAGTATTACGTATTGTTAATTATAATAAGAATAATGCGCTTAAAAAATCTCTTAACACCTATGTAGTTTGTAGATTAAATAAATAAATAAATATTTTATCGGAAGAAGTGATATCGGCAGCTTTACTGCAGCTACAACTTCTGTCACTTTTCCTAGGAAGTCTCCAAGTCTTAGGGCGCCATTTATATGGAAGATATACTTAAGTAGAACTTTCCTGGATAGAGGAGTATAGATTATATCGAGTTTACAAAAACGCAAAACAAATAAAATATTCAGTCACTCCTATGGAAGGGGTTATAGAATACTTGTTCTTCTTCTTCCGATCGCTGTTCAGTCCGGGATAGATTTGGGGCTCCACAAAAGAGCCTTTCCAGCTCGTCCAATTTTTAGCCAGCTGCATCCAATTCCTCACTTCAAGTTATCTGAGGCCCTTCTCAACTTGTGTGCGCCATCGTTTTTTTTTTTTGCTGGAGCAGAACAGCCAATCAAAGCCAATATGAATAAAGATTTAACTCAGAAATTTCCCTAGAAGAGCACAATGGCTTCTTTATCTGCTCTTGAGATTGTCCATGTTTCCATGCCATGGAGCAAGACAGGGATGAATAAAAGGGTTACATAACGTCAACTTGGTCCTTCGAAGTCTCTATTACTCAGTTGCCTCTTGAGCCCAAAGAAGCAGCGACTGGCAAGAGTTATTGTTCGTGTAATACTGGTGACATTGGTATACGTGGGAAGACATCGTCATGATGTTGGTCGCTATACAGACTTAATTCCTTTATAGAGCATTTTTAGTTGCAATTGAACCTGAATGCGTATTAGTAATAATAATGTGGTACTTGGACTGAATTGAAGCCCATGCATTTTTAGGGTTTAAGTTTGGCTAAGAGAACACTCTGATGGCCATTAAAAGTAGTTAAGCTAGCTTTATTAATGTTTCTCCAGCCCGTAATAGTAAGGCAAATATATTTGGAAGTAATCAAAATTTCATTTCTTTTTAATAGTGCACATTTTGTTTTTCAAGACGACACAAATTTAACTTCGTCCAGCCTACGTATGAAATCAATTCCTTCACAATCCATCATTTATTCTTTAGATTTTCTCTGTGCGATTTGTTTGTTAGATTTGGAGCCCATTAAATGGAATGTTTATTCCCCTTTGATAACTGAATCGTTTCAACGTACTTAACAGACCATTTGCGTTTGAAGTTTTCATATTCCTTTGTCTACGAACTCTAGAGCAGCATGTAGTTTCATTTATATGAATGTGTATAGTGTAGAAATATAATGTAAGTACAACTAGTTAGTTATGAGTATAAGATGCTCTTTATTCGTTGTGCGCATATAAATCAAAACAAGACGACGAGAAAGGAGGAGATGCATTGCGCGGTGCAGCAGTGCCTCCACAGCTTTCACAAAAGGAAAAATTCCATCCAATTCGTCACAATGTGTAGACGTTCATATGAAGAACAACACCGCAGAGACAGGACCTTATATGCAGCTATTATTCATTTCATAAAATTTGTGTTGGTAGTATTTTTGTTATTTTAAGCGACCGCACAATCATCCTATCACACAAATCCTTATAGCTGTGCGAAGACATTGTATTTATGGATTCAATAATTCAATTAAATTCATCGCACCCAGTATTGTGTGTTTCTAGAGAAATGTGTAGATCTTCAAGTTTTTCCGAAGGATATTATTCATCAGCAACCAAGCGAACATCGAGAAAAGGAATACTATCGGGTTGTCCAATAACTATCGGGTTTTATTTAAATAAAATGTAAACCATTTGAGATATCTCGATGACTTTAGTAGTGGTTTGAAGTACAATCAAACCAAACGCTGATTAACGGATTGGAAAACAGCCTTTGCCTACACCAATGGACGCATACGGATGGTCTTAGACAATCCAAAAGAACCAGGTTTAGAAAGAGAAAGTATACGAATGGAACCGAGCTTTCTTATTGCCTACTGCGGCATTAATTACCACCATAACAAAACGAGCCTGTGCCAGGACAAGCCATGTCAGCTTTGCCTGGAGGAAGATGAGACATCTGAGCACATTTTAGGAGAATGTCCGGCACTAGTATGGCTAGGAAATGCTTTTTCACCATAAGCAAATACTCACTTCGGTATAACTAAAAATACATACTCATACTACAATACATTTCATAAGGGAAGCGGTAAATCTTTTGGTTTAACTCCAATCCTTCTATGCAATAGTTATTTTCAGGTTGCGGTGTCGTTGCCTTTACATGTCTCTGTAGCGATTTCCACTGAGACGTGACGTGATCATAATTTTCATCAAAAACGCCATCGGCATGAAAACCACACCATTCATGTTTTTTTTGTGGATGAAGTGGTGTCTTGACGCACATGAGGATTTTCACATGACCAATAATGCATAGTCTGTTTGTTAACGAAGTCTTTTAGCCAAAAAATGCGATTCATCACTGAAGATAACTTTGCGATGAAATTGGTCATTAACATTTCTATCCAAGAAAGTACTTCGCTCATATACTTGAGTAGGCTTCATCTTATATGGGTCCAGGCCAAGATCTTTTCGTAAAAATCGTGTAGTCTTAGCGACGCCACATCCCGGAGAACGTTGTAGAATCGACTGTTTGGGTTCGTTTGCGACGGACACTGCGCACAGCTGCAAAAATTTAGACTCAAATTTGTTCACTATACTACGAATTGCTTGTTTGTGGCGTCTCATTGGTTTAAGTGTGTATTCAAAACTATTAGGTCCCAATTGGGAACTTTTTTACATTATCATTTATGTAACGTAGCATAGCTCATGTTCATTATGTGGTTTTGTCAATTCGTAAGTGTTAAGACGTCCTTCATCGCAAGCGTTCACTCATTAAAAATATTTGCAAATAATGTACTTAGACTTCCATTGAATATGTTAATCCTGCAACTGTTACTTGGTAGTATACAAAAAACTAAATGAGCTTTCTGTTGATGTCGTAATCCTTTTCCCAATATTTACTTCACGTTACATCGTCTGATGTTCGAAAGCTGGAGAAGAAGGGGTATTTCGAATCCTTTAAATATACAAGTATAACTCATCGTCAATCATTTTCAATACAAAAATAGGTCATCATAATAATGATGTACACATATTTATAGATTTGAGTCCCAGGTTTCCAGTTTTCCGTTTTGAATATGAAGAATGGATGCTAGTGTCAAATTGACTGACCTCCTGCCATCGTGTCCAATCAACAATTGAATACAACAAAATACAGTAGAAATTAGACGACATTTGATGTACTTTCAAATTCTTTGGAATCAAACAAGGAAATACTTAGACATACTATCCAAAAAGCGATGAAGAATACAATACCAAAACAGCTCCTTGGAATCGAATGAGCAAAGTAAGGAACTAAACAAAGAGACACTCTGCAAGAAAAGGGGAAAAGTGGCATCCATTTCCTAATAGATCCCATTGACATATTTTTAAACACTGTTTGTGTTATGAAAATCCCAAAAAAAACCTGTAATTCTTATCTATATCATTAATTCCGAAGAGCTTCAATAAATTTGAACAAATATCAGTAAGCTTAAATTGTCCCATTATTTTCTCCAGCTGGTTTTGTTCGTGTGAAGTGAGAAACGACGACCATGCGCACCGGATCACACAATGATTCGCAAATAATCCGTGAGAAGATGTCATGAAAGTCCTGACGCTGCAGTCGGTTTAAGGAAACCACCCGCATGAATCATTTCTCCAAGCAATTCAAATTTGAGATCTGACGTCAGTTGTAGTTCGATATTTGCAATGATTGGTACTGGGGCAAACCCCAAATTCGTATTAATTCATAACGTCGATCTGTGTGTGCATTGTTCTTTTATTCAATTTTCGTATACACCACCCTTTCAGGCCCACATTTAGTATAGCATACACGAACGCAGTGGATATGCTTACATACGTGTGCAATTAATTGCGTCGGCGGTTCGGTCCCTATTCAAAATGTTCTTGTTTTCGTTCGGTACGAATAAATCTCTCTTGGTGGATATCGGAAAAGGTTCCCAACCTGATAATGCGATTCATTAAGTCTCATTGAGTGATGTGCTGTGAAGATTGAATGCGGGGCTGCAAATAAAATGGGGTTGTCATTGTGCTTCTCGAGTGTGTGCACAATTAAAACAAATTAATGCGAAAGGAAATCTAATGAATTTATCGGAAGTCAGGGAGTAATCTTGTTAACACTAACCGGCGTTATGTAGTGTACGTGTATCGCATATGCATGGAAATTAACAGTTCACATTTGGATTAATCACCACGGAATTCTCATCTGCCACATTGTTGACAAACAGTATAAGGATACACGCACGGAGATATTTAAAAGGATTACGCAATTTAAAAGAGTATCTTCTATTTTATTTTCCCTTCTACGATGTTCAGTGGTGGATTTACAAACAGACGTACGAGTAAGTATGTGCGTGCGTTCATGTCGATAAGTGGATAAGTGGATTAAATGAGATTTCGTGAAGGAAATTAATGCCATGTTCGACAAAGGATATTGATATTGAAAGTGTTTATAATCGTGATGACAACCGTGGCATCAAAAAAACGTATCCGCGCTCGTTCATTAAGCATTGAACTTAATCTTCACCCGCAACGTTAGGAGATATACAGCTTCAGATATATACATGTTCATTCATTAACACACATTCTAACGTAACCCATTTCACACTTGAGCAGTGCGAAGTAATGCTTTTATTAATTTCGGTTCAATCAATTTGTTGCGTTAATTTGCGTCAAAACGGAAAGTGTGTGTACTTCAGTGCGTTCGGTTTTCCTTTATTTTTATATTTTTTTTTGAATCTCACACAATTTGTGCGTGATTAATTGATATTTAGCAGTACGTGTGTGTGTGCGCGTTTTGGCGAAGATAGAGAAATTAATGTGCGTTCAAGAGTGTGTCTACCCATTATTTTATGCCACAAAGTTAGTTACTCGATGATGGATACCTTTGATCTCTATCTTTATTTCTAAGTGATTGCTTGTGTGTCGTCATTTTCTCCTCTTAACCCTGCTCTACGTGTACGCGCTTAACTCTCGTGTGAGTTGAGTTTTATCGATGATTAATTGTTTTTTCTTTTTCTTCACCGCCGCTTGGGTAGTAATTGAAGTTTCTTAATGTGTGAATTGCATGTGTAACAGTGTTAATTTTTTGTTTGCATAAAAAAATTTGGATTTAAATTGGCAAAATACAAAAGAAGGAAATGTGGCAGTGTAGTGAATTTTAATCACTAAGGAATTCGCGTATTGAAAGGAAGCTGTTAACGCTGATATTTGTATGCGCAGCAATTGCAATTTATGCACACTAAGGATTTTCGACCAATGACGGTAAGTTTAGAAAAACATGAATGTTTGATGATGCTTTGGTGATCATCACCCGATCTATGAACAAAATAGGATTAATTTCAAATTTAAAAAAATGCGCTCAGTAAAAATGCTTTAATAAAATGTATACTTCCTAAAATTATTTTAAAAATATTGAATGTACGCTGAACTCTCGCGTTTAATTTTTTACTTCAAACCAACATTCCTCGCCTCTAATGAACACAATTGAGTATGAACAGCCTTCTGATGAAATAACGCTTATTCATTTTAAACTTATATATTTAAATCAGTGATCAATGGCCGGCTAAAACTATACTTAACCATATTCTATATCATTCGACTTAACATAGCAACGATTATATGTAAAGATGCAAAAACATGGTATTAATGCCTGTGGTTCAATTTCACTGAATTTTTGCTTCCATTTTCTTCTTTATATTCAAACCTAAGATTGTTACAAAATGATTGACAGGATAAATTACAATTCCACCCATTAGCATTTGATTTCGTGACAAAATTGTTGTGGGCACTCATTTTATTCAAATGATTTTTCCGCCGGATGGTTTTATTGCGAGCATTGTTAGACAGGATTGAAAACGAAGTTGCACAGAAGTTGCGATTCTCTCAGCGCAATTAAAAATTTGCATTGCTTTATATTCTAGCATCACTTTCAAGATAACTAATATCCTCCATTTTTTTTTCTCTTAAAACCGCGATTGTATGTTAGGAGCAAAACTTGTCATTCCTCACTTGATGACACAAATAAGTTTATATACACAACGTTGACAATGCCCTTGAATGGAATACATTTCGCATGTCAAGTACCCACTCATGTGCAAAGATTTGTGCATGATCATAAATTCGAATATGAATTTGTGTGCAGTCGGTTTTATTATTCAAATTCGGATGTTTGCATAGGAAGTGTAGGAATGGTTATGCAAAATAAATAACCGACAATCTGCACTCTGCAGTAAAATATTCAAGCACCTCCGAACTATCAGATATCTATTTGGAAAAGTGCTGTCTGTCGCTTATGAATAAATGAAAACTTTCTGTCAGTCATAGAGAGGATTACGAATATTACTGTACTACACTGTATGCATTTTGCCAAACAAAATTGTATGGTGTTACAAAAAATTAGGCACATTTTTTTTAAAACAACATCAAGGCAGTTTGGTGTGTGCGTGTGAATATAATTTTGGTCTTTGATGATGACTTGAATACCACTACCTCCGTAGGAGACTAATATCAGAACATTGTCGTTGAATTTTTTGTCAAAAGAGCTTGGTTTGTATTTGTCAAAAGCCTGGGGAAATTGCAAAGATGTATACAATTTGCATTTGAGTTGGTAAATAAATGCTAGCCATTTGTTTGTTATATATTATTTTATGTAAACATTAAACAAAACTATGTTTAAAGTGGTCTATAGGGAGAGTAAAATATTGAGTAGCTTTATCGACGATATTGACTGGAATTTCACTAACGTAATACTAAAACTAACGTAACACATTAAACACGTATGTTGTCTTGTAAGGCTGGAATTGGCACCGGCATGCAGCACGACCTAGCCAGCCACTTCGCTACTACAAAACTAGAGATAAATTCACACACTGAAAACAAAAGTAGCATTAAACAGATAATCTAATTTTCGAATATGGCCGATTAAAGTTTTGGACTTAATTCAATGGTCGACAGCTCTTTCTCCTCTTGTGGAAATTAGAAGTATCAGGACGGGTATCCCCACACATCACTCGAGACTGAAAAACGCACTGAAAAACAAAGAGATCTAACAATGTTATCATTTTGTTCCATTATTATTCTTGTCCTTTTGTCCAGAGTCCAGTGGTGGCCCGAGGCGTTGTGGGTATGGTTCGACTTCTGGTACGATCAAAAATAATTTTCACGGCCCCACCTCTTTCGAGTCACTGACAATGCTCAAAGAGTATAACTGTCTAGAAAAAGCTTCACAAATTGGCCGTTCGGAGTGGGCATAAAACTGTAGGTCCCTTCCACTCGTGATAGAACAATAGCACGCACAACACGAGTGGTTGCTGAGAACCTAGGCCCTTGCCCTCTACGGGTGTAGCGCCACCCATATTATTATTATTATTGTCCAGAGTGAGATTATGGTGCATCCACAGCATAGTATTGTCTTACCTGTACCTACAATATTACCTATACAACTACTTTGTTTCATAGTTTTAAACTGTATTACAGTAGAAACTGGAAAATTACAAAAAAAAGTTTTGAACAATTACATTTTTCAGATGTTTTCAATTTCTAAATGCTTTTATTAAACAGAGGGGACCACCATAGCCACCAATATTCTTTCGCCCAAAGTGAATAAAACTAAGCTTTCATGGTTTTTCCAATAAGTGATCTTTATTTTTATAGTTATTATTATTAAATTATATATTACGTGCAGAACGTCCTAGAATTGTGATAACATACTACAAAAATAGTGATCCTGCAGTAGGTACGTTTCGAGTATTGCAATCAGATTATGGTCGCCATAATCATCCGTCTGAGCGTACTGTATTCACTCTACAGAAAATTTCAAGATTAAATTGCAATTTGAACACGGAATGCGTAGTGAAGGCCATATAGTTTCTACAAGATGGCGATATATCTCATTGGCTTGGATTTATGTCTTTCACGTTTTAGGGACGTTAACTGGCCGATGAACCACGTTGAAGCAATAAGGAATGGCTCGGGACTAAATTATTGTACTCTAGTTAATGCCTCATGTTCTGCATCAATTGCACCAGTAAATACGTCTTCAACGACATCAATGTCAGGAGACAAGGCATCTCCAAATAGTGAAATAAAAAAAAAGCGATGTTTCATACAAAAACAAAACAAAAAATAAGTAACGGACAGAAATCATTACCGCCGCATTGAATGTTGACTGCGCTCTTAAAAATACACTATAAAGGTTTAGTCTAAGCTTTATTCAAAGCAACCCGTCTTTATTAAGGTACATCCTTTCAACAGAAACGTATCATACGTGTAAACAAGTGTGGCAACATCAACTTTTATTATATTTAAATTCGATTTAGAACCACATCTTCAGGTTAAATTAATTGACGTGCATACCAATTTCATTCATTGGCACCAACGTTGTGTACACTTTCTCCATCCATATGGCTTACGTTATGTCTACGAAACTCTTAAACGGATTACGTTAACAAAGTACGAAACTGTTATGGCAATTTCTCAAATTTTATGAGCAATAAAACTCACTAATATTCTGGTAGGAAAATGCAACGATCCGATAAAGAAGGATATCAATGTTTAAATTAGCTTCAAACTGCCAATCCGAACTAAGATTAATTTTCTGATAATGGCGTTTGCATAATAATGTGCCTGAGATGAATACCTCCTTGAAAACGCCGCTAATATTGTTTCAATGAATCGATCGCTTACGACCCATATTTTTCTTGACTATTTCTACATTAGTGCATGAATGACGTTAAGTGAATAGTGTCAGGAAATATACAATAATTCATGTCACTGTCAACATTTAACTATAATGTTAATAATGATGGCTATTCAATATTTTGACAGTGGGTGGTTTATAAACTATACAAAAATAAATATGTATTCATGTTCGCACGTTTGGACTGCATATATTATTTGTATTGATATTCTGTATACTGTAGGACATTTTTGTTAATTTTACTTATACAAACTTTATATGCAGTCGGAAATCAAGCACATGTCTTTTTTTGTAACAAAAATGTTCCCTAATACAAAGGAAAGGCAGTGAATTCCCCTTTAAAAGTGTTTTTTTATTACATTTATTCAGTTGTTTTGACTTCAAAAATAAGAAGCTTCGTACTTATAATTTATTTGTTTGATGTCCTTAACGATTACACTATAGGTAGGTTAGATAGTTGGGCTGGCAGCGAAATCGACTATGTTGGTCCATTGTGATACGCATAGTCAAGCTACTACCACCGACTACTACAACTCCAGTGATAGTGCCGTTAATTTGATCCAAACGGCAAATGGTGACTGGACCAGATTTGAAGACCCGATAAAAGCGTTTTAACTTAGCTTTCACTGGGATTCGAACCGGGGACCCCTTTAACCAGGGTCAGGCACTCAACCAACGGCGCCATCTGTTCACGGTGTTCACGATTACACTATACCTCTCCTACATGTTTGACAGATTACATATATGACTGAAACATCAAAGACTGAGCATTCTTCTTATTCGTAAAAGATTCCTGTTCTTGGCGGAATTCTGGAAATTGAGGAAAATTAGAAAAGCGAATGACATATATTTTCATTTGCAAACATGTTAGGATATTCGTCTAACGATTTTCGAATTCCTTAAGATTATACGCTTTAATATATGATTAACTATAAGTCGCCTAAGGAACAGATGGCTTTTATATAGTTATTTTTGTCTAAAATTCAGATTACATGGATCAAACAAAGTTTTAATTAGGATTATTCGGTAACTTATTTCGGTAAACTAGATATGATAATAATAATCATTTGTGTGGCGCGGAATTCCGAATTGGGCCTGGGCCTTACGTGCTGGCCACTACTGCTGTTCGGCTATTATTACATCACTAGTGGATGGGACCTACAGTTTTATGAGGACTTTGAACTTGAGAACCTTTTTCTAGACAGAAATACTGAATGTTAGTAAATTCAACGATTGAACCCAGGACCCCAAGTGTAGGAATCCATGCACATGCCCACTACTAGGAATAAAACAAGTGTCTGACTTTTTGTCAGGGTTCGACATTAAATTAGTTCTTTTGCGTTGACTTGGGCACATTCAAATGCAAGTAAAATTAAAAAATGTTCCGAAACGATCAAGTGAGGTATAAATTTGAAAAAATGTACTGATTCATACATATTGTATGTTCATACATAAACGGGAATGACATTTTATTATGAATTAAAATACGATGGCAGCAGAATTGTGATCTAAGCTTAAGAAATATGTGCATCATCTATTCAGAGTCAAATACAGATTCCGAGTGAAGTCACAAAATAATAAAAATATGGTGGAATTGACACGCTGTCTAGGACACCATGTTTTCTTTACACTCATTGTGGAAAGAATATAAGGTGAGCTGGAAAGTTTGTCAAAACCGCCATCTTTATATTTATATTATTATTATTATTATTATTAAAAAATTAAGAATGAAAATCAGGAATTATTTCCAAATTAATGTAAGATGCTGTAAAAGCTTGCAGAAACCATAATGAGTAGTTGAAATGTTGAAAATAAATCCGTGTTTTGTTTTTTAGTTTGTTAGTGATTGTCCGTCAAATTCGTCTGCCAAATATTAATTGATTTCTAATTTACAATTTCCGAAAAATCGCACACTTCTCCCACATATATGACTAAATTTTTGGAACGTTTCAAGCCGGTTGTCCTCGTTAAAAGTTCAAATTCCCAATCACGATATCGAACCAAGACGTTTTAGCCTTTTTCTAAAAAATGTAATGGACGCGTAGAACTTTAAATGATTTGACAGTGCTACATAGGCTCTTTTGACTTACTTACTTACTTATCAGGCCGGCGACCTATGAAGGGTTCGAGCCTGAGCAATTGCTGCCTTCCATCGTTGACGGTCCTGAGCACGCTGCTTCCAATCATCAAGACCAAGCTGTCTTGCATCCGCGATTACTTGGTCTTTATACCGGAGATTCGGTCTTCCTCGCCTTCTCGAACCAGTAGGCTCGGATTCAAAGACCTCTTTGCTGGAGCATTGTTCTCCATGCGCTCGATGTGGCCCAGCCAGTGCAGTCGACGGATTTTTGCCTTCCGGACTACATCCACATCCTGGTCTTCTCCTCCAATCGCCTTCCTCGCAGACGGGACCATATATCCGTCGTAGAACTTTTCTTTCGAAGGTACCAAGAATCAACCTCGAAATTTTAGCTGTCGATCGTGAAATTTTGTTCAAGGTATTGTGTGACGGAACGTTTTTTGGTCGACTGCACATATTTTGTTTTGTCCTCATTGACAAAATGAGACCAGTTCGTTTCGCCTGTTCTTCAATCGCCGTAAAAGCCTCCACTACGGCACGTTGAGAACGCGCGACGAATAGGTTATTTTGAGCCTAGTTTCAGAAAAAGTCAAGTTTGGTGCTATAGCGGACCGATCGGGAAAATCATTGGTCTACATACCGTCGTATCTGCAAAAATAATGATGGTTAAACCGTTGTAGTGGACTGGACCTACACACGATTGAATCAATATTCAAACATTGATATCATAAAATAATATTTTTTTTTAATTAATTTCATTTTCATTGACATTTTTCTGGAATTTTCAAAAAAAAAACCACTGCAATGTAATGAATTATTTTTTCCTTTAAATGTCCTATGTGACCTACAAGACACCAAACTCCTTTTATTTACGTACTCATAAAAGCTTCAGCATATAATTGATCACCTATTACAAAATTTCGTGCAATCCTTCTGCAGAATCTTGAAAATTATTGTCAGAATCAAGATCATCATCTGGCAAAGTGGTACTTTGATAACCTTTTGTTGAAATAATGATTCCAAACTTTATTTGTAATATGAGTATATTTGAATTCGGCAAAGAATCCACGTAACAGTCGAAAATAAAGTCGTACATTAATCTCCCTTGGGCCATGCGAATACATATTTTGGTAGACAGCCATTAATCAAGCAAAGAAAGAAATATTTCAAAAACTCACTGTATGTTCTGCACAACACAGTAACGAGGTCGTTCCAGAATTTCTATATTCCAATCAACTACTTGATTAGTTTACCAATGTATCCAATGAAGAAACGAAACCAATTCGCATGTAACTTTGATTGCCGTTTTTTTGTATTGAAGTAATCCTTTATGATATGTACAAGTAAATTTGGCAATCAGTAATCACAAAACTATCTAAAAAGCCGCCATCAGCTATACTCGTTTATCATCATAATACTTTTACGACGGATGCTATCATAGTGGTTCTGATTTATCACTATTGCATTTATGGCCGGTCATTTAGGTGGAGGCCATAACGAAAGATAATAGAACTGTTTATCGCAAGCTTTCCATTGATTCTAATAAGAGGACGGAAAATTGCGTTAAACCTTGAGGACTACAAAAACGAAATAATAACAGCTTGGAGAAATGAACTATACTAACCGAGCGCACAGAATGTCAAGGACTCACCACAATATTATAACACATAAAATTTGATAAAAACAAAACAAACTGATAGAAGGGAGTCTCGGGGAAAGCATTTTTCTCCTCTAAGTGGTGGTTTACCTTTTTCGCTTTCGAGTCAGTTCGGTGCGTGCGTCAATCATTACAGTTCCTTTCCTATCTTGAGTTGTGTTGGTTCCTTTATTTTATCTTTATTGCTTCGAAAAAGTGTACTCGAAAATTCCCAACTGAATATGTTAGTAGAAGGGTGGGGGTTATGGTTATCTCTTAAGCAGCCGAACAAAAATGGAGGAAGAAATATATTTAATCCTTGAAAATAATAAATTCCCATGAAGTAAAAGTAAGTATATATTCCTTTGTGACTTAGCTTCGGATATCTATTGACCCATATAAATATCTGTGAAAATGTGTATGTACAGATAAATGGGCTTCAGATAAATTGGTTAATACCGCTTCCGCTATCATATAGTATCTACATAACAAAGGGATGGCTTATATACGTATATTAGATAGATAAGGAAGATCTTTCACAATTTATGAAAATTAAAGGAATATGGCGATATGATGGATCCATGGTTGGAGTTTTATTTAAGATTTAAATCGTGAGCCATCGAGATGAAAGTATGAAATAAGTGTTATCACATTAGGAGAATCTTAAAATGGATTGCTTTCTCAAAGAAGAGTCAGATGCTATAACTCGATCGCTGTACTCTTAAAGTCAGCTCCAGATGCAGTTGTTAAGAAGGATGTACCATAGATAGGCGGATGATGCCGCATGAGTACAGTGGCGCGACAAGAGGACACCGTGGGAACAAACTTGATTATAACTCAGAAAGTCCATCGACAGGCAAGACATGTTTAAGCTTTTAAAAATGTTAGCCTTTTTTGTCTGAAATCATGGAATAGGGAAGGCTTCACCAGATGTACCATTTAGAGTCGTTAAACGAGCAGAATGATACGATTTATGCTCGTTCATTACGACATGATTCTCAACTGATTTCGTGAGCTTAATGTGGCACCACCCATTCCGAGTGATGGATTTGTTGGGAGTCGGTTATGATTATGAGAGTCACCAAGCCGAATACCGACAAAGGTATTCAAAACCAGCGAAAGTTTACCATAATACAAAAACGAGGAGAGTCATGAGTGGCCATGGAAGCCCATACCTCAATTCGTTGGACTACAAGTGGTGTTTTCTTTTTTTAATTGTTCCGAATAAGTGATCTGAAGATTATATTATTCCTGAAAGGACGTTCTGGCCATTGAAGACAAGAAATAAAAAGCTACCCACACAAAAATCTCTGTGTACAATCTGACAATTAAAAATCAAGAACTGGGTCCTCCCTGAACCGACCGATTTATTGACTAAAAGAAAATACAATTCCATACTTTCTTAAACAAAAGACTTGTCCCATCTGAAGTAGGTCATTGTTTATCACACTTAACACACAAATCCCTTCTTAGCGCACACGCTGTATTAACAACAGCCCAGATTCGTCATTGATCGCCATTCCATTGGACAGATCCCACAGATTTTGATTACAGTTAATAGCTTTGGCGTATTTTACGATTCTCACTTAAAAGTCATAACTTCGTGTTCCAAATCACAAAATGACATAAATTTATGTTTTTTTATGGGAAGGTTAACAAGATATTCTTCAATTTGCTCCATTTATTTTCAAATTTATCACTTCACGGTGAAATCATGTATCGTTACGAATTAGATCATAACAGATAGTACACATATCCTTCTAACACTCGCATACACATTTGTGTGTTTCTGGTTCTGTAATTTGTGTATACCCAACGAATATGCAGTAAAATGTGGGCGGAATCAAATTGACTTCTGTTGTCAAGGGGTAACGGACGATTGCGGGTAAAAATTTCGCATTAAGGTTGTTTTGTGTAATCTACGCAAAGGAGGAAAATTTGTCATGGCATGGAGGGGAAATTGATCATAAAAGCTGAAGATGTTTGTGTTTACGTAAATTCCCTTGGAGCTGTTATTATGCCTTTGATGTTTGGAAAAATGATAAGATTAAATACTTGCTCCAAATATATACGCACTCCTAATCTTTTAAGTATTTTAATAACGTTCAAAGTACTGTTTCTCGCAGGATATACTTTAAAACGGAAGCAAACCTTTTGTAATAATTTTTAACTCGACATTTTATGTATCTGAGCATAAGCTCTTAAGCACGTATAAAAATGTTGGAAACCGAAAGTATAGTTATTCGAAAAATCACAATTTAAGATAACTTAGGAACACCATGTATGACAACTCTTAGCATCATTTGCTGCATATTGATTTATGTGATAAAAAATTGTTAAAGTCAAACAAACACATCAATCTATACTTTGTCTCCACTGGATTCAGAATTAAAAATGAATGCATTTATTAAACCGAACATGGGTAGCCATCTATGATTTAAATCAACAAACAATTGCTATTAATTTCACTTAAATGAATTTCATAGACAAACATAATTCATCAACTTGAATCACATTTGCGAGGTATATTGGGAAAGGCACTTGTATTCGAACAATTAAAATGTTTCTTAGCCTTGACGTATTTTCTTACTCTGAAGGCTTCTGTGGATATTAAATGTTATTTGACATTCACACAGAAAAAGAATTGTTACCGAATATTTTCAATCATTTCTGCAACCATCTTAAATTTGGAGGATTTAGTGGGTAGCTCTGGATCGGAAAATTGGGGAGCATGAACAATTACAAGATTCTTAACATTATCCGAGTTAAATGGAAACAAGCCACATTTCCGTAAGCCATTCGGTGTTGACCATATCCTTGTTTTTAATAATACCTTCGTTCAAAAGAGTGTAAAAGTTACTTTTCGTCACTGGTTGTCTTCCGTCTGTGCAAATGAAAATAATCTTCAATTACTGACTTGTATCAAGCGCGCGACCTTATTTTTTTCGCGGACTCCGAAAGGTGAAATTTGAGACGTTTTTTTGTGGGCTTGAAGTTGCTCCCAATATTTTTTATTCCATAATTTTTGAAATTACATAAGTTAACATGAGAAACTATTAGCTATAGAGATATACGAATTCACAGCTGATTGCCCCTCAGTCCACCCACGAATTTGAGGGGCTCATGATTTTCATGATTTTTTGAAACTTAATCACGAAGTCATATACGTACGTGTTTGATGCGAACAAATTTTAAAAAGCTATCCAAAAAATGTTCAATGTCACTTAACAAGAGAGGTAGAAGTCGCGTATCTGTATAATAAGTTAAAGTGAAATATTTCCCTTGCAATTTTTGCCTTCTGGTTTGATCAATATTGTAAAGTACTGTACACTTGAAACCCGACCTGCGACCACGACTTTTCAGTAATATGTATACAGAACAAGTGTAATTACGGACCTTACTAAAATAAAACATGTTTTGAGATGAAGACTAGCCTGTCAATAAAATGTTATGTTGAATATGGCATCGTGTACATGACCGGCGTCACATCACTCGATTTCGTGCAACTTAGTGGTCCAATCTAAACTGACTCTGGCGCGTTGATCAGGCTGATGTTGACAGTTTTTACCATTAAACATTTAGTTATCGAATTATTATGTCGAGAAAAATCTCCCCCGAAACCAGTTTACATATTCTAAATAACGATTTAAATTTTATTCTCCACGAATTCATCTTTGTCGACTTGTCAAACTCAAAACGTGATCAACAAAGAAATCGAACAGTAGCCGAATTCTACAGTAGCCATCTTGAAACAAAGAGTGTGTGAAGGAAATGTCAGAGATTTCCCAATACACGGCTCATGTGTTCAGCGCATAATATAGACAACTCCAAAATCATTTTTCATTTCACAAAGCTAACATATTTACATCATTAAGTTTTGATGAATATATGAAAATGGTGATCTATTTATTTATTAACTTAATTATTTAGTGGATTTATGTTTGTTTCTATAATATTTTCTAATTAAGTGCAATTCATAAAATTGATTAAAATACACCTACACGTTTATTTTTGAATATTTACGTTTGTGGCACTCATGGCTTTAAAATTACACTTTTTGGTAGCAGTGGTAGCACTTTGAAAAATATTTTATATTTATCCGATAACGCTGTCTAGAACACTATGCTTGACAGAGGCGTGTAAGAACGATTTACATTTATTTAAATATCAGCTATAGCCGGCACTGGACTGCAGTCCCCTCCATTCATGAGAGTACAATATAACTCACCAAATGAGGGGCTTAGATCCACCTCTGGCGCCCGTATTACTTCGTGGAAATTAATATTCTAATTGATTTCTTGGTACTTGCATGAGGTATCCTCTGGCGATAGACCCCTTCGATTTAATTTCATCTCAGATAGAATCAACAACATTGTGGCTTGTATTGCAAATTAACATCTTGTTTACACAAGACCGACCTACATAAAGTACGGTCGGCTGTGTGGCTGGATTTCGTGTTGTGGTTTTTTCTCAGTTGAAGATAAGGTAAGTATGTCGGCAGGTAGTAAACGTATAAGTTTCAGCATTTATAATATTAGTGGGATTTATGATTCTTAAGAAATTCTCGAAAATGACCTACAATCCCACAAAAAAACCTTTTTTTGGAGGCACATATTTCAGTCAACCCATCGAGCAACTATTTTTACTCTTCACTCAAACAATTCCCAATCCGACATTGTTCCGGGTTATTATCTCCCTCCATCTATCATAACCACTCTGATGAGCACAGCATGCGACACCAGGGAATATTTCTAAAGAAGCCGATCTGTTGTTGACATATCACGTTGAGTATAGATATAAAGCATAAATGCATATTATACGGTATACATCCAACGAGCACTCGTTTAGTGAGAAAAATTGAACGGGTTTCACAAGAAAACAAAATAGGCTTCAATGGAAGTTTACCGGGGAATAAGAGAACCCTCCGTTAACGCAGCAAATGAGGTATGCCTTATTACCGAGTATCCGTGCTGAGATTTATTTTGTCTTCAATGTTGTCTGCTGGTCTGAAAAACTTACAATTGACGTCGTATGGTTTCAGTATCCATTTTCCAATTATTTTATAAATTTTAATAGTCAATGGTTTCTTGGAAGGATCTATTACTTGCTTTAGTCGGTTGAGTGAGAATGTTTATCTTTTGGATAAGGAAAATAAACGAATATTACTCACTTTCTTGGCATCATCTTTGCATCATGTAGCATTACCTTCCGCTTTCCACAGGGTTTCTCAACAGCAAAACTTCATACCGATTGTAAACATACACATCAACATCAGTGGCTATGTTTGTGCCATCCGGATGCGAACATCACTGACGCATAATTTTAGCCTGAGACAAACGCCTTTGAGAAGAGTGAATGAGTTTGAGTAAAGGCAAAGAATTTGTCTAATGCAGTTGGTCTAATTTAACACATCCTGTATTGAGAGCACTTTTTGACTTATTGGTCAACTGTAGGAATAAATGTTCATAATTCTAGTATAAAAACATAAACGAAAGAAGGAGTGAAGTAATTAAATGAATGACTGACAGATTAATTAAAATTACACTTCTCCGATGGCACAATGGCTAATTACATCCCCAGTATATTGAAGGTACTGCCATAAGTACATAATTAGGTGCCGTGGTACGGTGGGTAGGTGCGTCAATTCCCGACATGAACAACTTTCGTAATGCATGGCCTCCTGTATCCCGAGTCACTGACAATTGTAAGAGAATGTCTAGAAATAGCTTCTCAAACTTCGACGTTCGTAGTCGGTGTAATACTGTAGTGGGTAGGCCCGAGTTCATCAAGGGTGGTTCGAGTTCATGCATTAAAGCGTTTAATTTATTTATATCAAGGCATGAGTAATCGTTGGCTGATTACCTTAGAAAATTACCAGAGCAGGACATTAGTCATCCAGTAATTGAATTATTACCCGAGTTTCAAGGTATGTGGCACGGTTCAATTGAAACAACATATCCACCGTCTTATTTTCTAATTTATTCACAGAAAACTGGATTGTGAAGTTTTTGAATCCTCAGAAACATGCCTCATCGCGGACCGTAAAAAATGCATTTTTTTTTCAAAATTAAGTAAGCCATAGGAAACGCGTTCTTCTTGGGTACGAACTACTCCACTTTCAATGACCTCGACCTGTAAACTGTCACGTGTTTTTGCTGGCAACACTTTACAGTACAAATGGCTGGCAGTTCAACTCTTCGCATGAATTTTGGGACACGTTTTACATAATATTTGGAGTTCAATTTATAGGTGTTTTACATACTCGTACACAGCATGCACGAATGTAGGCACATACCCATTGTTTACACAGCATCTAAAATAAGCCAAAGCAAAGAAAATGTAAATTATATAAAATTCTTTTTTTTTTGTACTTTCAATTTCACAAAAAATAGACAGACATAGTCACAGACAACATTACACACTCGTATTACGGCAAGGATATGAGAATCTTCACAGAAAATAACAATAAAAGCGAATCCATGGTAGGGCTTCACACACATGTGTAAATACGGCGTGCTTACAGATAGCATTTGATCAGTGTTTGAAGAGCTTTGCAGATACCATCTACCAATCATGGGACAGACAACAAATGTGGCGGCACGGAAAGCAAAAATTGAAAATGTACTTACCACGATAGGAAAGCAGTTATGTACACACAAAGGTACATGCTCCGAACAGCAGTGTGTTTAAATGTGAATGAATGCCTTCAGATGCATAGTCAGATCCGAAATAAGGATAAAAACCTTATGTTCGAGGAGACTTTGAGGAAATTATTTATTCCTCTTTTTAAATATGTACACATAGCTCTCTGCAAATGTATGCAGACAAAAATGCGATGCATTTGTACAGACGGAAGTAGAGAACTGTGGACTTGATTTTGATTTTTCGGCGGTTATTGGCGCAAAACATCTGCAATCTGAGAGTAGCTCAATCGGAAACCATTCCAAAAATATTCTTTAAAGCAAATACAAAAATGCGTAGAAACTAAGTGATAATGGGTTGACCACTTCAAAAGGATTTGGGTCGATATTTATGGCCGAGTATGCTTGTGCATAAAGGCTAAGAAATATTGATGATGCAGATAAGGCATATTCAACTACAACATGTCTTCCGAATCGGGTCATCAATGTAGGTGAATGTTATAATTTATTCAGACCAGCACATTAGATTAAGAAAACACTGCTTGTTCTCTTCACCGCTGGGTAGAACACCGATTGGGTGCATGGACATCAGGTTTGGGATGGCGAATTTTATTTTAAAACACCATTTTCTTCAAAAGTCATCGCACAGCTTGGCTCTAACGACGAGAAATAAAATTCCTGGGATCGTCAAGGATCGAAGTCAGCTATAGCTTAGGTTCATAAACTCCGTGGGCCGCAGGCCTGATGAGTAAATTGATGTTTCTAAGAGATAAGACTTATTTTTCCCTCAATAGATACGTTGGCAATCGTGGCGTTGTGTGGCTGTGCGTCGACTCCTACGCACTTGAACCTCGGTGCCAGGGTTCGATTCCCAGTACGATCAAAAATAATGTTCACGGCCTCATCTCTTTCGAGTCACTGACAATGCTCAAAGAGTATAACTGTCCAGATAAAGCTTCTCACATTTTGTCATTCGGAGTCGGCATAAAACTGTAGGTCCCTTCCACCCGTGAGAGAACAATAGCACGCACAACACGAGTGGTTACTAATTACTTACAAACAAACTATATTTTCATCGGGTGTACGCCACTGAAGATGAAATTGATAAAAGGGAGATGATTGAGCTGACAGCAGTTTCACCAATATACTCAAACAATTGTTGTTTTTGCAAGAGAAGTCAATTACTTACTCCCATATTCGTTTATTAAAAAATATACCATCGACTTTCTGTTTATTCTTAAAAATGATCATACATATATCGGCACGAAATTATAGCTGAATACGATAATCTGTGATGCGCTGGTTGCTTTTGTTTGCAATTAAGAACGCTTGACGTTGCAGTACTGCGGTGATATGTACTGTCTAATACTACTCAATAAATAATAATTTGATTTGTTTTCAAGATTTTAACCTTATTTTTTATTTCCATAAATAACTTATGTTGCCTCCCTAAAGGGGACACGCCTACATAACGGACAATCTTGATGTTCCCGCTGGTGTCCGCCTTAAAGGAGTTTCACTGTATATTATAGATACGTTAGCAGACAATTTAATGCATTCTGCGAATGAGGATGGTGTTACCGTGTTAGATCCACATGACATTCAACACAACCTCTATGAAACATTTCTTGATCCATTTTTGTGTTATTTCTCGGCACTGCACAGCCATTCTTTCAACAACACAGCAATAAAATATCCATATGAATGAAATGTCAAAATCTGCTATTTTCGCAGGTCGCATATCGCAGATTACACTTCCTGTGTACAGCACATTACTGCGCAAATACTCACTTCACCACCAACCCATCACTGATAAGAAACCCAACAAAGAACCGAATGCAACTTCATTTGCAAAACCCAAATGACAGAACCATTCATCGCCCTCCTTCAAATCCTCAAGACATGCTATGGAAAAAAATATCCCCAAACCTTGTGTACTTTATTTTTTTATATCTCCGCACATTACTCCCACCAATATTACGCAAGCGACAATCCACCCCCGTCTCATTACAAAGACAGAACATGTACATTCAGCGACATGAAGGGAAGGAATGGAAGAAAAAGTGGCGACCACCTCTTACTATTTCCTGTTACACACTTCCGTCGCATTCACGAAACAAGAAAACAACACCAGTGGCCACACGATGTATGTTGCTATAATATTTTTTCTGTTAGCAAGAGTTAGATATATTTTTTCTATGTACTCATAGTTCATGTGTACATTGAATGAATTCTATTGCCAATAAAATTGTATATTTAAGTCCTTTTATGTTTTCTCAGTATCTACTTTTTTTGGTATCCATATTTTATAAAGTGATTTTCTGTTTCTTTTATGCAAAAACTCCTTTCGCTGTAAATGTGTCACAAGAACATATCTCATTATAATTTAATTTGTTATTCTGTCGCTTTCTTTTCAATCTCCATGCGGTTGGCGATGTCTGCGGATAACAATTCTTAAGAACTCATTGCTTTGTCCTAAGCTTTTTTCCAAAGCACTCCTTTGGCGAACGTTAAGTTACACATGACAACCACAAAAAATTATACTTTGCATACTTTACGCACATAAACAAGCAGAGAAAAGGGAACAGAGAAGAAATTTGACATTACCGCTGTCACTTATCTTTAAAAATGTGCTGACATTAATTTTGACTTTATAATTGCGCTTGGCGATGTTTCATGTAAATAATGTTTGTATGAATTTATGTTTGTATATATTTACATATGTATGTATTTACTTGACTTTGTTCAGCTGCAGATTGCCGTAGTGAAAAATTGCGTAGACTGTCCTCCGACACAAGCTGTGGATTTGTGATTTTGAAGACTGCTTTAATAAATGGAATGTGATATGTCTGTTAACTCATGTGATTGATTTATGTACATAAACGTGAAAATGAACAATTTCACGCTATTTTCCTTAACACATTTATTAAAACTATTTCGGCAAGAGCCAATGTGATGAATTAAACGATCGTTAAGTGTTTGAGTGAGTTTTTTTTGTAGGGTAATGCTTTGAAAAATGTTAATAAAATAGCAGTTTAACATTAAATTGTTGTTGTGTGTATGGTTAATCATTCTTCAACATAATATTCAGAGAATGGTAAACAATATTAAGTAAATAAAACGGAATTTGTATTGTTTTTCTTTTTTTTTAAACTTTTATTGTCTTAGTCGAAGTGACAAATTTTTACTTCACATCTTTTGTCACGTCTCATCTAAATATGTATTCATTCTGTAAGGAATATAAGGTGTGAGCGACAGTTCTTTAGAGGCCCTGCGTGACGTCATCGCGGAAACTTGTATGTCAACGCCCATAAAAATAAAAAACGAATTGCTTTTCAACATTTTTCTACTCATTAAAGTTTTTGCATCTTTTTACTGCACATTGTTGCATATTTCTATATATTATCCATTTTGTAATATTACGAAATTGAATTGTTCAGTGTCAAAAACAGGGCCTGAGTGACGTCATAAAACAAAAATATGGCGGTTTTTACAAACTGTCCAGCAAACCTTATATTCCTTCCACCATGATGCCGGCAGTTCTCTCAAATAATTGCTAAATTTTTTGAATTTATTTATTTATCAGAAATAACGTGGGAACACAAAGTGGGATTGAGAGTTGAAAGAGTTTAGAGAAATAAAATACGAGTATAATGAACAGGTATTTTATGAATGCGATGTCGACTAGCTTAAGATGAATGAATCTGTGTTCCTTGGTTATGGCATAACTTGAGAACAACTATATCGATTATCGATTTCATTCATCAGTTTCGTCCAGTTGTCAGTTTGTTCAGTGTTTTTTTATAATAGTGTAAACGTCATCAACCTCAATTTTAAAAGGGAAGTACAAAGTCGAAGACGTTTTGATTCCATCCTATGAGTCCCAACGACATGCCACGCAACTTTAAACGGTTATCATATCCAGTGCGACTTGCATTTGCAATATCGATAAATAAATCGATTGTTAAGTGTTTGTGGTATCATCCATTTTGAAAATTGTAGTCGCCTGTCCCGTGTCGGGAAAACATCAAGATCACTTATTTACGTTGCAGAAAAGAAAACTATGGCGAGGCTCACTCAGACTAACAAGTTGAGTCCATTGTGCCCGAAATGAGTAGCCGATACAACTAGCAACGTTGTGTACCAAAAACCATTATAAGTGAACAATATGTTTTTGAAATAATTTTCCTGTATTATTTATTTCAGTTCCAGTTTGAAGTGAATAAGGGTCAGCTAGCTTGAAATAAAATAGCAATAATATAATTCTATTGCAAGTTTAAAAGCTATCATATTTCAGGTTAGATATCGAATGGTTCTGCTATTTATTGGATGAAATTCTTATAACTGCAATACGATGATCATCTTGTTCTGATTTAAAGATAGCAGCTGTTTTACCTTTCTTATTCGAGGATAGCTATCGACAAGGAGTTGGGAATTCATTTTTTTATGCTAACGTTTTCCAAAAAAATTAGCCGAAGTGTTCTTGGAACAAAAATGTGTACCAGATGGATTACATTTTAAATGACAGCCGAAGCAAAAGGGCAAAGCATACCAGAGTTTTTTTTGTAAAAAAAGAGGAATAATAGATTTCTTGTGTGATTTGATGTGTTGATGAATATTTTGCCAACCCTCACAATCGCGCTATGGAATACCTAAGCCTTTTAATTCTGCATCGGAAGTTTTCCAAAAATTGTTAATTTCATTTTAGTCCAAAGATTTATTAAATAATTCTGGAATGGCTAAATCATCCTCCATTAAAGAGACCAAGTTGTCTCGTTGTAGTTTTAACACAAAACGTTAACCAATCCATAACAAATTTGGATTCTAACTAACATACATATTAAATATTCTGCGTCCTTCGGGGTCAATTTTATAACTTTCTGCTGCATTTCAGTATTTTTAATATTGTTTTAATATAATTTAATTAATATAAAAGAACATTATATAATATAATATCACAGGAATAGTGCTTGGTGTATAAGTAGTTCGTTGGCATATTATTATTATATTAGAATTTACAAATGTATTTCTCCACTTAATTTCAAGGAGAAGACCAAGGACTTTAACATCTGCTTTCAGACTGTCCATGTCCACCATTCAGCAGGATCGGGATGATTAGTGTATTGTATAAAGTCAACATGGTCCTGCGAGAAACAGCGGTTGACGAAAGTTATTCGGAGAAGGTCAAGGCGATGTTTAAAAGACGTAGCTTTCTATAATAGGCCTAGTCAAAGAGGTCTCTTTTCTTGTGCATCAGGCTCATACTGAGATTCCACTCGGTGGGCATGCTATCCTCCGAATCAAGTGTGCATATTATCATAAAGGATGGCTGATAAGTTTGAAGTTCAGACGTTCACACAAATGGGCAGAGGAGATCTAAGGAGACTATCATATATCTCGGATGTTGGTGCAATCAATCTATTCTATTTATATCGAGTTTGCACCCAAATCACTTTCAAATATCATCTCACGCCGACATAAGTAGATATATGTATGTCCTGAATTTCCCGATTATATTTATTTAAATATTTATTTCAACAGTAATTTCCTATTATTACATCTAACGAAAGCAATAATAATTAATGCTGAATTTGCGCTGTTAATTGGTTATGAAGCCGACAAAACTTTCGAGCGTACACAAATTCCACAGTTATGTCGTTACTTTAACTCACATCAGTATCCTTTGTGACATTAACTACAATCGTTAACTTATATGAGCGTATAGTGAATACAGAGAACAACGCTTAATAGTCCGTGACCATTTTATTGAGTTCCCTTTCTTGCCGCTCGGTTAAAGCGGCTCCAACCATTGAGAAAATTCCAAAAGAACATCTGCATTAACACGTCCACTGTTGTTCTATTTCAGAAAAGCCAACAATTCACTCTTGGGAGTAATCTAAAGAAAACCAAACAGCAAATTGCTCACTGTATATACAATATCAGCAATAAATTTTCCTAAAAAGCAGTTTTGAAACTTCCGCATCTATTGTGTTATGAAGCCCCTACACCGAAGGAGGGAGTGAAATAAACAACATATTCTGCCCTTCCTTCCTGTCGGATCGTTATTAGGCAGCGGCGCAAGAGGGTATCAACTTAAAAGCTTTTATTGCTAGTGTTGCTTGCGATGTTAATTAGGTTCGTTTAACTTCTTGACATTATAAAATGTTTCAGGACTTAGGCCGGAAAACCACGAAGATATTCCACTTCATTATCCCTTTGTTATCCACTTGCTAATTAGATACACACTACGCCTCCCCGCATACATTACATTACACCAGGCACAAATATAATATCCCATTCAGAAAGTTTAATAAAACCTTTCTGGTCTCCAAGACAACGTATTTGTGTACGCATGTAAATCGCACATAGCCATTTACAAGATTCTGTACACCTCCTCGGGTAGGTTTCTCTCCCTATTTTTTCCAGCGGCACTGAAGTGTGCACGTACATATTTTCGGCTTTAAGGAATTTACTAACAAATTTAACGTGAAGTATTTATTGTGTTCACATTTTAGTTTAAAGCGCACATTGCACAAATACCAGGGTAAAGGTGGGTTTCTAAAATTAATATAACAATTGAATATTCGAAGTAACTATTTTTGGAATGAATTAGGACAATAAACTTATCAGTTTTAAAGAACACTGTAGGTTGTAATGATGAAAAATGTAGATTCTTTTGATTGACTGACTGATAGACTCCCAAAATGAGTCTAGGCTCAATTCCCGAAACGTACAGGTTTTCACTGTTAGAAGTTAACGTATATATATTTGTGAGAACCCTCTTCTCGTGAGAGAATAATGGTATCTATTACTTAATCATAGCACACAACCAAGACAATTAGCTGATTTATGAATGATTTAGAAAATTTCGAAAAACAAACATTAAAAAAGAGTTGAGAAATTGTTTAATTTTTTGCTTTAATGGCGTACAGCGTTCAGTGACACAAAATTTTAAGCAAAGAGTAAGAATCGTTTTGAACAGCAGAAGATCTTACGGGTGAGCTGGATAGGGACGTAGGGGTGACTAGCATGTTTACATAAGAAACTATGCTGTCAGCTTGAGTCTGTGAAGCCAGTCATTCTGTCTCAGCTGAGACGAAATCTAATCACATACAGTCCGCCATTGGATTGAGAGAGAGTTGATGATAAGAGAGATGAGAATAAATAAAAAAATAAAAATAAACAAATAAATAAAAAATCGAAAAATCACCAGGCGCCCAGAAGTTATAATCGCAGTAGTATCCATCCCATCATACAATATATTTATTTTTTTTTGACGTTGACCTCAACGCATTACTATTTGACTGGGTTTCGAGGGCGAGGCAGGGAACAATGTAGTGTAGTAAAGTTTGATCTTCCTCCCCATCCATGCAGCTTCTATAGCTCCAAGTCTTCTATTAGGCATTGTCAAGTTATTACGCTTAAGACGGGTGAGCTAAGTTGAGTAGCAATTTCTCCGGCATCCCATTTACCGACACCAAAAGCAAATTTGTAACCCGATATTGTCAATGCGGTTAGATATAATTTATTCAGTTAATTGTTTATAGGGCTATCACGGAATCAGTCATGTTGCTGCGTCGTTAATGTCGTAAGATATCAGTCATTTGTTGAACGAACTTAAAAAATACTATGTACATTCCACGTCTATTCGTTCCCTGCGAAACAGTTATATAGGCGATGTTAAGTTGCTAAGCTATCACCCGTGTCACCCGTGTCATCGCCTGTTGTGGGTGCACGTCCAGAGCGACCATCAACGAAAACAAAGCATATAACCGAATCTCCTCCATACAATCTTCCGCTGCATTGGCTTACATCAACGTTTCTCAAATGGTGCCACTAGTGGTAAGAAGGTGTCGTTTGTGGTACGCCGATCATTTTCTTACAGATTGACAGACGAATGATAAATCAGAACGCTAGCCTACTTGTCAGACATTTTCAATCGACTAAATGATTTGAATTGAAGTTTTCAAAGTAAGACAACAAATTGATTTTTAGTGGACGACAAAATAAAGGCATTTGTAAAGAAATGTCAAATGATAAACACTAGTCTTTCGAAAGAACATCAGCAGTCTTTTCCCAATTTGTATTGTAATATAGCACGAAATTAAAGTTAAAGACGATTTTATTAAGAATATAAAATAACACTGCCATATGCTCGCTGAAACTTTTATAGAAGATTATTCCGCATTTCTTTTGATGAGGAATCTTTTTATTCTGGATAACATTCCTATGCTAAGCCCTATCTATGAATGAAAAAGATTGTTTGATAGAACTGTATTGCGATTGAGATTTCGAAATGGAATTCACAAAATTATAGTTAGAGGCATTTTAATGGTTGAAAAAGGGTTAAAAATGAATATCCATCGCTATCCAGAAAAACATTATTGATTATAATTACTTTTACAACCTACATATCTTCGCGAAATTGGATTTTATATGGTTTTACTATGGTGACAGTAAAAACAAATTCCGCAATAAACTAAATCTGATCTAAAATAATATAAATCTAAACTAATCTCTAAATCTAAACGTTTGCGTAATGCACATGAGTGGTACGCGAAAAAAATAAATAGTTTGAAAACCTTTGGTTTAGATAAATAAGGACTTAACGCACGTAGCACACCGTCTACTAAAAAAAACCCCCCGACTATCTCTGATTTGCTCTAAAGTCACGCATCCTACTTTATTTTCAGGCACACTTCTTAAGACTTTAGAGCAGCCCGCAGCTGCTCTGTGATCAATAGTATTCACTCTCTTTTTTTCAGTGTGCAATTTATGTCATGTCGTTTCATTTCAACATTGCCAACCAAAGAATCAACACGAAGAGATCGCACTAAAAATATAGTGACAAAAATAACATTCACTAACACCTTTTACTTTAAATTTAATCGTCCGAAACATCAGTAAAACTTAAAATCTCACTTGCAACATTTGAACAGAACTCATGTCATGTCAAAAAATTGATATTCTCTGACATCAGTTTGAATGGACATGGCCTCCACTGGATTTTGTCAAGACATGTTCATGAACCGGGCATGGGGCTCATGTCCAGTGGAACACCGTAATCAACAAATGTGTTTTATTGAAGTTACTTTAAACCAGACTTTGGTTTAGCTAGTGATTCACACATTACTCTTTTGTAGAAACAATTACATACAACTAGGAAATAGTCCAAAAAGGCCAAGAGACTCAATCTAAAAAAAATGTTATGTCTTAAAACCATGTTGTTCATAATTCGTCTTTATGAATATTTTCCAATTTCACTCCGTACACATCTATTAAAAGCGTCGTGCGAAGCGGCGAATTTTCATGATTTTCATTGTTACACATCTGGTCATTTGATTCCCCAGACGTCATCCACGAAAATGCTGTCTCAAACAGCTTCCCGTTAGTAGATAACAAAGAGGGGACATAATTTAATATTTGCCTGCTTTTTGAAACGCGCATAAGTTTTCCTTTATTAAAACCCTAACAGAAATTGCAATATTTTAGGAAATTGCATGAGTATTACGAACGTATAAACCGCAAACAAGATAATTTAAAACTCTTAAGGTTACAGGAGAAACGTTTTTAACTTCAAGCTGTATTTCAAGGACAGAGCGGAAGGTTTTATTTGTGCGCTCTCTTCTAAATTTGAAAAATTAAATCATTGTAAGTACGTATAAATCCTAGCAGACGCAAAAAATGTACATCATTTTACAATTGTTATTTGATTTTAAGAGTACAATGGAAAATTGCATCTGTACAGAAGAAAAATATTCATTGTTAAGATGAGTGCAGACACACGGAGGTAATGGAAAGTGTCTAGGAAGACTATCATCATGTAAAATAGATCTAGAAGAAGAGAAAAGCGACATAAAAAATGGGACAAGGACAAAATTATACTTATACCATACAATGATTGGGTATTCACGAGTATCCCATATTACCCATTGTGTATGTCGACTGCAAAGTGGCCATTGTGTGGAAATTAAATGCGTTGGAAAATAAGCCCAAGGTTGCACAGAGTAAGGTTACTTCCCGAAAAAAAGAGAAAAAAACAGTATATTTAATGCAGGGTTGTGAAGACTGCATTCTGACAGACTTTGCATTCGATTTAAAAATATTCTCGAAAATTCCGTTGCTGTTGAGGCAACCTTCTAGTTGAAGTTACATTTCTGCCAGAAAAAAATTGGTTTTTTGTATAACTTTAAGCAGACGTTGGGGAAAATATCAGTCAACTTGGATGCAGCTATAATCACTCTGCTCACCAACTCAAATATTGCTGATAAAGGACATTGCAAAAGGACTGTAAGAATATTTTGTATCGGCTTTGGATAAACCCTTTTCTTCCGAGTCAGTATGTGTCTCACTCAAATTGTATATTTTTTATTGATAATTGATATGCAAGGCAATAGTTGGATATAAGAACAGTTCTTAGAAAGATTACAGAAGTAGTTCACATTAACGATTTTTTTTATTTCGAGTGAGGATCAATGCTGACATACGTGGCTTTACTAGTAACCTAAGTAAAATTTAGGACTTGGGTGAAATATTACAAAAGTGCCATTATTACTCCTTTTGTAGTATAGGGATAATAGTAGGTTTTAAAATGTATGACAAATAATTAACATTTTATTATAATGCAAATCAGTTTTGCACTGAGCCTTCTAAGGACTTACCGGACCAAAATTGTGCGGTGGACCTTAAACCAACGAGCATAAAAACAGCTTCTATGCCTCAGAAGGGATGAACCCGACAAAACAATTCTAGAAGTTGCATATTTATCTAACCACTCCGCTTCACTTACAATTCGCAGGATTAGTGGACAAATACAAAGATCATTCTAAAACTTTCTAGCCCAGATTATTATCACTCATATACTAGACTTCGTAGTCTTCGATTTGTTAGAGTTGAACACAAGAGGATTTGAAGGTTTTCAGGCCCTTCCTTCGTACTGTTTACTTGAGAGCCGAGGTAGACGAAGTCCTACTACCTCGGTGACGTTCTGGCCGATGAAAGCTTGTACTTTGTACATTTTGCCCTCATTCACCGATTCATTGACGGCTGCATGTGTTCGACCAATAAAGTAAATGTCGTTCGCGTATACTAGCAATTGTACGGTCTTTTGGAAGATCGTGTCTCTTGTGTTGGCGAGTGAGTTTTGCACGATCTTGTCAAGTATGATGTTAAAAAAATCACATGACAGCGTGCGGCTTGTCCAAAACCTTTTTTGACATTGAAGGTCTTGGTGACTTCGTTTCCAACACTGATAGACTAGCGAGAATTCTCCAACAGTGGCACGGTACCCAACAGAAGCCATGTCTGAACTGCTTTTTTTTTTTAAATTAATTTTTATTTTTAATTCATTTACTTACGTGTTAGACAAAAATACTTAAAACTAGCTTAACTATCTTAAAAATGGTTCTTACATCTAACCTGACCCTATACGGGTACACTCAGCTATTCTGATATAAATTTAAGTATGCCTTTCGGCTTAGTCTATGTTTTTTTTCAATCAGTTTTTGTTTTTTGTTTACCAAAGAAAACTGGTAAAAAACTTGGCGTAATCTTTGACCAAAGCTGACTTATTCGTGAAGACGTTTGCCTTCATATAACTTCATGGTAAACAAGGATGGTAAAGGCAACAATGGCCTCGGAAAGTCGATGGTGTACACAATATGATGCCTGAAGTGGACAAAAAACATATTTCACAAAACGCAGATTTTCGTGCAGCTGAATAATTTGGAAACTTTCTTGTGGTGTGAGTATTTCCATGATGATTTGTCAAAAAAATACTGAATGATTTTAGCACGACATACTACAGGCTATAAGTACCTATCGCAATGCTCTCTGTTTCGTTTATAGTGAAACCGTAAATGCTGCTAAGCGTAGCATTCCCAAAAATGCAAATTTTTCTTATTATTTTTCGTATGTTATTGCCTGTGCTCATATAATAAGGCCATTCATTGCTAATGGTTATCCAAAGAAGTGCATTCTTGTGTTTAAGTAAGTAAGTGTGTTAAAATTTTGTTACAGTGCGCTGAAATTAATTTTTTTGAAAGAAAAGAACAAAATTAGTTTATATAAAAATAGCACTTCATGCGAGAGACAAGTGGTACGTAATTTATACTTAAAGCATAAATCCATAGCAGAGGTGACGAGAATTTCAGACTTTTCTCGCGGAAAAGTAAAACATGCAATGTAGAACACAATCACCTAACTTCCAATCTATTTTGTTTAATGTAAACAATCGATTTAAAGGGTGAAAAAGAAGGCCAAGAATCGTGAGAATTTGAACGAGTTTCGACTTAGTGTGAGTATGACTTAAGGAGTCCACTGTATATATATATTTCTTGTTTACGTGGATTCCCATTTTGTGGTAAAAAAACAAAAATTCACCGTATATGTGCACTATTAAATTTCAAACTGATAAAATATCAGAATTTGGGACAATATTTAGCAAACTATTTAAACTGGGACTGTAGCATTGTTTTAGCATTCGCTATTGTTGCCTTATTTGCTGATCATAGTGCGAACTTTGATAGAACTTACGATATTATCAGATGTGGCAGTCGTCTGGACAACACTTCGGCGTATTAAGTCCTGGTTATTAGCTTCCAATCATCTTTTCAACTCTTTGCGTTTACTATTTACAAAATTACATATTTCTGGAAAAAGAACTGATTACTCGGGAATATAAAAACACTGAAAATCCCATCGCTGTGAAAAATGTAGATAATAATATACTACACGTATATTTTTTGTACACAAAAAATACGCTCTTTATAGAGAAAGGCTCGTTTATTTTGTTTTTGTATCGTAGAGTAAAGTAAATGACATGTGAGTTAATTAATCCTTTTGGTAGGTTATAAATGCAAGCTTTACGACGCGTCCCAAAGAATGATATTTAAATACAAATGCCAGTACACACATGCAAACAAGACCGAGTTAAGTGACTCAGTTCCCTTTATTAATGAAACTATTGCTGTAATGGACCACAAAAAATTAATCGACTATAAAGCAACCAACTTCATTCGTATTATATGATGCGGTAAAGAGGCAATGTCCTTTAATTTCAATAGCTTCCATTTAAACTTAGCCATTTATTATTGTACATCATTTTTTAAAACAACGATTCAAAATAATGATGAAATTTGCATGAAGGTTTTTTGATAATTTTATGTAGATGAATAAATGAATTCTATGCGCCTGTGTGGGCTGTACATGCCTCTTGGACTGTTAAATATTCATTTAATGTTAATACCAAGCCCACTTTAAGTAAATAAAATCCACGAAAAAATGAACGAAATTATATTCTTTATTTCCGCAGGAATCCACGGAGAAAAGCTGAGAGCGAAAAAAGAAAAATGAAACTAGTATACATTTAACCAATAAACAACCACACCATATCGTAATTTTTTTTTCCTACCCCCGCAAGCAAAACACGGCTGATTCAGAAACCGCGTTTTTGGATGTGTTCTACCGCGCCCACAATACCCATACAATTGTCGCCAAAACCGCACAATATCTGCCACACTCTCTGCCACTCCCTGTGTTTTCAGCTTTTTTTTTTTTGTTCCTTCTCTTTTCATTTATTTCCAGCTTATTTTAACATTTGAATACATTACCAAAACAAAAAGAGAAAACAAAGCAAAACAAAAAATATGTGGAGTAAGCTGGATATACATATAATACAAGGAATAAGCTTATTGTTGCCTATCACTCTGTATACATATTCCCGGAATCTCATATCGTATACATCACATCGAATTTAGCCAAAAATGTCTATCCACAGGAGTACCACCCATCCCTCCGAAATGAACATAATGACCCTTGAGGGAGCTCGAGAGTTATTACCTCGGTTGTTGAGCCACAATGTATCTCCAGGCTACCCTTAGCACAAAACTCAGAAACGTCTTGATGAGATGTTCAAATCGGGGATGTTGAGGTTTTGGGGGGCGAGAGAACAACTAGTTCAAATTTCAGTCTTTTTTAACTGAAACTAAAACTGTTTGCGTTGATATTTTATTTGTTTGTTTTGTCGAAGGGCGGAAGGAAAACAATTCCCGCTGCTCTGACCATAAATTTATTCATGCCCTATTTGCATGTAAATTTGACTTGACTTGAGAGTGGGGCTCTCTTCGGCTCATTTTGGACACACAAAAAAAATTATATAAATGTCAAAATAAGAGTTGTAAGAGCAATAAAACCCAAACAAACGAACAAATCGTGTCAATAACTGGAATGGTTATTCAAAGTAGATTTATTTGTTTTATTCAATTTTGGAGATGATCCATGGCTTTCACACATGTACTCGTATATCGACCGCATATTCCATCGTCATTGCTTCTAGGTGTGTTCAATGGAGACGTCTTTTGGATTTTTTAAGGGGTTTTGTTTATGAAATGTGTGGTAAATGAATATTAATTCTATATGCCTTTCTATTGGTTGCTATAAATGACTATAGAGTTAATTTTTTTAGATCGAAGGAATCTTGTCTATGGTTAAAAGAGGAAGTTTTCTTACTAAACCATGTCCATCAGCATATAATCCCATCTTCGACAATCTACAATATTGTAGTCTGCAAATGCATCGTTTTTGCCGTAATCGCAGTCAACGTGGCGTCGGGCCACTCTTTTCTATTGCAAAAAAAATGTCTCACGGCTCGACGATTCCGTTAGTAGCGGAGCTGCTGTCCATTGTACGGCGTACGACATGGACTATCTTACCGGTCCTGAAATAGTCATATCGTGCCCAACTAGAATGCTTAGGGAAGAATAAAGTCGCTAAGGGGCAATTCATGAATTTATGTAAATTATATTGTAACCCACTAACAAGAGCAAAGGCTTTCATCACTTCTTAGCTTTCACTAGAGCGTCATATATTTGTTTAACAAAATGCAACTATTGTCAATGAAAATAAGAGGGTCGTTTGATGTCACTTGACTTGACTTATTGATTAAAAAATATATTTACGGTAAAGAATGGATTTATTTCTCAACCCCTCAAGCACTTTAATTCATTGATTTTATCGGGGATTTCCGGCATGGCGAGCTCTATCAGGCGACGTGAACGTTCGAGGTTATTTGGGTTGGTACGACTACAGCGGAACTCAGTAAACCACCTCTTAATAATTGAAATTGATAGTGCTTAGTCAACAGAGTATTTAAGGAAAAAAATATATAATTCACATATTTTTCATTTTCTTTTAAATTCTTGGGGTTGTCTGCTTTCAGTTGCTGTCAAACACCGACTAAATTATGTTCCTCAAAACTTGTCAGTAATACATTAGCAGATAGTAATTGATAGGAGCATTGTTAGTTTTAAAGGCACTGTATTGAAAATCACAAAATCGTTGTAGATACAGTCGTTCCACACTTCCGCAGGTTGTTGTTCAAATTCTAGGCTTCGCAAAATTACTGAATTTTGTTAAGAGTGAATGTTAATAACATCAACTCGGAGCTCATCTGTACGCTACTAAGGGTAATTTTGTTCACTATCGCTCAAAATGTATGAAACTTGAGAGTTGACCAACTTCAAAGTTCGGCGAACCAACCATTTTTACTGTCAAAGATTGAGAAAGAGGGGATATTGAAGGCATTCTCAAAGTCAATCAGAGTGACCCCTACATTGTTTTTTTCAACTAAATGTTATGACAACAGTTTGGACACCATAAATAAACTTATGGAAACATCTACAATCCGCTTGAAGACCTTAATGCATTATATACGCCTCTGATGCTCGGTTGAGGACATCTAAGTAACAAACGATACAACATAATATACCTTTGAGCTCGTCATTTTCATACTTGTAGTTGTTGCACATCAATACATGTATATAATATAAGGTCATAGAAACAGCACCTAAGAGAAAACAAAGCAATAAATCAACAGCGCTATGCTTGGCAAGCGTTTGAAAAAAAACTGGAAAACTTTGTTTTTCCTTGACTTTATTTAGCATGATATAATACGGACATCCAAGTAGCAGTTCGTTCGGATGGATATTCTTTATGATGACAGGGCATGAATCCATCCGTTTGTTTGTTTCTATTCACATCCATGGCGCGGCGGTGGGTGTGTTTTTTGGCTTGTCGTTTTTATTATTGTCGTCTACATTGTATTTTATGAGCACATCCTTGATCAAAGGAATGTCGACAAGTGAATTTTATAGAGAACCAAAGTCCTGTTATCTGTGGCTTTATGAATGTACATAGTGATACATTTGTGTACACCTTATTTGAATTTGACGTCGGCACATAAATCTTGTCCAGGGATTCATTAGCATCTTCATTTTCGATAAGCATATGTATTTGTGTGTTAATTCTAGAAATGCTTAAAAATGAATTCAAATTCGTTGTCCATTTAACAATACAATAGTTTGTATCATTGCCAAGATAATCAGTAGCAGCTTTTCATTTGTATTCAGAAACATATTTCAGTTTAAGAAAGCATTTTGAGGAAAACCGGCAAAAACATCTATATAGATGATCTCGATGATAAGAGATGGTTATTTTGAATCTACATAAATTCACTAAATCTTTGAAAGAAGTCACGACACAGTAATCGAAAATCAGTTTCAGCTTGGCTTTTGAGATGAGGAAGTAGAAGACAGCTTTTTTTTCAAATGTCGTTGAATGTTATCAGTTTGCTTTCCGACTCTTTGCCTTCCTTTGGCTGTTTAAATCTTGTCCTGCTTCAAAATGAACGTAGGGATCTAAGCAAAGGAACATTTTCTCTGTTGGTAGAGGTAAACATAGATTGTGAGTGCACAAAAGAGGACATGCAGATATTCATTTACCAAAAAGACCCAAACTTACTTGGCCGAAACCTTCACACGAGGCATTTTGAGGACATGGTTTCGGTATACTAAAAATGTGTATCGAGAATAGAAAGTGTTATCATTGTTGTCGTACACACAAATTTTGCTTTTGAAACATGGACAAGATATCAATATTGTCGGATGAATCTAATAACATTCAATATCAAATAAGGAAATCCTTATATGAAAACATTCATCTTTATCTCTGAAGTGTAAAAACATCTTAAAGGTTTCGACCATCTTGGTGATGGTATGTAGTTTTACCTACCTCGGACTAAGCGACTGCTTTTTATCAGATGGATTTAATCAAAAAAAATGGAAAACGTTGCCGTCTATGTTCAAAGTGCGACGGAAATTTTTCGGAATGGAGTTGTATGCGCGAGCACTTTGCAACATATTTCGCTGTTATGAGAAAGCTGATAAATGCTACCAACGAAATGGTATGGCGTATAGGCTCCTAGTTAACATTTGGCGGACTACAGATTATAAACGATGTAAGTATGTATGTAGATAGTCCATCAAGACATACTTTGAAATGAAAACTCAATTGAGAGTGAGAGAGTGTGTTGTTACGTGTTACACTGCTCTCGTTTCATTTTTAACAAACAGTACCACAGTTATATAATTAAATTACAAATATGTGTGGAACGGCCGTCCGGTGTAAACCAGCCTGGGACTCGCTTTTACAGCACCCACTCGTGTTGTGCGTGCTATTGTTCCATCACGAGTGGTCACGCATCTAATCAATACCCCATGGCCACGTTTAATGGTAGCACAACACAGTAGTTTGGCCCGGCCCTTTGTATTGGTTCTGTTGAAGAATGACGGTGGAATCAATGCAGCAAAGCAACTTAATTGCGAGTAGTAGTCCGATTTCGCAACGTGAACATTTTTCGAATGAAGCAGTTCTCAATATTAAAAAAATGAAACTATTTAAGTTCACTTTCCGATTTTCGGAAAAGTCACTAAGAAATTTAGCCAGAATAAACATCTTAACATAATTACACGGAGTTATTCACATCTTATTCTGTCTTTCTATTACTATTGGATCAAAGAGTTGCAAAAGAAAATACCAACGATATGTCGTTCGATGGGACTCCTCGGCACAATATTTTGGGATCCACCTCCAAGATGCTCATGCTGATAAATTGTAAAAGCTAGGCCACATCGGACTGTAACATTATCCATAATTGTTATCATTATATAAGTGTGAGGATGAAATACAAAAGCACATATAGCTACACTCATGAATTATATTTATTGAAACAACAATTCTTTGCGGATGTAATAGAGATATTTATTGCTTTGCTATTCGGAAACGAGTCTTCAAATGAATCCAATTTGCTTCAAAATACCTCTGCTGCACCAAGTGCAATTGCTTACAACGTAATCTAGCATTGTTTCCATGAGAGGTGAATATTATTGTGTCAGCATGTTTCACTTGTGCACTGTCGAGATCGATGTAATTGTATGACAAAGTTCAGGGTTTCCCACAGGACGTTTCCAATAGGTGTAGGTTTACTTTCAGACGTAATTCACGCATAGTTATAGAGAAGAAATAAAATAATAAAAAACATGTAAAACGCAGAATGAAACCAAACTTAAACAGACTAGCGCGATTTCCGGTTACCTATCGTTAGTCAACTTTAACAAATTCGTTTAGAACAAGGGTCTAAGAATCTTAGGACCAAGATTGTCATGCGCTATATAGATCCTAGCCGTCTTTAGTATTGGATCCTGTCTCTGTACTATCTGTACAGTCCGTGGTTGAATCTTTCCTTGCTGCTGCTGTAGTTACAATACAATCCAGTGCGGCTTCTAATTGCAGTGAAAATTAATAAATAGCAAGGGCAGTCGTTGTGTTTGTAGTATCAATCTTAATAATGCATGCTTTTGACATGAACAATTGTATGTCACATGTGCCTTTGTCGGAAAAGCATCAACATTATTTATTTACGCCCCAGAAATGGAAACTAACAATGTTTTTACTTTACAATAAGCCATCAGCTTTTGAAATATTTTGCTTTTTATTATTTATTCCAATTTAAATAGATTTTTTTGAATTTGTTTTTGTTGAGAAATGTAAGTGTCACCTCCGCACCCACTTCCAATCTTGAATATGTACAACTACTACGTAGCCTACAAACACATACCAAAGAAGTTAAAACTTAAAACACCTGCATTCCGCCTAGGATATTTTTGTAAGGATTAAGACAGAAAACTTTACTGGCATTTGTTCCACGGAGCAAATACTTGTGAGTTTTGCCAAAAATTCACTTAGAATGGTAAAAATAACAAACCCAATTGAATACAGCATCGTTTTGTTGGATTTATTCCAACTTATCGATTATCGATTACTAGTTCAACAGAAAACTGAGGAAATCACTTCACAACCCCTTCTGTTTTCGTGCAATCTATAATTTCAGTAAAATCATCGTATTTTCCCTGGCTTTACATTGTACTTTGGACGTATCCAGAAAGGGTGAACTAAGGAGAATCGAAGAATGCAAATACATAGCTACTACGTGAAAATAAATTGAGATCGTTGTATGTGTACATATGCATATATCATATGTAGGATTTGTGTACAATTGAGGGCAATTTGATTGTATTTAATCATTGTCGGTGATTCTACAATAAATAGTATTTCCTGCTCTATTGAAATCAAAACATTGAGGTATGTACATACATGTCAACATTAAACCTCTACTTTAGACGTTGGCCACTTAACATTTCTAAACGAAATGTTGCCGCTCTCAATTAATCACATAATTGGGGAATGTGTGGCACTGAGACATACTACATCTATTTTGCCAGATAAAAACCCCAAAACTTAAAGAATTTAAAGGAACTTTCAGATCTGGTAACTGCATTTACATACGAGACTCTTCCTCATACGCAAACAAATGGGTCCGCATACGGACCCCGCATTAATGCACTGTAGTTATAAAATAATTGAATATTCTTACTGTACAGCGGTCAAAAACAATAAATGAGGGAAAAAAATAAAAACTATGAAGTTAAGTTAGTTAGGTTGGAGTGCTTGGCAGAGCCTCACATAGTCAAGCTCAATAGGATCTTCTTTACCCGCTTATTACTCCAAGTCCGTTCCCTTGGCTGTGTTTTCGCTAAATAGGGACAGTACAAATCTCGTTAGCCCGTTCATGCAACTCTCTGAAAACACAAAAAAAAACTTGAAATGATTATGTAGCCTTACTATTCATATCCTCTATAACCAATGTGGTAGCCAGTGCTAAGCAGTTGCAAAGAAGATGCTCCAGTGTTTCGATCTCTTCCGATACTCTGCAATTCCTGCGACACATGATCAGCCCATGCCTACGAGTATGGCACCCTATACTTTACAGATTCCAAAACTGAAAAAAAAAATCTTAATAATATGTATAAAGTATTTAGTGCAAGAAACAGAGTAAAAATGACATTAATAACAATAGAAATCAATAGTGGTCAGGTGGTAATAGATGCGTAGTTTGCTATATCTTCATAACTTTTACCTAAAAGACAACGTTTTACCTTCTATAGAAATACAGATTTAGATCTTAAGGTTCTTATCCTAATAGGTAACAAATTGAAGATTCTAAGAGCAATTGCCGTATAGAAATAAAAAAATATTTGCCGATTGTAATGTGGAACTAACGCATAATTAAGATTGTTGATTCTGAGATTTTAGTTTAAAGAGCCGCTATTTATTTCATATCCCGACCTAGTAAAAAAAATGTTAAACCTTATAAGAGTATAAATATTTTAGAGGAAGAATTTTAAGATAAAAAAGCGGTAAACTGTTAACGCGACGATTTTTACTGCATATAAGACGAACAACATGCTTCTGAGAAATTAAAAGTGTATTCAATTTATTGTCGTGAGTACCGTCCCAGGAAATTATACCGTATTCAAGCGTAGAATGAACTAATCCATAGTAGATGCATTTAAGAAGATCTTGAGAGCAATATGAGCCTTGTGGCTGCTATAAGGGACTTTTTAAGTGCACTAGTATGTTCAGACAAGTCAAGCATAACACCAATGTACTTAAACGAATCGACTCTCTCTATGGTGAAACATTTATCAGAACAAGACTCCGTTACAAAGTTTGTGAGCTTTAGCTCGATTTACAATTATGACAACTGAGTTTAATTATTGAATTTATTACAATTAGCGCAATGAAATGAGTAAGTTCCAAAGTCAAACTTCCATCCGCACACTTTGAGAAACATGATTTTGGTTTTATCACTTATCACCAACTTATGTTGTTGAAACCAGTGGCTTAAAATTACTAGGTCATGATTTATACCGGCAGCTAAGTTCAGAGCTGAATTATTTTGAAAAGTGCATGCCATATCATCAGGAAATGCATTAATTACACTTCGATGGTTTTGTGAAAGTAGCGAATTAATGAAAATCAAAAAAAGTATCGGACCAAGTACCGAGCCTTGAGGAACTCCAATAGAAATGGTTCTGCTAGAACTGATTTGTCCATTAATTTTCACCTTTTGTCTTCTATTGGAAAGATAAGAAGAAAACCATGAATGTACCATACCTCTGAAACCACATTTGTACAATTTATCCAAAAGTATATTGTGATCTACCTATTCAAAAGCTTTTGTTATATCGACGAAAAGAGCTGCAGTTAATTTTCTATCTTTAAAACTATTAACCACATCAGTGCAGAAGTACAACAGTGCTCCTTCAGTTGAAAACCCCGGGCGAAAACCGAATTGAGACTTACTAAAGAAATTGTATTTTCTAAGAAATTTATCATTCTGTTTTTTACAGCTTTCTCAAAAACTTTAGAAAAGACAGGAAGAAGTGAAATAGGTCTACAACTATTTAGTGATGTCTTATCACCTTTTTTAAATAATGGTATCCCTTCGTCCTGTTTAAGATCATCTGGAAATACTTCCAGAGCATGTCACAAATATTCAAGGCTATTTTCTTAACAGAACTATTTGAAAGGCCGTTAGTTGTCTTAGAGCACGAGTTTTTAAGAGAAGAAATAATATTGTATATTTAGAATGATATTATTGGTTCAAAATAAAAACTGACGCAAGAAGATACATCAACAAAAGTGCAGTCACATTCAATTTCCATTCTTTTTTCGAATTACCTTTGACTTCCCGAGGCTTGTTTATGTAGCAAAGTTTACAATTTTTAACATCTTTGGCAATATCTTGACATGTTCTTTTATAAGCTTCAGTAATGCCAGAATTGTTTTGAAATTTTTTTCATTTCATACAATTTATTCTTTTCTCTAACCTCTTTAAGCAATTCCGTAGTTATCAAGGGTTTTTGTCTTTTTGTTTTATTAGCACTCTCTTTATTTTACAGCATAATGTAATTACCGAGTGTATCAACAAAATTACTGTAAGCTTCCGAAGGATTATTTTCACTATAAACTTTTAACCAACTTTTATAGCAAAGAAATTCCTTTACCGCACGGTAACATCAGTGATAGAGTAAGAAGAGCACGAAGGAAATATATTTGGACTTACAACATAATCGTATTTAATACTCAGACAAATTTCTGATAACTGCATGACATAGTTATCAGAAATGTGTTAATCGAGAACAGAGCTATAAAACAAAAGATCTTCAGGTCTGCAACAACGCACCATAATATGGTATATACAAGTACTAGAGGATTCATTAAAACGACTAGCTTTGTTAATACGATTCCAAACCGAAAGATGCTAATAGAAATAAATAGCTACCAATCTCTACAGAAACCTGCAGTATGTCAATATTAATATCGCCTAATAAGACAATGTCACGTCCTGAGAGCCCTTCCAATTCCTCCAGAAACATTTTAACCAAAGACTCATTAAATCTATAAACACAGAATATAATTAGTTTCATATCATCGATAGAAACTTTAAACAACACATCACCACTCTGCATATTAAAAGAAACAACATCTGCATTTAAATCATTTTTAATTAAAACGGCAACACCTCCAGAAGCATATGCATTACTGCAACATGTAAAAAATGCATAGCCATCAATATTAAAAAGGGATAACAACGGCACTGGACCATATTTGAAAACCCGATAAAAGCGTTTTAACTTAGCTTTCACTGGGATTCGAACCGTGGACCCATCTAACCAGGGGCAGACACTCAACCAACGGCGGATAGTGGTCCCGTTGTATAGGAGTGGTGGAAATAAATCCGTAACTTTTGGACCGATCTTAATGAAATTTGGGCCATAGTACAAGTGTCACGAGATCTTACCGTGATTCAAAAATGATGGACGCAGCTATAGGATTAAAAGAGTTATCATAAGTTTGAAAAATTCAAAAACTTGCTTTTTTGGTTTAAATGCATAATTATAATTAATAATTTGTTTACTTTTACTTATTTTTTACTTTTTTTACTTTTATAATTTATTACTGTCAATGATTTAAAATTGGGCCTTACGACAAAATTGGGGCAAATCAGTAATTATATAAATACATTACATTTTACAAGAATTGTTAACATACATTTTTTCAAAAATAAAAAAAAAACTAAGCAATTTAGTATAATAAGACGCAATCCAGGGATCAGATGATACCAACATTTGATGACTAACATCTTCATTTGTTGCAGAACGAGAAAATTTAGCAGCACTCGTCAAAGTCTTTATTTGGCCTTCCCTTTATATCCGAACGTAACACATTCTCTGATAACACATTGCCACTATCTGTCACAAAAATCACTTAAAAGCTGCCTTTAAGCCAATCTGAATATTTAATAATAAAAAACCCCTGTTTTGAGTAACTTACTAGCTTTGCTTAAAATGTGACAAAAACCTTTTTTTCACTTCAAAAACTATGCACGATGTTAATTTTCCGTGAATATTTGATAAAAAGCTTCCGAAGTTGGAACTATTTCCGCCAATAAAGTAACCACACCTGAATATAATACTTGCCATCACGAAAAACGTTAAATTTGCACAACAAAAGTTGAAACTCAACTGCATTATTTAAAGTTCTTTCGGTATCCACATAAACAAAGTTTCATCTTCCCCGTTAAAATCTTTAAAATGTTAAATTTGTGACCGAGCAAAAAAACATCAATTACTTTCCTTTTGATAACAATTTTATGACCTAAAGTATTCTAATTCACAATAACATGACCTTTCTCGGCCTTTCACATCGCATTTGTACAATACATGCGATGCATTGCATGGGAAATCGTTTGAAATGCAGAAAAATGCACGACATTGCTCCAGTTAAACGCCTCGTTCTGGGTATTTTGATAGAGGATATTGATAGCGTTCAGAAAAAGTTCGTCTCCCGTTGGAGGCATTTGGAGAATTTTTGTTAAAGTCCACCAAATATTGAAATGCCTCCCTCAGATGGTGACTTTAATTAAAATGAACAAATCGTTGATGCAGCTTGAAGGACAAATGTATGTCCTTTAAAACTAATATAACACTAGGTTCCAAAGCACACAATTTTAGGAATTATGCAACATCAAAATTGCTTAAAAAATGTGAAATTTTTTCTAAATTTCAAAGTCCCAACTTTGAGCTAACGGTACAACGAAACGGATAATCAAAAGTCAACAAAATGTTGGCTTTATAGGTTCTCATATATGTGACTTTGGGTGCTTTTTTCCACTTCGGATCCACTGTGTGGTGCCATCCAGCTGTATTAGGTTTTTTAGGTTATTATCTAGTGACTCAAACATAAAAATCTAATCTAAAGTTTGGAGATCAGACTCCGTTTCAATAATTATATATTTATCATTATCACGTTTGCGCATAAATATTCTTCCTGCTTTCATCCACACACACTTATACAATTTCTCTTTCTGAACCTTTTGCGCAGCACGTAAAAGCCGCCTTGTTGTACCATTTAAGCTATCACGCTATCAAAGAAGTTTACGTAAGAGTTTTCGATATAAAGACTTTCAAAAACCAAAGATATGTCATTTTCGCACTACACACGTTTTCTTCAATATAATTTATACATATGTAGATATTAGATACATATGTACATTTTCATGTATGTTGGAAACCACAATGAAAAGGTCTTCTAAGTCATATTGAGAAAACTTCTTTATCGACAGTTAGCTATACACATTGGCTTGGCTTTTTTTTTGACTAGAAAGACTTTTGGTATTGATTTGCAACTTCAGGAAAGTACCAATTTCATGCTTTGTTGGACTTTGGAGTGATTTGTTTTCCTTTTTCTTATTTATCTTATACGTACGTATATCTCCCCTTGTTAATACATTTGTCTGCGCAAATACAATGCATCTATATATGTACATTTGTGAAGAACTTAGTTACGGTCTCTTTTGGCCAAATCTTTATGCTTAAGTATTTCGTTTTATGAAAATCACTGTCTAGTGACACACCTTTAAATGTGATAACATTATTCAATCGATGACGATTCCCATTACTTTTGTTCGATATAGTAAACAGTTACGCATTTTAATTTATTTCTCTGGAATTCTGAATATATTCTATTTTATATACTTTACCAGCTTCAACCCCGCCCGCTTCGGCAGGCAGTTACATCTATTTGATGCGAGTGCAGACAAATTGAGATAAACCACCAAAAAATGGGGAAAAAATCGAGTATTAACAAACATCTCAACAACACATATCAACTTTGTACCGTACATTTTCAAAATAAAAAACAACTTAATTATTTAAAAATTACAGACGGTGGAAGAAAAAGAGTAATGATAAATTGCATAGCTAAGGCGATGTTACAATTTGCGACGTAATTGCTACCGATTTTACCTCAATCCTATTGTATTAGGCTTAGACACATATTCATTTTTCGTTAAAGGACATGCCATAGTTTTAGAAACTTCGATAACAATGCTGGATACGCGCCTGAGTCTCTCAAAATTCACCAGTTGTTTGCAAATCATGGTTCGTTGTTGAATCCTTAATTTTACAAGATTTTCTCAGGATTTCCTATTGGGACTTGACAACTTTGAACTTTTACTGTCACCGCAATCTAAGCAATGAACAAACCAATTTTTGTTCGAAATTCTCATAGCAGTAGTAAAACATTTCAGTCTATTGTTGTAGCATGATGTTTCCGTCGAAGTGCCGAGAATATTGCTGTCACTGAAGCGACCTGTCGCAAACGAACCAAAACGGCGTCTTATGTACCTCATAAGATTATATTTACTCAGACACTACGGCCACTCTATTAGAAGATGCTACGTATGTACGTTCTTGGATTTGGGCTCTAGAAAAGTAATTTTATCGCAAAATCATCTTCAGTGATGAAATACATTTTTGTCTAAACGGCTTCGTCAACAAACATTATTTGCGTTAATGGTCAGTTGAAAATTATCTTGAGGTTCAAGAAACACCACTTCATCCACAATTACTTCTTTGGTCAATTCCATAGACTAGACATGAATGATATGTGATTTCAACAAGACGGTGGCACAAGCAAGAATAACAATCGACTTATTGAAACTCAGTTCGATGAACATTATATTGATGAATGCTCCTGTCGATTAGCGGCCTCAATAGTGTGATTTTACATATCTGGACAATATTAGAATGGAGATAGTGAAACATTTCGTAGAAAACCACTTTCTCTACACTATTTAGTCAACTTAAATTAAGTTGCGCCTACCGTGGAGTAGTGAGTCGATATCTACGCTAGGTGGCTATAATCACTTCCCGAAACAAATTCACGTCATTTCGTACTCGCTCTAAGTTTCTCGAGTCACACCACGACTATGCTTATAAAGTATAACTAATTTAAAACAGCTTCACGAAATTCGCCGCTCAGAGTTGGCACTCGTAGTACACTAATAGCACGCGCAGCGCGATTAACTGATGTAGAAGTCCATTGTACCTTGACTTGCAGCCAGTATTAGAATATGACCAACATAAATCGATTGCCGATAAAGATTCATCTGTTCAAATGTAGCGTCAGTAGCAGCGTCACCTTCATTGTTGAAGTACATTGAAGCTCGCTTTAATTATGTTCAACTTGGAATTTAAGTCTGTAAATAACAATAGGATCCAAACCGCCAGAAATATTAGCAAATACTGAGTCTTGGTTATGTCAGGTTAGGTTGAAGTAGCTGGCTGTGAATTGCAGTCATACATAAGCCACTTTAGGAACATTGTGATAAGAGGCGGATTGACAAGTGAATCTGCATTCAATTGACGATTAAAAAAAGCGGTTCAGCTGGCTTATCTTGATATCGTTCAGTTCGTCCAAAATGATAAAAAAGTTGACTCCAAGATGTGAGTTCATCCGGTTAATGAAACATTTTTGAAGAAAGAAACCAAAGTCGGCCTTACGGCCATACCTTCAAAATTTCCAAACGATCTGTTGGATGGTGGTTTTATTGGGAAGAGTCGACTTATGAGTCATTGCCTTTGTCATTGGCGTAGGTCGTGATATGTACTTACAATCTTGATCTGGCTGCGATGCATAAACTTTTTTTTATCCTTCCTTGCCTTTGAATACAAATGTGCACACATAGTCGTGAGCAATAAATTATCAATTGAATCTGAGAGCAAATATCCAACATTTTTATTATTTGATTGGATATTCGAATTATCATTTAGAACAAATTTTAATGTTGGATGCAAGTTTATGATTGCTTTTGAATAATGTTTAATAAAGCCGTTACCAATAAAATGTTCCATTTGCACCTCATAAACCGCAGCCATTTTGGAATGTATTTATGGCAACAAGTAAAATTTTTTGAAAGACAGTAAAGTTATCACATTATATCTCACTTCATTACAACACCGTACCCTATCTCATTTATGCTTCTAGTGTTCGAATTCCTTTTTATTTCCCTCCACAATATGTATCCGGAATGCTAATGGAAGCTCTTAACAATTCCTTTTTTATATGACTGGGTGCACATGGATGTGATACATATTTAGCCATACGATGGAGCTTACGTCCGACGGTTGGTATATATACAGATGCTAGATACAAGAAATATTGACGAATTCTCCTGCATAGCAATATCGTAATAATGAAAATATGAAAGTATTGGGAAATTCAAATTTTATCGTCAGCTACGTGTGGAAGGTAGGACCAAGCAAGCGAACTCATGTCGATGTTTATAATACTCTCATGTGTGTACACACAAACATATGTACAAGTGAACGCAGAAGAGAACATACAGACGACTGAGTAGCATCCTTGATATTTTCCGGAAAATGTTGAAGCAAATCTGTCTATGGAAGAGAATTAGGAATTTGCGTGATCTGTGTAGGTAAATGCATACTTATAAATTTTATGGTAGACTGGCACGGAAATGCATACTTGATTTATATACCTGAAGCATAAGAGTTGTGATTATCGTTTTCAATATCAGCTTTCTGCAGAGCGTTCAATTGAAACGTGGACTGCGTTTGGAATTCGTGCTCTGTATTTAAGTACGAAATAATCAATTTGATGTGACTCTGGAAATCGTTATAAAGACAAGGTATCTTATTGATTTTCTTCTTTACGTGCGTAGATAGATGCATGCGTACACACGAGTGTACATATTACACAGACGACGACTTAATATGTAGTTCATGCACAGAGGGAGTAATTTCGCAATATCTTCTGAATCCGAACAGTAAGAGTGAAGTATCACTTGATGAACAACACTTGATGTTAATCATACTGAAAGTCAACTCAGTGGGAATTTTAATTGGGAAAGCAGTTATTATTCATTGGGATTGTATTCACAAAAGCCCTCTCAATAGAAAATAAATGTATATCACCTGCCACTTCGTCCACGACAATCCTAAAAAAAATTCGAAAACGACGAATCCGAATAAAGTCAAAATCTTGATCTGCTGAATTGGGCATGGCCAAACAAAACAATCGTGGACAGAGACCCATTTTTAGCTCAGCGACTATGTCAACAACATGGCCGTTAATGGAACGAACACAATCCTCAATGGCCAATGCATCCACAAGAGTTGACTGTTTGTCTGTGACTGATTGAGGAATAGGACATCATTACCGTCAATGGTCTTAGGTAAAGAGCGATGTTAACCGACTTTCTGTAGCTTTCTGTAGAGCTCAACAACATCGCTATATCCAAACTGAGGTTTCACCAAGGCGGCGCCACAGTCATACAAGCGACGCAACCGTCTAAAGAGTCAACAATCGAAATTTCCTTTAACATTTGCTATAGCCATGCGAATTGACGGTGACGGTTACACTTTCTGAATTTTGCAAGCAGTGTGTACGAAATAGACCAAGCGTCCAAATTGAATTTCGCCGATGCAATGCTCTTCCTGATGCTTTCGACATGCAACAATTTCGTTTGGTAACATGTCCAAAGACTGCACTATATACCCTATCGACGGACCTAAAATTGGTCATCGCAGCATGATGTAGGTGCACACAATTACTAGACCGATGATGGATCGGCCTTAAGACATACCTAACATCAGTCTCAAAGCACGCTCAGATGGGCTTTTATGTTGACCATAATAATGCGATAAACTTACATGTCACACATCAATTGTATAAATAGGTATTACAAGTTAAGCGTATGTTATTGAAACATGGACTTCAAATCCGGACCACGAATTGGAAGACCCTACTTTAGGGGACAAAATGAACTTTGTTGATTGTAAGCGGCTTTCCTTTAGTTAGTTACATATTTTGGGCATTTCTGTTCCTAGTCAACATCATACCGAAGATATATTGGCAAACAGTCTATTGATACTCTGAAATGACGTTCATTGGAAAGTAAGCACTAGATAATCTAAGGATAGGATTGAACTTACCTCCTTCAAAGCAACAGAACTTACCTCCTTCAAAGCAAAGTTAACTTCTCCTCACCGATGGCATTAACTAGACAAATAGTTCTTGCTATGTAGCGGACTTCATTAAGTTTGAGTCCCCAGACAAAAAAAAACGAAATTGCCTGCTCCTGGTCTGGTTGCAGATTAACCCCTTCCAATAGCTGTTGCTTTGAGACCAAAGAAAGGTCAGTCTTTGGAAAGACTCAGTTGACTTGAATGATATGATTGGAGAAAATTCCATCGTCCGTTCGTATGACCCATTTGTATTATTAGCCATTGGAACAAGTTGTTCAGCTGTACAGCGCTTATGAATCCAATGTCAGAAGAGCAAAGTAACTTCAACACAGCTTTAATACATTTCCTTCTCCGTTGAATAAAATTAATTGTTCTGCCTAATTGCTTGTGACAATCAAGATGACTCATTCAAACTGAGTATCACTCTTCGAGTACCAATAAGAACGGCCACAATTAAATATTTTTCTGAATTGACTTTCATACATGTGCCATGGTAATAAATATTAATGCGCAGTCACATCAATTTATTAATGAATGCCGGACTTGTTTCCAGGTCGACGACTATATGCGCTTATCCTCTTCCCCCACCCGTGCATGAGTATGTACATAAATTGAACCCGTTCCATAAATGATTACATCATATCTATTTCAGTTAAGTAAAGACGAAAGCAAAGAGGATACAAACTGAAAGGGAGTAGAAGAAGAAAAAGCGCAAGGACATTTATCGTACTAACCGACGCGACGACGTTTCGTCGTCAGTAGTGAAAGATTGAAAGAAGGACGATCCGTTTCAGTTGCAGATAAATAGATGGTGCACCACCTCCTAGACCCCTCATGAATATTTCATGAGAACAAGGTTATTTGACCCGTTTCGTTGCCTATTTCTTGTCTCTACATGCACCAGTTCGCCACATTGTAACATCTAAGGTTGGGAATGAGAGATGAAAAAAAAAAGGAAAAACAAAAAGAACTACAAAGAGAATAAGAACTGTGTCCTCCTCTGCATGGTACGAATATTCAATTCAATGTTGTCAGAGAAATTCTCCGAGGGTAAGGTGTCCTTCGTCTGAATCTATTTCTTTATCATTTTACCAATTTGAGACTAAGGGAGTGGATGCACACACTATCATACACAAGAATACATTTTCATACGAAACGTGAGCTTTAAGGAGTGGTAACAACAGAAAACAATATGAAGGCGTAACAAAACAAAATTAATTTCTATTACATAGTGGACAAGAAGCCCAACGCATATCGATAAAATGATTCAGACTACTTCGTAAACTACGGCACCAGAATATTAAGTCTGCATTAATATACTATTCTACATACTTATGTACATTGCTTTGGGAACGGCGTACATATGTGGATGTCTGAATGTTTCTGGAAAATAAAGCCGCCTCAGGGATAAAACATACGAATTTACCCGTGCCACTTCTTCATTAGTTTTGACAGTCACTCTTGCCTAAAGACTTTAACAAAACTTGTCTGAATGTGTCAGTTGAAAACACGGTGGCCTAGCAAAAAACATGGTTTGGGATGTTCACCGTATAGCTTATGGGAGCAAATATTTTCATATTTACAGCGGTCAACGTCAACACATTTTCAGCAACACAATGAACTGTGTGTTCAACTCCCCGACAATGGGTGGATGTCATTTTTAGCGAATGAAACAATGCGAATCAATCTCTTACAGGAAATATTGTACTACTTTGCTTGAGGCACCAAAATGTTCTAGGTACATAGTAAAGAGTTATCGCTCTTTCGACGGTCGTATTGTTGTTCTGTGTGACCACTTGTCGCACGACTTCAGAACATTTTGTTCACTTTTATCTGTGATGTCGACGAGTGAACGCAGCTGAGCAAAACAACGAAAATTATGTGCAGTTCAGATAAAGAGTTTTGATTTGATTTCAGTAGACATGAACTGATCATTATTGATTAATCAATCACCTAGTCACTACTCACAGCGATGTTTCTTCTTCGAAGTTCAATAAAGAATTAATGTGTACGAATTTGTGTTACGTGTGTGCTGGAAAGGGAAACCAGGCACGAATACGATAACTTTGGCGCCAGATTTATAACGATTTTTAAAAAATGGTCTATCACGTCCCGTCCAGAACTCATAGACAGATTTGGAAAAAAGTACTTAAAATGGAAAAAAGTTATATAAACTTTAGTTTACATGCAAATATGTCAAAAACCATTGACGTAAATAATTTAATTTAAGTTTATGATTAAAGAACAGGTTTCTGGCTTTCAAAACTTCAAACGCACTTCATTCTAATTGTTGCCGTTATTTCTTAATGTTTTTTCTCCATTTTAAGTATTTTTTTTTCAAATTTTGCTCATAGCTCTTTAAAGGGTGTGGTGAACACTGCCCACCCCCTTACAAAGTATAAAATTTCAAACCCGAAAACATCTACCGCTACCGCATCTAAGATAAGATAGATATTTTCAAATCTTCAAATTCCTTTAATTATAATAAAATAACCAGAAAACAACTTTCTTCTAATGTCTTACGATATCCTCAAAAATATTTGAAAATAATGTCCAATTTTCAAACGGGTACGATAGACACAAAAATATACAAAAAATGCATGTCTAAGCTGACATGCACATCATGTCGATGAATTTCGATTTACGACAAGCCATGAGCTCTGTTAAAAAGTTGGGCATGGGATTTGATGTGTGCAATGAACACGCGCTTTTTTCTAATGTCGCTGTAGGTGAAGAGAGTTTAAGTAGAAGTGTTAGTGAATTTCGTTGTGCCACCATATTTAGTGAGATCTAATTTTTTGGTGTTGACTCTTCGGAACCCAATTTAAAATGGAATTATATGGCATAATTTGTCGATGAAAAAAGAGAGCATATAGTGGCTGTTCAGAATGTGGATATGTCGTGGACATCGCCATGTCCAGTGCAGAGGGTGTGTTAAACTGAGATCAAATTTTTGGTTTAGTTCGTCCGATTTTACAGTGAAATCTGAATTTCAAATATGCGTGTATTTACTAGAACTCATATATTTTTCGATGTATTTGCTTTCCTTTGTAGTTTTAAATCACCTTTGGAGCAGTCCTTCGGAACTCTTGTAGCGTGTGTTTACTACTATCGGAAAACGAATATTTTTTATAATCAAACATCACAAATCACGTTAGGGAATTCCAATCCTACCTCCAGAGAAAGAAAAAATAATTAAAATAAAAATAGAAAGAGGTTAGGTTAGGTAGTTCGGCTGCCAGGGAAATCGCCAGCACACTTAGACAGAAATAGAAATAGAGCTTAACGAACTAGTCGCTGTACAAAAAAAAAGGAACAAATAACTGTTTATCAAATGAAAGCTGCGGTGTGGGAATCCATTACAAATGATTTCAATTCAAGGAAAGGATCCACTTCAATTTTTGTGAATTAAAGAAATTACAAGAAAAATAAAACTGTTTAATTGAAGCAAATTATATTAAATTTTAAGCGGATTAAAATTAAAATATATCATAATTCGTGCAACAGAAAGGGAACTCAAATTCAGAAAAAAAACATTTGCCGTCGCTTGCAGTTATTCACTGAATTTATTTATGCCTATCACTTTGCAAAGCACATTCATATGCCTATGAAATCACCACCAGTGAATAGCACTTTTTTGACGTCATAAATCACTACTAACCCAACCCACCGTGCAAATCTACTCAAAATTAAATGTTCACACTTCGGTAAAAAAAATGAAATGAACAAACAGCGAACTCAAAACCGATACTCACCATATATTTATCGATTTTAGAAGGTCATCCACCGAAGCCCTTGGTAAATCGAATCGAATCGAGTTTTTTTGCTGAAAAATAAAGGGTAAAACGATGATGAGTGCGTTTCCACTGTTGGGTGGCTATTATAATCTAGTGCTCGGACAGATACTGCCTTACAGCAACTGTCAGAATTGTGGTGTGCAACTGTCAATGGTCACAAGGATAATGCAAAAAATTTCTATTTTTTAGATGTTTGTAAAAGTTGTAATACAAACATACAAAACTTTGTTTTAATGCCAAAATTGTTGCTTTCTTACTATCAAATTGTGAATAGCCATGAGTTAGAAGGAATAAAAAGAAAATAATGGCAATATTTATAACTACAAAGTCTCCTTAACTAATTTCTGACAAGAAACCACAAGAAGAAGAAATATCACTTGCTTGCGGTCACATAGAACATCGCATGAGGAAAGATAACTTTTGATGCCTCTGACGAGCATGATGAACGAACTGACTTAGAGCCGATATATAGCTTAGACGTACAGTGTACACATCCATCGCCAAATTATCTCGGGAAACCTTTGTCAACGGGTACAATGTACTTCGTTTTCTCAAGAACAAACTAATTAATTTTGCGTGCACTCGTTCAGTGACGGGTGTTCTTTGCAAAGATCCTGTGCTATTCCAAGGATTTTCCGAAAGGAATGTGTGTACTTATCTTTGAACGAATGCTTGTTCACAGTTCCCATTTTGAATTTGCATATTAACTGTGCACATCATGACAATGTGTTCTTATCTTTAGAAATACTAAAAAGGTAATAAGTAGAGAGGAAAATATGTTTCTTGTACCAGAAACGCATATGCGATTTCTTATTCGAAAGAGCATGAGGTTGAAAATATTTTCATTTTTTTAATGGTCGTGTGAAACTTGAGATTTCGTTTCGTGACCTCGTTAACAAAGAGTCGCTACTCGTTCTATTTCGCGATTTCTCCGTACTTTTAGCACCGCTCTCACCAATCTGGGAATATGCATGTATGGACGTATCCCCTCCATCAACGATTCGGACGGTTTCTGAGAATTTCGACTGGTGGTCTACATGTTCACCTTTTATTCTAATGACGTGCTTGACCCATATCCATACATGGGATTTAATTATGCTGATAATGCGAGGTTCTATGGTCCTTCATGTCCCGTCCATGATTTCCCCATTCATCTGCCATTTCATCTTCTATTATGATTTATTTTTTTAAACAACATTTTTTTGTTCGTGTTTTCAAGTACGCGGAATATGCTTTCCGGTGTTCCACCGAACGGCCATGTTTCACATCCGTGCAGGAACAATAGCAGGACTTCCGTCTTATTTGTATGTACGTTAATTTTAATAATTCATTTATCGCGTAGGCCTTATTTCATTCAGTCCGGATCTTATTTCTATTGTTTCATTTTGTGATTGAAAAGAAAACTGCATATTGCTATTACTAAGGACTTATCATTCGAATACAACTCTAGAAGCAACTTCAATTCCCACCAATTCAGCAATATATAAAGCGACCAACCGTAAAACTAAAAGACATTTTGATAGACGTGTATTTATGAATGAAGCACGTAATCGTTCCCACTGATATGGGTAATCTTAAAATAATTACTGGTGTAATGCACCATTGTTTCTTGAAATTATTTTGTTGATTTCGCACGATGTTCCGTTCCAGTTCCACGGGTAATGAAAACATTCTATTAAATGCACGCAAGGCGTTAGCTCGAGACGAAACGAAGCCAACCGAAGGGAACGACGGCGCTTTTTTTCCAGATTCACTATCAACTGGCGACCAACGTATAAACTCCATTACGTTGGCAATTTGAAAGTAATTTTAACTCGGGCGTTATTATTTTGTTCCGTGTTTTCTTTTGTGCCAACTTTATTTTCTTATTGTCCTTTTGTTGCTACTGCGGACCAGTTTCAGCTGAAGACGTAATATTAACTTGTTTCCGGAGATTTTCTTCTGTTTTTTTTCCCCGGAATTGAAGTCACGAAAGGGCAAAGTCAACAAAGCTCACCGGGATGTTCAAAAGTATGAAACATGTTACGATTAGCGAAGCGAGATGACTGCAAACGAAAAAAGCACATTTTTTGTAATTTTTAAAAGCATTACGCTCGTTGGATATTATATTTTGAAATAAATACTTTTAATTCTGTTTTCAAGCATGTAGAAAAAGATTCTACAAAATATTTGTTGAACCGGAAATGAAAATACTCAAGCGAATAACGTCCAGCAGCAGCGGACGGCAACGATTAAGGTGGAACAAGTAAATTTTACGGTAGCTCAACCAACTATAATTAACTGGTCACAGCCAGTATGGTTGAGGCACATGTTTACCTGGACACTAGTGTCATCCATGAAGAATATTATATCTACCATACTATGTGGTTCAAAAATTAATGGTAATGCATTTTCACGTGTGATCCTACTCTGGTGACATGGACTAATGGATTCATATGAAAAGTGGTTAAAAAATTCGAGCGAAACTTTTTTATTCGATTTATTCACCCGATGGATGCCACTATGAATAGATTTACCTCCCTATAAGGAAATATAAAAAGATATTCAGAATTAAGACCGTTCGATGAAAGTGATGTAGATAAACTTTTAGCTTCCCAATCAAAAGAAAGAGATCTAGTACAACCCAGCCCAAATATCTCGACTTATCGCACAAGGGAAAATAATTTACACCCTTTCTTTTCTGTAGAGGATGATTTTTTATTTTGCAACAATATTTCTGGTTTAGGGGCTGCAATGGGATATAAATCTAAACTCAAATGAGTTGCGTTTATTTATAGACTCATCGAAACGATGTCCTAAATGTTTACTTCTGAATAATTACAATATAATAACTGAATAAAATCTTTGCCTGTAGCACATTGAACCAAAGTTAAAAATGAATACCCAACGATATCCTTAATTTTGAAGAAATATTATAATGGATAACTGAGGGAGCCAGAGAAGTTCTAGCAAGTTTTAGTTTGAATTGAGGTTGTTTTGCAGTGTTGACTGGGATGATAAGAAGTGGGAACTTAGAAGTTACTGCAGGTTGGGACAGGTTGGAGGGGGTTCCCTTTCCAACATTTACTCGTAAGTGAACACATTGTGACCAAGGCGGAGCCCGTTTAAAATTTTGGTTGAGTTTGAAATTGGTTCAGCTATTTGGAATCAAGTAGCTGCCGGTTTGGCATTCTTGATTTGTGTATCTCTTTAGATCGATGCGAGAGAATGTGTTGAAAGAGAAAGTTGATGCCTTTAGCTTAGAGTTTACAGCAGCATCAGCATATTACCTATAACTATTACATGACCTGGTGTGTATATTAGCGTATATTTGTTTAGGACATCTTGAATTTTAGATGCAGTTATTGTAGTATATGTTAAGCTTTAAAAGTCGCCTGCAATTATTTCTGTTATATAATTCAATGCCAACGTCGTACATCAATATAACTTCTCCCAACCGAAACTTCCATTTAAATACATACACCTTCATAGAAATTAAACAGGCTTACCGATAAATCTAACACGAACTTCTCTTACAATTACATGTCTGGCAATAATGTGGTAAACGTCTTCTCTGTTCTTGAGGTTCCAAGTATCACACAAAATAGGTTGGTTAGGGCGATGAGGAATATAGTTGTCGCCTCTTACTTTAAATATCATACGCATCATTGAAAGCGGCAGTCGGTATAAGAACTAAGAGCTCTCTTGCAAGTTGTACTAGAGCTGGCTATAGATAAACCCATATCTACTGCAAGAACTAAGCTTTCATAACATAACCGCAGTAAGCTGAATGACTTAGACCATCCAATATTTTTCCAAATAAGGTTCTTAAGACAGCGGGGCTGATGTCCAGTTTAATTTGTACTCTTTGTGTGCATGTGCATACTTCCCCACTATTTGACGAGATTGCCTCATAAAATTGGCATCGACTTGAGGACCATATTGGGGAGTTTTTCTTCAACCATCTTTAGCAGCTTCAATATATATTCGAAGTGGATCTGTAACGCTTTCAGATGAACCATGTAATTTGCAGTACTTGCCGGCAACCGAAAAAACCGCTAAGAAACTGCTCTACAAAATCGAATTGCCAGTAACTTTGCGCTGTGGTCTACAAACCTATTCTCCATGCAACGTCCCCAGAATGAAGAAATAGCTTTTTTAGCCTCAGAGCACGACACGGAGGTAGATTCTTGCACAATTTCCTAATTCTGCCCTCTGCAAATACAACCTCCATCTCTGAAAAATAATAATTTTTGACATTCCAAGATTCACAGTCAGGTTCCAACACAGCAGCTTTCTAGACGGTTGATCATCCACTGCATTCTCTCAACTGAGTTCGATAGAAAAACAATGCCATAGGCAAAAATTAGGCCCGGTATCCACAAACCTCCGTCGTGCCTGAGTCGATTCGAATATTCAAGGCGGCTTTTCCAAAGAACTTTCCCATTTGCCTTTTGTTTGAGAACACTTTTAGGCGGCTTGTAGAATAGCTATTACTTCTGTCGTATGTTTGGGGGCAAAATTCGGTAAGATATCTTGCGTTATAATCGAGCTGTCTTGCTTTACGACTGCATAGGTCGAGTTAATATATGTTTTTGACCAATCTGTGTATAAGAAATTTCAACCGTTACATCTCCGAATGAGAAGAACAGAGTCCTTGGTGAATGTGTAGTTTCGATATTTTGTTTACTACAAACATAAGCGTTTAAACAGAATTTAAACTTAAGAATGGCTAAATGAACGCAACTGATTGTTGTGAAGAAAACCTTTGAAACGCACAGTTTACTAACATGAACCGATAGAAAATTTCGTATTTCCATTAATTGTTCTTCAAAAATATGTCAAACCTCTAAAGGCTTACTCATAAAAATATGAAAATGAATATACATTTCCAGGAATTACTCTCTGCATAGTAATATGAAGAATTTTGATTTCCACGAATGCGGTTTGTTTTGCTCTCGAATATTAAATCTTGTTTCTTGGTAGCAATGATCTATAAATAGGCTCCCATGGGTGCACCCTTTGGCACGTACAAGCGTTAATAAAAAATATCTTAACAATTGGAATTCATGCGGCGTCTTTGTCTAGCCTCTTTCCGACGTTTCTGATTGATCTACACAGACGTTGCACTATGCCTGTGCGATTACTCGTTACCACGACGACCACTTTTGCCCATTTATTAATCAATAATCAAAACTTTGTGTTGAACTAAAAAGTTGCATCTACATATTTCAAGTTTTTTTTTTTTTTTGAAAGTTTGTTTTATTTGAGGGTTGCAGGAATTTTGCAAAGAGTGAAATTCGAGTGAAAATATATTTGAATGCAGCTCCATCATGAAGGCTAATTAATGAATTACTAAAAGGCTGCCGACATTTTTCTTCTTTGTGTTTGTGGTTTGACTGCGAAAGGGTTTTTCTGAACTCATAATGAAGTGGGAATTAACTTTTTCAGTCAATCACTGTAAAAACATTTGTCAATCAATGTCAGTAGTGAAAAGCATAATCGATTTTAAACCAAATTCGATATTTTTCTGTTCATTTTTATTCACTATAATCGACTATCATAAACTATAACTTTGTGACTCAGTGCGGTACCGTCTCCTAATGATTTTGGCATCAAACTAACATAACCTTCCGCTAACTAATAAAGGCCATTGATCATCCTATTCTATAGCACAGGCGTATAGACAATTTCAAAATAATACTTATAGTACAGTCGAATCCCGATAATTCGAAAGGACAAGGGAACGGCATTTTTACGAGTTACCGTAGGGTACGAATTATCGAGATTTCGATTTATCGAGCTGGACAACATAAAAATACGAATTAAAGGGGACTTAAAATTTCATATGATTTTTCAATACATATTGTTTAATTTTATCAAAACTAAGAGCTCAATTCACATACATTAATGTAATTCCATCCTAAATGTGTACTACATACATATGCATATGCATACATTACGAATTATAAGAGGTTTAAAAAGCGAATCACGATTTATAAGAGGTTTTGCGTGCTTTTTCGAACGGAAAGGGCTATGCTTAGATGGTTTGGTAACATGGCGCGAATGTCCTCATTACCATGACTTCCGAGGCGTGCCTTGAATGCGATTCCATCAGGTAGGCGACCGCTTGGCAGACCCAGGACGAGGTGGTTGGACCAGTCCAAAAATTCGCCTGGTCGCGCTTGGCGGAGGATCGAGTGGCCTGGGGATCTGTAGTTGATCATGCGGGTCAGAAGATGATGATGATGAACAAGTTTTGTGTTCAGCAAAATGTAAGAAAACTTTACGAATTTGGGACGATTTCAAGGAACTAGCAGTTTGTTATGAATTGTGGGGATTTCGATTTATTGGGGTACGAATTATCGCTATTTGACTGTAAGTATATGGGTGGCGTTACGGCCCTTCTACGGCAGCCAATCGCATTACAGTTTACAGTTCCTTCTCGACTTCGACTATGATTACGATGATTACGATGGATATGTCAGTAAGTTCGTTTAGAGCATATTTGCCAAGGCAGTTGCAGAGTAGATGTGAGTGGTTTTCCTCTTCTTCATCATCCATGCATCTGTTACTGAAGTCGTTATATGGTAGTCCTAGTCTTGCGGCATGTCTACTCGCAGTGTCCTGTGAAGACTCCAGCTAGGTTACTCAGGTTTTTTCTCCTTAGACTGAGGACGGCCGTGGTTCTTTTTAAGTCCAATTTTGGCCATATTTGTTTCGCATGTAGCCACGTGTTAAGGTTATTCCATCTTTCACGGGTCTCGTTGATCCCTAGATCTGTGATTTTGGTGTTTTGAGTTTCCAGCTGTTTTCAATCTTTGGTCCAATGATTATCGTTCCGTTTCTGGCTAGCTCGTCTGCTTCATAGTTTCCTGGAATATTTCTATGTCCGGGAACGCAGCACACTGACGAATACTTACGATCACTTACTGACAGCTGTCAAGGCCGCGATTACTTTGATAGAGTGTAACCGCTGTAACAGAACATATAGCCCAGGTCAAGTTAAAAACCCCCCTTTTTTAAACTTCAAATCTGGGTAGAAAAAATCAATCCCAGATAGGGAGGACTGGGCAAGGGATATAGTCACAAAACCTGCCAATCTGGAAGTTTACAGAGATGGTTCCGGTCTGGCAGTATCCGCGATCTCCTTCTCTCTGTCCCTTCGACATCCTAACCGCTGCAATGTTTTCCAGGTGCAGAAGTTAAAACTATCCAGGAGGCTGACCGCTTACTGTCAAAGAATCTGATAGACGGATTATCTATAGCTGTATACATAAACAGTCAGGCGGCCATCAAGGCTCTGGACACACCATCAACTAAATCAAAGACGGTAAAACATTACCGCTTATTTCCCACGGAGATAGCGGTGAGATGCAACCTTACCCTACACTGGGTCCCTGGGCTTAGTGGTATTCCACGCAATGAAAAAGCCGACGACCTAGCTAGAACAGGGATGCCACTGCCACTGGCAATTTATTACTAGACCCCCTACCCCTCAAATCAAGTAACTGTTACTTACAGATGCCATCAATATCACCAATCGGAGATAGGTGGAACTAGACATTTGCACGACTTCTAGCCAAATATGGTATTTTATTAATCCAAAAAAGATAAGTGCACTAATAAACCTTAACAGGAATATAATCAGTAATGTCGCAGGAAATATCATAGCTCACTGGATCCTAGGCTCACACGCAAGAAGAATGGGAGATACAACGTCTTCAACAGGAGCTGCAGGGATGAGGAGGAAGTAGAAACTACGCTGCACTACCTCGGTACCTGCCAAGCCCTTGTAAGAACAAGGCGACTATTAATTCAGCATCCAAGAAGAAATGTCAAACATAAAAATTCAGAATACATAAATTGGTTATAACCCAGTAACCCAATCTCTGAAGAGACCATTTGGATACCAGCAGGTACGTCTTAGGTATCAGTTAGTTACCCTGGTTGACGAAATATCGCTGAATCAATTACCGGTTAGTGAAGAGCTGTGCCAATCGCTCTTACCTAACCTAACCTAACCTTGGCTAAACTGATGGATTGTTGACGGTCCCAGATCTCATAAGTTCCTCCATTACCAATGATAAGCCACATCCATCAATTTATCCTTTTATCCATGCATCAACCATGGTCAGCTGATGCCAAGAGTATGAAATGAAGGACTATTTGAAATGAATGCATTCAATACCCCTCCATCATGAATGCGTCGAGCCGTGAACCATTTAAAACTGTGTACTATTCTGCATGTAGGTAGAATAAGAACATTGGACCTTTTACTACCTAATATCCGCAAGACAGTCACCATAAGAAGGAGTATTTCATTTCACATAGACGTGCATTAAGAACTCATAACCTTAAAGAAAAAGAAATGCTCTCTAAGATAATATGAGCACTCATGCCATTTTCGAAAGGAAAGAACATTAACCTGAAAAGCCATTTACACAGCAATTTCTAGGCTTTCAGAATTAGCTGGTTGCAACCATTTATCAAATTTCTCAATGGAGACACAGTGCCTTTACCAGCAGGATACTTAAGGATCTGGAATTTCCCCATAAATTGTATCATATACACATTCATGTATTCATGTGGAAATGTGGTCAATGCCGTTGGAATATGGGTCGCTTTTATAGCGCAGCACGTAATACTTTTCGCCTATCAAATGAGTTACCGCTCTAACCACCACCGTCATGAAGATCAAGAGGTGAGAATAAGCGGCAAAGCGCACAAGTGCAAAGAGCAGCCTCGGTAATTTTGTTTCTTTCTGATTTGATTCCGTATTCGTATTCCAATATGAAGATTAATCTGCATTCATCAGCTGGCTTCTTTTGATTTCTTTCGGTGCGGGATTATAACTGTGCGAGGGGGCGGATCTGACGCAATGAATTTAATTTCTTCTTGTGCGAAGATATTTTATGTTTACGATTCCGAAGTAATTTCGTTTTTGGATTTATATTCAATCTGTGCTTGGGAAAAATAAGCGTTAAAAATTGTCTAGAGGATGAAACTCGGGGGGAATCACTGGACATAGAGGCTCGTGGGTGGGCTCCTGGCGATTGAAGTCGTAAAGTTTTAAATCACTTTTGTTTTGTGTGCTATTCTAATGGAATTTCGGAACGCGAATATAAAAAAATATGCATTCATAACGCGTAAATATATGGAATAAGCAAAATATTTAAATTATGATAACGCAGCGACTAAATATTGGAAACATTACTTTTTAATAGAACTGTTATTCTTAAGTAAATATGTAAAAATAAAATAAAAGCATTTACTCACATACGATAATTCGGTGACTTTGATACTTGAAGGCGTTAAGATCGCGTGGACAACTTTCTGTTTACATTTTAAGGAATGAACAAAAGAAAATCGTATTTATATTATGTATATTTGTAGACGAACTATAAAGGAGTTAATAGAATCACCCCACAGGGAGATGTTCTATCATCGCTTCTTTGGAATGTAGCAGTAAACGAGCTGTTATAAATACTGGGCCTTTGCCTATGCGGATGATATTGCAATAGCGGCAGCTAGCATTCTAAGATAGATGAACGTCTACGAAAAAATAGGGTTGCAATTGACTTTTAATTTAAACCCGTCACATCGGAAATGAAACTGACTGTTTTCTTTACAAGTACAGCCATGAATTCTAATGGAGATGTGGCGTAAGAGAGGCCCCAAGCCCCCCAATATGATACAGGATATTAAGGCAAACGGAATAAAGTCTTAGAGTAAAATCCTGTGTTTGTGTTTAAAGAAATGTCTGTTTATTTGTTTGAAAAGTAGTGGATGGCACAGTTGGTTGGGAGCCTGCTCTTGGTTCTGATTCCAACGAAAGCAACGCTTTTATCCGGTTTTCAAATCTGGTCCAGCCATCATTTGCTGTTGGGATCAAATTATCGACACTATCACTGGAGTTGTCGATCAGTGATAGTAGTCTGACTATAGGTATCATAAGTTTGCTGGTGATTTCACTGACAGCTCATTTACCTACCTACCTAGGTTGCTGCTGGTAGTACAATGAACTCAGTTTTGTTTTTTCAGCGCCAAAAAATACATCAGACAAAAACAAATATACTGTGTTTTCTTTTTGATATGTTCTTGGGATGCACTCACAACTACCGCCCGATGTGATTTTAATATGAATTTGAGTATACAGCGGCAACTACGTACCACCCCCAAAAAAATAATACTGTCATTTCCGAGGCTGGAGGCATACATAAGCTGCCTTCAGAAATCCCCAATCAGGTGCTTCGATACCACATATTATCTCTAATGACTTTAATTTTTCGGATAATAATAAACCCCCATCACAATAAAATTTTGCACTCATGAATGTTCGTTTTTTTTTCTCTTTTTAGATTAAACTTTCCATCGCCAGAAGATAAAAGAAACCACAAGCCACCCAACCGCATGCAACAAAATGAATAATATTGCAATTGCTCCGTCGACCCCTTAAGCCCTTCACAAGTACCCTGAGTGCCGCATTGTTAAGAGGCAACTTCAGCGCAATCGTTGAAACCATAAAATACGACGATGAATCCATACCTTAGTTCTGGGAGGTAGACCATTCCAAACTATAAGTGTGGGTTGCACTTGTCGCTGCCACGGCTGTCACAGATTTTTATTTTGGTTTTTTTGTTGGTCATAACACCACCTAATTGGGTGCCCCTTGCACGTGCTTTTGCCTGGGAACTGGATGAACTTTATCACTTAAACAGAATCCCATCATAATCCAAGTCCAGTAAGAGTGGGCGAATTAAATGGATTTAGTCGCATCGGATGAAAAACCGCACACTTGTATGAAATTTTAATGAATGTCCTCCTTTGCTGAAGTGAAAGAGGCAAAAGTGGCAGCATCGTGTGTGAAACCGAGAAAGTCGACCACGGCGACGACAACAACGCCGACGCTAAATCATTTAGAAAAGCAGCATCATAGCGAAGCTTCGCTGCAAAAGCAAACAAAGGGCAAAGACGAGGACGACGACGGTGAGGACACCGTCATAGGACGACATTCTAATCACAACAGACTTTTCGCAAAGGGAGCAGAATTGAATTGCCCTTCCTGGCGAACGATTCACCATAATGGTTATGGTCGTAGTATACTTTTATCTACTTGCTTCACCGTACATTGTAAAATGCGTTGGTGGCGGTAGCAGCAGCGGCAGCAGCAGTGTCATGAGTGGGACTGTCAGTCTTAACGCTGGCATTGGTTCCGGCTCAAATAGTTTAAGTAGTAATAGTCCAGGTGTCAGCAACGGCGGGGGTAGCAATAGCGGTAGCAATAGCAACATAGCCGATAGTGATTCAAGTGGCGTCGGAAGTGTGGGCAGCAGCAGCAGCGGCAGCAGTAGTGGCGGCAGCAGTCGTAACAGTGGTGACGGTGGTAGAAGTCGAGTTAGTAATGACCAGCAATTACCCCCCACATTATCATCTCGGATTGTGCACACTCGAAACGGTGCCATATCGGGTGTGATTGTCCAACTCGAGGGTCGACATTTGGATCCAGTGGAATCATACCGGGGGATACCGTATGCCTCACCCCCCATGGGAAATTTACGCTTCATGCCACCGGTATCTGCGGCGATGTGGTCTGGCGTAAAAAAGGCTGACAGGTAATTGTGTTTTAAAGCTCGGTTTTTATGGTTTGCTATTAAGTTGCTGCATATTCTCTTTGTCGTTGCTAATGCAAAGTTTGAGGTTCAATATGAATTTCGTTATCAGTGGCGCAGATGTCCTTAGAATGGAGATGGACGTAATAATATGCTTTGTTAAACAGCTGATAGAAGTTATGCGGTGAGCTGGTACTGCCATGTATAATTACACGCATTTGGCAAATGCAATATTATATAATGATTAAGTTTGATTCTGAGAGCTTCTGAGGAATTTATGAATTACGATTGTTGACTGTGAAATTCGGTGAAATACCGCGTTTCTGAGACCGTTTGTTTTAGGCGAAGCCATATTTTAAAGCTGTGTCTAAAGCCACTAACATCATTAAAGTCTTGAGAGCTTAATGGATATGTACGAGGATAGTTTGATAATTCAGTGAGTTTTGGAGAAGATTTTTTTTTCGGCAACATCTTTCGGGGTGGACCAGGGTCTCAGCGAACAAGCATATCCACCTTTCACGATATCTCGCCAGCAGCCTCCAATTTTTTACGCCAAGGCTGAGGTCTTTTGTGTGTGTCATAGGCTTTTGGGCGTCCTCTATTGCGTTGTCCCACTGGTGTGGACTGTGGTGTCGAAATCTCTTTGTATGACTGCTATCTAAATAGACGCTTGTCGCTGTACAGTTCGTGGTAGAATCTTCTTCTTCAAATACAATCAACGCAGACAGGATCAAAAATCGCAACCATAATGTTTCTCTCGAAATGTCCAAAGACTTCTTTATCTACTCTTGAGATTGCCCATGTTTCCACGCCATCGAGTAGGAGACAATTAAGGTGTTATATAGACTCAGCTAGGTCCATCAAGGCCAGGGGTCTGCTCCTCTACCTCCTGAGCGCAAAGAAACAGCGATTGGGAAGAATATTTTAATAAAAGAATATTAGTTCTAACATACTCGTAAATATCGTCCAAGTATGATAAGGCTTATTAATAGTCTGTGCAATCAGTCAGTCTTCTGTCTTGCGGGTTAGGCAATGGGCAATACCTTTTAGTCAACATGAAATCCAGACAACTGCTTAAAGCTTAGAAATTCTATATACTAGCTAATTCGTATACAAATTCTCCTCTGTTTTATTTCAGATTTATCACTTTCATTCATTGTCTACCGAAGGCAGTATATACTATATAAAGGATCTTCCAATAGAGACTTCTGAACCTTGACAGCTAATAGCGGCTACATTGTTGAAGCAACATCTGTCAAATTGGCTGCCATTTATTCAGTCTGTCTTGCCAATTCACCATGGACAGACATAACGTTCAACAACACGTCCAATTGTGAATGATTACTATTCTCTTTCACTGAATTGGATGATATGGACGCCAACAACATGTGGTTTCAACAGAAAGACGCTACGTGTCACATAGCCCACGCCACATTAGATATTCTGCACGCGCGATTCGAGGGCATGGTCATCTCACGTGGAGGTAATGTGAACTGGCCACCGAGATGGTGCGATTTGACCCCGTTGGACTGTTTCTTGTGGGAGTCTCTGAAGTCGTAGGTCTATGCAAATAAGCCACAAACCACAGCGGTTCTAAAAGCCAACATAGCCCATGCCATTTACCATCAACAATAATGATTATATGGACATTTCGGAAGCGCGCCACCGAGAGAAGCCGCGGTGGACATTTGAACGACGTTACATTCCATACAACCGATAGGCCTTTCAACAGAATAAAAAATTTCGATAATATCACACACTTTGTTTTATTTAAATTTAAAGATAGGAAGCGCTTAATGACATTCCCTTTATTAGTTGACTTTCGCACATTACTCTTACCATAATCCGGAACATTCTAGTGAGTTTAATCAATTTCCCATGTAGAACCTCTGTGAGGGAGACTGACAAAAAGGCTACGAATAAATGGCCGAAATAATTCCTCTGGAAGTTCTTTATCCTTACATCGTAATATGTTATTTTAATTAGCATATAAGCAGGATTATGAGTTCTGCTGTCTGCCTTCGTTCTCATCCATGTACGCATGTAATGTGTTTCGCGAATATTTCACTTCAAATTAACGGACTTATTTTCATAAATACAGATGCAAATTGTTAAATCATTGACTAATGAATTACGTCCAGTTCGAGTTAAAACGCACACAGCAGCAGTTCCCATGCAAGCATAAATTTGTTTTTACTATCTCAAGGGTGATTCAATTTTCCACTCAGCCGCCATAACTCGATACACAATAAACGACATTTTGCAGTTTACACCTCCTCACACCCCGTCAATCAGCAGATCAGAAGCAGAGTGGGGAAGAAAAAGAAAAAAAAATGTTCCCAAAGGATATTTTTAATTACTTTCACCTCCAAGCGCTCATTACACTTGCCACCTGATGTGCGCGACCTGAAATTAATTTAACCACCACTTGGGACACCTGATAACATGATCGATATCCCCCTTTTTTTTGTGGCGCCACAACATCCTGCTCGGGAGTAAACCTTACATAAATTGGGAATTCATGCAAACCTGCGCAAGTGCTCATGTACGGGTTGTACATATTTATTTGTTGTGTTTACATACATTTTTTTCCCACCCACACACTGAGGACTGATAGAATATAAAATTAACTGCTTTCATCGACTCATCACACCCCTTTTCAAAGGACATTATTTCTATATTGGCTGTTCCATGTTTATTTAGGTAGAACGTGAATGCGCATCACCAGGCGAAATATACTAATTTAGATTTAACACTCTCTCCACCCCAGGAAATAAACAGAAATACGGTCTTCGTACATTCAAGGACGCCTTAAAAAGAATTATATCTTCAATGTCTGGGCCTGGGGCAAAAATAAACGTAACCTAGACCGACTGCTACCGAAAATAATGCTTATTCTCTTAATTAAACGGATAAGAAATAAATAAAAAGAAGAAAAAATGCGCAGGCATTAGTTTATGTGAATCTACATAGATTTGTGCTGTTGTGCATATACAACTTGAATGTTTCCATAGACGGGACGGGGAGACGGCAATTTGCAGCCACTGTGAAATAAAAATGAAATAAACTTGTTTCGCGTCTTACCGCCCACTTTTATTTAATGTGTTTCAAAGGCGGCGGAACACGTAACCACTAGACCATCGTTAACGTGGTTGCTTTCCGTTTTAAGTGATTCTTCATCATCCTCGGCTAGGCGTCTGCGTTGAAGTTGGGTTATTCTCTGTCCATATCCTTAATTCTATTGCTGTTCTCGTCAACGCTACTTATGTTCGTGTAATCGTTCGTTTTTTTCTTCCTTCAGTAAAGGCAGAAGAAAAAAATAGGACATTTTTATCGAATTCAGCGCCCATTTGCTTACAGTACACATCACCGCATGCATAACACTGCCGGAAGCTTATTGAGAGTTAAATGTATTTGTTATCCGGCTGCTAACCGACGGCAGACCTAAGAACTTGAATACAGAGCAACTAAGTTGCGCTACCGCGCCACGGAGCGAGGGCCGAAGAATTAATGGATGTCAGAAGAAGGTGGAAGGAAAAACGAATTATTTTCTAGGATATTAAATATAATTACGAAATTCACGTGTTTGCACTTCAAATTGATGTTGGGATTTGTGAAATTGAAATGATTACATTTTTATTTCCTCCTGGATTATTGTATTAAGTTTGAAAAAAACGCACATATAAAAGCAGTTTTCATGTTTTTTATGTGAGGGACACGAGGATTGATGTAGAAAAAGCCATCGGGATATGGTACATGCCCATAAAGCTATGACGTACTGAAATGCGATCTTCTTACATTAGTGTGTTTCAGTGTGAACCAACCCTTAGGCACCCATTAAGGCCAAATCGCAATAGCGCGTTCGGTCGGTCTTTCATAGGCGTTGGCACGCGTTTTATCGAGTTTACGAGAATGTAATGTCAAAACGCGATACACTCAGTTTTCTATATCGAAATAAAACCCGCGCGTTTGACACTTGACAAATGTCCTGAAGCACAATTTACAAGAAAAAAATATGCAATTACAGTAAACGCTCTTTAATTCAAAACATAAAGTATTTTTTCGAAATTAAAGAGATTTTTGCGAACAAATGAGATTCGGTTTTCAATTTTGCACTTAAAACATAAATTAAATTAGTTAAAATTAAACAACGCAGAAATTGAACACGTATAGGTAGCAAATAGAACTCAAATATATAGAAGTCTGAACAAGTCATCAAAATATCTATTGGAGGAGTTCCTGCTATTCACATTTAGAAGTCGGGAAAAATCCATAAAAATAGTTGTAGTGGGGGAATCCCGGAAGTCCACTTTTATATGTTGTTTCGTCTACTAAAACAATTTTTCGTTTTAAGTTGTTGCATTTTAGCATCAATAGGAACATCAAAGGACCTTCCCCCACCATTCCGAATTACCGAGCTTTTACTGTACTACAAATAAAATCCTTAAAAAAATGAATCGCCTACTCAAATAGTTAAAAGTCATGAGTGAAAAAATAACCCGGGTGAGTAGAGAGTAGCTCTACGTAGAACTTTGTGCTCTGGCTGACGATATTACTGTCTGTGAAGCTTCAACGTCCGACCGCAGTATTGTGATTTATCCAATAGATTTACTTGTATCTTACTAAAAATGTTAAAGCCCGACCGCGCTATTGCGATATGGGTATTAAGCTTGAACCTTAAATTTGAAAGCAGCCTTCGCAGTTGTTATTTATATAACATTTTCATCGATGATTGGAAGTGAAAGTACTCATCGGATTATAACTGGACGTCCGTTTGTTTGTGTCGCACAATGCATCAAAACACGTCCTGCAGCGGGCTGTCGGACACACACATTTGGTTACGGTTATTGGTTATTTTGATATGGAATCATGGTAGATTGGTTTATGTGAGTCCTTGAGGTAAATGACCCCGACTCACTTAAACTAGGTTCATTCGAAGGGAGACTTGGTGTCGTGTAATGTGGAAGCAGCAGATAGGATGTGGCTACATTCCGGGACGAACGCGAGCCTGGTTTGCGCGAGTGCGAACGCTCTTTTACAAGTAAAATGGACCGCCAGATTAGCTTTTTTTCACATTAGCAGGGAATCAAGAGATGTGGTGGGAAAAAACGAGAATAAAAATATACCTTATGATAGATAGATATTCATTGTAGGAGTTTGTGCACGTAGAAACTACGCACGGTGTTCCCGCAATGGTCCACTTTGAGTAACTCGCTACGGAGTTCGACTAGCTGATGGGTAGGCTTAGAATCTATGAAGAAAATAAATGCAGTGAAACTGATACGGGTGATAAGGGACTCTATCCACATCCGAGAACAAAAATCCTGTTCAGCTGTTCAGTCACATCTCTTGCTAGTTGCTTCCAGTTGCGCATTGGATTCCGGACTTGAAATCGAAGGCGGTATTCAAGTTCGCTCTACGTGGCATAGTCACCTTGGACATTGACTATTCCTACATTTCTATGGTCATGGCGCTGGGTTGCATCTTCTTCTCCAGATCTTTGTGCCATAAGAATGTTTTGTATAAGCTTGGCAATACAAGATATGACTCGAAGGAATACAGTTTGGCAAGAGATTATCTGCGTTTGAACTCAATACTGAAGCACTTGTACCGACTAAGAAGCCGAAGTCGGCGAATTCCCTGATTAACTCAAACTTATATTCACCTCGTCGGTATTTATGACGCTTTGTTCGTTCAAGACGTTGATCTTTTCGGTACTTCCTTGTCTAAAACCATTTTTTGACATTGAAGGTGTCGATTAGTTCGTTGCAGACTAGCGAGAATATAAGAACCTCATGAGTGTGGCAGTCAAATAGGTGGTGAGTGTCGGCCTGCCCTTCTTAGGTCTTCTTCAGCATTTTGCAACCTTCCCTGGCTTAATGTCTCACTGAGTTCCTTATCTATCAGATTATGTATACATGACAGAGATTATCTATCAGATTATGTATACATGACAGAGATGATATGTATGCGATGCTTAGGAGTCTTGTCCGTCTGTTTGTGGTTCAGTCAAAGGGTCTCATCTCTTGTAAATCAGGTAAACGTCACTATGGCTCGTATGTCATGCTTTCCTCTAACCATAGCTTACAGATGAGCTGGTGCATGCACCAAACCATCTATCATCGTTTATATTGAGTGACACATTATGCCCTGACGCATGTCGCAAAATTCTCAGCAACGACCAATTGACCATTTTCGTCCCGGGAGGTTTCAATTCGAACCGTATATCCATTGGATATTTGTTTCAGTCTTAAAAAACTTTCGACCATGACTTCCGGCATTACAACTCTCCATCTCCTCAATCGCACTTATCTCGTGCTTTTTCTTTTTCCTGAGAACCCAGGTATCTTCTTTTCGCTTCTGTTCGTGAACTCCCAAACGGCTTTAATAAATTGTTGCAGCCTGTCTTGCAATAATACAACTTCGGTGCACGTACTTTCCTGCATTCGTTTCAAACCTAGCATATTAGGGGCAATTTCTTTGATAGCTTCGATTACGAGGCTTTGGGCGTATCAGCAAAGGACGCCAAAAACTAAGGTAGAGTACACAAGTGGAGAAGAACAGCAACCAACTTCGTGTGTACAATTGGAAGCAAATGGTCAGAGATCGGGGAAGCTGGATACGCTTGTTGGCTGAGGACCACGTCCCCACCCCTTGCCGTGTAGAGAATTTCCTGACATTTCAATACACAGATATTCGCTGAGTAATTATCTCCAAAAAACGCAACAGCTCAAACAGAAAGATGGCAATACGTGTATTATTTGTATCTTTGATTCCTTATCCTTATTTCCTAATCTAACCAAGCCATCGCTTAGCATTCAAAACATTTCATTAAGTTCCCTCGTACACGTGTACACGTGTGTACTCATTTCAAGGACGATGGTGGTTAAATGGCGTAACCCATTTTCTCCCTCGCAGTTAAAAGTAATTAAAAAATAATTTATTGCTCATGGGAATGTCAAATAAGAATAATCGCAAGCACAGCGAGTTTGTAATAAATATTTTATTTGAAAATCCATTCAAAATGTTTTAGGCTAATGTGTAACCTTGTGTACGTGTTACCACCTTGCACCTACATACGCAAGTATACAATATACAAAATTTGAATATGTATTTAATCCCCATTTAGAACGCTTATCCTCTTTTCGCCAAAGGTACCTTTGTGACAAAAACGTTAGGCCACACACAACGTTGCCTCGTGTCATGGGTAGACGCGGCATTGGTTTCGAACTATTCATGTGGAAAGGTTATTTTCATGCCTCAAGTGATGAAAGTAATGTGGTATATTCAACGCACAAAAACACTCTGCACGAAAGGACACTGCTGAGCCTCAAAGCTCTTCCCAGGGAGGTGTTGGGCAAATACGTGTGTATGTGCCTATGTACGAGCATATAGGTTAGTCATGCATTCAACCATACGAATTTATGTACGCTAGCAACCGACATTTAAACGTTTAGAATATAATTTTTGAGAACGATTTTTTTCACTGCATTAGTTAACTGTTTTTGGAGCGTGATGCAACTATGAGATACTGCCACTAAAATAATATAGTTCGACTTAGAGGATGTTTTTTTGTATGGGAATTTTGAGGGGAATGCAAACTGTACTATAATGCCACTGTAATATAATATACAAACTAAAATAAATTGAACATTTTCGCATCTTTTCTGCAACATCCTTCAATTGGATGGAGAAGGAATGTAGTAGTAGAGTACGTGGATGATATGGTAATCTTGATGTCAGGGAAGTTTCAAACTATGATCAGTGAGATCGTTGAATGCGCACTGAGTAAAGTAAGTGCCTGTGCTTCAAATGCCGGCATAGGTTTCAACTCAAATAAAACGAAACTGTCGCTTTGCCCAACTTCTCACTACACTGTCTGATTGATCAACCGCTCTTTCTAGTCTGGGTGATGGACATCAATACCTAATGGTCATCATCCTAGACCTTCTACCGAGAGATCTCGTAAAATCCTCTACAGACTATACGGTCCCTAAACTATCAAACGCCTTTGACATCTCCGAAAGAACGCAATGACAGAGAGTCCATGGATTTTAGCTGGCCAATACACTGATGTCTTAAGGATGATCGGCGGAGTTAGAATTCCTGAACATTTCAAATGCCTACAGACTGCCGCCCAATTTCAGAGTGTTCCAAGAGGAAGTATTCACAATCCGGGAAGCATGTCATCAAGTCAAAATACACTCAAATATCCTGCCAACACAGAATGTTGCCATGTGTATTGATAACCAAGCAGTCATCAAATCAAAAAAAAATTGCTTCTCCACTTCTTTAACCTTGTAGACGATTGCCGGGTCGTGCTAGCGTCTGTAGAAGGCCAGATTCCTTCATGAGGACAACAGAGTAACACACACGTTTTTTGCGTTGGGAAAACACAACCAAAAAACCCACCGATCTTTATAGTTCGGAAGCTCTTTATGGACCAGAGATGAAGTATTAAGGTGTACATGATTTCTGTTATGGACTAAGTACTTTTTCTCTGATATGTGTCGTCACAGTGTACGCACACGCCCACGCATGCATATACATATTCATTGTTCGCTTACAGAGGATGTGTACATCACACTACAAGCAGTCAAGGCTAGTATCTCTTCACTCTTCCTCGAAATAGCAAACCTTAGATGAAATATAGGTATCACACACAACACACATTGTCGCAGTTGCAAGAGAGGGAGACTTTAACACATTTCATTTGCAACTGCCCGGCACTTGTTAGAGCTGAACAGCTAGCGCTTGGCAGACCCTTCTTCAACTCACTTGATGAAATTTCTGCAAGCTATATTAAAGAATGTATGTCTTTTTTAAGTACCTCAGGATAGGTTTAGAGATATTTCAATAATACTCTATCCATGCAAGGTACCAGAGATACGGTAGTAAATCGGTACATAGTGCTATATAGGTTCTAACGAACTACCACTTCTACCTGGAGTACCATGATCCATCCTTAAAAAAATGTGTCGAATTTTGATATTTGTCACATCAAATTTGTTTTTAAATATAACTTTTCGGAAATGGATTGAAGTCCTGAAAGAAATAAAGCACGCCTGGATCGAGTCATTATAAAAGAAATAAATGCCCTCTGTGGGAGTTCTAACAGGTCCCGATCTGCCGAAGCTAGTTTTCGATAACTGACTGACTGATGTCATCACCAAACCAAATTGCAGAGTCTTTCCACAGTTACCTGTGGATTTTTACTTCCTCACATGCAACAATTCCGTTTGTTATCATATCCACCGTATTGTAAAATAAGCCCTATCGGGTACGCAAATGATGTGCGAACATTGGTCATCCAACAGGCGTATGTTCTACTCATTCCATGGTCAGCTGGTTTCCAATTTTGACTAAGTTGAACTTCATAATGGCGCAGATGCCAATCAAAATGCACAGTCCATGAATTGGATGATCCGATACATTGCTGAATCAATATTGCTCTTCACGGAGATGGCTTAAACCTGTCACTCGCGAAATTGAAATAATACACACAAATCTCCAGGGGGCAGTTATGGAAGCTAGGTCCAATTCGAGCGTCATGCAATTTATGTCCAACTCCTGTTAGTAAGCATTAACGAATCTTCATCCATTTGGGAAGAAAAAATAAAAAAAGGAAACGGTTTACTTCACCATTAACTACCCTTTCGAATTAACCCTAGTCACTGAACTTCAAGTGCTAATCTCAAACGAAATATTAAATGCAATTAATTTGTGTTCGTTTTTCAGTCTAGACACACGAATCTAATTTAAATCCTTTCCGTTCATTGCCTATCCAATTTGCTTTATAATTATTGAGTAAGTTTTTCTTTTGCTTCCATTGAGCAATGACTCCCGCCTTAATCCATTCGGGTTATTATCTATTTCCGACTTTCCTTTGTGCCCCGGAAATTACTTACGTAAAGTGCAGAGAAGCAGGCAGAGTAATATATTAGAGCTAATTTTTTTCTTGTTATTCGCTAAAATTTATTTATTTCTAAATTCATTACCAGCTGAACGTGCTCCTTTGCGCTTTCATTATAAATCAAATTCTCTTTCACGCACATGGAATTTCTTTTCGCACAGTTTGTCGGCCTTTTTTGAAAGGATCGTCTTCAGAATACAATTTCACAATTTTGTAAGCTGTAATTTATACCCAGAGCCGCTCATGGGTTTTTTTGTTCTGATATTTGATTCCGAAATCCAATTTAATTTGTGTTCATGAATTTTAATGTTTCCGACGACGACATTTATAATTTTAATATCTTTCCCAAATAACGGTATCTAAATAACAAATATTGGCATCAACGGCAGAGCAGAATATTTGCTTGTTGCGTGAAATATAAACGAGGATGAATTATTCAGATTTCGGAGCATAATGCGTAATAATAAATTATTGACGTTATGGCTGCTGCATCTATTGATGTTTCTATTGATTCCCTTATTCTCCCCCCATCCAAGATGATTTATTAAAGAAATTATTGCAATTCGCATAACTTGCACGATTAGCTTGTACATTGTACTTGTATTTGAAGTGTTTAGTGCTGACATGTGCATCTACAAGCGAAAATACAAAGAATACCAGTTCACATGCTGTCGATTTTGCATGTATTCTCGCGTATTTTCCCGATTGATTAGATGTATTTACATACATTTTGAAGCGGCGCCGTGAAATACAAGTTCAAGCGAATTCTCAAATATTGCGCACTGAATTTTTGGCAAGCGAGCATGCCTCACTATCTCTGCCTAGCAAGCGCTAAAAGAAGTTGGCAGTTGTAAGGATACTCATGTAATTAGTTACCTTGTCACTCGTTCGCATGAGTATTAGATATTCTCTTCAATCTCGACGCTGGTTAAGAAAATCTTCTCGAAATTATAATAAAGATAGTAGGCGGTCATTGTTGTTGGGAACGAGACTGAATTTGTTGAAAATCGTGGAGTGACCAGTGCAATACCAGTGAGTACAGTCCCTAATCGAAATGCCTTGATTCTTATGGCGGTTCTAAATGCAACCTATCTTCCGAATGTATTCAGTGGAGGAAGGTAGTGAAGCAGATGGAGTACTTCTAAGGGACGTTCTCAATCTGCTGATAATCGACACTCGCATTCGATTTAGAGATTTAACAGTTGACATCCTTGGCTAAGGCCTCTGAAACGCTATATATTTGAATTGATTTGAATTGACTATCGAAGTGATTATGCAGCAGTAATCTCCATTTTCATCGAATGGCTTTTTCGCAGTAGTAAAGTATCAAGAAGGCTTTCCTGACTTGCTATCAATGATGAGACCCAGAGTAGACATTGTGACGCATACTGACGGAGTGTCGAAGAAGGGAATTCTATATCTCCTGATGAAGAATTTCGACTTCAAGGCAACATGTTTTGTTCACGTATCTATTTTGCGAAGGGCATTTTGCATTCGTTCGTGGAGACAAATCTCACAGCTATCATAGTGTGCACTTCATTAGTGTTGTAGTAAAAATACGAACATTGTATTTATAATATTTTATTTACTCCTTCTTCGGGTCTAGACTAGATACATTCGCTCGTTCACGGTTCAAATATAGTGACGCCGATGTTTGCTTCTTGGCATGACAGTTCTCTATACATTGTCGCTCCAACCTAATAATATTTAAGAGTACTGCCACTGGGCACATACTTTAAGAATGGTATAAGTAATTTGTAGTCATTTTATTTCGAGTTTCATTATATTCCTTGCTTTCGAAGTAATTTCAGCTGTTCCGCTAATCCTTGTCCCTTTTAGTATGTGTCTAGTTCTAGTAGCATTTGTATGTAACTTTATATCATATATACATATATTTAAATATTTATTAACATTTTCATATTTCGTTTCAGATTCAGCCCCGTGTGTCCACAACGACTTCCAGATGTTGCCAACGAAACAGCCGCACTGGAACGAATGCCCAAGGGCCGCCTTGAATATCTTAAGCGGTTGCTGCCATATCTACAGAATCAATCCGAGGATTGCCTTTACTTGAACATTTATGTCCCGATACAAGGTGAGTTACATTTATACCGAATTTATTAAATGAAGCTTCTTAGCTTAGATTTAATGACATATCAGTAGCTTCTGTATGGTTATTGATTTACAATCCCGTCTCGGGCGAGTTAACTACTAGTGAACTAAAGTGTGTGTGATGTTATCGATTAAAAGAGAGCTAACAAAGCATGTTGATAGAATAAAAGCAGAGAATAATTTTTCTCCCTAAATTCAATCAAGAATTAATTTTGACTGAAAACAAACATATTTATGTTATAGTTTAATTATATAACCTGAGATTAGTTTCTACAGCAACTACTCGTGTAACGTGCCATTGTCCTACCACGAGTATGTCGAGTTTTTGAGCTGACATGCCTATAATCCTAAGACTTGAAAATATCCCAAAGAGAAAAGTGTAACTGTGGCGACAGTTAATCACCCGCTATGGCCAGGCAGATATGATCACCTAAATTGGAAATTAAATAACCACAAAATTAACCATCTATTAATTGAATTGGTTCTTTACATGTACTGTGGATCCCTGCTGTTTAGACCACATTGATACAATGATATCTTTTTTTTTTTTTTTTTTAGTTCGTTTTTGTTTTATTTTATAATTCATTTTTCTTACATGCTAGACAAAAATAACTAAAACTAGCTTAACTAACTTAACAATCGTTCTTACATCTAACCTACTGACCCTATACGGGTACTCTAAGCTATTCTGAACTAAATTTAATTGTGCCTTTCTTCTTAGACTATGGTTTTTTTTTTTTTTTTTTTTTTTCTGAATGTACTTTCTGATTAGTTTGGCCAAGAAAACTGGTAAAAAACTTGGCATTATATACAATGATATCTACCCAGAAAATTATGCTTGTAATATGACAAGCCATTAACTGTAATTAGTACACTTGTCCGATAAGGTGGCATGTAGCGGATGAATTTGCAGTTTAATAGTCAATCGTGGTGTTCCTAATAACAAAATTCGGCAAAGCTATGTAGCATACATTCTTTTCTTGGGAATGGAATAGAAAAATGGAATCTCTTATAACTTTGTACATCTTTATCCAATCTTCGAAACAATTGTCGAGCCTGTGCAGCGCACTGTTTTTATCTCCTCAAACGGTGTCGCCGGAGCGGTCTCTTATGTTTAGGGAATAACCAGAAGTCACGCAGTGCTAAAAGATGCAAATATGGCGGTTGTAGAACTATTAGCGATGAAGAACTAATGCAGCCTGTGAATGCTATCAAGGACTGTGCTAGCGTGGTACCCACAATGATCTGGAAATTCAAATGAAATGTTTAACAATTTCGGAGTAGTAACTAAATGTCAATCGAGTAGCAAATTTTTCCTTCTTTTCCAGTGTTGAATATCAACGATTTGTCTTCTTTCTTTGAATGGTCGTACCACTTGTAAACACTTTTTTGGACATAGCATGGTCACCAGAGACCAGCATCGAATTATACGCGTCTTTTCATGTATTCTCTTCTTGAGAATCAAGTCGTCGCCATTACTAATTGACTCCACACAGTATCATCAGCAAATAGGAAATGCTCAAGCCTTATCGAATGACACATTCAAGGTTAATTTACATATACCCCCGCAAATACAATTTCATTTGTAGACTGAATTTGATTCTAAATCAGAATTTGAATTGCAAATGGAAAATTAAAATAAAAACGCGTCTGCAATAATTGGATTTTTCAAGGAATTTAAATGACAGCGATTTTCCATTTAATTCTCCACAAATTAACCCAACATTTTGTAAATAAAGACCTCTTTAAGTGATTTATGAACACAAAGATTTTAGTCTGCCGCATCAACACTTTTCAGCCTATATTAAGTCAGACCGAACATATCTCCTTTATTTTATTGTATTTTATAAATTTTGCGGAATGAAGACAGAGGCAACAGGAAGAAAATCAAATTTCATCCTTTTTAAGGTTTCATATAATCGGAGATAATAAAATTAATTTTTACAACCAGATTTTGACATTTCCTCTGCCTTTTTGAGATCCTTTTTCTATGCCTAATTTAATAAATTGTTCTGTTTCCGGTTGGATTTCTTCAAACGTTTTTTTAATGAACTGCAAAATTTATATTTCATGACATGGATTTTGAGCTAGCTTAGTCTCAAATTTGCTTGTTTAGCAAAATGGCTTTGCGGATGTAGACGATGTTTCGGGTTAAATTGTTGGGTTTTCGTTCCAATTTGTAATGATTAACCCAATCTTGTGGTTAGTTTAATGGCCATGCAAAGACCATCTCTCAAGATTCTGTTTGCAAACATGAAACCTGATTTCTTGTATAGAAAACAATTGTGTTCTGTGCAGCGTTTTGAAAGCAAACAAACTTTGTGCTGAATTTTTTTCACACAAAACGTAATTCTCATCCAACAGACCTTGCAGTTGGTTGTATTAAAACTTTTTCAGTGGCCTTTCATCCTCTTGGTCTCCCACGTCACAACTAGTTAGGTAGGTAGGGATGGTGATTGCTCGCTTAGTACCTAAAAGCATGCTCCACTTAGACCGGTTTGGTTCATTGTGCTGTCAATTCCTGGATTTGTTCCAACCTGGTTGTCCCGTTGACCCTATTGCGTATCCTTATCTGGATTCGGTGGTCTTCTATTGGCCATTTTATAACTATTCCGTGGCGTTAAGATATTGTAGGATATCTTTTATGCTGGGGTCAGATAAATCTTCGAGGCAGTTGAAGAAATAGCTGCATAGCAGTTTCGTTTTTTTTTGCAAGGGCAGGGCATGTTCCAAGGTAGTGTAGTATTTGTTGAAAAAGGATCTAAGTCAACTGCCCTGGTTGCCTATGAGGCAGTGTCCCGTTATTGCGCCTATAATCTTACTAATGTGTTTCCTGTTTAACTCCAGTAGAGTATTAGTCCTTTTTTGATTTGATTTTGTGATTGGTGTCGTTGATGGAGTTCATAATTACTAGTAATATTATTGGTTTCAGTGGGGTGAGTTTCAGTATTCAGTACCAATGGCAAGACACTTCATAATTAGTGCATCTGATTTTCCTATACCACACAAAACTCTGCGGTTTACCAAAAACATGCTGCCCGTTAACATCCATGTGTTTAGAGGTAGCATTAAAATAAATGTCGTCCGCAAATCGTAGTGGCTGTGGACAAAATGCTAGGCTTTCACACTACATACGAGTAAGCCAGTACATTAGAGATCAAAACCTTTGTCAGATGTCAAAATAAGAAAATAGCGGCAATGACTAACCTGTAACTACTTTGACAATTAGGGTCATCTATGAGCAAGATCCGGCGTTGGAGGACGGGAAATGTACGCCATGAATTATATGTAGAAGCGCCTAAAATACATCTGAGTGAATAATTAAATCAAACGAGCCATACTGAAACATCCTTGCCCGATAACACCAAATTGGTTACAACCACAATAAACCCCACATGAACTGAAGCGGAGAATCAGTGGAAATGTAAAACAAATCAAAAAATGTGTGTACCAGAAAACTGTCCAAAAGTGCAACTGTTTCAAAGTTTCTGTCGATAACACATGCAAATTCCGCCACATACGATTATGCACTCATTTCCGAGATTATTGTCCATGTCCGAATAAGTAAAACTTTACAAATTGTCAATAAAATGTTTGTTTGCAAATAAACAGAAAAACGTACAAAGTCACCACACCGATTCCCGGTTCCTGTCCGAATGTACAGGATACGGGCGAAATAAGAACGGAAGGATGGCAAATTGCTGCAGTTGCAATTTGCCCATGTAGCCCTCTTAATGCGCGGAAACTGTGTTTGTGTGTGGCACATGGATGCATTGTGTTTGTGAAATTATTTTGTTTTCCCATTGCTCTTGTAGTGCTTTTCTATTTGTGTAAGTTAGTTGAGTTGGAAATATCTGCATTTTATCTAATCCGCCCCATTTCCACCGCCACCATCCATTGACTGGTTTTCCCTACGCGATGTCCTTTGTGGTATGCCACCCCGTACAGAGAAATTTGTGTTAAAAGTTTTGATTGAAACTCAAACAAAACTCCTCGCAAGTATTCACACGCTGGTATATATTATTTTACATACGTTACAAGTGTGTACGGACACTGTAGCACTTTTGCGGCTGATGAAAGGCTGTTTTCATATTTCTCATTTCCACCCCACAGATACCAACATAAATGAAAATCGAAATTTTCCGACTATAACTGAGAGCTCAAAATTAAGTTGAAAAAGTTAGAAACAGACTGCTGTTGTTGTTTTTTGTTTTTTTTTTTCAACGGTTAAGGACAAAGTCCCATGTCATCTATTATAAGCGAGGGGAGTCGTTTTTTGTACTCCAACAATAGGGAACAATTTGCGGTAAAGAATTGCCACAGCGTACAATGTAATCCATGGAGGAATGCGAAATCACTTGTGATGTGTTTTGAATAAAAGCTGTGTACAACTAAATCACTCGAGATATTTTAAATACAATTGTAGACTCCGTGGAAACGACAAGAGGCACTGGTTTGAGTATAACAAAACGTCCAGTTGAATGTACGTGTATATTGTCGTATATAAGCAGGGATGACTAGCTACGCATATGATTGATCCATCATACCCAGTTTTTGTATATTTTAGTATTTTTTTTTAAATACTAATGCTCTACGTAATGTCTACACAAATTTTTAATTTTAAAATATCAAATAGTCCATTTCAATATTTACTTAGCTTTGTGTTCTTTGGCAAACATTACGATTTCCAACAAAATTTAAAATTTAACATATTAACATTGTATTATTACTTATTATTTTAATATAGTTTTATCTGATTCTCAATTATCTCAATTTTGATTATCCTAATTTTTAAATCTAGGTTACAGTATGTCCCTAGCACAATATGAGAGATTGTACATCGATGTGTTAGTTTTTAAAGATTTTGTTTGTAAATATGGCATGAAAATTAACACAAATACTAAGGAAGATGTCTACCATTGTAGGCAGCCTAATATCTGCTTTACAGGAAATTTAGCACCGGCGGAGGATAATTTTGGTTTAACCCCACATTATTGCCGTTCTTACTTACCTTGAGCAGATATCGTGCTATGTCGGAGATCTTAGGGGTTAGAATGGAAGTACTTGTACTAGAATCCCGATGTTCAACACAGCTCGAGGGCAGCTCGAAAATATTGACTCTGCAGCTTCATAATTTCCATCTGGGAAAAAACTCACATTGGGCTACACAAGGTATCCGTAACCCTTAATGCCCGGTTGAGGGCTGGTTTATTTTGAAAAAAACACTATTTTATTTATCGTACGTATGATGAATCAGGATATTGACGACTTTGACAGTTGCTTTAGCCCATTAACCATACCATACAAAATCCTTTTCCAATATTATTTTATTCCAATAACTCTAGGACCTCCGCAAGTTAACCACTACTGCAGGCTAAATTTTTCTGAGATTAAATTAAAGTTGTTTGTTTCAAAAACGTAATATTTCATCACAAAATGTATTTGGCTTCCCAAAGACCTTGCCAGATATTCAATTACATATTTGTGTTCTTGTTGTCCTTGTGATCGCATATTCAACGTCTAAGCTTTCAATGTAAACCGTAAAAGATATAAAAGGAACAATTTGTACAGGGTGGACCATAGTGTCGAAATCTTGACAGAAAGTCAGGATCATACCTCCGCGGAACGAAATGAGTCGCTTTACGCTTGAACAACGTTAAGAAATATGGAAAACTTATTTCCAAAATGAGTGCTATGTAGCCCAAACAGTGCGTTTTTTTAAAAGTTTTGGTCGAAATGAAGCACCCACCGCAACTGCTGTACGCAATTTTGTGCAAAAGGGTTGTGAAAATGGCATACTAGTAGACAACACTCATGGTCCCCTTCATCGTACTGTGCGCACAGATAAGAAAGTGGCTGCTGTTGGTCTCTATTATATTAATAAGAAAATCAATGTAAAGGTTTTATAAACAATTTAATTTACGTAACGTAATTTGCAGTCAATTTCTACCCTTCTTGTAGAACAAAAATGAGTTAATTTTTGTCTATCCTGCATACAGCATGATATATCCGTTCCTTTAGCAAAAAGTGAGTTTGTTGCACACATCCGAACATTGTTACCTCTTTGAGAAATTATTTTTGTCATTTACATAATTTCAACTTTCAATATATTGCCAACCCGACACACTTGTGCAGACCATAACTCATGTCCCGATCTCAATATATTTCCAGACTTACATATATTCAAACAAAATCACCATAACGTCGAATATTCACATAGAATGAAAAAGTAGTCGTTAGTTGCAGAACTCCTTTGACTCCTTCGTATCCATAATAAGTAAACGAGCCCCATGTTACGCTCCTAATTCATTTTCGACGTCATTAATTTTCCATGGCAATATTTTCAGCATACAGACTGTCGAAATAAAAAATAGGTGGGCCTTGCACTGACTAAGGAAAATATATATTTATGTATCCACATGGAACAATTCCTCCGTGCTTGTGTTTTTTTTTCTTTGTGTAATATCTTACGGAAATCGAGAACAGCAAAAAACTGGTTGGGAAATAAACTATGAACGTATGATACACGCCAAAGGCATATCCGTAGACACACCCCACATAGTCACACATAAAAACGCCCACTATGGCAAGACCTCCTTCTTTATTTTGACGTAGATAAATGATGCCACCTTTAATAACGATCCACATGTTTTTCTCATTCTCCCAACAGGCATTCATACTTTTTGGCTTTTGGCTATTTGCAATGGCCACAAGCAAAATATCAGCTTTCTAAATGTTCATGGTGTAAGATTACTGCTTAAAGTGCACATAGCTCGGCTTGTTTTTCATTTCTATTCCAGAAACTGCTGTTAATATGGACACATACATTATATACTAAATATTACTTGTGTATGGATTTTTTCCTCCATTTCCGGTGAAACAAAGCTCGAAGTTGAGACAAACTAAAACACTTCCACATCCCAAATTATGTGTACGTAGTATGTATTTATTTATATACACCTAACTGACCGTCACATGTTTTGGATTTGGTTAATTTTTTATTAAAGGAGGCTGTTTCGAGGAATTCCTATTACAACAGTCACTAGTCGTGTTTGGTATTTAGTTTCCAATTTAATCAAACCATCGCTCCTCAGATAATTCTAGTCGGCGTTGTCTAGTTACTGCCAGAAGTGGCGTTTTTGCAACAGTTCCACAGCAAAAGCTGTACGCTGGAAGTTTGCTTTTCATACTTTAACATTTAATTAATTGGCAATTATTGGAATCCGTGATAGGTCTTGCGATCCATCTACTTAATTTGTTTACAACCTAATCACTGAAAACTAAATACGGCCGTAAGAATGTGAAATCAATTTTGAAACTAGATACGAAACCTTCGTTAAAGCACTGAAGTCACAAGTTTTTTGCAAGAATATGTGGTAATGAGAGAATTTGAATTTCTACTTGATCTCCACTACAGTTTATGAGTCATAATGAGGAAAAAATGCGTGCTTGGATTTAAATTCTATTTTTTTTTCTTAAATCGTAGAAAGTAAACAATGTTTATGAATAAGAATTAAAAAAATATTACAAGCTGTATTAAAAAAGTGGATTCTTCTCCTTCTAACATTCCGGACTGTAGAATGTACCAGAGCTTCAGTCACCAAGTCTCTGCAGCTGTTACGATCCTTCGCAGCAGCCTCCAATTTCGCACGCCACGTTGGCTGAGATCCTTTGCCACTTGTGTGCGCCATCGGTTTCGTTGGCGTCCTCTATTGCGTTGACTCGCTGGTTCGGAGACGAAGGCTCTTCGAACTTGAGTAGTGTTGCTCTACATAGCCAAGCCATCTTAGGCGTCCGAAGACACCGGGCTAGATTCATGTTTTTGTTAGTCGTTGAATCTTCTTCTCAAAATACCTTAAACGCAATCAGGACCCTAGATTGAACGCAAAACTTTTCACCCAAAACTATCAAGGGCTTCTTCATTTGCTCTTGAGAATGTCCATGCTTCCGCACCAGTATAGCATATATTGATGATGTTTAAAGAAGATGTTTTATGTTAGCTTGATCCTTCGAGAGAAGGCTCTATTACTCAATTGCCTCATGAGCCCAAAGAAACTGCGATTAGCAAGAGTTAATCTGCGTTTAATCTCAGTACTGTTGGTGTTCGTACTGTTTACTTGCGACCCGAGGAAGACGAAATCATTCACTACCTCAAAAGTATAACTGCTTATGGTGACGTTGTGGCCAAGTCATCGATGGTGTGCATTCCTTGAAGCACATGTGCCGTCATTCATTTCACTAAACCCATTTTAGCCGCCTCCGATTTAATGCCAGCGAAAGCTTCATTGACGGTGAGCTTTGTTCGACCCAGTAAGTTCTGCACGAACTTTTCAATAATTATGTTGAAGAAGTCACATAACAGCGCGTCGCCTTCTGTAAATCCTTTTCTGACATTGAAGTCTAGTCCTTTAAGAAATTCATTACCATTAAGTATCCATCGTCATCCTGCTTGGTGTGACGAGTTTGGCAGGAATGTCAAAACTAGACTTGGTGCTGTATGGCTCGTCTCTATGCACATTGTCATATGCGGCCTTGAAATCGACGAATATGTGATGAGAGCATTTCTTAAGTTTATTGCAGGAAATACCATAGTGTGAAGATTTGATCGATGGTGGACTTCTCCGGTTTGAAACCGCTCTAATAAATACCTATCAGGTTATTTACGAATAGTTTCCGGCACTCTCACAGCGCGGCAGAAAAGATGTTATAAGCACTGTTTAGGACTTATCCCTCGGTAGTTGGCGCAGTTAAAGGGGTTTCCTTTTTTGTTTGCAGTACAGCCATAAAATCTCCGACGATTATGGCTGTGTTCTAACTACGTATGAATGCATTTCTAAAGTTTTTATACTATTTTATCATGTCTGACCAAGTATGTTTCACATAATAGCACGAGCCAAAATGTGTTTTCAAATAAACATTTTGTCGGACTTTTTGTAACCAATTTTTTCCCTTCAAAGAGTGAGCGCGGTCAATTTTGTCATAAGTGGACTTAACTCAAAATCTGCTACCGATGTTATTGACTTCTATTGGGTTAAATATATTTACTGCAAGACATCTCTAAACAGCGCAAACAAATAACTTACATGTATATTTTTTCTTTAATGTGAATTTAAACGATCACAACTCATGCGATACCATTCAGCACGGCATTCTGAATTTGACGCAAATGACAATGTTCATGGAGTTACACAAATGCAAATACGTATGACCGCATAAAAAGAAGGAACGTTTAAAAAACATCAATTAATTCTTGTCGTTTTGAAAGGACCACTATGTAGTTGCAAGGCTCCCAAACGTAAACTTACTGCTGAACATGTTAAAATAAGAAAGAATGAAAACAAATATTCATTAGGCAAATTGAAAATCTGTGGAAATTTTACTTTACAATCAAGTAATAAAACCCTACGGTGTTGTTACAATCAACTTTGATGACTGAGACTTTCTACCACTCCTTCATTAATTTCAGCAACACTTTGAAGTGAAGACGAGGGACCATCATGCTGATGAGGTTGCCTAAAGACTTATTCAGCAGGTGTATATCCGTGATTTGTGTGACATAAACCTTGTGATTTAGTGTAACTCTAAAAGGATTTAAAGTACTCGTTAAATAAAATATAAATAAAACGAAATATATTTCTTTATTTTTATTTAAAAGAAAATTTAAATGCGGTTGTACGTTTTTCTATATAATTGAATGGGTATTGGTTTTCCTGTGAAATATTTTCTTGTGAGTGAATATTTATTTAACGAGTTTTCAAAAAATTATAACGAAAAGTCCTTCACAAAATTTTGATTATTTTGTAAATATTCTTATATTCTGTGTATTAATTTAAGAAAACGTATAAATTTAAAACGAACATTTAAAGTTTAGCCCAAGCTATACCTTGGGCCTGTACATTCAATGTACAGATACTATATGCGCTCGAACTTAACTCGATTTTAGGATGTCAATCGGCAATAACGCTTTATTCATTCTCCTCGAGCTTTCTCCTTTTCCTAATTTTATTTCCATTGTCAATCGTTTACGACGACAGAAACAAATTTATGGCCGTAATTCAGACGATGTTGTTGTGATGATACACACACAGCCGCCAACGAGCCATTCATTCATAAAGGAGGAGGAGGTTTTTTTTAAGATAAACGCATGCACCAAGTTGTAGATTTATTTCCACCCTCATTATGTGTAAAGGACTAAGCACCACGCAAACATTGGCGAACCAACCATGGGAGATTTAGATAGTAAGACAAACCGAGTAAAAACCTTGTCCGAATACAATTGTTCTCCGCATGATGCCTATTTTATAGGACTTACATCGCCTATTGTTGACCATGTCGTCCATCCCCTTTGAGGCTTTATTAAGATGTCATTAAAGAGATATTAGTTTCCGTTCTTTTAAAGGCACGTCCATCTGTATGTACTTGCATGCAGTAAAAAATATCTGTTTCCTCCTTTTTCAAATCCCTGTTTCACCATTCAGCCCCCGATACGTTCGTCAATGTCTGTAAGCGAACGGATGGATGTGATTTTTATTTCAAGGCTTTCGGGTAAGATTGCCGTATGCGTTTATTGAGTTCTTTTATCCTAGAACATCGAATGACGTAAATTGGGCGTCGATAGCATGACATGGCATGTCTCATTGTGCGGGTGAAGAGAAATGTAGCACTTCCTGTAAAACACGTTAATTGCCATTAAACATGATAGAAATCAAAGTGGGTGCCGGAAGAACCGCTTTCCGCTCAGATTTACAGATGAGCCAATAGATATTTTACTTTCATCCCATCATGGGTCATTAGGTAGGTATTTTATTTGAAATGGGTATTCTCTGGATTATTTCACTTGGCATCGTTTGGAGTTATGGAACTCTCCAAAGGATGACGATGTTAAGAAATGTTTCTCTTTGTTTCGCCTCTTGTAAGTGGTACATCATTATTGTAAGTTTACTCAATCAGAAAACGAAAAAAAAAATATAAGTAAAAATAAGAAAATGGTCATTCTTTTGTATCTGGCATTCAGGGGCGAGTATGTATGTTGAAGCAGATATTTCCGGGTGTTTTTCTTTGTGGCTCGTGATTCGACTTTCAACTCTATTGGATTGGATCAATTAGGATTAGGTACATGGAATTGATAAATGTTCGGCGGAGCGAAAAGATTTATAAACTTAAAAGGTCAAAGATATCAACTTCTTGTTCTTATATATGCCTTATGAAATTATTTTGTTTTATCGTGTGAGTGTGTGTGTGTGTATGTACAAAATAACGATGATAATTCAGTTCGGAAAATATGTGTAAGGATTATGAATGTATCTACGAATATATTGTCGCTTTTTCTTTGTTTTTATGCGTAAACTTCGAAAATGACTCATTGTTATTGGTAAGGTGGCTCAATCGTGTCAGACCCGGTTTGACGCCATGCAAAAAGCACAATGGGAAGAGAAGGAATACGTATTCAGTGTATAAAGGTTCAAGTTAATAAAGAATAAGTGCCGGTGTGTCCGGTTCAATGGACCAGTAAAAGTGAATTTAAAAGTAATCTACACATTATAAGAATCCGTCACAATTCACTCATGAATGTCCACTGGTTTATAGTACATCAATCAGACTGTGTTAATCCATTGTGCAATAGTATTAATTTTTCGAGTACGAGTATTGTTAGGCGCACATTAGCCTGAAAATGGCATCACATTCAAGAAGTTTATTTTTTTTTTTAAATATTAATAATGCATATGTATGTGAATGGTGTACCATAATTCACGTAAGATTTGAATTTGAACATTGCGACATTTCGGGGTTAGGAACAATGGAGCGCAATACAAAAGAACAACGCAGTTTCATTGATGAGCAATATTTTAAAATAAATAAAGGTTTATCAGCAATTTTCGTACATAATCATGTTCAGTGATGAAGCTTATTTTCATCTTGGTGACTTTGTAAATTGTCGCATTTGGTGTTTAGAAATCTCCCGAGTGCGGATTTTGGGCTGGAGTCATTATCAGACCATTCTTCTTAGGAAATGCGGCTGGTAAGACAGTTGTAATTAATGGTGTTCGTTATCGTGACATGATAACCCAGTTTTTTATTAATTAGTAATTAGTCATTACAAGATATGGATGTGACCAGCATGTGGTTTCAAAAAGATGGTAGCACATGCTGTATAGCCAGAGAAAGAATTCAATTACAGCATCAGTCATTTCCTAATCGTGTAATCGGCTGTTTTTGCGAACAAAATTGGTCATACAGATCTTGCGATATAGCGCCATTGGAACTTGAAGAGCTGTATTAAAGAATATATGCAAGACGGTCATAGAAAATTTCAATACATGAGTACGCCAGCAAAGCCATGGCTGCCATTTACCCAATGTGCTTTCCCATACATAACCTCAATCTGTATAATCTATGAATCAATAAAAAAAGTAAGCATTTTTCTTGCATTTTCTATCAAAATAACATTTTGCGCGATTTATGGGACACCCTTTACATGTATTCGGTTACACTGCCATGGACATTAACTGACAATGATTGACATTGACTGTCATTTACCGACATTGACTAACATTGACATCATTGCACGTTCCTAACGTGTCGTGGTCGACTGAAGATCAAGCGCATGATTACCAATGATCCAATTTATAGGGTCTGCGAGTTCGAACAAACAGCTTCAAGATGTAGAGGAAATTGGTCCTCACCTCAGCTTGAACCTTCGTGATTGGTAGGGTCTCGTTTGAATTATCTGCCAAAGTAGTCCTTCACTAACATATAGTTATCTATATTGCAGTTATGCCAAGGTGTCTGACAGGATATACTTCATCAACCGGAATAACCATCTTAGACACTTCACTCTATAATATCTACCGATCATATTTGCAGATACGGGGGTGTATGCTAAGGTCTATAACTTGTGTCAATATGGTTTGAAAAGTTCACCAGGCTGTCCAAAGGCACCAAGTCCTTGTGGAATTTTAGTTTGGTGATTGCAAAAGCTGCTTTATTTTGATCAGAAGGGCAGAACTTTCGAATATCACCACCTACGTTGGACAGATTATCCTGCCGGAAAACTACAAATTTTCACCATCATCGCCTTACAATCTAGCAGTCGCATTGCCTTATAATATGAATCGACTGTTGATTAATTTTCTCGTGTGCTTCTATTCAGCCCTCCTCTTCTTACGAAGTTTGCTGCAAATAGTAGACAAGCGTTTTCTGATGCAGGTACTCTTGTTCTCCTTTCACGTTGGTGATCCTAGATGCATAGTATATTAATGCGATAAGGAGATATGTTCTACAAATATGCGTAGAAAGAGCAAATATGAGAAGGGGATCACATTTGTGCTGGTTTTATAAAGCAACTACACAAGCACTTGTCTTCCTTACAGAAAGACTCATAAAGGGCTTTACTTCTCAGATAGGAGACTGATATATGTACTGCTGAGAGCCACTGAAATACACTCGTGTTTTATTTTCGTTTAAAAAAAATCAAATTCATGCTCTGTGGGCTTGGTGAAATGAAATTAAATGAGCTCCAGTTACCGACTCTTCCTGCGAAATTGTATGCAAAACTGTGGTTCATTCCATGTAATTTAACCAAATATCCAACCAACATTCCGAGCACATTTCGGCTATAAGCTGGTTGCAGTAAAATCAATGATTGTATGCCTCCCAGATACAGATCAATTTGCATATCTCGTAATATCACTTTGACGGGGGTAAATTATTCCCCCAGCTCGTAGTATCAAACGAAAACAATGGATTGCCACCATCCAGGGATACAAATTGAAACCCATACCATTGGCTTAATTGGTGTTATTCAAATTTTTAGATTCATTCATCTGAATCAGCTGATTTTCATTTTTAATTTTAAAACCCACGATATCGAGATTCAATTAATTAAAGATCCACAAACACAAATCGACCCCGTATTGCAATGAAGCTGTCTCCGCTTCTAATTACCATAAATCAATCTGATTACAGTTCTCAACGAAAAGGTAATTTTACCCGCTATCTACTGAAAATACAAAACGTATTTAATTCATTCGTCCTCAATCGCTTTCAACCCTCTTCAGGAAACAAAGAAACTACAGCGATTCTATCATCAAAATGAGTGAATGCCTGCTGGGCGTCCGTTTGTTCAAAATAATAAATTACATCGAACTCTTCTGCATTCAAATATCCGAACGTCCAACAGAAAATTGCAATAAAAAGAGGGGAAAACACAGAAAACAAGCAAATGAAATAAATAAATGCAAAGTGCGCGGAATTGAGCTAAAGAAAAATAACTAAAAATGAAATCACTCCAAACAGTTTACAGCGTTTGAGTTTGCGTTCGTAAATTAAATGGTCGCTACCGAATACCAACACAATAATTGCGTTCAATGAAAATCCGTGTCGGCTGCGACTAGCATAAATAATCTCCATTTGCGGGTGAGGACGCATTTCAATTAAACCGAAGGATAAATGAAGGAGGTACGGCACGGCAAGAACAGATGAGATAAACAACAGCGTGGAAAATTTTTACGCTATAAATTATCAATTAAAATTACGTTCTTTTTTTCTTCTGCATCGCTTTCGCCAGTCTCCACAATTCTAATTAACGTCTCCGTGGTGTGGAGTGAAATTCATTAAAATTTGCGCGTTATTTATTTTTGATTTTTTTTGGCAATTTTAACGGAAAATTGAAAAAAAAGAAGAACACAAAAATAAATTCTGGGAATGAAATAAATAAAAGGATAAAAAATCTTGTATGTGTATACAGAGCTCCCTTTATCGACGGTCCTGAACTCATTATTAAATCATACGAAAGTGTTTACGCATTTTTGTGCGATGACAACAAGTGTACCTTTATGAGGGTTTTACATACCTTATTTATGCGAACCCCTGATCGCTGGTAGCAGAAATTGTTTTCGTTCAAATTTTGTTGTTCTTTCCTTTGCTGATAACCTGTTTTCTGTTTTGGTGCACACACAGACTTAATTGCTAGGATTAATCAAGATGAAAGCGGACGGAATTATCCGGGACAGTTGTTTTAAATGCTCGTTAAATACTCCCACGTTTTGATTAAATGATACACAAAATATCGCAATTAATAATGTTCAAAATGGTCATCATTAAGTGTGCAAATCTGTAGTGAATCAATGGATTCCCTTGGAACGTCTCTGACAGGTTAATGTTGTTAAAACTCTAACCCGAGTTCATTCAGCAATGCTTCTGATATACATAGGTATATTGTCGCAGTAGTTAAGAACGTTGCTGATAATTAGCGATAACTTCGCACTACAATTTGAAGTTAACGTACAAAATATTTTGCTGTTGAATTTGATCTAAATGATGTTCTGAGGACCGGCGTTGTTTGTGTCAAGAGGCTTGACAACGTTCTATAAATGATCCGTTTGGAAGGCTTTCGAGTACTGGCGAAGTTTAACTTATTCCACCCGAAGCTTGTCCCATTCAGTGATTCCAGACAAAGGCAGTTAAAGCTTTCAACGCGGAGACTGTCCATAACGTGACTTATCAAATAGCAGTCTTCAACATTTTTGAAAAATCAATTAGTTAATTTTGTGTACCAAAACATTTACTATTCATGGTGATTCCTTAAGGCCGATTTTTTTAAATCTTAAATAAACGAAATACAACTAATTTAGAAATGAACATGTTATTATGGCCTGCAAGAGCAGTGTGTGACTTTATGTTTTTAATATATTTGCGGGTAAATATTGACGGCGACTACGTCGTACGAGTTGCTGATTGTATCCGGCGTTGCGACCAATATATGCCCTACTGTGCGAGTAATGTAGTCTTCCAAATCCTTGATCGTTGCCCGATCGAGTATGATTCACCAACGTACACTGGAGCTCGAATTTGCGGATGGTAAAGGCAACAAAAGACACGGAAGGTCGATGACGCCCTCCAATCAATCAATCAATCACTATTTATTTCGCATTTAAAGTATACAATAAGTTGTCACAATATTTATACAGAGATTCGATATTCAACGTATACCTTTCAGCTGGAACATGATCATGAGTTGTAAGAACCATATATTCCTCGAAGTGCATGAAAAACATTTTTCACAGAACGCTCACTTTCGCAAACCAACTTAATAATTGGGATGTTCTGAGGTGCGAGTCTTTAATCCATAAGAAAAAAAAAAACCTATTGAATAAAATGCACCGGTTATAACTAAGAGATTCGGTATTCACAATTTCTGTGGATGCTTCCAACATATATTGTAGTTTGTTAAACTGTCCATGCGATCATCTCGTCGCCTCGAGGGCCTGTCTCTTTAGAATCTCCAATTTCCGTACCTTGATGGCCGCAGAATCACCCTACCTTGAACGAAGGACAGAGCACAAAAGTGCCTTAAAGTAATTTCCGAGTGAAAGATTTATTTAATTTTTAATAAAAACCTGGAAATAAAGAAAATTGTTTTCAAATTGATTTAATAATGCTATAAAATGAGAGAACAAAAAAAATTAATTTACGGTTCTGTATAAAACTCATTCCCGATCAGCAGGAAGCGAAAACCATTAATTTTTTAAGGTTTTATCCGAAGCCAGTTGCCCCGGTCATAAAGCGTACAAATAAATAAAAAAATATTCCCAACACATCAAAATAAATTAAAAATCTTTTCGGCACGTGTAATATAAATGTACATATTTACGATGCACGATGGGAACATGCATATGTACATACTACGTTGAAGTCTTATTTTAAATTGTAACGCATCGAGTTGTTTGTAAATGAAAATTATACTCGTAATTAAGGCGCAAATTAAAAGTTCATCTATCATAATTTTGCAGTCATTTAAGGATTTCGGAAGGGTTCACACGTCATAAGTGAAACATATCACCGCCTGTTACAAATTGCACAACTTTCGGAACTCTTTTTTAATTAGTACAGGGTGTGGCTGTGGGGGATGACTTCAACGTAATAGATAACTTTTTGAATAATTTGACAGGAGAAGGCATTTGTATGTTCTAGCGTGATCAGAATTCATTTGCAAGTAAATAAATTAACGAGCACAATTGTCCGTGTACCCATCGTATGCGGAGCTATTTGCGTAGGTTAAGAATTTTTATTTATTGTCGGAAATGAATATGAAGACAGGCTCGTGCAGAATGGGAGGGAGGAAATATTTGATTTACTTCTTAAATCCAGATGTAAATATATGACTAAGGGAATGTATACCCATCTGGTGAAAGTTCATACTCAAACTCATTATTTTAAGCATAGCTACATTCTAATCACAGTGATTTTAAACTGTATTTTGAAATTGTTTAATCAAACTTTTTGTATTGTTCTATATAATCGATGAATGCGTAAATTCACAATGGGGCAGCCCGAAAGCTTGTATCAAATATCGTTTTTTTCAGCCAATAAGTCTTTATTGTATGAATACATCTCTGTTCATAGTGTACAGCAATCATGACAAATTGGCCCCACACAACGAATAATTGTGAGGCCCATCAAGCAATAAGTCACTAGTTAGATCTCGAATAACTCGTATACTCCTTGGTTTGTTTTGAAAGTAATCACTGTCAACAAGATTTCTCCACAAGAAGCTGATAACAAAAAGCTGGTAGCAGTGAAGATATGCCAAGTATCAGGAAGAAATTATTAGTGTTACCCTTAATTCTCTTATTTTTTTCTTGAAATAAATCTGCTTTCTAAAAATTCTACCATTTTCTTTTTTGAAGCCTATACAAACTTAGGCCCTGCTGGGTTGGCTCGTGGTAGGTATTGAGTTTGGCATGCTTGGTGTACAGTATATAAAATCTCAATAACTCTAATACTCATTTTTCGTTGTTTGCTACCCTACGACGTTCTGATTTACAGACCTACCTCAATCAAATGTATGAAGTTCAAACTTTTACCGGAGTTGCCGGTTGTAGTTATATCACATTAAAAAGTATGAACAGCGGCCCTAGGCATAGCATATTCAAATTTTGTACACACGCACAACAATTCATTCGCATATGTCACACATAATGAAGTTAAACATGCAATCATTAGTGGGAACCAATATACGAATGGTATGTGAAAAAAGCAACTAAGGTGTATGTAAGATTTCAAATCATGATTATTATTGTGAAATAATGATAAGTGTGATTTTGAACTGTGATGTGAAAAAGTGGCAACTCAATTGAAGTAGCAGTTTTGATCGTAATCGCAGTTTAAGTTAAGTTCAGAGAACTTAAGACCCAATACTAAAGCATAAAATTCCATATTTCTGAAAATCCATTATTCTGAAGTGATGATCTATCTGCCGCTATGGAAAATGTTGAGACGTATGAGATGTTGACACTTGTAAAATGAAATACGGACACATTGAAGTAATTAAGGCTCCGCCCATGTGGATGGAACCTTAGAAAATACTCTAACCAACCTGGCGCAACTACAGACAGTTAGCAACTGGTTGGAGCACGAGGGCCATATTGATTGAAGCCAACCACGCCATTCAGAAAAATAAGGAAATGTTCATTCGTACGTTCAAAAGTCTTGTCTGAATTATGGTATAGTAAATCTTGCAATTCAACCCATTCATTTGTATGACTACTTATGGGCCTTGGAATGCCATACCACTTTTTTTTTCTTCAGTTTGATAACCACTTACAGCTGAAACCTCATCATTGTGGATTCCTCTCTTGCGAATGTTTTCCCAAACACGTCATGAATTTAAAAAGCAAAACATATTGACAGAAGGTTTCCGAATGTATAATATATATACACACGTAAGTCTACGTACATAGCTATATATTCTTATCAGTGTTTTTATTTTCCTTGAAAGGAAAACATTGCGAAGAAAGCTTTTAGAAGTATCCTTATTCGTTGACTTTTGCTGTGCCGTTGATTTCCTTTTTTTTATGCATAACTCGTGCCTAAGTGTCGTTACTTTTGAGTGATATATATTTGCGTCTGAATATATATGCACATATTTATCAGCCTGTGGCTGGTTGGAGTTAAAGTTATTTTCGTTCTACATTAACAAACGTACACATTTCCAAATAAGGTTCGAGAAAAGTGAAAGGCGAGACAAGTGTCCTAGTATTTGTGAGCACGGTTTGCGATAACGCCATTCTCGTTTTTATGACGAAGGTCTAAATGTCAAAAATGTCAATAAATCAAGAAAGAGAAATAATAGCTTCACAAAGGATTAATTTCTGCACCTAAAAAGGGATACTGTTTATAAGCAGCAGCGGTCGTTGAATGTGCAAAAAGAATGTACACTTAAGAATATACGAAATTTTATCCTTGCGCCTTTACAGGGATAAATAATAAATTACTATCTATAGACCTTTTTATATATCGGCGTTAGAGTGACGTTAGTAGACTGTTGGGGAGGATTTCGGGCAACTTTTTCAAAAATTAGGAAAATGATTTTGACATCTATACAGTTTATAAGAATGAGAGTAATTTATGTGTATCCATGTGGCATTAAAGGGATGATTGGCACTACATTACGATTTTACTATGGTCACCCAAATCGTGGTCAGAAATTGACTTCCGTTTCAATCGCAAATGTCAAACAGGACTGTCATCCAAGGCTACATTTTAAGTGTGGATTAACATAAATCATTGTCATCTATTTGATAGCAAAACTTTATTCGCAAATTCGAGGAGATTGCCTATCTGTCTAAATGTAATACACGCTCTACAGAAAATATACCGATGGTGAAAGTGTTGAAAACAAAGAATTTTACGATAACGGCTTGTCTTACGACACATTCTTCCGTATTTTGAATTTGGGTAATTAAACATCAGTACTTGGACATGTAATTAGATGAACTTGCTCATCGCGTGAAATTGTAGGTTCTAACATAACATGATTCCAATATCGATTGAATTGGGCAAATGAATAATATCTCGACAATCGGTGAAAAATGGGGAACGATGAGATTCGGAAATTAGAATTAAGACAACTTACATACTTACTTATTTACAGCATGAGCTGCCTTCAATCGCTAACGGTCCTGGGCACGCTGCTTCCCGTCATAAAGACCTACCTCCCACGCGTCCGCTATGACTTGGTCTTTATTCCGTAGGTTCGGTCTTCCTCTATGGTGTAATGGTGTTCGTGCGCTGGATGTGGTCGAGTCAGTGTAGTCTACGGATTTTTGCTTTCTGAACCACCACTTTCCACATCCTGGTACAGGACGTAGAGTTGGCAGTAGTGTCTTCTTCTCCAGTCACCTTCCTCGTAGACTGGAGAAGGCACCATGAATGTCTGCTCTCCTGTTTTGCTTCCTGGCTTCGGCTCCATAAAGCAGGATAAAGATCTTAGTGTAACAATATAATCGAATCGTCCCGTGCGTCATGTCGTCAATCGTTCAAATAGTACGCAGTTTCAGAAATACTAAACTCCTTAAATGTCATATGGAAAATGGAATTTATGCTGTCACTTTAAAATTCGTTGTTGTCCTATTCATTCAAAATCAAAATTCGAAAATATGTTGTGAACCTTCTTTCAACTGAAATTAACCAAACAAATGCGCAATAATAATAATTATCTCTAATTCAATAGAGATTTTTTTATTGAATTTCGAATTCTTTCTGCAAACTCCTTCATACGGTTATTATATACCTCTACTTGCTGTCTCATCTTCCATCAAATGATCATCGCTGGGTTCAGTACTGTACTATTGTGGTCCATATTGTGGAAGATACATATGTTGTGCAATACGGCGCAAATGTTAGCAAAAATAGCAACTTTGTTAGGGTGGTACCTGCTATTTCTTTCCTCCATTAAGATTCTCCACCTACCTCTAGTACGAACAGTCAAAAATGCATTTAGGAAATGCCAATAAACCTTCTTGATTTAGACTGAATTTGATTGAAGTGTATCTGAGCTGGGTCATTAGATGCTCTCTAAGGTGTGAGTAACCAAGGACTGTCGCATACAATGTTATATTTGAGTATATCACAAAGATGCAGATAATTGTGTACCTACCCAGAAGCCAATAGTTATGGTTGCGTTCGTTGAATCTTCTAAAGAAAAAGGCTCTTTCGTTCGAATGCTTTCAAGCCAACGAAGTATGTGCGGATACAGCGTATCATTGTACAACACATTGCAATGCGCACGCATTTTTTTGATTTTACTAAAAATGAACAAAACTAAACAAAAATCAACCACGAAGTTTGAAACGATTGTAAAACAGCAATCGTTCACGTTTCGACATGTGACAGTTCAATGAGTTATACGAAGCATTACTGAATCGTCAAAACCGACATCTTCCGACTATTCAATTATTTTAGTGTTACACGAAGTAATACAAACGTCGAAACGACGTCGTCAGACGATCGTCGTCTTACGCGATGGGAGCCCTGAATTTTTCCATCGCTTCGAACAGTTCCTTGCTACAAATTCGGTCATATGCGGCTTTAAAATGGATGAAATGTGGTACTTATAGATTTGAAACTCGCTGATCTTCTCTAGGATTTGCCTCAATATGAAAGTTTGGTATATAATAGATTTGCTGAGCCGGAACTGGTACCGTACGCCGAGTACGCTCTACAGGATCTTGTAGCCTGGCTCTGATAAACCATCTGAGGCTGCGGATTTGTTGTTCTTAAGCTTTTCAATGCTGTGGTGACTTCATCAAAGCTGGATGGTCGGACTACTTCGTCTACTGGAATTGAGATTGTGATACTGAAACCAAGTCTCGACATGCATCGTTTGGAAGGAAGTTTTTCAAATAACTTTGCTGCCAAACTACTGTCAACTTCACCCCACAAATTCTTAATGTTCCCCATAAGGTTGATACTTTCAGCTGACTAGCTAAGAATCATTTGGTGTTCCACCTCAATCCAGCTTTTACCTAGGCCTGAGGTGTCTTTAGGATCTATAGGACATAAGTTTCCAAACCCTATGAATCCATACCCTTCACACAACTATTCTGAAACGACGAATCCAAGGTGAACATGTTGGGATTTTATGTTAAGATGTACTTGTAAATAAAACATTCAATCCGAAGAATATGGATTTGCACTTGATGTGCAATGCCTTTAAGACTCACAATTGTCCTTAACGTTTCACGTTCGATTGAGAACATATTCCATGCTTTTTTGACAAAATTGCTATGTGGCACACAAAGCATTAACAATTTCATATATAATACATAAAAACAAATTAATAAACAATTATACCTTTCCATTAGTATTTATGATGAAATTACGGAAATATACTTAGATATGACGAATAACTACCACACTTTGAAAATCATAACAAAATCCCTTTTAATGGAACACAGGTGTGCACGTCAGTGAGCAAAACATTTTCCCTTAATCTATCCACCAAAGTATGGTTGGGTGGGGTGCTTTTTCAGACTGAATATTTTATATTTTAGTCTGTGCTCACCAACACGCCGTACTCGACTTGGAGTTAGGTACAATTCATAAATAACCTCACTTCAGTTTGCTGGTAACAGCAGGCTGAGCTTGTCGAAATGTATTGATTTATCGGAAAATTAAGAGCGCTGTGCACTCACATAACCAACATTTTTAGATTTTTTTACAATAAATGTAGTGAGGTGTGAAAATATTCGAAGCGGAATCACGACATTCTGCAACTTTAGAGTACATCTCTGCCTCAAATTTAAGAATGCTTTAATCGCCACATAACGACCAGGTCGTAAATTTCAAAGAGGCTAACCCACAACGCTGATAGCGAATGCAACAATTTCCATTGGATGCATCATTAACATTTTTCATTACATTTGACTTGTTGTGGCTTTCAATTGAATAAACGAAATTTACGATCCTTTTTTTTTGAGGCAACTTGATAAGGTTGTACGATATTTTTATGGTGACTTTATCAGGCGCTTTGCAAATATTTTTTCGTTACATTTAACTTGTAAATTTATGGAATTCTTGATGAAAATATTATATATATTTACACGATTTCCAGTGATTAGGACTTTTTTGATGGCTTAGGATATTTGTGATGGAAATTAAACATTGGATATTAGGAGTGTTCCACACTGTACTTTGAAGTTGTGCGAAGAAATAGATTCTGAGATTCGCAGAGCCGGCCAAGTAGACAGAAATTCTTGGTTTTCCGTTGCCTTCATTCTCAAAAAGGCTTGGTGAAAGTGGCGAGCCTTCTCGCGTACTTTCCTTACAGACAGTGTCCAGAGTTTCGATTTGTCAAGATAGGCCGTTTTTTTAGAGTCCTGAGAATCTAGCTTAGTACACTTCGATCTTGCCTGTAACATTAGCTTGCACATAGCAAGAGGTTTACCTATACTCGTGATCACCACTACATTTTAAGTGTATTTTAAGAACTTTTTGTGCTGATGCAGCAACGAAGGCAACGAACCCATTGAGCTGGCTAATTAAAAAGATGGCATTTTGGGGAGAAAACGCATAACATATCCACACATGAACCTGACTGTCCGTATATTCTACGGCTCTTGATTCTATCCGGGTAATATAAAAATCACTAATACGTGGGTACTCGGTAACCATGATATGAAGATAATGACCAAGTTGGCGGGTACCCTGTTTTGTCTGTTATTATTATTAGCCAAATACGACAATGAGACGGTTAATTAGTTCGATATGATCTGCGTGAACCATAGTTAATCATAGCAATGTTCCTGACCCGTTAAAATGGTGAGAATGTGAGCAGAATAAAGCAGCTAACTATCCAGACCTGCCATTGCCGATCAAGCAATATTTATGCATATCAGCGAAATCACAACGTTGCTAGATAGCTTGCGGATACCCACGATTATGATATCCCGCTAATACCTGAAAACACCAAAGGTAGTGACTCGGGTACGCAGCTTTTAACATTCCACCTGAGCTACGAACGACAATGCTTATCGAATCGGCATAAATTAGCTATTGTAGTTACCCATACCGTCTTCCACTTTCAAACTTTTGGAAAATAACCTGCCCAGTAATCCTAATCTGAGATTAAGGTTTTGAAGTGGTTCCGTAGAATTTCAAGCAAAATCACAGTTAAACTTCTGTGAGTCGAACATCCTTAAGAGGTCAGGTCACTCTAGAGGCCGAAAAAATAATCTTTTTTAGGATTTTTTTCAGAGATTCTACAAAATAAATCGAGATTTAAATAAAGAGTATTTATTATGCACATCAGTGCGATGACGCCTCCATTTTATTCAGGGCTGGATCATCAGCTCCTGTAATTTTTTAGTAAGGCATTTTTTTTTGGTATACGTACAGTGTACGGTGGTTTTTTTTCAATATATTAATTTTTGGCCAAATGGCACACTTCAAAAGTGGAAAATGCTGTGCAATATAAAAAAAATCTTACTTTCATGGACAATGTATTTTTCAAGGTATATTCAATATTTCAAGTAAATCGGTTGAAATTTGTCTGAGTTCTGTTTCCGTCGGCCGTGGCATTGTGTGTCTGTGCGTCGACTCCTACGCACTTGACTCTCGGTGTCTGGGTTCGATTCCCAATACGATTCACGGCCCCACCTCCTTCGAGTCACTGACAATGCTCAAAGATTATAACTGTCTAGAAAAAGCTTCTCAAACTTGGCATAAAACTGTAGGTCTCTTCCACTCAGTTTTGAGATACACGTGTTTGATGTTTTGAGTAGTAGAAAGCAGTGCATAATTTTGCCTTGGGTCTTGTACTAAATAATAGAAAACCGAATACTTAGAGATTTATTTTATTCATATTACTTTTAGTAGAAAATTTCCTCTATATCTCATACATGCACAGCCATGCAACGCATGCAAAAAAATGAGAATATAAGCAAAAAAAGCGAATAAGCGTAAGTTGTTTACAAATACATTGGCGTAACTCGTAACTTTGTGTTTATAGTAAAATACAAAATATATTAAATGTATGGAGGACTGGAGGATCTCCATATTGCAATTTGACAATAAAAACATTTCTGTAAGTTGTTGACACTGCGTTAAGCTGAATATCTGAATACTGATTATCGACGAAATCGATATCATCAAGTGCTTTAATTCAACTGAGCATGTGTAGTCCGTTTTTTTTTTCGGAGCAAGACGATGAACTATCACTAAGCCCTATACCAAAGCGTATAGCTTGTAGAATTGTAGCCATCTCTAAGGATTTGTGTAATAGTAAAGTCATAGCGGCGTATACGTAACACTTCGCTGACAAAGCCACGGGGGGCGAATACGTAACATGTCGCATAGCGACATGGAACTGTCTTAGGACCTCTTTACATGACGCATAGAAACAATCACTGCTCTTCAGTATTTTTTTCAACGTGAGCTTGTAATCAGTATCAACGTATTATAGTGACATGTTCTTACTTCGAAATATCACAAGAGGAGCATGGACATCCTCGCATCCTATGATATACATTTATTTATGTATCCAAAAATGAAATATTCAACGTAAAGTAATAAGACCAACTTCGAATGTCTTGCATTTACTGAAAAAGATACATTTTACTTTTATGACATCAGTGCAGAATCTACAAAAAAATGCAATGATGGTCATTGAATACAAATATGTATGACACTGAATACAATGTGCATGAATATGTATGACACATGTCCTTACCGAAGGCAATCTTCAATGCACCTGCGAACATAAAAGGAAATCCAAATGGATACTAGTATGGATGCTTATCCGCTCGTTGTCATATCCCATGTATCACCGAGTACAAGACTCTAGGAAGGAGAAAAGACAAAAAAAAATTATATATCGAATATTGTGAGCGATTTTTGCGGGAATGGATGATACATATGCATATCTACGTAGACTCATTTCAATTGAATATTAAGATGAATAATCGAAGCCCAAATATTTGTTATACAATGTACTTCAACAAAGTAATCCACTTTTCTCCAAAAATATAGCTACAGAGTTGAATGACAATGTTACTAATTTTTATAGGCATTTCTATGAATTTTCCACTACATACATGTAGTAAATAAAGAGGCTACAAGATAACAATTCTTTAGTGTCCGTCAATAATATGAGAAAGCATCAATTATAAAAGGCCAACTAAAAGTTTCTTTTTAAAATACAATAAAATGAACAAAATTAAATTCTTTCCATGTATTATGGCTTTATTAGTACGAACAAATATTCCCATTCATTATGAAATACAACGTCGTTCAAGTAGCTTGCTCAGCTGGCTTCGCGCTAGCGCATTCCGTCATCAAAATTGTCCACGACCTTGTAGATGGTTTCGGGCTGTAGCTTACGGATTGTTTGGATGGTATTGGCCTTAAGTGTTTAAATCGTTCCCAGATCGTTTGCAAAACATCGGTCCTTCACGGTTCCCCACAAAGCAGCAGCTCCGAGGCAGGAAATTGACATCGCCAAGACGGCTGATAACACGATTTGGGAATTTGGTGCGCAAAAGATCGATTGTGGCATGGACTGTGCGGCATGGCTAGCCATCCTGCTTGAACCATAGGTCGTTCGAATGTCTTTAATTTCAGTAAAAACAAGTCGGTAAACATGGCTCCGTAACGCCAACCGTTGATGGAAACGTTGTTCCCGATGACAAGTCGATGTTCGTTAATTGAGACTCACACTCTTGTCCACAATAACCAAATTCTCATCTGTACTCACACACGATTACGTGGACCATGAAAGCTGTCCACTAGCATACCACCCTTTAACTAATTACCAAAAAATACACAAATGCAATAAATAGAACAGTTCAGTAAAAACAGCTGCAAAAAAAATTGGGCACTTTTCTGTAATAATGTTTGCTCTAGATTTTCGGGGCATTGATTCAATTAAATTGTTTATAATTTATACAGTAATACTTTTCCATGCAATTTCCGATTGAACAGAGAAAATAAAAGTCTTCTTTGCGCACATTTGGCTGTGTGCTTTATCCATTTCAAAGGTATATCGTCTTCGGTAAATGGCAGTATCACGTTCCTAAAGATATCCTTATGCATGAAACGATTCATTACTCCGTTGATCCAATGAATTGGCTCAATTCCTTCACTGGAAAAACTCCCCAGACCAAAATATTTGCTCCTTCGCGTTTTACTGCCCCTCTTGCAGTAAAACGCAGATTTAGTCGTGCGCCTTTTGGTCTACACACCTGCTTCATTCCATCTGAGTCCTTCAAACTGCGCTTGCATTCATCTGAGAATAAGGCGATTTTCCATTCGGCAATGGTCCAGTTAACATGCGTCTTTGTAAATACAACCCGGTAGGAATAAAAACTGACTTCCGCAACCCTTCGCTGGGTAGGTCTGGTGGAGATGGCAAAGTCCAGTTCCTACAGCCCTTTCAGACATAAACGGATCCTTTATATCCTTTACCCGGACTATTGTGTACTCATCACGTATGGTGGTTTTCCGAGGTTGTCTGCCACGATGAATAGTTTCAAGGAACTGATGGAATGGTGGATCCTATATTTTTACAATGTAGTTAACTGAATGAGAAAACCAAAATAATCTTTTCCTTAAATTCGGTGAGGTTTTGTTATGCACCATTTTAACACAATTTCTTTCACATTTTAAATTCCGATTGCCTCGAGTTACTTACAACTAGCAAATGAATGTAGCTTGTAGCATCGTGTTATCGTATAAAATGTAACATTTAATTCACCGTAATACAGAAACAAAGAAAAATAAAAATGTCCAAGGAAATATCGGAGGCAGCTGGTGCAAAATGCTCGGGTCTTAGTAGTGTCGCAGCTGTTTTTATGGAATTTCTCTATATTCTGTGTTGTGCTTGGTTCTATTCATTCCCCATTTTACACAAGTAAAATTCATTAAAATATATTATAGTTTTGCAATTTTCTTTGGCAAAGTGCAACCAAGTGTATTAAAGTTCTATTGTTTTGTCCGGCAATGTATGGTTATTTCGTTGAATATAAAACTGAGTTTACTCCTTTGATTGTACATTTCTCGGAAACAACCTCCGTCAGTTCTCGCCCTTAGAAATACTTTCGTTAACGAGATCCACTCTAAATGAAGTCATTCCCAGATTTGGTTATCTGCTCTTTTTTGTGCTGGTTTTCCATCAGCTGTCTTCCCAACTAATCTATTTGAAAAATAAGTCAATCAATTTTCGGACAGTAAAAAACCCATCTTTCTTTTTCTTATTTCCCTTGCAGTTGGTTCCAGAGATTCATCCAGCAGTAGTAGCAGTGGGAGTAATAGTGGTGGTAGTAATGGCGGCGGTAGTGGTGGTTCCGGGTCCAGTGGTCAAACTAAGTATCCCGTATTAGTATTTGTCCATGGCGAATCATATGAGTGGAACAGTGGAAACCCCTATGATGGCTCCGTGCTAGCTAGCTATGGTCAGATACTCGTTGTTACCATTAATTACCGCCTTGGAGTACTTGGTAAGTATTTATTTATGCAAGACCATTACAAAGCCACAATCAAATAAATCGAATAAATGAGTAATTAAGCCTGAGGTTCTTGATGCTTTGGTTTTTTCAGATAAATATATGCTTTAAATAAATGAAATAAAGTAAATTAAGTGATTAGTATACATTGGTAATTGAAAATTAATACAATTAAATAAAATTATGGTACGAGCGAGCTCAGAACAAATTGAAGCCCTGAAGCCTGTCCCACCACCAAGGTGTATACATTTTTAAAGCCAGATTTTTTATTCTTCCGTAGTCGCTGTGAATTCTAGGAAAATGGTAAAATCGAATACCACCTCAGTGCAATTTTTTTATTCGGCGACATGTGAGCACAGAAATTATACTGGATTATAAAGTTTCACAGAGACAGAACCACAGAACTCATTTGATTTTTTTTTGTTGGCATGCCAGGTGCAAAAAATGCTGAACAATTTTGGGCGCAAGTAACATAAAAAAAACCATTTAAATTTCTGGAAAAAATTACCAATCATCCAAGAGAAAAAGTCCTTGTAAGGAAAGTTCATCGAATTCTGTAAACTACGTTCGACATGGAATATACGAATATTTATTTCCATGTGAAAGGTGAACCATAGCAAACTTACATGAGAGTAGAACTGCATGACCATTTTGCGATTATGGTCGTTATGTGGGCGTGTGGATGAAAGTTAATTTGAGGATTCCAACTGATAAAAGGGGTAAAATAAAGGTAGATGGTCAATTCCATCATGTGAGACCGAATGGAATATTGCGATATTACTAGCGAACTTGTCCAAATACCGGTTGCATCGCTGGAAGCAGCGATCCAAAACTTGTTTCTTCAAAATTGAAATTGTAGACTTGTAGAACAGGCGTACTCATGGACATTTTCACGAAATTATATTTAAAAAGTAAATATCAGAACCTGTTCTTTCAGTTCATAGCAAGTTTTCACAATTCAAGTTTATTTTATGAGGTTTCGAAATCGAAATTTCTCACTCCCCTTTTTGTCAGAAAATTAATCCCACTCTTTCCTTACTTACTTTTCCCACATTACGTCCACATATTAGGGCTTACATTTGTTCAAGCTTCATACCTTTTGTGCTGCAAATCTCCTACCGACATACTTCTCAAGTACATGATTAAAGAACAGACTTAAGTCTAAATCGTATTATTGCAAATAGAATTAACGATTTTAATACGATTATGGTTGGTTTCATTAAATTTTCCTTAACATGAGGGGTTTATATATAAAAAGAAAAAAAAGGAACATTGGTGATTAATTAACGATTAGTTTACTTTCTTCTTTTGATTGTTCGCTATACTTTAAACAAGTTTTTAAATTTAATGTTCGACAAAAACAAGTGGGGTTTTCGTTCAATATTGACTAAGGCTAATCTTGTAATTTTCCCTGAGACTCAGAGAGGCGAGTTTTTGGAGGGAGGAACTGCCACGCTGCTATACTTAAAAGGTGGAAAGCAGCGCAGGACATAAAACAAACCGACTACCTGCCACCAACTCTATTAACCCGAAGATGAGTTTCTATCAACGTTTTTCGAAGAACAATGACCGAGAACAACGGCATACACTGACGGCTCAAAGACGAGCGCTGGTGCAGGGGCAGTGGTTTTCTGCGACATCTTCGTAAAGTGTGCAGTGAATCATGAAAGTAAGCACATTCGAGGATTGAACCTTGAACCTGGTATATTTGAATAACTAATTTAATATTGAACAAAATTAAAGAGCTATGCTTTGCTGGTTTGGGCACTTGTTACGATTGTGTCCACCATCACGACTTCCAAGGCATGCCTTTAATGGCGACCGCTTGGCAGACCCAGGACGATGTAGTTATACCAAGTCCTAAAATTCTCCTGGTTGCGCTTGGGCATAACTCCTTGTAAGTTAGAGTCGATGGCGGAGAATCGAGTGCCCGTGAGATCTCTCGTGCGTGATGTATTTCCGCCGTCCGCGACCCCACTGGAAAGGAGATGAGATAAAAGATTAAAAATGTATTTTTTCTTTTTCCAACACATGAAAAGCAAACAAAATTTCTGGACACTTTTTTTTAATGTGAAATGTTTGGTTTTCAATAGGAATTTGTCGATGAAAAATGATCTACGAGTAAATTATTAAGCAATCATTATAGATAGTATTAAACCAAGGGCGTGCATTTTGCTAGGGTGGAAAAAAGTACAAATGGATGCGTATTTATCACTGGTAGAATGAATATGTGCTTTGGCCAACGCGCATTGCTTGCTTTGGTCGTCGCATAAAAAAAATCCATCGCACGGTGGAACAATTGTAACTTTACTGAATTTTTGAATATTGCAACCGAATTATATACTTTTGCATAAGAACTCAAATCAGACTATTCATTTCCTTTGTCATTCACAGGCTTTTTAAATGCCAATACAGATCGATACTCGAAGCTGCCGGCCAATTACGGCCTTATGGATATTATTGCTGCCTTGCATTGGCTGAAGGAGAATATTGCTGCATTCGGAGGCGATCCACAAAGTATAACATTAGCTGGACATGGAACTGGAGCCGCCTGTGTCCATTTTTTAATTTCATCCATGGCTGTACCTGAAGGTTAGTGTGATATTGAAATATGCAATGGTTACTCATCAAAATCCAGTCAGAATAGTAAGACGACATCGAATTTAAGCACAAGGAGTTAAAAAGCTCACTAATCTAGTCATCGAACTGAATAGTCTCCTTTGACTGAACTGCGTATGTAAACAGTGTTTTTTTCAGAGGCGGAGAACTTTAAATTGGCAGCACTGTTCTTTGTGATCGATTTTATTTGTTGTTTGGCTTATCAATTATTCATGAATAGTTTAAAATTGATAACAATTTAATTCGCGAAACTCTAACTAAAGTCATTGTCAAACCACCATTACATCCAGTATAGGTCACCGTTTGGTGCGCTTTATGAGCCGCTAGAATCAATATTCAATATGTCATCAAAAATGACGAATGATGATGTTCAAAACGTTATAGCCAAGGGTGAGCGGTAAAGAGACATGCTTACTAACTTTCTCAAGCAACATTCTTGTTCTTGAAAGGCAACATTCTTGTTCTTGAAAGGCAACATTCGATAACATGCGTGATTGTGAAAATGATATATGTGAAAATTGAAGGATGTCCAAAGCGAAAGAAGCTCGGTCGTCCCGAAATCATATTCAAACATAACGGAGCATTCACCTGAACTTGTGCTAGAGATAGGTATGTAATTGGGTGCCATGACGGCCTTATTGCCGTGGCTCACCTAGCCCAACATGTTGGGTCCATTAATTGTGCCCGACACGACACCGTGTATACTGCTCTATTCTCGTCCTAAATATATGTATGAACATACATGTAATTAGTCGGAATCGAATATACGGGTAAACATGTAGTTCGTGGAACTCTACTTATCCAACTGAGATAAGAAATTTTGTTTGTCTTGTAATCCTGTCAACCAGATGAGGATGCGTATGTCCGTATTGATCAAACAATTGCGATGTTCAACCGGTGTACCAGTAAAATTCAAGGTCAAGAAATTTCTTGCAGGTGTATTAGGCGGACAGTCCTTTCGTGATGTCCTAAATGTTAAGTTTCTAGTTACATTGCCTTTGTATACATTCCTATCCATTGACAGACTTTGTAATTGAAAATTGTTCGTATTTCGTGGAAAATGAATCAGAGATGTGTTTGCCAACCAAACTTACCTTATCTCCTGTGACTTCTATGTGTGTCATTTCCAATCGTAAGATGTAATATGAAGATAAGGAGGACTATTCTCGCCCTCGGACATAATTTCTTTGTCAGTACCTGTGCTGTATTAAAACATTGGGTATTGTAATCAGAATCATAAAATGACAGATTTAAGGAGAATGTAAACACACCAATCAATCATTAAAATAATCAATTATACTGTGGAAATCGTCATTATTTTCCCATTATTAATTTTATTAAGGTCCATTCATTATGTAGACCTGACTGGTGTCGAGTTAAGAAAACCCGAGGAATAGCTTACCAGTATCCAAATGTATACTCAAAATATAATATACATTGCCATCCAAATAAAAAAGTATTTGAAAAGTAATTAAAATCCCTTTTCCTCTTGCATAAGCTTATTGCCAAACTTTGACACTCTGCCCTGCACCCTCTCCCCGTATATTCAGTCATTATCGTCACCTAATCGTCAGCCATTGAAAATCAATTAAATTCCCCAAAGTGGGTCAAAAGTTCAACAGGTTTTTGAATTATGACGGCGTTAAAAGCACCAAACAATCTTCGATAAATTATTTATAATCCAATAAAACTCGCCATATCGTGACGCTTGTCTTTCAAGATTTTGATGAATGCATGTACATATGTATTATCTTAATCAATCGCATTATAAACTTTATATATTTATTTTTAACATTTTTTTTCAGGACTTTTATTCAATCGTGCAATACTTATGTCGGGTTCGGGACTCACACCATGGTCACTAGTAGATAATCCATCAAAGTATGCAGCATTTGTTGCGCATCATGTTAATTGCTCACCGGAACTGCCACATGCCCACCTCATGAAGTGCCTACGGGATAAAACACTCGATCAATTACTGTCAGTGCCAATTCGTGAACCAGAGTTTGGTTATGCATTTGGACCCAGCATTGATGGTGTAGTAATTGATGGCGGCGATAGTGTAGCTTCCGCTGCAACAATCGGTGCTCGTCAAGAGAATATTGGTAATTATAATTTTAATTTGATTTTACGTCAAATGATGGCCGTGTGATGCTTTTTGATGAAACACACACACAATCATGCTGGCCACATGTGAAACTAATTAGACCATAATTAAAATGATGATTTATTTCAATTAATTTATACAGTTTTAATGAGAAAAACGGCTATTAACAAGTTATCAAGGTAAGAACTATGCATAATAAAAGCATGAACATTTTTTACTTCAACGTACTACAATGTTTGATTAAGGTAATCAAGATGAATAAAAATACACCGAATAAAGCATATCAGACTCGAGTTACTGACAATGCCTACAGATGGGAATTCAGGGTGGATTCTTATATTTCTTACGAACTGCTGTTTTCCCCGAGTTGCAATACCGGGAACGATGGTAATTTGATTTGCTTGACACACCTTCCGGAATAACAACTCGTTTCTGAGAATTCACTTCATCTTCAAGAAGAAGAGTCACAACATTATTAGAGCAATTTTTCATCCCTACAAGATGAAAAAAATAAACGCCAGGATGCACAATAAATTATTTATTTATATTTGTCATTAGTAGCATAAATCTGTGTATGTACATGGGTACACATGTTATGACATCCAATTTGCTCCACTCGTACTTTTGAAGTTGTTAGCACCAAAGTTAGCTGTGGCGTAGGTAAACTGTTGAGGCTCGGGGAAGTTCAGTGGATGGATCACTTCTTCAATGAACAAAAAGCTCAGCAAACTTATCATCGGGCGCAGTTAATCTTCAACGTTAACCGAGATCGAAGGTGTCAATCCGCACATAATAAGTTCCTGTCTTTGATCCTCCCGCTAGACGTGGAATGCTTTTCATACTGAATAACAGTGCAACATTCTTAGGTCTCAGTCTAGACACGAAATAAAGTTGGAAACTCAACATCTAGGAACGCGTCAGAAAGACATCCACGTCTCTATACTGCTGTAAAAAAAAAACTGTAGGGTGCAAATGGGGACTACAGCTCCGCGTAGTCTCTTGATAGTGATAGATCTTTACCCGAAAACAACGACCTCTTAACACCCAAGTTAATTTTTCGAGAAGAGTTTCTCAACCATCATATGCTCCAGATCACACCGAAAGTCTAAGCATCAGATGCTTGACGGTCCTCTGCGAATTTTCAGAGATGGATCGCAGATGAACGCAGGTGTTGGCGGGGGTGTCTACTCTAAGCAAGTAAGCATTCGACAGTCGTTCCTACTATCACTGTAGCGTTTTTTAGCCACGCATTGCGCACAGGTTACTCACCTCGATAGTCAGACCGACACTAATGTTCAGAGTCTCGATTTGGTGGACATGACTAACCAAATCTGGCAACTCTAAAGCACTCAACCGCGCTTTCAACGACTGACTTGCATGTATGTATCAGCGGAGGGTTAAGAAGCACACTGTCAGCTGCAATTAACATACTCCTCAACCTTCCTCTGCTGAACTTGTTCGGCAAACAATTCGACTGGCGCCTGAATGCAGCATCAGCTACTCTACCATTCTCAACGAAATCGATTTCCTTCGCAACAGCACCGATCGCCTACTATGACAAGCCATCTTCGAGAAGAATTCTCTACCACTATTCCATTCAGATCAGATTAGAAATATATCTTATCTTCACAAACGGATCGAAGTCGAATGGTAGAGTGGTCGTAGGTGTCTATTCCAAAGACGTCAACATTGGACTTTCCTTGCAACTCCCCAACCATACTGGCGATTTCCATGCATACAATGAATAGGGATCTGTACTGGCTCAAGAACAATGTGATATCCCAAAGGATTATCAGTATCGGTTCGGACAGACAGGCGTCATTTTCCATTTGCAAAGCCGACTAACTCCCTAAGTGCGGTACAACCTCTTCATTTATACCAGAAGAAGATTCACGCTATGCCAACCTCCAGAGCCTACCATTTTCTAAAGATTAATACAATTTAAACAAATGACCACAAACGATTTGCACTCACTATCAATCGATTGTGTACCTGATTAGTGTTGTAATTTTTTCTACCGAGTTGAAGACAAAAGGCCCAAGACCTTCTCATGCAGTCTATTTACCAATTTGCATTCAAATCCCAAGAAGCATATCGGTAGTAGAACTGCAGAAACATCTAAATATCCTCATTTATAATATTTGTCGAAAGTGGGACATTAGTAAAGAAAATAAGCGCAACAACAAACAGGAATTCTTCCTTTTCCATCTATCGCATGGTGATTTATTCATCTTGTTTTGCCAACCGAATAATTGGTACATTTCCCTCCCACTTTGCCATTTCGTGTCCATTAACTTTTGTATTTCCAAAGAACTCTCAGAATTTTATGCATAATTTCCTTTTTTAGATATGATCTGATGGCTGGTGTAACGCGTGCCGAAGCGTTTTTCTCTTTCAACTCCGGCGATGTTCAATACGGCATTGAAGCAGATCGGAGATCAAAAATTCTCAAGGCTTATGTTCGTAACACGTACGTTTATCATTTGAACGAAATCTTCGCAACAATTGTTAATGAATACACAGACTGGGAGAGACCTGTACAGCATCCGATCAATATAAGGTGAGTTAATGTGGTGCCACTTACAGAATTCCGAGAATTCTGCAATAACAAAAGCGAAGTAAATAAGCCAATGACTTTTTTCTTAACCATGTTTTGCGTTTTCTTCACTTCGAGATGTGTATTTTTATAAATAAGTTCAAAGTTCAAAAATGTTTAACTCAATTTACCAGCATTAGCTCGTTCTTATTTTCGACATTTGCAAGTATAAGGAAACCGGATTCGTAATAATTATATTAGCCTTCAATAATTGCTTATGTACATTAACTTTTTATTTGACTTTTTGATGAGGTTATACGATAAGTGTGCGTGTGATTGTAGTGGAGCGGAATTTTGCTGTTTAGCATTTCTCTTCTCTTTGAAGTAGATTGAGGGTACAGCTTAAGCTGTAAGAAAGTATTAAATTCATGAAGATTTTTGAAACGAATTCACAAATTAAGTTTGAGAGTATTGAAATCATCAATCTTCCATTCATCAAAAATCAAGTTTCTAATTTATTTTTCGAAAACATTTTATAAATTTATTTTAAACTGGGTAAAGATTGATCAAATAAATAGGAGCGATTAATTAAGACCTGTCTTTGTAAATGTAGGGTAAAGCACATAAAATTAATTTGGACGGTGGAAACTATAGAATGGTCTGAAAGAACAGTATGTGACATTTACTTCTTTTAATAAAATTTCGTGTCATTGTTGCTCGCGGCTACGCAGTATCAGCTTCATTTTGAAGGTCCATCCTTGAAACACTGATTCCAGCATTGTGATCGGTAATGTTGGCTTCCAAATCCGGACTCGTAGCTGGCTTATCATAGTGGATGTGGTTTTTTTCGATCGCGTATCATTAATTAATAACGTACACTGAGACTCGATCTTTCGGATGGTAAAGGCAGTCACGAACTCAGAATGTCGATGGATCACACAATATGTTACTCGAAGAAGTGCAGCTGAATAATTTGGAGAGGTTGTTGAGCTCTCAGTCTTTCCAAGATGATCTAGACTAGAAAAATAATTCTAGGATTTATCATGGCAGCAAGGCATTTATACTTACTTACTTATCAGGCCAACGACCCATGAAGGGTCCGAGCCTGAGCAATTGCTGCCTTCCATCGCTGACGGTCCTGGGCACGCTGCTTCCAGTCATCAAGTCCAAGCTGTCTTGCATCCGCGATTACTTGGTCTTTATACCGGAGATTCGGTCTTCCTCTCCTTCTCGAACCAGTAGGCTCGGATTCAAAGACCCTCTTTGCTGGAGCATTGTTGTCCATGCGCTCGATGTGGCCGAGCCAGTGCAGTCGACGGATTTTTGCCTTCCGGACTGCATCCACATCCTGGTACAGCTCGTAGAGTTCGCGGTTATGTCTTCTCCTCCAATCGCCTTCCTCGCAGACGGGACCATATATCCGTCGTAGAACTTTTCTTTCGAAGGTACCAAGAATCAACTCTGCAGTTTTGCTTAGTGTCCAGCTTTCGGCTCCATAGAGCAGGACTGGCAAAATAAAGGTTTTGTAGAGCATGATTTTGGTCCTTCGAGTCAGGAGTTTTGAGCCCAGTTGTTTTGACAAACCGAAGTAACACCGGTTGCGAAGGGCTATTCTACGACGGATCTCCACTGTGATGTCGTTTGTGGAGTTCACGTTTGCCCCGAGGTAGACAAACTCCTTCACTACCTCGAAATTGTAGCTGTCGATCGTGAGATTTTGTCCAAGGTGGTGTGCGACGGAACGTTTTTTGGTCGACAGCATATATTTTGTTTTGTCCTCATTGACCTTGAGACCAGTTCGTTTCGCCTGTTCTTCAAGCAAGGCATTTATTAACTAAGCATAATTATCTGTGTCTCTTCAAGCAAACGCGCGCAAAACATTCGAGATTAACGCACGCTTTACCTATTATTCTTAAACACGCTCTGTTGTTTATTTCATGCAAAGAAGTGGTATTGTCAGACCACATGTTTGCCGTATTTTACAAAAATAAACAATAATTTAGTGGACTATTCACTAAGGACTTACGACTTACGGACATTACAGGATGGCCTTCATGTCACACGAAGTATGGAAGATATATGTTTTTATTTGGATTAAAACTTAGAAGGAATTAAATTCCATTGATAAAGACATTTCATCAAGTTTCGCATCCAGGGTCGTTAAAGAATTTTCGTTTCCAAAATCGTCCCAAAGTCTGCTGTTAGCTTGTGCAAATTTCGCGTCTTACCGAGAACTGACAGAACAATATGTTATTTAGGCATAATTAATGCCATCAGCAAGCAGCGACTGATACTGATCGCTACTGACATCATGAAAGAAATATGGGATAACAATGCCGCTGTCTTTAATGGCGTACCTTATTGTTGGGTATAGATTTATGTACATAGGAGTATAGCAAACAGAGTATTTTCAGTTCTTCAATATAGTTGTTTAGTCAAGTTAGTCAACCTTAAAAAATAAGTCAGATCGATAGTTAAACTTAATGCAGAAGGCGTAAGTACGCCGATAAGGCTCGTGGCAATTTCATCGGATAGGGTCATCTCTCCATGACAAAGAAGCTCAACCAAAATTAGGATTAGTGCATATGTGTTAGCCGAAATGGAGAACAATAATGTTGGGATTCTTCTGTACAATTTGCCAATCTTGCTACCTTACATTTACGTATGTACATGGATAGACGGGGCGTAAGGCAAGTCTCACTTATGTCCTGTTGGACGCATTCAAATGCCCATTGGGGAACATTTTTGAAAACAGATAAAATATAAAATAATCCAAGTCTACAATTTACACTCGAAAATGCTATCAATGACTAATATACTTTGAAGTGCATGATGTGTTCTTCAGCCATCCTGATATCCTTACAAAAACGAAAAGAGGTATGTCTCAACTGGCTGTGACTGGGGCAGTGTCAAAGGATTGTCCTCTTTTTTCTACCTCTATCATTGTGTGGTCCGTCTTTTTATTGAGAACTCGATCCGGCTACCTTAGTGTTACGCCACCGTACAGTGTACACGATATGAAAAATAATCCTCCGAAAATGATTCTTTGCACACACAAATGCAAAAAGTTATTTATTTTTAAATATTCGAGTATTTTCCTAATAATTACTCAGGTAAGTGTGCTGTACTTCATCTACACTATTGCCTAGCATTGTCATTGTGAAATTTTAATGATTCATTCAGTTCTGTGAATCTGGCTCGCGCACCGATTACGCAATATATTAGTTCATATGATATACATACATCTGGTACATCATACATGCACATCAGATTTCATCCTTTCTCGACAAACCTTTAAGAGGCTGATAGTATCTCGTATACCACGAATCACACTCCCGAATAGGATTAATTTGCCTTTGCAGACCATCCAATCAAAGCTACTTCAACAGCATGGAAACCAAGATAAGTCTATTTGCAATCACCAAGGTGGAAGTGGTTCTAGCGATTTTTATTCACAAGTTACTTATCGGCAGAGTAGTATACAAAAAAATTGGTGATGTACTGATGCACAGTTTGGCTAATAAAACTACTCCCAAAGTGGTATGCTGCGAACAGCCCATCGATACTAACGATGAAATCGCGAAATTTTTTTCTGTTTCGGAGATCACGAAGTTGGAATGAAACGAAACCAAATAGTTCCCGGCACTCGCATTCCGAAAGCGCCGTAATTTTTTGGAGGAAGCAATTCTGAATATCTGACAAGAACCCCTAACCACAAAAATACTTCACATCGGTCATAAATAAGAGGATAGAGTGACGGATATACGAGCATACCGAAATTATAAAGGTTGAGTTTTGATGATTGTACCCTAAAAAGTATCAAATGTCTAAACTTTAAGTTTTTTAGCTTAAGTGTCTCTGATAATACTGAGACCTTAAATAATAAGAAAGCGGTTATACGTCTCCTATCTGTTGAACGTTCCACAAGTGCATAATATTGCTGTGTGTGGTTGATCGACGTACATCATGGAATGCGGTAATCTTTAGTGGATGGAACTTGTATGTGCCTCGTTATATTACTTATGTTTTTATGAATGATGTGTGATATTTCCTTATTCATAAATTACAATTGTTGGACTCATCATTAATGCTTAAAACGATACGAAACCCTATACCCCCCAGCGCAGACTTCGAAGTATATAACATCTAGGAACAACAATTCTATCTGGCATATTTGTTACTTATTTATTTTCTTTCCAATCGCCCAGGCAAAGAATTTCAAATAGAAAATGTTATATGTCCACATACTCATATATATTTCATGAATTCTTATAAAACCTTCCCTTTTCCGTTTGTATCATATTTCTCATAAAATATTAAATTCAATAATTAAATTTCAAATGTCCCTTTACGGTTTTCTTTTCTCACACAGAGATGAAACCCTGGAAGCACTTAGTGATGCCCAAGTGGTTGCGCCAGCTGCACAAACTGTCGACTTACATTCGGCTGACCATAGGAATTCTTATTTGTACGTGTTCGATTATCAGACCAAATATGGAGATTTCCCACAGGTAACGTATAATGTGGTATCCTTTAGCAAACCATACGAATGTTTACGCTGCAAATTGTAGAACAGTGTTCCTGTCGGAAGGAAGTACTTAAACTGACCACACAATATGAACACACTGTTAGAGCATGTTACAATTTGTACCCAAGACATTCCGAACCGCACGACAACACACAGCCAATCACTTGGTATAATACCAACATGCTTACATGTGAATGCACACGTGTGTGGGAATAGTTTTCCAATCATCTCAAAAGTCAAAGCAAATGAGATTACACGTATGCACAGTTCTCAGCTGCTGCTGATGCATTCAAAAATGTGCACGAAGAGTCCTCTGTATCATGTTGTCAGTGGGTGATGTGTGCTTTCGACACGATCTACCTTGTGCATTTGAATGCAAACGCAGTAGTCCGCATAAGACGAATCTTACCATTTGTGAAACAAGTTGATTCTTATAAGGGAGTGCTAGCATTGCATTCAATTCATACTACCTACATATGTGCAATGTATTCCATGATAATGCTACAAAGGACGTCCATGTTGTTATTAATTCCAGAGACAGGGATGCATTCACGGCGAGGACCTTCCGTATATCTTTGGGGCACCTCTGGTGGGGGGGTTTAATCATTTTAGCAGAAACTACACCAAATCAGAAATCGGTCTTTCGGAAATGGTCATGCTGTACTGGTCGAATTTCGTTCGAACGGGGTAAGCTTCTTCTTTGATTTGATTAGAGTTGAGCGGGTTTTTAGCTTGACGTACTCATTCCTTCTCTTCTCTTCTTTTGTACTTACTTGCAGGAACCCCAATGAACAAATGGAAGGGGATCACGGCAGTCGACAGGAAAGAAGTCGTTATAAGACAGTCGAATGGACGGCGTACGAGAGTGTACATAAAAAGTATTTAAATTTCGGTAAGTAGTGAAATTCAAATTTATATACATTTTAGTCAATATTGGTGGTTGTTGGGGGTTGCGCAGTCCTTTAAACCATAAAACTGAAAAGAAATAAGGAAGTCCTTCTAGAACCTGTCTCACCAGAATGACAAAGGGCAAGATTTAAGCGACTCTGATTCCATGAGTACAAGGAAACAGTAATTGGATTGCACCAATTCCACGTTTAACGAAAGTTCTGCATTTATTTAGATTGCGTCATAAATATGTGCTGTTCATGCTGGAGTACATAGATCGTAGTATTCTAAGACCAAGCATGAATTTCGAGTTAGAGTGGACTTTGTGGCAGTTGCATATAAGACAGTAGTTAGCTAGCAATATTAGTTAGGAATATGCACTGATATTTTGAACTTAAGGAATAAGGAAAACCTCATTTTACATTGCCTTTACTGAGTTTATTTCCTGTACTGCAGAAACGAACGAGTTTGGCGGAGAGCAGATGGAGATTTCTTGCTGTTTGATATTTCAGTCTAATGCGTGATTAGTAACATGAGTCAATTCATCATGGAAGGGCATACAATCGAAAATCACTTACACACTTATTAATTTTAGTCTCAAAATTCGTGATATCTGAGCAATTTTTCCCAAGCACTTCCACCATAGTAGACTTGAATTGGGTATTCTAATAATAAAATTTTTATTTGTATTTGGTCCGTATTTGATCCGAACGCGGGCAATACAAGAGCAGCTAAAGCAACCAAAAATGCACTGTTTGTTGCCTTCCTCCACTCCATGAATACAGCCGCAATACTTGTCTCACCAGGAATATTCATCAGTCACCTTCAATCCTGCGTTCATTTATGGATTATGGAGCGCTCTTCCCAAGCCAATATTTATTAGACATTACAATCCACAACCATTTTAGACCAATGTGCACAAGTATCTCATCTCTCCGTTCATATCTTCGATCGGTGCTGTGTCTTCAATCTTGACAATGGACAAAATAAGGGTATTCGTAATCCCTTCTACTCTCTCAAATTATGAAAGACAAGACAGAAAATTCCAATACAAAGTATTTACGGGCAGACTTGTTTTCTTGTTTTTTTGTTCACTCTGTCTCAAGTGTTGATATTCGTGGAAGAACAGATAAAAACTTAGTCATGAAATACATTTGGAACATTTTACGAAAATGTAGGACGAAGTAGGGCCACCGTCGGTTTTTATTTTTCGTTCTAGTTTAGTTACCATCCTTGATCGGGAATGGTAATGTAATGCTTGATGTCTTAAATGATATGAAAAACTTTACCTTCTGCAGCGTTCTTGCACAAAAAATGCAATTTGTCCGTGATACGATATCATTGCAAGAGCATGACCGGCATCAACATGTTGTGGTCACAATCTCATTAAATTTATTTTCTGTTTGTAAACGACTTAACCACACACGATCTTAAAAGAAAATCAAGTGGCTTTTAACCAATTTTAAATATCGATTTCTCATTGGAAAACTATCCCTTTTTTCATTTGCAGATACCAAACCGAAATTAAAAAATCATTATCGAGCACATCGATTATCCTTCTGGCTGAACTTAATCCCCGATTTACATAAGCCGGGTGGTGATAATGTGCCGGCATCGCATCATCAGCTTGTCGATGACAATCCAACTGCTACGCAACAAGCTGAACCAACAGTTAAACCATTAAATCCCCCAATGGGCGGTCGAGTCCAATCAAACTACACCATATTCACGTCGCAAGTGTTTTCGTTGCTTAATTTATCATCGCCGTCGTCATCGTTGCACCGCAACAACACCAGCAGTCGCTTCAATCAGAAAGTTTCTCACTCATTGGATCCATTGGATTTGATGGATGAAGGTGGTGGTCCTGGCGGACAGCATAGTACAATGTCACCCCAAGAGGATGGTTTTGCTGCCTACAGTACAGCTCTAAGCGTCACAATAGCTATCGGCTGTAGCCTCCTAATACTCAACGTCCTTATCTTTGCCGGGGTCTATTATCAGCGGGACAAAACGCGACTGAACGAGCCACGAAATCAAACGAAGAAACGCAACGAGAACGGACAGATGCCGAATAACATTTGTGGTGACCTGGAAACGCTGACGATACACACAAAGAGTGACCCGGCCACTATATTGGGTCATCACCATGCAATGCAGCATCACCAGCTGCCTCCGCCAGAGTTTGCTGACATCCCCCATCGAGCACCGCCTCCCCCAAAACATATGAAATCCATGCCGGATGGCGATGGAAGAGGAGGAGGCGGCGGAGGCATGATGCCCCCACCACATGCCTTACAAGTGATGGGGAATCAATGCGGAACGCTGACGAAGAAAAGTTGCATGAAACAGCCGGGCAGTGGAATAAACAACCAAGGCAACCAAACGAACCAAAGCATCATGGATGAACTGAGAGTGTGACATTAATTAACCGTACGTTTTAAATGTGATTTGTAATTGATTATCTGGGTTACTTACTTATATTATTTGTAGTTTTTTATTCATGGCTAGGTTAATATCTACGATAAATCAAAAGTGAACATTGCGATGTAAATTGTTATACATACAAGTAGTGCAACACTGAAAATTGTGAATTTGTTTTAGAGGGATGAAAACTGTTAGTCAAATTACTGTCACTTTTTAAACGTATGTACTTCTGACTTAGAGAAAAGAAGTAAAATAGAAAAAAAAAACTTACATGTTAGAAGAGTATATCTTTGACTTATATATGAAACTATGAATGGAAGATATGGGTTGTGTATAAAGATTCTAGGGAAATATTGTGTACTCAATACGGTGAATGTTTTTCGTTTCACATATTGTTATGTTCATTTCTTTAGATACATGATGATGCAAGACATTTTTAGGACCAATAATCAATGAAATGTGTGGAAATATGTTTGCCACGGACGACTATTTTTACTTCACTTGATATTATCTTAATTTATTATTTAGTTATGATTTGATTGTTTTTAATTTTTCATACATTTTTCTTATTTATTTATTTATATACTTGATCTTTTTCTGACAATCCTATGTCAACCTCAGGATCAACATAATACAATTTTTTTCCAGCTGTGTACATAAATAACTAAATTTATTAACAATCTTTACTTCTTTCGCTTGGTGGCCGCCATGTCGTAGTGGGTAGGTGCGACGACTACTACGCTTCTGTGGTTAATCCCCGACACGAGCAACTTTCATTATCCGCATTTCCAACTCTTCTGTGTCCCTTATAAGCCACAAAGAGTATATACAATTCAAACTTCGCCATTCGGATTTAGCATAAGACGGTAGGACGCTTGGCCCAGGTCCATCTGAGATATCTCGGACACATACTTCTTTCGCTTGGTCTTTTTTGTCATTCTATGAATTTTTCTGTTCTCATGGTTTGTATAATCTTCTCAAGGTTATTATGACCTTTGTTTATGAACTGACATTACTCACGTCGTTGAGCATAGTAAAGATACACTGCATATCTGTATGCATACTTTTTAATGGTAAGTTAAAAAGCTGTCCAAAAAGGACATTTTCTCCGAAAAGACATTTTTGTGTTGCGTTGAAAATTTTAAAATAAAATGCTTCGATAGATGTTCATAATAGGAACTGAATAAAAATGTTGAAATGTTGAAAATTACGAAAGGTTTTTTTTCAAAAAAGGTTAGACGACACTGCCTTTAGTGTTGCTTGACTGTCTGAGAATATCAGTATATTAGCGCCTTTATGGGGTTTTTTTCTGGCGCAGATCTCGATGGCGTGGATTTCCGCTTGAAATACTGTAGGATACGACCCCATTGATAGGGAGAACCTTGTGTTGGATGCAAAGACTCATGCTCCTACTCCGGATTTCATCTTTGATCCATCTGTGTACCATACCAGACTACAATCCACAGCCATGTTAGACCAATGTGCACAAGTATCTCCTCTCTCCATTCATATCTTCGATCGGTGATGTGTCTTCAATCTTGACCCTGCACAATCTGTGTACCATACCAGGCTTCTAAGGTCTTGTGTTGTGACACCATTGGACAAGCTTGCGCGGTCTAATATTCCAACTTCGAAAAGCCTTCCGAAACAATGTTGCCTGACCATTATATCCCGCATTGTACAAACATGTCTCTATTGGGGATGGAGTTGAATATGCCAAGGTGACCTGTTAAGTTACCGGGTTTATAATTATACTCAAGCTGCAGTTTGATGGCATATCCAGCAGCTATCTTCCTAGTGAAGATTGGAAAGGGAGTTAGCCCGACTATAGCTTCTAGTGCTGTTGTGGGGTAGGTGCGCATGGTACCTGTTATTATAAGACGTTGTTGTTTCTGCAACTTATTTGCCGACGGTATGTTGGAGTGTTTTGAGCCACCAAACAATGGCTGCATATGTAGTAACGGGTATCGCCATCATTGTGTACAACCAATGAATGATTTTGGGCGAGAGACCCCAAGTCCTGTCGTATAGACGTCTACTGGCCCACAGTGCTCTGGTAGCACGCTCTATGGCGGACATAATATGTGCGTTCCAGATAAGTCGTTTATATGTTAGTGTTGTATTGTTGATTATTATGGGTCCAAGGTTGACTCGTAGCCTCCTTGAGAACATTCTGCGTTACATTATTCCACGACTTGAATTTATTCATGACTTGAGTAATACAATTTCAACGGAAAGCAACAACAACACCTTCTCAAACTTTTACTGCCTGTAGCCTCTACTCAGGGCTGCGCGTTAAATAACCTCAAGCATAGGTAGCGTTAGGCGAAAAGAGAAACGCTTCTTAAAAGTTGGTAGCATCGATCATTTGACACATGTTGACACATTCGACGCAAACATGTCAAAAAAACTAACTTTTTTGTTTGCGCTTGATTGAGAGTAACAGTAGTATTTTGACATTAAACGTGTTTAACGTAATCACACGCACCAACCCTTAAAACAAAACAAAAACGGAGTAAAGAGCGTTTTTTTCAGATCTCACTCACTGTGCTGTTTCAGTATTTCCAAAAAACATATGTACATATAAATACTTTATGTCACTATATGAAAAAAGAAATATTAAATTACTGAACAAAATACTCAGAGGGGTTCATTCTTTACGTTTTATCCAAACGAATTATTATTTATGTTCACACATAACACTGCCACCAAAGGTATTAAGAGATGGGTGTCTTCTTCAATGTCAAAATTATCAAGTGTTCATGAACTCAAATACAAAGAGGACGAAAAGGCTCAAACATCGGTGGTTTGTGGAGTTAGCATAGCTTAACAAATTCAGTGACTGCACTTGAATCGTGAACCAGTCGGCGTCTCGTTGGCCTTACAGATTACACACCCAGAATAAAGTAGCTGCTGGACATCAAGCTGATGTTTTTGGAAAATAAGAACCAGTTAGTGGTGAAGAAGTGAAAACAGGATGATGTACTATTGATTAGTGCGACTGGATTGGCCGTGGATACAGCCGTGAAGAATAAACTTCATCATGCACTTAAGGGTTGCGGGGACAAACCTCGCAAGAGTGACCTGCATGCCACTCGATCTTCCGCCATCGACTCTAACTCGCCCAAGCCCTCGGAACCAGGCGAGGTTTGGGACTTAGTCCAACCCACCTGACGGAATCGCATTTAAGGCACTCGTCGGAAGTCATGAAACAAACGGATTGGTTTTGTAGTGTAAATCCCGTTTATATTCACATGGTCCTATGCAATATGCATATGCTACATACGAATTTAGAACATCTATTTTTGGTTTTGGAGAATATATATAGCGTGGTGCTCAAGAGTGTATGTGTTCTCAAATTTAGCACGAACAGGGCAAGTGGGTTTGGCTCAGTTATTATGCATAAGGAGTTTTTCCAAATAGTTGCGTCCATTTGTCACAATAGTATTCCACATAATCTACTTAGGTAGTGATGTTCTACATATCTGAGTAACTATGTTCCTGTACTGATGTTATAAACTGACATTCCACAAAAAAGCTGTAGGTGTACCACGTCCATATAGACAGGTAGGCAAAGTGGCTACAATAGAGACAAAGGGTGCGCTGGGTATCACTTTGATCAGCAGATACATTGTATTGTCATATCAGATCCAACATGTTACTTCGGGATCTATTTAGTTTTCTGGATTAAGTTGCATCTTTCTCCTACATATGTCCGATAATTCATTTAGGAATTGTACTCTCAGAGTTCTGGATGAGCAGTTACGGAGATGTTAGGTGGGCGAAACTCGTCCTCCTCAACCACTCTTAGAGGTATTCCTAATCGTCCAGCATGTTTGTTTGTCCATGTTGGCAATTGCTTAAATGCCGCCATATTTCATTTTACTGTCTTAGTGCTCAGTTTAAAGTTCTATGTTTCAAGATCCAACGATTTGTGCACTTACATGGATTATTTTCAGCTGTTAATAAGCTGAACGCATATGGAAGGTGGACAACTTAAATGAATTGATAAAACAGTAATGCTGTCGCTTGAAACGCAATCCGGCACTGCTAATATAAGGCATATCCCTAAACTTGTTACAATTAGACACGGAATTTCAAAAATTTCTTTCTCGGCAGCCGTTATAATGTGATAATAAGTCCAGTGAAAAATGTCCGAGAGTCCTAGTGCAAGTGGTCTAGGCTGTGAGTTTTCTGTAAGCGAATTTACTTCTTCTTATGTCGCAACAGTCCGGAGCTGTCACGATCTGTAGCCAATCGCCCCCATATACGCACGGCAAGTGGTTTGACGTCCATCTCCACTCGTACGCCCCATCGGTTTTATGGGCGTCCTGACTACCTCAAAAGTATTTCTGCCAATCGCGACGTTGTAATGTTTACCACTAGACAACTAGAATTATTCAGAAAAGGGGTGTCGACTCCTACGCATATGAGCCTATACGAGAGGAGGCGAGGGAGACAAACAATTTACATAAATCATGACATGACAAAGCTCTGCTCAGCAAAGGTATAGGCCACTGGAAAAAGCTTCTTAAATTTAGGCATACAGAGTCGGCACAATTTCCATTCGTCTGTTAAAAAAATTCTGATCGCACTTACTCATGTAGCTTACCATATTACACATGATTGAATGGCTGGATGTGTTCCAACTTGTTTGCAGTCTAGGGTATTAAATAAACTCGGCTGTGTGCAGCAGCTCCAAATCGAATAAAGTGTGGCTTTCAATAGTTTATGATTGATGAGTTATTTTTGTGTAGCTGATTACCGTAAATGTGATTTCAGATTGGATTGCCATTTGTATGTAAGTAATTAACCTTATTTATATTTTTCTTGAGTTCCGCATAATTAGGCTTGTGGTATTTTATTTGTATCCACGCATTTCTATGAAGAGTACTGCATAAACTATAAAACTGTATATATTTGTAGAATAATAGTGTACGTGAATTAGTAAATTAACAAATCGATACATCAACAAATTCAATTGGACTAAACAGCTTCCTATTAAACTCATCCAACGTACATAAACAAATGTAAATGTATACCTACTTCTATTATATATAAAATCGGGAAATTTAAAATGACCATTCATACAAGTTTTATATATTTTGTAAAGTGAGCAAAATGAAAAAAAATGAAAGCCGAACTGTAGGCAAATCAGAATGAAATAGACCAGATTAACAGGAAAAAATGTACATTTAAAATAATCAAAAACTGTGTCTGGACAAATTTGGAGTAAACATTTTAAATATCCTCAAAGACACGATATTAAGGAAATCCTATCGCAAGCAAACGTTACATAAATTGTATCCATGGGCAAACGTATGTACGTACGCGTGTATATTGAGATCCATGTTCACTATATACAGAAATTACATGTAAGTATTACCATGCAATTAACATGATGTTTCTACAATATACATACGTATTTATTATGTTTTGTTTACAAACACGAACACACACACATTTTGCATTCTAAAGAGAAAAATTCAATTAATAATATGAATAAGTTATGTTATTATTAAATGTAAATCTTCCAAAGACTGAATTTGCGAAATATATGCGAATACAAAAGTTAAATTACACAAAACAAAAAAACAACCAATTATTAGATCAAATTTAAGAAAAAAAATGTTATAAATGTTGAACAGCCCGAAATATGTTTCGTAGAGTACTTATTCTTCAATTAAAAACAAACATTTATGTTAATTATGAAAATCAAAAAAAAAAAAAAAAACAAAACAAACCAAATATCTAATGAAGCATTATTTGAAATGTATATGACTGTGTAATACATACGTTCTTTGTAAATATCTTGCTCACCATAAAAGTAAAATATAACAAATGCAGTTAGTTATGACTGTAAAGAATATATATTATGATAATGTAAGTTCAGTTAGATATATAAATAAACAAAATAGTCAAACTAATCATTATCAAATAAGAGGACAGGCCGAAATGTTCTCAATAAGTAATAAAAATGAAGAAAAAAAAAAACAAAAACAGAAAACTAACACAAATCTTACAAAATATTGTTAATGTGTTAACAAAAAAAAACAAAAAAAAATCTGAAAATTCCGGCAAAAGATAAATAAAAAAGTATTTCAAAATGTACGTCATTTTATTTTGATTCTGTTGTATTCTGCAAAACTACATAAGAACATTCGACAACGATCTTAACAATGAAAAGGTATGGTATAAAAATTAAACAAAGTTTAATGAAAATTATCAAGCCTCTCTACGTATGTTTTCAAAGCGCAAAACTGGTCCATTGCAGCAACTTTTTTTTCGTTTTTCACTCCTCTTGGGTTCCACTTGGCATCTCCATCGCACTAGGTTGGTTGCAGCTGTCTGTTCCCACACGATATCCCCATCTATAAGATGTAAGAGAAATGGTTATCATCGCTATGTGCCGACTCTTGCGTCGGCACGAGTCGGATGTCGAAGCGTCGAGCCCGAGGACTGAAATCAGATACGGGAAATTTCATAGACTATAAGCTGATTCTTACTTCTTTTTTCAGGAAAATGACACATCCGGATCCCTCCTTTAATGAATAAGATTGGTGCAAAATTAAATGAAACTTGAGTATTAACCCATTAATTTCCATATAACTGAGGGCCTTATATGGAAATAATCATGCAGGCCTAAGTTTTCACTTATTTAAAAATTTTATTTTCATTTAAAAATTTTTAAAAACCAGATGGACCTGCTCTGTGGACTTTTGGCTATCAACCAGGCAGAGATTTGTGCGAAATAGCGGAATCATAGTCGCCATAGCGGCCAGTAGACCAGACATGTCGGCAGAGAGTCAGCCCGCATTTTTTTTTCGTTTGTATTTGAGCCTCAATCAACGGACGATGCCGACCGATGTTAACCGACTTTCTGTAGCCACCCTTGGACAACTTCGATGTATCCAAGCTGTGGTTCCAACAAGACGGCTTCACATGCCGCACATTTCATGAAGTAGATATTTAGCGACTGGGGTCATTTCATTGAGAGCATTGAATAGGCCGCCGCGGTCGTGCGACGTGACATCACTCGACTATTTTGTCTGGGGCTATGTCAAGTCCATACTACGCTAATAAGCCACTTTGGACGAGCTTGATGCCACTATTGCCGGAATAACGCCACACATATTAGAACGACGACTTGCCAGCAAAACCGAGGCAACCATTAGGAGGATGTGTTATTTGTCTATACACATGTTTAGAGTCATTACTTACATTTCTTACACCGTTGTTGTTTCATTTAAATTTCTTTTCAGAAACTTGCTACGATTTTGAAGACGTCAGAATTGATCCGATACAGGTCCTTATTCAGAACATAAGCAATCTGTCCACAAAGTTTCATCTAAAACCGTGAAGCCGCTTAGGAAATTGACACAAACATCATTAGCAGCATTTTGGGTACCGAGGATTCCTGGTCGAGCCGATATTTAAGTTAAAATGACTTTTCACACTCTAATCGAGAGACATCGTCATAAGTCCCAGTTAATATTGTACATTTGCATTCACTTCAAACCCCTAAAGCATCACAACTTGCATACAGTTGGCACGATGGGTAATTGTATATGGTAGGAATGGTATTGGGGAATTTTTCTCATGAAAGCAAAATTTGGATGTACATACATATGCGCTGTTTTTGATATGGGTTGAAATTTCTGGTGAATTCAACCGAAACAGTTTAATCCGTTGCTCTATCAAATATTTTTAATGGTACGGGATCCTTGGGGAGTTCATCCCCGTACTTGACCGGGTTGTGTTTACTTCGATGTGAGCGGTAAGTAAGTTTGAGGTACAATTTGTGTGTACATACATTTGTGTATAATGTAGAGCAGAGTGTGAAAGTTGGGCGACAAACAGACAAAGGAAAATGACTGTACTAGAACTTAATTGTGGGAAAGGGAATGACATGGAAAGTAATAACTCTGTGCTTCACATCTTTTTTACTGGGTCCTAGCTGGCTTATTGGGCTGGATATGGCCTATTCGGTTATTTTTGGTCAGACTTATTCGGCTAAAGGAATAATGGACTCGGAAGGTCAATGATGCATACAACATGTTGCTGTAATTGCAACTGTCCACTTTCGATAAAAGCAAATGTTTATTCATTTTCAAATGCAAATCATAAGTATAAGTTGAAAATTGAGAACTATATATTTTCAAGAGTCTTAGTCTTGGTTCAGGAAGAACATACTTGTAGATCGATGTATTATAGGGTAATGACACTGGTATCCGGATAGTTCTACTGCCCGAACACTACGTCGCCTTTACGAGATAATTATTTAGATCACGTCCACATGGTCTTAAGTAACTACAAAAATACAATCATTTCGATTAACTGTATCTCACAAATAAAGGGTCTTTCAGGGACGAACAAAGCATTCAACAACACGTGGCAATGATATACTTGTATCATCCAAATAAGTGTTCTCTTCGGGCAACATTCCCGCACTCGCTGGGGCCGGTGCTGCCACCCACATAGGCGAGAAAAGCAGAAGCGAAAAGGAACTTTTGCAGACTTTCGAACGTAGCTATTCTTAAAAACGTGCATATAGTGGCTATCATACGGAATGGTTCCGGAAATGTGAATTGTTTTCATTAAACCCGACAACTATAGATTCGCCAAATGTATTGCCGCCCGACGTTTAACTTTTTGGCCCCAAAGTCCCTTCATTTTAATTGTTAACGGTTTTTCAGTCTTTACGTTCTTAGTACATGTAACTGACATGACATTTTGCATGAAATAAGCACTACATGCGATCAGATACGAGCTGCTTTTAGATGTGACAAAATGAGTGAACAAAATTTCAAAGTGTGATCGTGAAAAAAATTGAAAAAAGTTTGAAGCCTTAAGTTTGAACTCAGTGTTTTTTCAAACACAATATTGTCTGTAGGCATATTGCTCATGCATGATAGTGACATTTTTTTGTGTTAGAAATGGGTCAGAAATGTTTGAACAAATTCAATAAAATAATAGATTTCGACTGAAATCAATCCACGGACTATGATTACGAAGAAGAGGAAGAGTCATACTACATACATGGAAAGATGAAGTGGTTTGCGGTGAAGTCAAATATCCCATCAACCATTTCACCCACCTCATCGATGATGCAGCAATAGAAAAGATCTGCGACAAAACGAATGCACATGTCATCTGAAAGTGTAACAATGTGGCAACGCTGTAAGAATTAAAATGTGAGGCAAACGAAAGAGTGTGCGGAGTGAAGAAAAAGAGAGTCAGTCTGTTAGGATATCTGAGAAGTGAATGAAGTGTTCAAATTAATATTAACGAAAAATCGACTGAAGCGTGTTTTTATATTACAACCAAAATAAAACCCCTGACACCCCTTACATCAACAAAACCACGCAAAAGTGCTCGTCCGTTGTCTCTTCACTCAAACATACAATCAGGTTCATCAACGACCCCATCTCAAGGTCTATCATCACCAGACGTTTCATCAGCTCCATTATCTCTGTTTATCAAATTATCCTAAATTGCGGAAAAGCGTGGTGATGAAAAAAAAAATCGTGTTACTATCATAGTTATAAAAAAATCCAAACTAACTATAACAATCCACGGAAGACTCCAGAGTAAGGAAACACGTTATTTCGCATTCCGGATACTAGTGCCTTTACCTTTACATATTTTTCGTGAAATAGAGTAATAAACATTTGATTACAGAAAATGTACGTTTATGTCACAGCAATTTTTTGACTGACTTAGTAAATAACCTCGCCATACACCTACAATATATAGCTCTTAATGGTGTTGTGTGTCATTTATTGTTTTCATTTTGCATGTTTCGTAAACATTTCCCTGCCATGTCTGCAGATCATTTCCATTCGAAATTTAACATTGCCTTTTGCATCGATTAGCATTTACCAAGGGAACCTATTAATAAGTGTGTCGTCACAACAGCTCGTATGTCCTTCTGCATAAACACACCCTAAAATGAACAACGAATTGGGTGCATTGCCAATATACCTCAGTCCAACATTAATTCATTTCAATTGTTTGCCAACGACAACTCATGTGTATCCAAAAATATAAATAATTACGAAGTTATTTAGGTACAATACATACTTTCTTTTATTTGTTGCCACCATATTGCACTTAATTGAGAATGTTCAAATGCCACAACGTTCCAGCGAGTTCTATGAAATCGAGATGTATGTCTCTGGTCTGGCTTGTCACAGGGTTGTTTGTCTCATCCAGTGGTTGCCGGGACAAGGGATTAAGGAAATGTTTGGTGAGCTGAGAGGTATATCTTCTTTTTAGTGTGGGGCTAAAGTTCGTTGTAGACCTGAGCCATAACCAACAAGCCTCTCTAGGAAGATCGATCTTTGACTATCTGCATTCAATTAAGAGCACCAAGTTGGCTGAGGTCCATCTCTAGACAATTGCGTTTACCAGCTTAAATACTGGCCAACAGGTTCGGAGTCGAAGACTTTTTTTGAGATAAGTTGTTCATGAGCACTACATGGCCCAACCACCATAGACATTGGATTCGTAGACCCCTGGCTAGACTCAAATAGCCCGTATAGTGGATGGGTTTGGTTTCTTCTACTCGATATGCCATCAACAGAACAGGACTAGAGATTGTACGTAGAGCTTGTATCTCCAAGGGACCACGGACTTTTTAATCACACTTGGAAATTACTCATGCCTCTACTCTAGGACTGTGGACTACAAAGCTGTGTTTTACAAATGAGCGTATCCGCAAATAGCTTCAGCTCAAGCTTACCTTACATCTAATTGAAATAATATGTAAGAATACATTTTTAATCGCACACAAATCATTCTTCTGGGTATTCACTATTCACTTAATAATGATAAAGAAGTGAATGCAGTTGAAAAGGAACAAAACTCTTCCATCGCAGAGTATATACATATGTACATATCTATTTTGATACAAAACTTTCTTGTGAAAATGATGGGATAGATGGTATAAAAAAACGAAAAGAGAGTAACATTGTACGTGGTTGTGCTAAAACCATTAAACGTGTGTCCCCAAAGAGCGTAGAGTTTTTTCATTGAAGTCTTCTCGGACCGATGCGTTGAATTGACCCAATCCAAAAGGAGTTTGCAGTTAATGAACTTTAGGAAAGAGATAACTTTGAACAGCGTATCATAATTGGCCACGTCATTGGGGTTATTTTTAGATCAGATATACACATGTTTCATAAATTCCATACTGGTTGTGGTCATACGTGCAAACTGTGACTCAATGGTGAGTTAAATTCCTTCAAACTTAGTTACACAGCAACTATATCGCGTATTCAACTCTATTGCTTTAAGGAGGAAGTCTGGACACAAAAATAAATCCGAAGTTTTGAAATTTGTATAATTTCAGAGATATTCTGACTTCGTTTCACAGTCTTCAAGCAAACCAAATGAAGAATACAAACTGTACCAGTAGTCTAGATCTAGTGTAAGTATATCATTTATAAATTACCATTATTCATCACAACCGTCAGTAACATATGCCGACAAATGAAAGCAAGTCACGTAGATCGAACATACTTATTAAGAATCACTTTTAACAAATTATGTTGAATATAAATATTGCAGTGCAACAACATAAACTGACGCAACAATGTTGTCAGAGTATTCCCAGGGTAACTATCTCACTATGAACTTTTGGGAATTAGGGAAAGGGACTTTTTCACGAGTGATGGGATGAGTAATACACAGCCTGCCTCTAGGCATGACCTAGGTCAGTCAATTTTGGAAACCTTGGAAGATCTGTCACTGCCTCTGCACTAGATGTTTGTGGACCGAAGCGGCTTCTTCCGAAGTTTAAGAAGAGGACCTACAGAGACTGGATTCTCTTGGGGGACTCTGATTCTCGTGATAAAAATCTCTCGAGAAATATTTTAAATGAAACTGATGAAGATGCAATCGATATAATTATTTGTGATTTGTAAAGTGATTTTCAAAACTAATTTGTTTTACGTTTTTCTTAGACTGAATTTGCTCTTTATCCTTTGTTTCTTTTGCCAAGATTGTTCTCAAAAACGGTTCATTATTCCGTCAAAATTATTTTTGAGTGACATAGTATAATAAATAAATATAAAACATAGTATAAATATCACATGTTTGTGATACATTTTTATCACATTGATTTTGTTGTCAGGGGATTTTCAACAAACTTTGACAGTCGTACTAAGACCAACTCCCGCAGATGAAATTAATGCTTGCTTGAAATCGTATTTGTGGAGACATGTTGGGATATTTTCTCTTACAAACAAATATTCGTGTTCAATTGCACACCGCTGATACTGGTTGAATTTTCAAAGCAATTGTTGCCGATTGGAAATGGTGCAATGCCAGTTGATGAAACCATACATTTTCTGTCACATTGCACCATTGAAAGACGAATTGAATGACGGTGTATTCCTTAACATATAAAAATCAATGTTGGTTGAGCGAAAGAACAATTTTGGCAGCGAAGAATAAAGATGTTAATGAGTTGAATTTCGCTATACAATCCTGTTGAATTGGTGTTGTATAGGTCTGTCGATACTGTTATAAATGAAGGAGAGCTGGTTAATTATCCTACAGAATTTCTGAATTCATTGGATTAACCTGGATTGCCGCCGCATAATCTGCTATTGAAAGTTGGCGTGACTATTATTATGCTTCGTAATATCAATCAGCCAAATCTTTGCTATGGTATGCAGCTTGCTGTCAAAAAGAGTAATGGGCATTGTTATTATAGCCACTATTTTCATTGGAAAACTTCTTCAGCTTTGAATTTTACCATCCGATCGGCACTCTATATCGGAGTTTTTTTCACGACTGATGGGAAGAGTAATGCTGATCTTTCCTGTAGGATTGGCCAATCTGGCTCAGTTTTGACACAACTTGGAAGATCTGTAATCAGGATGGTCGAACGTAGCAATGCGAAGTTAGCGGTTTTATTCCCTATTTTCAGCTATGGTAATGAGATTTGGGTACTGATCGATTGAATAAGAAAGCGAATATGCACGGCATTTTGTGAAAACTCAAGTTAATTTAGCAAAGTCCGGATTTATTTCAGAAATTTGATTAATTGCATATTTTAAAAGTTAGAAAACAAACAAAGAATCCGTTAGCGACAAAAAAACTACAAGTCAAATTGATTGGTTGCATATTATTCAATGGTATATTACTGGAATTGCTTTGAATCAGTTGGTACCTGAACCACATCAAAGAGTACATCAAACACTGGCCATCAGTATATGTATTCAGACCGAATATGTATGTGCCCATGTAACGAACAGATGCGGTTTAATGATATTTCCATTGTTTGTGTATTGTCTTGTGTAGTTCGGACCAGAGTCAGTCAAAAGCAGAGGATTATTCTAAAGTTTCACAATCGCAGAACAAATGTTGGAAGTTTCTGTTTCGTCCTCATCTCTGCATCTTCTGTAAAAGTCTTGAAACGGTATGTTCAAATGCATTGCAAGTGGCTCAGTGCCCGGTAAGGGCTCCATTAGAATGCGTACATCCTTGCAACTAACATGATGATTTTGATCTCTTTTTGTTCAACAACATGTCACTGTGTGCGGATTTAGGACTGGAGACATAATTTGAGCACCTTTTTTGAAAATGAAGACGGGCGTTCAGTCACTGATACTGGTAGTCAATATAGGGACAAAATAGCACAGTCCTTTCTGACGAAATTGGATGATATTGATGTGGCCAAAAATTGGTTTCAACAAGACGGTGCCACATGCCATACAGCTGCATCAACGAAAATCAGCCACACGTATGCAGAATTATCATGCTAAATTGCGACAAGAGTGCATATGTGGAGGTAAATATGCGCGATATGTTATTCCATAAATAATCCTTTCCTGTGTACGTACTTCATGCTTCAATAAAAAAATATATAACAATCTTAAGACTAAAAACTGTTTAAAAACTAATTAAAAACTTGCGTTAATTTTGGAACACACTTTAGATACCAACTTTCAAACAAATTTATTTCAATGGATAAAAGTTATGTGTCAGTCCATTGTGCGTTTAATTTAAGTTTAAAGTTAAAATTTAAAAAAATTAATCATTCGACCCAAATTTCAGTGTTTGAATATTAGGACCAAGATTTAAGCGCATTTTCAGTCTACGGACAGACAAACTAATATGCATTGCCACCAAATACCACATACAAAACAATAGCCGGCGATCCTAAGTGCCTATAACCCCTTCAAGTCCAATTGGTACGAGAAGTACGTTATCAGAACTGTTAAGAAATGTTGTACCTGATACCGATTTGGTTATGAAAGTAATTCAAAGCAAAGTCTCGAATCTGATCAGTAAACAAACACCAAATTCACTTTTAAACGTATCAGCTGCACTTGTAGTTTATCCCGTGAGAATTAGAAGATTTAAGTGTTTTGGGATTACGTGCTGAATAAAGGTGGCTCGTTAGTGAAGGAAACCCACGAAGTCTCTGGCATAAAGAGGGAAAACATTATACCCGAAGTAGAACTAAATACCAACTATAAAGTTAAAACCCCGCATTTGACCAGCTCACCCTCAGCAGAATTTGATGAAATTTCGGCAATTGTATAATATGCATTTTACAACAAGCAAGCAACGTTCTTTCATTTCAAAGAAAAGGCTGGTATACATTTCATTCAAAACCTTCGAAACCGCATACCTAAAAAGGTGTCCGGAAACTAAATTCTGCTGTCCGGGTAACAATTTTCTTTCCATAAATTAGTTTGATGCATCATTTTAAGAATTTGTTTGTAGTGTTTGTAACAAGTCATATATTTTATTTCTTATAGTTATTTGTGTATGGAACAATTTTAATTAAAACATTGTTAATTAAATTCAATCCCATTCAATTTTAGTCCTCATTTTACTTGCATTTTATTAAAGTGTCCTGCATGGGTTTCACTCCGGTCTCACATGCACAAGTATGGTTAATTGATTATATGAATGGACATTCATGCAAAATGTCGCGCCAATACATCGGAATGCGAAACAAAATGATTTCAATTATTTATATTCAGTTTTTCGTTTTAATAGAACAAGGGAAATTGAAATGAAATGAATTCATCTTAGCGAAATAATGACGAATGCAAATATTACAAGCCAAATTTTTTTTAATTGTATTCGAAAATTCAATCCTGTTATTCATTTCGTTTAATTTGTTTTCGTTGCTATTTCATTTGTTTTTTTTCTGTTTTTTCATTAAACACCCCTCAGACGTTTTTTTAAATGACGTGAAATTATTTCTCACCATTCGTTGGCGTTTCAAAAACCAGAAAGAAAACAAATTCTCCATTAACCAATCAATCAATATCATCAGGCCATCATTAAATGTGTCCCCTTTTCATCCCAATCAAATGCCAATCACTGAGTGTTCGCGAATGGGAGTTGACTGAAATTTGGAAAATAAAAGGAAATTCTATTCTGCGAAAGTATGCATGTTCACCATACACTTACAAACATTCCACCGTTCAAAAATAACTAGAAAATTGAAAAAAAAGTAATGCATAGCAATTTATATTGATTTTTCGTCAATGCGTCGTGTTATATGTAAAAAAAGCATAATGCACGGGACATTTGACAGCACGGCACTTTAGAATGCATAAAAATATAACAGGTACATTGCATGTACGTGGCGCAGGTAATTCGAGCTCCGATGCATTCACCAACGTATTATAGACTGTAATTTCAGTAATCCCTTCGGTACTCAGCAAGCATGATGCTCTCGGCGCCGGAGTCTAGCTATTTCATGCAATTTCAGATGAAGAGAGAAATTTAGATAAAATCGTGTACACCCAAATTACATGCATACAAACTGTACATGTACGCATTGAAGCTGCCACAGTCAACTTCGTTGCATGTGCAGTAGCTACTGCTGGCAGCAGTTAATATTACATTCCATATAGAATACATTACTAATCATGCATGTCTTTGAGAAAAAAAGTGAACTTTCATCATCTCACTTGGCCTGCCATTCAACAAAAGTTGCAGAGCAATTGTGCATGCAGACGAATACGAGAAATTCAGTTTATTATTCAAAATTGCTTTTGGATATACATATATGCATGTATATTCTTCAATGACATTTTGTGACAAGATCCTGTGAAGCAATATTACGGTATATACTATATACAAACCTGGAACCCCACAATTTCACTTCAATTCCTACGACTTTTGTTTGATTAGTAAACATTGCAGATGATAAAGCTGGGATCTTAAATGTATGGAAGTCAAATGGTTTCAGAATGGGCGTGATGTGTATAAAGCCGAGAAACAAGACAGCAACAGTGAATGCTTAGGCATCTGGAATAAGTTTGATTATGCGGTGACATCGAGCAAAACAAATACTTGTAGGGCATACATTCAGTTCCAGAAGGGATTATGTTCTATGCAGTGCCATTGAGCAAGGACAGGTATTACTGAACCAATTACTACGTTGCTAAAAACAAAATAAACCGGGGTGGACCCGGGCCTCAATCAACAAGCTAGGATGCGTAATCTCTGGCTTGGTTGAGATCTTTCTCGCTTTACGTTTGGCAAAACATCGTCAAAGATCGCACGCAGTACTTTTCTCTCGAAGTGACCAAAGACTTCTTCATTCGAGAGAGGGACAGTATAATTACTCAATTGCTTCTGGAGCGGTTGGATAGTGTGCGTTTCATTTCAGGTACAGGAAGATCCTGACTTAATCGATGTTATAGCTGTCAATTGGCGCTTTGTCCAAGACGTCGATATTGTATTTACATATGTACTTTTGAGGGCAGCAAAAACATATGCACATTCAGTCACTTGCGTCTCAATGCTCAATGCCTGTCACGTTGATGTCATCCATGTATGGTGATAGCTGAACAGAAGCCAGATCATGCCTCTGGCGGAAGTTTTACACGGTCTTCTCCAGAACAATGTGGAAGGATTCCAATTACACTTTACAGCGCGTCGCCTTGTACGGCTCACAAAAATCAGTTTCGTAACAATTGGGTGTCATGCAAAGCATCTCGGCAGAAGATGAAAGTCACAAAAATCTCTAGAGCTTACTTAAAGCGAACATATCTGATCGAGTTGGAACCTGCCTTTTTGGATTTAAATGACACTGATTTATTGGAAATGTTTTAAAATTTGTTGATTTAAAAAATCATGTTTCTTTAATTAAATAATCAAAACAACATTGAGGGAGGGTCCATCCGATGAATTTTTCGCGGGATTTATTTTGTAGTTACACAACTGATCAGAACTCAGAACACGACCCGCGTACCCGCTTGATGGAAAGATACAGTGTACTATTAACATATTCTCGTAGGCTCGTAGGCGAAGTGACAAATTGTCACGTCACATATTTTTGTCACCTCACATCAAAATGTGTATTCTTGAATGCAAGTGAGGTGACAACAATCCATACTAATTCTCACCCCAAGAAAATTCAGTCAAGTAGCATCACTGTCCATTCGGTTTGTGTATTTGGTAAACACTAGCAACATTAGTAAGCTCTTTCGATGTCTTAGCTAATATTTGTTGTTTTAGATTGTGTTGCTGCTTGGACATTGGAGCGCGTGTTTGTTATAATTGTTTTGTATCTTGTATCTTTAGTTTTTTATTGGTTCATAGTCGATGAATAATGTGTATAGATTGATAATCACACTAAACAAGCGAACCAACACAAACCCCTTTAGACAATTCCAACCCAGGGTTAATAAAGCTGTATATGTACATATTTACATATGTATTCCAGGTTATCGGAGGAGTCATTCTGGGAACAAGCAATTGCGAATGATTTAAATGCCAACACTTTCCAAAAATTTAATCGAAGTGTTTGGATTAAGAACATGTATTTCCGAGTGTGATTTGATGTGTTGGAATTTTTACCAACCCTCAAATCGCGCAAATGGAGCACTGAAGTCAATTTCATTTTTCTCTAACGATTAAAACCTTTTGCAATGGCAAAATTCATAAATTAAGGAGACCAGGTACACAAATTGTTGTCTCGTTATAGTTTTGACCCTTAAATTCTGCGTCCTTCGGTGTCACCCACAAAAATGCAAGTGACAAAATTACTCATATTCTGTCTCACTTTTTCATAAAATGTGACACAAGATCATCGGTTGGGTGACAAACGTCACATAAAGTGACTAAGAGGATACAAATTTGTCACAGTGACATATATTTTTGGGTGACACGGCTAAGAGAATAGGGGTCATTAACTCAGTAGGTGCCCGGTAGTTATAATGGAATGCAACAATGATGAGCTTAATAATTTCAACATATCTAGTAAAATTTATCTAAGTTGCAATTATATATTCACATTTACAACTGCGATTGCGATTTTCTAATCACAGTGATTTAAACTGCGATTTTAATTTGTGCATTCTTTTTTGTATATTGTACAATATAATCCATGAATGCGTAAATTCACACCAAATATCGCTATTATAAGACAATCATTCTGAATTGTACTAATATACAATTCCAAGTTCTGAAAATAATCTCCATCCTTATAGTTGTTGTTAGATGCAAAACTGAGTTGTTTTTGTTCTGTGTGCTTTTATCTTAGGACTTTTAGTTTTCCGATTTTTATTATTCACCGTTTTGTTTAGAATTGTATATGATAATAAAGTGCAAGCAAAAATGTGTATTCTTCCTATTCGCATGCAGAATTAATTACACTTCATACATGTACTCATTTGTGCTCCCCACTGTACATAGTCATAGTGGACAGTTTATGAAATCTCAATAAATCCACTACTTCCGACTACTAATTTCTATGATTCCTGCACAGCGACGCTCTTCTTTACAGACCTATCTTACTCGCTTGCATGAAGTTCAAACTTTTACCACTATTGTCGCATACAGAAAGCTACCGGACTTGCCTCTGAACGTTGGTACCTACCATAATGCGTAATGGATAAATGAGTAATATCACATCAAAAAATATGAAAGGCAACCCTTGCCATACCATACTCAAATTTCGTACACACGCACACCCTTTCATTGCATCTGCTATACTTCATTTTTTAAGCATGCAATCGATTGTGTGAATCAATATGCAAATGAGGATGTGAGACAGAGAAACAAGCCGTATGTATGATTTCAAGCCGTGGTTGCTGTTGTGAAAAAAATAGCAACTTAACTATAGGTGTAATAAATAAATAAACTGCGATTGGGTTGCTTCTTTTGCACAGTCCCAATCGCAAGTTAGATCGCATTTTACATAGCCACCGTTGTTTACCATGAAAAAATCAGCTCTAATACTTATTATTAGCAAATATTTTGGTGCATAGTTCTAACCCAATAAAATGAATATTTTTCAAAACCTTTTTTCATTTTATTAGTTCACCTAATGGATATAAATTGTGGAACAAATTATTCAAAATGTCCTCCATTTGCCTTCCGAGTACAGCGAAGTCAATTTGGCTGCTCTTAACAATTTCAATACGCAGCACATCCATCGAGAAATTATACTTGATCGAAACTCGCACTCCAAAGATTCACTATTTGGCGTCGCCTAGTATAAGCCATTGTCTCTAAAAATGGAGCATATTTTGTAGTACAAAGGATTGGGGTTTGGTCTTCTTGATGACCATTCATCCCCCATGTAGCGTTTGCCTTACGAGCCGGAACAGAGACTTGTTTGAAGGTGCACGGTTTAGTTTCGGAAAGTATTGTATTCGGCTTTGCAACCTATCAATAAACACCCGTTTGGTAAACTTTCGCTGCGGTTTTACCACTTTTTCGCAGAAAGCTTGGCGACTCTCCATGAGACCATTGCAGAGGCTGGATGGTGTCGACGTTGAACTCTCGGAATGATTACAGACGCATGTCATGACGAATGAGTATTCTGTTTGCTGTACGTGAAACACTTATGTTTGTATATTATTTTGTAGAATGTTACATCGGCTGAAGACTTTAATTATTGTGAACGTGTCCAAAATCAAGTTACTTCCATCAATTGAAAGAAATGAAAAAAACAAATAAAATCAACAACAATAATTGAATCGAACAGTCTCTGAAAACACTTTCAAATTTGATTCATGTTTACAATAAAAATTAAATGAAACCAAATTCGTCTAACAAATACCCCTAAAATTGATTTAGATCGTGCACATTGTCATTACAATACAACAAGTACAATGTTTCCTAATTTACGTAGTCGAATTGGTAAGTGTTGTGGCGCCATTATTTGGACGGTCTTGCACTGCTCGTCCGCGTGTCGAGAATAAGTAACAACAAAGAAAAACTTCCAACTGACGGACTTTTTAATAATCGGAAAATATTTTGATATTAATTCAGAAGACGAAGATGAGGAGAAAAAATACACACTTTCATGGAATTTAAATCGCTAAAATGTCCAGTACAGTTTTCTTTTTTTGCCCTTGAAGTAAGCACAACAAAACATATTTATAATTTGAATTTCAATTTCAATTAAGAAGAGAGGAGCCCGATAGAATAGAGGAACGATGGAGGTGGAAAGCACACATTTATCTTCTAATGGACAAACCCCGGCCAAGTCCATCTTCGTGGCAGTCATCGTTTGATGCAGAGGCACGATATAAGTGCGTATAAAATAATAATGGAGACTAAAAGCGTACCGAGCAGCACACAACAGCAATGAATAAGAAAAACAACACCAACCATACCAATGGAAAATTATCAAAATTAAATTTTTCTCTTGCATATTTCCTGGGAAATTGAAAAAGTTTTATGAGTTTTTCGTTGCGCAAATACCTTGCTAAATAAGTTACACTTTTCGACAATAACGAAGAAGACGATGCTCTTTAAGGAGTGCTTCGACGGTGATAACAATCATTTCGGCGATTATGGTAATGAGATTGGTCGTGTGTAAGCCTGAACGGCGAGTGTTCATCATCGTACTCTAGCAGTATTAACTGAATCATTTGAAATTGTAAAATGAAATGTTTGAGGTGAGTGGACTTACGGTATACTTTTCACAAAAATAAAGTATGCAAAACGGAAAAAGGGACCATCAAAATAAAAACGACAATTCATTTATGTTAATCACTCACCTGATTATCTGGGGAAGGTGATCAACAGGCGTAGGAATGCGTATCATATCGTTCGAGACTAATGAAAACATTTAAGTTTAACTGAATTCATTACTTTTGGATTCGCAAGGCGTATGGATTCACTTAAGGTCATATATTTTCATTCCAACTGTACCCATATTCTCTCATATTACTCAACTGGATGTGGTCTCCTGGGCATTGTCATCTTATCCAAATTGTTCTCCTAGAATGGCCAAATTTAACTCGTTCTCGAAGTTTAACAAGGATGTTTGAATGGGACCATACCCCATTACATTCATGTGGATGTATATCTGTAGCTATTGTCAGACCGATCCAAACACATGGCAGCTGCCCTGAAAACCACCAACTTTATGACATTAACCACAATTCAGACACTTGCAAAGGAACAATTGGCAATACTCCAACAAGCTTGGAAGTAATATTATACCTGACTTGTAGATGCATTTGACTGCTCAAAGAGTGCCATAAGGATACGCTAATTCAGCGGCTGGCTTCCAAGTTCTACTGGTGACGCAAACAATACTTGACAGACTAAATTTACCAAGTAGAAAGGGACTACAAGCGTTTTGGGACTAATGGGACTTCGAAATATCCTATTAAGTCCACTGCCATTAAAGCAATACAAATTAAGTCCAAACTGGTTGCATGCTGCCGCGAAGAACGTAAGGCTATCCCGCAGCACTTGATAACTCTGCGCTGGGTCCGGGCCATAGAGCCATACAATAAGGGACTCAATCAAAGAGACAGAGAATAGAAGGTCTAACTGTCAAACCATCTGTAAGACCAAACGGATGCATACGTTGTGCAGTGCAAAAACCGACAGACTCCTTTAGTGTGACAAAAAGTCGCTAGCGATGGTAGTTGGAGCACTATCTTGCCACAATCATCTGAAGTACCGCGAAATGAAAATGGGACTACATAACAAACCACCAATTGGCCACTGTTTTTTTTTTTTTTAAATCAGGTTATTTTGACACTGACAACTGTCTTCCGCTAGAAATCTTGAATCACGGCAGCTTCTTAATGACCAGCAGCTTATCTTATCGAAAAGTCGAACCAATCTTTGCACAATACAGGCGAAAACAAGATCGTTGCGCTTGATATTTCTAAGGCATTTGACAGAGTTTGGCATAAAGTTATTTTTTCGAAAATGTGGGCATATGTTATCGATGAATCTCTTCTTCTATGGATTAGAAATTACCTTTCGAACCGTTCAATTCAAGTTGTTTTGGGTGAGTTTAAGTCTGATATCCACCAAATAAATGCTGGTGTACCCCAAGGCTCTGTTCTGTCTCCGACACTCTTTCTCATTTTTATTAAAGATCTCTTGTCTGCTCTAACTCAAAACTTGTTCTCTTGTCTACTTCTAATCCATTCCATTCCTTAGCTGATAACAGCACCCTCAGCTTTTCATATTCGTTTTAAGACTCACGACCCCGCCCTTCGGCCGTAGAATTGGAACGGCACATTGAATTCCGATCTTGACAGCAAAATTAACTGGGGAAACAACAACAGAGTGGAATTCAATGCTTCAAAAACTCAATGCTGTCTGCTGTCACTCAGGCGAAACCTTGAAAATCAGCCATTATCCATGAATGGCGCCTATGTCGATGAGACCGAAAAGCTTTCCATCCTTGGTTTGTGTATTAACACAACACTTAGTTGGAACGATCACATATTTGAGGTCGCCAAAAATGCTCCGAAATGCTAAGGTTTCCTTAATCGATGCGAGTACAACGCTCAGAAGTGCTGTAGGCAAGTTTACAAATACAAATATCACTAAAGTGATACAACTAAGTGAAAATTGGCTTTCGTCCGTCTACCTAGCATACCCTAATACATGGTCTAGATCTATCATCCATGTTTTAATCAGCCGAAACAAGACGAACTGTTATCCGAGGCTGTAATGCTTAGTTTAAGGTTTTACAATTTACTACAATAATATAACACTTGTTACAAATTAGTAGCTCTGTTGTGGGTACGTTTTGGCATCAAATCGAAGAATCGAGAGCGGTGATGAAAAAGAAAAAAAGATGGTGTGATGTTAGAGTTGGATTTATATCTGAAGGCCAAACCAAAGATCATATTTATGCACACCATCCTGATATTCTCAATGCTTTAAAAACCGTCCTGTTGTTGCTGAGCTATTTCCGGGTATGTCTCGTAAAGTCGTTTAAGTCTATCAAATTACGGGATAAAGAAGTACATGGGTTTTTCGAGAGAACATTTTCAAGTGCCATTTGCGTTGGTCCTGTCAAGCCAACTGGTGGAGAATATTCAACCACCAACGTATACAACGACATGAATTCAGACGTGTACAGATCCAACGCCTAAAGTGGATAGATCGTATAGACAAGAATGAAATGAGAATGAGTTTAAGACTCATCGACCCAAGCCTGTCCCACGAAATAGAGAAAGCCCGCACAAGTGGATAAGGACATCTACCAATTTGATGTGAACAAATGGCGTTAGTCGCGTTATTTGGAGGAGCGTCTGGGTTGAAGCTCAGATTTACCCTAGACTCTAGTACCACACAAGTTTGAAGAAGACACAGTCTGAGCAGGGAAATTGGAAACAGTTTACCAAATAATGGTTTCTTTACCTCCCACTCCCACAAAGCTTCATGAAGAAAAGTTGCTTTAAAAAAATACGCACTGCAGTCGTGGTTGGCAGCTTAGTAGATGTACAGAAAGTTCATGCATACATTTATGCATTAACTACATTTATTTGTAGAGAAGAGAATAGAATTGCTTTAACTTAAAGTTTTTTGAAGTCCATCTGGGACCATCGACTCGGAATTTATTTGTGGTTATTCTTTGAAAAAGTTTGAATGAAATAGTGTTGGCACTCTCTACCCGGTCAGCTTGTATGTGGTTAATTTTGGTTTTTCAACCAGATTGTGCTAGCGAACATGACTTTCAAATTGTTTGCAAACTTTTCGACTTCATCCATCTACTAGTGTTATACATACGAGTACGCACAGACAATGAAGTACACATGAATGGAAAACAAGTTCTATTTTTTATGTGGTTCGATTTCAGATGCAGGGCTTCTCCCAAATAGTTGAATAGACAATGAAATATTTTAATATCTGCAAACCACCATAGTGTAGCTGTAGTGAGTATATTCTTGTGTCTGCAGACTACATTCAGAATTAATACAATCTTCTTAAATTGACTCGCACTTGGGACTAGCCTCTACAGCGACTACTCTTGTTGTTAGTGATAATATTCTTTTATGAGGGGTATAGGCCGACAGATTAGTGCTGAGTATGATGATGAAGTATGTCTGAGCATTGACCGGGACTCGAGAGAGCTGTGAATTATGAAGGTTGAATCTAGGCAGCCTAGACGCGCAGTGGGACAGAATGCCCAAAAAGCGAACAAAAAATGTATACCTCGAGAACGGTACAATTTTCAATACAGGTGAAAAAAAGCAACAGAAGATGTTTCATACATTTTTTGTGTTAACTATCTCTAAGGACAAAGCTGATTGAAATAAGAGGTTCAGGTTCATGCAATTTTTTTGTAGGTAGGTAGATGTGGTGAATCAGTAAGAACCTAAATAGCGCCGTTTTAATGTCACTCTGATAATTAAATTGAGAAGTGTTATTGAGATGTCCCTGAAACCAACCCGAGGAATTTAGGTAAGACATAAGTTCCTTAATATCCTTTGTGGGAATCTCAAGCGCTAGCTGTCTGATTCTAGAAAGTGCCCGCCCTGCCATTCCGTTCTTTCGGGGATTAGAGTCTCATAGCCGTTTTACAATTTTAGTTTAGAGACCGTATAGTCTGTCGAGTATTTTACGATGTCCCTAGGAAGGAGGTCTAAGATAGTGCTATGGCCATAGGTTTATGATGTTCAGCATCCAGACTCTCTGAGACTGATTTAACTATGTGCTGAAGTATCTTTAATGTGTAAGTGCGGAGGTAGAAGATGTAGAATTATGGCCAAAACGTCTGTTGTTGTCGACCGTAGATCGCCTGTGGTGCCAATGCATGATATTCTTTGTTGATATTCCCTGTTGGACTTGCCCTGCCGTGCAACATACCTAGTACCTACCCACATCGACGGCATATTCTTATGGTATTCAAAACAGCCTAAATAACTCGCATATACTCGCATGATTTATGCAAAAATACATATCTCTTGTACCGTTTAATTTAATTGATTACCCATCTCCATCGCACTTGCAACTCCTATCTCATTCGGCTAGTATTATTTTGTTTTGTTTTTCGCACACTTACGTGCCTTCAACCAGCCACAATTTGACCGCAGTGTTCCTTGTGTGATTCCAATTTCCTAAACGCGGAAAAGCAAGAGAAGCGAAACGAGTTGCAGAAAGCACAGCCTTCAAAGCACGTCCCACAAGATTTCGCATAGATTCTCGTAAAAAAAAACCAAAAGTTTACGTCTAATTAGCCACGTTTAGGGCAAACAACTTGAAAGAAAAGCTCAGCATACAATAGTATTTTCAAACTCAATTAGTCACTGGTTCTGGCATCAATATAATCCTCGTCTGTGCCACTCGCATGGTTCATTCTATGATAAGCACATGACGTTATTATTTGTCTTGTCAAGGGAATGCTGATTGAACCTGCACCGTAGTTTTAATTAAACAGAAAGAGGGCCTTGAACAGATTTCTCCGAAAATTGCATTCAGGACAGTCGGTTTGTCGGCGAGTCACGTCTGAGAAATTGCAATCCCATAAAATGGACGAAACTTCAAGTGATGTGTAGCCTTAGCATTTAATTATTCCATGTTTAGGGTGGATGGCGGTTGAAATTAGTGCCGCCTACGTTAATTGAACTCATTTAGAAGGAAGAAAATGGGGACATTTTATGGCATGCGCTTGTGGATTATCGAGAGTTATTTAATTAAAGTTTGCAGTAGGCATCTATGAAACATGAAACAAAACCATACAAACGTTGAGGGTGAAACCAAAGTTTGGTCTGTATCCCTTTAATTAAGTTAAGTTTGTGCTATGGTATTTCATGTGGCGAAAGAGATATGTTGATATGTTTGTAAGTGTATATTCGCACACGTTAAGATACATTCTTAGTCATTATTCCATTTAGAAACGTGTACAAAGTAATAAATAATATATCGATAAGTAATTTTCCAAGAAAAAAAAACTGGTGATATTCGCAACTCTATTTGGTGCGATACAAAGTGGGTTCCATTCGATTTTCCTTGGGAAATAATGCTAATATAGCAATTAATTAAGTGATACAGACATATGTCAAGTAATGATTGAATATAATTAAGATGTATTCAATTTTGAATACTATTTATATACATATATTGCAAATAAATATCAATTTTATGGCTAAGAAGAAATAAAGTTTAGGAAAGTATTTTCATATAATTATTTGAATACACAAGAGTCAGTAATAGTAGATTGTTTTTGATGTAGAATCATATGCCCAGATTTTTATTTTGAAGTTCTCCCAATCAGGAAAACAGACAATTTGTTACACCGATCTTGCCTGAAGTCCACTATTTTGATTCTTCTCCATCTCCGTATGGCGCTACAGTTGAAGTACATCCGTAGACATTCTAGGCTCATGTCACTGTACAGTTCATGGTTGAATCTTCTCCTCCAAATACCGTCAACGCAAATAGGACCAAAGATTGCACGCAGAACATTTCTCTCGGAGAAATTAAGGACTTCACCATCCGCTTTTGAGATTATTCATGCCTCCGCGACGTATAACAGAACAGATGATCGGTATCTTATATAAAGTCAGCTTGATCCTTCTAGAGACCGGTCTGTTATTCAATTGTCTCTTGAGCCCTAAGAAACAGTTGGCAGATTGGCAAGAGTTACTCTGCGTTTGATTTCGGTACTGATGTTGTTTGTACTGTTTACAGCGGAACCGAGATAGACGAAGTCCTTAACCACCTCGAAACGAGGTTCTTGAAGACAACAAATACCTTTCTCTACCCTCATTGGCAGCCAAACCCATTTTAGCCACTTCCGACTCAATGCGAGCAAACGCTTCATTGATGGCAGGCTGTGTGCTACTAACCACGTCAGCGTATGCTAACAGTTGTACGGACTTCTTTAAGATTGTGCATCTAGTGATGGCGTGTGAGTTTTGCACGATTTTCTTCAGGATGGTGTTAAAGAAATCGCGTCACTGGTTTGTATGGGGGGGGTTAGTTAAATCGAGACCAGTGTACTGAATTCAATGAAATCTGGATCATATTGCAAATGGGAAGAGTATGTCTCATGGTCCAAAAATATAGAGGTGACTTAGAAATTAAGATATATAATCTAAATTATTTTAAGAAAAAAAATAAATTATTGTTTTAGTGCGAAAAATTTCTTTCTAATCTCATATCTGATGTTGAGTTAAGTCTTGCAATTGATAAATATATATAAATTACATTTAACATACATTGCGTATTTATTTTTCAGTAAAATTACTTAAATTGTTTTATTTTATATTATTTAGTTTGATAAGACATGCGCTTCGCGCTTCATTGCTTAATGGATGTCTTTTGTTATTTGTTCAAGCCTTAAATTTGTAATTCAATGATCCGTGATACCAGCATTTGATGAATAACATCTAGTTGACAAACAGGAACATTTCCTAGTATTATAAAGGGTGATTTTTTAGCTATTATCTTTTTGGCAACACTGGTTTAAACGGGTGACGCACGTTTCGTGTTTTGTTTCACTATCAAACATTTTCAGTTTGGTCTATAATTTAACCATGAATCGTCTTACAAACAAACAACGCTTGAAAATTATAGAATTTTATTATCAAAGTGCGTGCTCTGTTAAGAAAGTTCATCGCACGCTTCTTCCACTTTATGGTCAGTTTAATCGATTTAATCGATTTTGGCTCAATGGGTACGTAAATAAGCAGAATTGTCGATTTTGGAGTGAATATCAGCCAGAAGCATTGCAAGAGCTACCAATGCATTCAGAAAAAGTCACAGTTTGGTGCGGTTTATGGGCTGGTGGCATCATTGGACCGTACTTCTTAAAAGATGATGCGAATCGTAACGTAACTGTGAATGGTGAGCGCTACCGTGAGATGATATCCAACTTTTTTTTACCCAAAATGCAAGAGCTTGACTTGCATGACATGTGGTTTCAACAAGACGGTGCCACATGCCACACAGCACGCGCAACAATGGACTTATTGAGGGGCGATTTCGGTGAACATTTTATTTCACGTTCGGGACCGGTCAATTGGCCGCCTAGATCGTGCGATTTAACGCCTCTAGACTATTTTTTGTGGGGCTATTTTAAAGCTTATGTCTATACAGACAAGTCCGCTTCAATTGACGCATTGGAAGACAACAGTGAAGCATTTATTCGTGAGATACCGGCCGAAATATTGGAAAGAGTATGCCAAAATTGGACTAAGCGGATGGACCATTTGAGGCGCAGTCAAGGTCAACATTTGCATGAAATAATCTTTAAACATTAAATTATATGGACCGTACTATCGATTCAAATAAAGACTTCATGCATTTTTCTGAATTTTACGGGTTTTCTTTTGAAAAACTTTCCTATAGCTTATAAAAAAAAAATCCCCTTTTATATTATATTATGCCTATAGTCTTTGTACTATGTTGTAATTAGAAACTAACATCCGATCCCGGAAGTCATACATCCAGTAACGTAGTAATTACAACCCAATTACCCATTTGTATGTCCATTGCCAGACAGATAAAAAAGCCGCATTTCTTGATCATTTATATTTCAAAACTGATTCCATTCTATTTTGCATCAATACAGTCTCTGTGGAGCTCTAATACAGAATTTGCACTATATGTGGCTTGCAGCTTAGTTCAACATATTACTATACTTAAAAGGCACTTGCGCTGCTGTTTTCGTCTGTGCTGTAACTTGAAACACACGTTGATATACATCACTACGCTAAGCTTGGCGTAGAAAAAGTAGCTCAAAAAGTATACATCAAAACTTTTGTTTGTACCTATGTTTGAGGCTGCTTATTAGAAGAAGCTTAGGAAAAAGACGTGTAATCATCTGTTAAAAATATGGTTCGAATAAATATTTTGTTAACTTTGAGGTGTTGTAAATAAGTGAATCGTATGTACATACATATATACATAGCCATCTATCGTCCATATTCTTCCATCCTCCATATCCTTCCACCTTCCATATTTATCCAACCTCCATATTTATCCATCCTCCATATTCTTCTATTATCAATACCCGGCCGTCCTCTACATCTTCCATCCTCCATATCCTTCCATCCTCCAAATTCTTCCATCCTCCATCCTCCAGCCTCCATATCCTTCCATCCTCCATAACCTTCCATCGACCATATTCTTCCATTCCCCATAATGAAAAATCAATCCATCTTTTGCAGAATCTGAAAGATCAAAACAGAAGAAATGATCTTACATGCGATGTTAATGAGACTTATTCTTCCGTAGTTGGCGCATGCAAAGGGGACGTCTTTCTTGTAGATCGGGCACCCTAGACTGAAATTCCCCTCGTCGGGCATGCTTTACGCCGACTTATCTTACAGATTATCTGGTGCATGCCTTAAAGATTTCAGCGCCCTCACCGGCAGCCTTGTTTATCTTAACCTCGTCTAACGACCACTTTCATAGTGGAGGTTTAATCTACAGTTAAGCTGAACTATGAACCGAGTTAAAATGTTTGGTTTAACTCGTCCGGTTTCATAGCGAAATCTGAACTTAAGTTCAGTTGAACTTCTATGTGTAATGCGATCGATAAGAATATGGCAACACTTTCCAATTGATGCGTGCATTGGCGACAATTTGTATGGGCTTTTTATGTTTTCACTGTGCTTTTTAGTTTTAAAATGCTTTTGTGCATCCCTTTTGAACTTTTGTAACGGGTCTTTCAACCAACGGTGGAAAAAAGCTGCGGTATGGGTATCTATTCCAAATTATTTCAATATAAAGAATCGATCGCATTACCGAACATCAGATCGCAGAGTCAATAAAATACGACAGCTTGAAAAAAGAGCGGGAGAAGCAAAATGGCGTAGAACTGAGGTTTAAACGGCAGTGTACACTCGTTTAACTAAAACTACAAATTGAACTCAATTCAAGGTTTAATGGAAACTGTGACACCGAACAATACATTGAACTGAAGTTTAAACCAAAAGTGGTGTTTGAACGTTTCGACTTTCGCCCCCAGTCTGTGAATACGCGTGAATTCTTGAGAACAGCTGATTCCCTTCCCAACCGTAGTAGTGGGTTGAATTGGAGTCCTTATTTGAAAATTTGCTCGCTACTTGAACTTTTTTCAAATTTTTGTGTTAAATTTTCAACACAGTAAGGAGGGGTAAACAAACCACCAAAGCGTATGTTCATGAAGCAGATTCATTATACTCCCATTTGTGGGAATTACTGTCTGAAGCACTAGGCTGAAATTAAAGAATGTGTGTATGTATTTTTGTACATGTATACTGCTTATAAAATGCATTCAACGGAAAAGGTAACTAATAACTGCAACTGAAAAACTTCCACGAATTACTTAAAAAACACCTTTTTTGCTCATTTTACTTTTTTACAGAAATATCATGGAAGCTAATTCAATGATGGTGGGCAAATCTACGAATCTGCCTCAATTTTCCCGCAAAATTCACGAATCTGCCGCCATTATCCCACAAAATCCACGAATCGGCCGCCATATTGCGGTGGATCCATGGTTTTTGTAGAAGTATGTGGTGGCCCGTGGAGTAGTGGGTATGTCCGTTGACTCCTACGCACTTGGACCTACCTGTCTAGGTTCGATTCCTGGTACGACAAGAAATACTTTTCACGGCCCCATCTCTTTCGAGTCAATGACAATGCACAAAGAGTACAACTGTCTAGAAAAAGCTTCTTCAACTTGGCCGTTCGGATTCGGCATAAACCTGTAGGTCTTTTCCACTCGTGATAAAACAATAGTACGCACAACACGAGTGGTTGCTGAGAAACTAGGCCCTGGCCCTATACGGGCTGTAGCGCTACCCATATTATATTATATATTATTATATGTGATATACAAGGGACTACTGGACGAAATTGGATATCTCCTTGCCGTCTTATTTTTGGTTTCCAATTAATTCACTTGTATTGATTTTAAAAGTTCCAAACGTTTTTCTTGAAATCCTACCCCGAATTTGAGTATTTAATGGTAAATGCTTCACCTATAATTTCATTCATGGAATCCGAATGACTGTATTATTTGAATATGGTTCAATATTGGCTGTCTCACGAGGCTTGAAGTACCGATCGTCCAACGTGTGTCGGCATCTGGACGACCTTCACCGTCAGTATATCGTGCGCTCCTACGACCGCAACGAAATTCAGTAAACCGTTTGTGTTTGCGACGGTGTCCATATATATTTTTAACTTTATCTTCAGTCACTATAATGGTTTTACCGGCACAAAAAGTAGACGCCCTACCTTGCATCGAACAGCGTTCGTATAATTAGCAGAAAGCGCCACACGCACATATGTATAGAAATTGTAACAGATGTTTAAGAATTTACTCGGCACTGACTAGATACATGCATTGTTACTACAAGTTCATGTGAATGCTCAAAACCTGGAGCACCTTGTTCCAGACATGACGGTCGATTTTCACCTTGAACCAAATACACGCACCCCAACCAGACGGTGGATCATCTTTCAGACAGCCACATACCACCTTGAACTCTCAACATTACCATAAATACGCACACCTCTGCCGTGTGAAACAAGCATCGAGTACAGTGAGCATTTATTGATTGTGAATTTAAATGTAATTTCATTGTGCCGCGTGAATGTATTATTTGGCGCTTGTAAAAATGTGGATAAAGATTAGCGCAACCCCAACCCAAAACACGAAGATAAGGGTTGAGAATGAATTTAATTAACCCTTCGACCGTTTCCTTAACCACTTCGATGACCCAAATAATTCACTCTTGAGTAATTCAACTGTTCGTTATCTTCCTAAAATGTTCTTCTGTCTTTTATAAAGTGTTCTGATCCAGTCGGAATGTAATCGCTGATTTACGGCTGCTAATTCGAAGAGAAATGTGGTGAGGCATTTCATTTTCAATTTTGGACATTTATTTTTGTGAGTATCAATTTGCTTTCCATTGAATCCGGTTGATCTTTCTTTCAACACAAATTTAAAAGCTGCCATTTTCTCTAATGTAAGCGCTATACGAAAGAACGACGCATTTTCATTGCAGAGCAATATTTTAAAAATAATGATAGTTGTCAGCTACAGCCGCAATTTTCGTAGAATATCATCTTAAGTGATGAAGCTCGCTTTCATCTTGATGGCTTCGTTAATCGTCAAACTTGTCGCTAAATTACAAGATATGGATGTGACCAATATTTAGTTTCAACAAGATGGTGCCTCATGACATAGATCCAGCGAAATAATTCAATTACAGCATGAGTCATTTCCTAATCGTTTTGCGATCAAAATTGGCCATCCAAATCTTGAGATATATGGGAGAATTTTTTGGGGTTTTTTGAAGTCATATGTCTATGCAAACAAGCCCACGACCACCAACGTCTTGAAAGAGAAAATTGGGAGGTGTATGAATGAAATTCAGCCACATTAATGCGAAATGGTCAAAGACAATTTTAATAAAATAGTACGTAGTTGCCAGCGAAGCCATTTATCCGATGCGCTATGCCATACCTAACCCCAATCCGATGAACCAAAAAAAAAGAAATCTGTATTTGCTATTCAAATTAAATTGTTCGTGAATTATGAGACACCCTTTATGGATTTTTCCTCAGCACTTAGGCAGTTCCCTTTGGCTCACCCTGTATTGTATTTCAAATATAATGAACCATCATTGAATTAATGAAATTTTCCTTCTCATTATCAGGCGCGTTTTCACCATGATCATTTCGAAGTGGAGATCACGCTTGTTATTGAATGAGAATTCTGCGAACTGCGAAAGCAGTTTGGAATTATGGCTTGACCTTCAATCACACTTCTTCTTCTTCTGGCGCTACCATCCGTATGCTCCTGCTCCCTCAGCCAACGACAACCTTCAATCACACTCCTTGTTGACAAATATCCTACACAGAATTTTTCTTTTAAAATTACGAAGCCTAATGATTGATACACGAAAGTCTAAGAATCACCTTCGCCGTCCCACATTTCCGTAAGTATCGATGTCACGCATATACTCCTTCTGGACCTCATAGCGTTCGCGATTGTGTCTCTTCGTCCAGACCAGACAGATCTCCTCATCAAATCAAATAAGAGACGTAGAATCCTTTCGAAGGCAACAAGAATCAGCCCTGCCATGTTTACAGTCTTGGAATGGACAGAATTTTTGTCCATCCGTTAAAGTTGAGTTTTGACCAAAGTTAAATGAGCCACAGTTGCCGTTGGCATTCTGGATGCAATTCGATGAGTTCACGTTTGTTCTGGAGTAGAAAACTCCAAACATAGTTTAATATTGTAGTGCGGATAATGAACGACGGATCGATTTCTGTTCTACAGCCAGCATACATTTAGTTTTGTCTTTATTCACCTTAATATCACTAAGGTTCGCTTGTTCTTCAATCGCCAATAAAGTATATAAATTTCTTTATTTCATCTATCGAGCTTAAGTCTACCAGATTACAGAAATATTTTTTTTGTTTAGGTAATACATGATTGCATATCACATACAAGTAAAAAGTAATTAATAAATTAGCTGCAGCCGTCGCGTTGTGGGTCTCTGCGTCGAATCCTACGGACTTGACTCTCGACTCTAGGTTCGAATGACAGTACGACACAAATAATTTTCATGGCCCCATCTCTTTCGAGTCACTGACAATGCTCAAGGAGTATAACTGTCTAGAAAAAACTTCTCAAACTTGGCCGTTCGAAGTCGGCATACAACGCAATATCACGCACAACACGAGTGGTTGCTAAAAGGCTAGGCCCTGGCCCTCTACGGGCTATTCTTTTAAGAATAAATAAATAATAAGGGCTAATTCAGAATAAACACTTATGCCAGGTTTGGCATAGATATTTTAAATTTTATTCCACCATCACATAGATCCACAAACCGAATTTAAAAATCGTACTACATTTAGTTAGCGCTGCATTAAAATCATAATTATGGCAGTTTCTTGGTTGGAATAAACATTTTCTTGTACGACGACTTCTTTCTGGAACATATAACAATACATTTTGAAGAATTTCAGGATCGATGATACGATACAAAAAAATGTCATGAATGAACATTATGCAATGAACATTTCGTCTCTTGTCTAATGTTTCCAATCCGATTAAGGTACATCTTGTTTGATATGGAGGCATACTACAGTCAAACTGCCCTATAATGAATTCGCACGGGCCCAGAAAAAAACTTCATTACAAAGAAATACACTTAAAATAGAACCAGAAAGATGTATCATTGAAATTATTTCATTATACAGTGAACTGCATTATATAGATGTTCACTATGGGGAAGTTCAACTATGATTCCATTTGTTTAATTACTAATCTTGTAAACGACTTCTGAACGCTTTCTAGACTAACGGCAGAGTTCATAAAGGGCGGACACCATTCAACAGAGCAATATTCAAAAATCGGACGCACTATTGACATGTACACTGAATTATGAGCATAGGAATCAGAGAATTGCTCAAAAGTTCGTATCAGAAGCCCCATCATTGAATTAGCTTTAGCTACTACTACCACTATAACGTTAGCTTTGTTAGCTTTATGTCGAAAGTAACGCCAAGGTCTACAATCTCTGTTTTTCTAGAAATCGTAGTTCAACATATTAAATATTCATGCACAGCAGGCAACATTATGTGGTAAACAGAAAGCGAATGAAACTTACATATTTCCATTTAACATTAGTCAATTAATATTATAGCAGTTGCATAGTAGATTTAAATGTCTTTAGATTATTACACAGTCATGAGATTTTCTAGCACGGAGATGACTACAATGAGGTATGCCAGACAATACCTTAATAATACTTGATCGACAATTAACGATTTTTACCATTTGTATCCTATTGGATAAAACATTTCCAGAATGTCAACTCAATGCAATCTACAAGTTATTGAAGTCCCATGAGCAGTCTTTTTCACGAGTGATAGAAGGAGTAGTGCTGAGTTTTCCGGTAGGATTGGCCAATCTGCTTCAATATTGAAACAGCTTGTAAGAAATGTACTTAGGAAGGCCGAGCTTGTCGTCGAAGCCAAGTTATCAGTCATTTGAGTAATGACCAAAATAATAAGATCGCGAATACAAGCTGCCGAAATGAGATTTCTTCGTGCTGTTGTGGGAGTTACTCGCCGTGGTAGGGTGACAAAATACGATAGTGCGCTAGGATCTCAACGATGAGCAGCTGCTTCTTCGAACGGAAAGGGCTATATTCGATGGATTGGTCACGTGGCACGAATGTTTCCTTCATCAGGACTTCCAAGATGGGCCTTGAATGCGACTCCATCAGACCGCTTGGCAGACTTAGAAGGAGCCAACTCGCCTGGTTCAGCTTGCACATAGCTCCCGATGAGTTAGAGTCTATGGGCGAGGATCCAAAGCTGTGAAATCTCTCGTGCGTGCTCTGCCTCGGCGATAATGATGAAAAGTGAATGGCCAAGCACGAGCAGTACCAGCTGTTTGTTTTTTAACAAACTTATATTTTCAAACAGACATAGACTACTTAAGTAATACTTATGTTCAATAGAAATTTATGGCTATCTTCCCTTTTTTCATCCACATCTCTCCCTTTTCAGCTGAGAACAAATCCTAGATAAACATACGAATGCCCTTATATTTGCTGATTACGTTAAAATTGATTTTCCATCACCATGATGCATGCGTACACATTCATGTGAATATTCCATAGGCATTTTTTGCTTACATATATCAATGAGTAGCATACGATTGGCAATTCTGTGAATATACATTTTCGTTTGAATGGCTCATCTTAAAGTCTTGTCCGTGATGAAAAAAAAAAACGTCAATGAAATCATTAATTGTATCTCAAAAAGCAAATGATAAATATATCAGCAAATCCAATTACTCATTTGAAATCAAAATTCCGAATAAATTGGGCAAATTCCAAACAGACAACGTCCCTGAAACAATCAATATCCAATTCAATCCAATTTAATCACTGCCCCGTATAAATAAAATTTCATTTTTATCTTCCTCTTGTCCGCCCACTCTCTCGATCACCTCTTGGATAAACATTTTTGAATATCCTTTGATAAATTTGGTGAAGAAAATAACACAGGAAAAAAAAAATAAACTGAAACGAAAATGAGCACGAGTTTCAACCCATTTCGAGGCCCATTTATGGACATGCCTCAAGAGGGAAAAAAACCCTTGATATTTTTTTTCCTTATTACCTATCCATCTGTCGAATGTCCTTACGACGAGTACCACCACACCATAGCCTACCCTCTGTATGGGTTGAATCTGAACCTATAAAAAAGAATAAATATTCTGACTTTTGTCCTGACTGTTCTATTCAGGAGGGATATGGTAATCCATTTTGATTTCCATCCCTTTCCGCCCTTTCAACATGAGAATGTCAATAATATTTAATGCGGATTGAAATTGAACAGCAAAATTGGGTAAAGCTGAGAAAATAAAAGGCTTCCATATTATTTAAAGTGGGGTCAGTGCGGATGGATACTGCGAACGATGTTGGTGCTTTTCACACATGTACCACGCATGTACACCGTTGCCTGAATAAAAAATAAACAACCCATTTTGCAAAATCCACTTAAGCCATTGACAACACTTTGATGGATTAATAGTATTATTTAGATTTTTAAACAGGATGGTGAAATACTTCCTCTTCCATTTTGTTCACAATTTCGTGTGAATATTACGACAAAATGGTAAGCTGAGTGGGTGGAATATGGAAAGCGTTTCATATTGAAATTGCTGTGGCTACATGTACCCACGATGAACTCGGGGTGGATCGGGGATTAGCTGGGGTTAAGTTCTGACAGTAAATAATGTTCTAACAAATTCGGGGGAGTTTTTTTCTCTTTTTTTCCTTTCATTTTTTTCATTCGTATTCAGTTAAGGTGGGGTATAAATAGTTCGTCTGCGATTTGGAAAAGCCATTATGGTCTTGCATTGTCGATAAATCTTTAAGCTGATCAAGGGAGATTGAGATATATGCAGAGACTCGCTGTCAGCTTGGAGACATTCAATAGTCTAACCGTATTTCCATTATGTTGAATCACATTTCGTAAACTGATTCTCTACGCTGACGAATGAATGAAGTGGTTTTTACACTTTTTAGGTGGAATCGGATGCAAATCCGACGACTTGGCCACAACGTCACCATAGGCAGACACTCTTTTGAGATAGTCAAGGACTTCGCCTATGCCGGTATCGAGCTTAAACGTAGAATAGCTCTAGCCAATCGTCGTTCTTTGGGCTCAGGAGGCAATTGAGTAGTAAAACCCTCTATCAAAGGACCAAGCTCACATTATATAGCACCTTGATCATCAATGTCCTGCTCTATGGTGCGGAAGAATGGACAAAAAGCCCTTGGTTCTGCGTTTTTTGGTCGTGTTGGGGCTGATGTTATTTGGAGAAGAAAATTCAATCACTAACTGTTGGGCTATACAGCGACATGAGTCTTAGCGTTGGTTGGAGACAGCTGACTACAGATAGGGCCAGCTGGAGATGCTTGTTGGCTGAGACCCAGGTCCAGAAGGATGCGAATGCATATTTCCTGCAGACAAAATACAAGCATGGTATTTAATTTTGCTAATATTCGATGTCGCCATATTTCAAACACCATCCTTTCCTACTGTGTCTCACAAGTCATAAGTTCGATGTCTCATATTTGTGGTTTTCTGGTAATTTCTTGTATTCCAACAGTCAACAAGTGATACAAGTACGCGCGAGTTACATATACGAGTACGTCAATGCCCGCAATTTCACACATGTCAAAATCAGCAAAAGACGATAAGTATGACCTATTTATCCGGTCAATAACCAAATAGCTGATCAAGCAGTAATTGCATTTTTGTATTTTTGTATTCTTAAGAATTGCACTTGTGCATTGGATGGCGAAATCGCTGACACTATGTCTGCGATTGTAATGTATGGAACAATAATATAATAAATACAGGTGAAGCACACGAAGGCGGTGCAGTAGTTTCCCATTACTAAGTAAGAGTTGTATCAGTGTTGTTCTAGTGTTTTGCTCAATAAAATATAATCACTCTAATAAAATATAACTTGTGTTTTTTTTAAAACTCGTTCGACCAGATTAAATAAGTGGCGCAGTCGGTAGGATCCTTTTTTATTAATAAGGATCTAGTGATCGTATCAAGCATCCAAAGAATAGTTCGTGTGAAGTTAAGTTTTTTTAATAAACGCGAATAGTGCATTATACAGACATACCAGTAAAATCGACAAAGATTAAGTGTAGATTCGTATAATCACATTAAAAAGAAAATACGTTAAAGTTATATAGAGCACCTATAATCGACAAAGATTGGTGTAGTGACTAGTGAATGAGCAGACACAGATTACACGACGAACATAGAATAATGGCCAATTACGAGCAAGTGGTAGCAGAACTTGAGCTTCGAACCCAACAACTCGAACAAGTGCGAATTGCCTACCAAGAACTACAACAACAACAAAACAGAGGGATACGTGATGGAATACTTAAGGAAATCCGTTACATGCCTGTCTTCACGGGACAAGGCGAAGTCACTATAAACTCCTTCTTCAGTTGTGTAGAATACTACCTAAGCCAAGTCAGGGAAGATGATGTGAAGAAAGCTGTGGTGCGAACCATTTTCTATGAAAAAATACAAGGAGAGGCGAAGAATTCAATCATCAACCTGCCAAGAACAGAGGACTGGATGACAATCAAAGAGACGCTGAAACTTCGTTACAAGCCGGATACGGAGCCACATGAACTCTACAAGCGGATCACAAATCTCAGAGTCAACACGGTAAGCGAACTAGCTATACAATTACAAAGCATTAAGTATAAGGCAGACGAGCTGATCGTATATTACAAAGGAGAAAACTTCATAGATCTAAGTAACGTTGAAATAATTCTAGTGAACACAGCGAAAGAAATGACGCAAGGAACTTTATTAGATAGAATATATGAGGAGAATGATTTAGGAAAAATAGTCTCTATTATCAGGAAACGAAGGTATGAGGATACTTGTATTAGGCCAGAATTTCGAAAGGCAAAGCATAATCCAAACATGCAAGAACAGACTCGTAACCTAGATAGGTCAGGTAACTATCGACATACGAATAACAGGAATTATTCAGGCCAGTATCGCCAAAACGATAGACCAGGACATAATAAAAATCATTCCGGACAGTATAGACCAAATGTAGATCATAGAAATTCAGGGAATTTTCGTCAAAACCAGAGACCGCAGGGTGACGCCATGGAGGTAGACAATATAGATACAACTAGAGATCAAGTTAATAACGGTAAAAATTCACGGAGCTGTAGAGTATACCCGGGCCAATATCGCCATGAACAGGGTACGTCTAAGCTTAGTTTAGAACCGATAAGTAGCGTTCCATTAAAACCGGTAGAACCGTCAAGCGAAATTAAAGAAAAAGGAAGTCACGAGGTTTTTTTTATGAACTAGCCTCGGATAACTTACCCCAAATTACAATAACAATCAATGCGAAAATATACATAGCATTAATAGACACAGGCTCAACCCTTAGCATAATTGATGACAGACTCTATGAATTCGATAAAATTCCTATAACACCTATATATTTCACAACAGTGACTGGTAAAGATACCATTTTACACGAGGTCCATACACATGCACCGCAAGAGTTTAAAGCCCCTGCAAATGCCCTAATCAGATGGAAAGTAAAAAGACTCTGCAACAGAGGTTATAAATTTATAATTGGCATGGACCTATTGAACAATTTAAATGCGCTATTAAATATAGACGAGGGAACTATTAGATTAAACAATCAAATATTAAATTTCATACACATTCCATATCCCCTAAATGAAATATGTTCCCTAGAACCCATTGAATCCAAGATAAATCAAATAGAACTAGATCATTTAAATACGGAAGAACGAAAGGAAGTAGAGAACCTTTTAAAAAGGTTCAGTAATCTATTTTTCAAGGAAGGTGATAAATTAACTAGCACCTCAGAAATTAAACATGAGATCGTCACAACAACCGATCAACAAGTGAACGCGAAATTATATAGATACCCCCCTCAGCATGAGGAGGAGGTTCGTAGACAAATAAAAGAAATGGAAGCTCAAGGAATTATTCGAAAGAGTAATTCAAAGTATTCGAGCCCACTCATTGTTGTTCCAAAAAAAAAAATGGACAACTCCGGCAAAAGGAAATTTCGGATTGTTATCGACTATAGAAAGTTAAATAAGATAACAATCGACGACAAGTTTCCTTTACCAAATATCGATTCTATATTAGATAAACTTGGGAAAGCCCAATATTTTACCACGTTAGACCTCGCGAAGGGATACCATCAGATCCTAATAAAAGAGGATGATCGCAAAAAGACAGCTTTTGTAACACCTCATGGTCTATGCGAATTCATAAGAATGCCATTTGGTCTAAAGAATGCCCCCGCGACATTCCAAAGACTAATGAATGACATACTTAGGGATCATATTAATAAAACGTGTGTAGTTTATCTAGACGATATATTAATATTTAGTACTACATTGAAAGAGCACATTAAAGCAATAACAACAATTTTTAAAATACTAGAATCAAAACATCTCAAAATACAAATCGACAAGTGTAATTTCATGCGAAAGGAGACAGAGTTCCTAGGTCATATCTTAACCAAAGACGGGTTAAAACCAAATCCTGATAAGATAGTGGTTATCGAAAAGCTAGAACTCCCGAAAACACAAAAGCAAATTAAAAGCTTTTTGGGTATAACTGGCTATTATAGAAAGTTCATTAGAGACTACGCAAAGGTAGCCCAGCCCATCACTAAATATCTTAAGAAAAATGCGAAAATAAATACTAGCGACCCAAATTACATAGAAGCATTTGAGAAATTAAAGCAGTTAATAAGTAGTCATCCCATATTAAGATATCCAAACTTTGAGAAAACATTCTGTCTTACAACAGATGCGTCTAATTACGCTATAGGAGCAGTTCTTTCTCAAGAGGGACATCCTATATGCTTCGCGTCCAGAACCCTTAACAAACATGAGAGAAATTACTCTGCTACAGACAAGGAATTTCTCGCAATAAAATGGTCAACAAATTACTTTAGGCCATACCTTTACGGTAAGAAATTCAAAATATTTACTGATCACCAGCCTATTAAATATCTTTACGCTAAATATAGAGGTAAAGACTTGTCACCTCGACATCAAAGATGGCTTCTGAAGCTAGGCGAATATCAGTTCGATATTGAATACCTAAAGGGTAAGGAAAACAGAGTAGCGGATTTTTTAAGCCGCATACAAATTAACGAGGACGTTAAATTTAAGGAGGGAGAGAACGCAGGCCCCCCACAATCTGAAAACTTTTCACTTAATTGTAATAATTCAGAATCAGATTTCATATTTAATTTAGAAGATAATGAAACTATACATTCTGCAGACGAAGAATTAATGGACCATATTCCGATCGTGGAAGACATTGTCAACAAGTATAAAACACAACTGATACTCACAAATGATAAAGTAAATGAAATTGATATTTTACATGGAAAAAGAATAATCTATATAGCAGAACACGATTTTAATCGATTAGAAGATATCTTGAGAAGATTTATTAAGAAAGGAAAAATCGGAATTTACTCAGAACTTGCTGATCACAAATATAATAGAGTCCAAGAAAAGATTAGAGAAATGTTCTCCAATGATAAGAGTTTAAAATTCGTTAAGTGTTCTTATAGAGCCCAAGACATAGCAACAGAGGTAGAAGTTGTGAAACAAATATCCTTTTATCACGTAAGAGAAAGTCAACATTCAGGTATACAGGAAACATACAACCAAATTAAAACAAGGATTTACTATCCAAAGTTAATGGAATATATTCAAATTGTTATCAATCAGTGTGATGTCTGTCAAGCAGTCAAATATGACCGCAATCCAATTAAAGCTAAATTTAATAAAACCGAAACACCTACAGATATTAATGAGATAATCCATATTGACACATTCGTTATAAAAAAGGTTAGCTTCCTAACGATAATAGATAAATTTTCTAAATTCGGATCTGCATACCGTTTAACAGATAGAAATCACATTACAATTATTGATCAGTTAGAAGAACATTTCGCGAAATTCGGAAAACCAAAGAAAATAATTGCCGATAATGAATTCAAAGCGATTCAAGTTAAAGAATTTTTAGAAGAAGAAGGAATTATCCTACATCTTACGAAACCAAACAGCCACACTGGCAATGCAGACATTGAACGTCTTCATAACTCTATAGCTGAAAAGTTCAGAATAATTTCGTTTAACAAAAATAAGTACTCAGTCCAAAGGATCATACAAAAAGCTGTACGAAATTATAATCAAAGATTTCACTCTACGATTAAACACAATCCTTTAGAGGTACAAACTCGTAATGTTGATGTAGAACAAATTAGACGGAATATAGAAGAAATGAAAGAAAAGAAGCTCAGAAAATTAAACAAAAATAGAGAGGATTATGAAGAAAAGAGATCAACAGGATTCATAAAAAACTATAAGGCAGTTAGGCACAAACAAGAACCAAAATATAAGAAAGCAAAGTTAAAAAATATAGCTTACACAAACATTAAACGACCATTAAAATTTACAGGTGATGACATGGATATTATTTCTGATAATAATGATTCCACAGACGTATTGTCAATTTCTTGACGTGCAGGAAATAAAGGAACAAAATGGTTATGTAAAGCTACATTTGAATGACATATCAATTAGTAACGAAACCGACATTGTATTACATGTCATAAATCCATTAGAAATCATGGAATTAGTTAAAAATATATCCTTAAATCTTAGGTCAGTACCATTAAAGCAGCGATACATGCTAGAAGAGGAAATATCCAATATTATTCATAAAATTAGAACTCTTATTCCGGTGCAAAACAGGCGGAAACGAGGCTTGCTAAATATCGTAGGATCCACGGAAAAATGGTTATTTGGAACTATGGATGAGGAGGATAGGAAAACTATAGAAATATACCTAAAAGAAGTAAAGACAAATAGTCACAATTCCATAATTGCTTTAAATAAACAAATCAGAATTAATTCGTTCTTCAATGATACATTTCAAATTTTAAAAGATAACGTTGAAAGAGATAGGGAAATAATCGAAAAACAAATGAATACAGTTCAGAGAGTAGAAAGGGAAATAGCCATGAAGCAACTATATTTTGATCAGTTATTCAAACTTAAATACATAGCAGCCAAGATTGAACATATACAAGATAATATAGCTTCAGCAAGGAATAATATTTTACACCCGAACATTTTAACAAATGAGAAAATCGAAAGATATAAAATAGACTTTTATAAACTAAGCCAGATAAAACTAGGGTTAGCTAAATTTGAAGAAAATTTGTTAATATTTGCTATTAAAATTCCAACAAATTGTGTCACAGTTCCACTCAAACTATTACTTTCTGTACCAAATATGAATTTCTTCGAAATAGAAGGCGAAAACGAATTTATTATCGAATACAAGAATAAATCGCTGAAATATGAAAAAATAAAGATGTCACAGAATTGTATGAAAGTAATCATTGCGTTTTTAAAGAAAATTGTAACCTGTATCAAAATAAGCAAACTGAACTCATATCCATTGATGATGGAACAATTTTTGTAAAAAATATTAATACGCACTTAAATCAAACATGTGATGATAGAAACATTATACTTAAAGGAAACTTTTTAATTAACATTTTTAATTGTACAATCACCCTGTTTGAAAATAAATATTCCAATGTAAAACAGATAATGAAACAACGCTTCTATTATCCAAATTATAGAGAAAATTATAATTTTTCAGAAACATTAAAGTTTAATAAGATTTTGCTAAAACCAGTTGAAAACTTAAATGTATTAAAAGAAATAGAATTGAAGAAAAATATATCATATAATCTAAACATAATATTCATTGTAATAATCATAATAATGTGTGGAGTAATATTATTGTTATGTATACGTAAAAAGAGAATACAAATAAAATTAAGTAACCGAATTCAGGAGAATTCTAATTGTAAGGAGGGAGAAGTTACATATACGAGTACGTCAATGCCCGCAATTTCACACATGTCAAAATCAGCAACAGACGATAAGTATGACCTATTTATCCGGTCAATAACCAAATAGCTGATCAAGCAGTAATTGCATTTTTGTATTTTTGTATTCTTAAGAATTGCACTTGTGCATTTGATGGCGAAATCGCTGACACTATGTCTGCGATTGTAATGTATGGAACAATAATATAATAAATACAGGTGAAGCACACGAAGGCGGTGCAGTAGTTTCCCATTACTAAGTAAGAGTTGTATCAGTGTTGTTCTAGTGTTTTGCTCAATAAAATATAATCACTCTAATAAAATATAACTTGTGTTTTTTTTAAAACTCGTTCGACCAGATTAAATAAGTCGCGTACACTTCGCTTTCCCTTGTAATTCAATTTAATCAATGTCAGATGAAGCAGATAAATGCCCTTCTCTTTATTACTTGAAAATTTGATGAAGGAGCATTTTTCGAAGAAAAATGTTAAGTAATATATATATATATTGCTTTAAATATTAACAACTATTCCCCTAATAGTACAATTCGGACGTGTATAGAGATACTTAGATGGTTCATCTACAGGAGATATGGATTAGAGGTATGCATGCTGGGCAATGGGCGTAAGGGTATTTCGTGAAAGGGAAGAAGCGCCGAATCAGTTAGTCTGGGTGAATTGAATCAGGGTACCCCTTGGCCAACACTTTAAGCAATAAAGAGTTTACTACAGAAATCAAGTACTATACTTCACACCTGATTGTCCCCATGCCCACCGACGAATTTGAAGGAAAATCACACACATTTTCACCTTGTTTTTCACGAGATTTTTGTCAGCTCATCAGAAACCACAGGACATTGTATCATATTTACGCACACTTGATGCAGACATTAGCACCAAGTAAATGCTTGGAGAGTCTTTGAAAGTGTTAGAAAAGCGCAGTCAAAATGCTGTAGTTGGGAAGAGAGGAGAGAGGGAAATCTCTATAATGCTTGATTACTTTACTAGTAACAGACGTAATCGCAATTTACAACGGTCAATCGTTGATGCACATATTTCGAGACTTGTAGCAAACACATTAGCAATCATTTTCGGCATAAGTATTAGTCATTGTCTAACAGGGAATGAGGCTTCCCTACATCGACTTGTGTTGAGGATGGTGGGACGATGAGGAGGAGGAATCTATGCTGAAATATCTCGAAAACTATTGCTGTAAATTCCTATAAGAAAAATTGAATGAATGTTATATTTTTCGAAGATGCCAATATATTTAGGACGACCACGGTATTAAAGAATACAAATATAATCTCTAGTCTGAATCGAATCTGGGCCTAGCTCGCACATCACCCACTCGTGTTCTGCCTACAATTGTTCTATCACGAGTGGATAGGACCAGCAGTTTTGTGCCGACTACGGGCGACGAAGTTTGAGAAAATTTGTCAAGATCGGATATGCATTGCCAGTGTTTCGGAAGAAGTGGAGCCGTGAGTTATGAAAGGTGTTGAATTCAGGGATAGAATGTACAGATACTGATAACACCAAAATTCCGTCCAGTCTGCCACTTAGCGATAAACTGAACACTGAGGGAGTCATCAACCCTGACACTAACGTGAGAACAGAAGCTTCAGTATAAATCGGATACGTGCGGTACTCAGAAAACAGATGCTTTATTAAAGCCCGAGAAATACTGAAAATACGATGGCTTAAGCCAGTTTAAGTAATGATAAACGGTGACTATAATAGCGACTTTGATCAATTTCAAGTTTCGTTCACAGTCCCTTGTTTAAGTGGGATAGAAATAAATAGGTTTCTATGTATGCAAAACACAGTATATGGTTGTATTTTGCTAAAGTTCTCAAAAGAATGTATGCTAACTTTAAAATTTTATCATGCTTTCGGCTACTTTTAGTTCCGTTATTAACATATAAGCTTACATTTATCAGGACATGCGTTTTCATCGATCTTCTCAACCATGATGTTATACAGAACTTAAACCCTAGACCAAACGAAGAGGGTTCAATAGATCTTTATGGTCGCAGTACTAGTGCCTTTTGTTATACATCCTGATTTCTCCAATTCATGTTATAAATGAAATGAATGATGTAACCGATATTTTCCATTGCAGATATTGATGAAAATGGTCATCATCATCTTCTGACCCCCATGATCCACTAACTGGATCGCATGGGTAAAGCACGTCCTAAGATCTCCAGGCCACTCGATCCTCCGCCATCGACTCTATCAGAACGTATTTCATGTGCAATCAGGCGAGTTCTTGGAGTTGGTTCAACCACCTCGTCCGGGGTCTGCCAAGCGGTCGCCTTACTTACTTATCAGGCCGGCGACCCATGAAGGGTCTGAGCCTGAGCAATTGCTGCCTTCCATCGTTGACGGTCCTGGGCACGATTACTTGGTCTTTATACCGGAGATTCGGTCTTCCTCTCCTTCTCGAACCAGTCGGCTCGGATTCAAAGATCCTCATTGCTGGAGCATTGTTGTCCATGCGCTCGATGTGGCCGAGCCCGTGCAGTCGACGGATTTTTGTCTTCCGGACTACATCCACATCCTGGTACAGCTCGTAGAGTTCGCGGTTATGTCTTCTCCTCCAATCGCCTTCCTCGCAGACAGGACCATATATCTGTCGTAGAACTTTTCTTTCGAAGGTACCAAGAATCAACTCTGCAGTTTTGCTTAGTGTCCAGCTTTCGGCTCCATAGAGCAGGACTGGCAAAATAAGGGTTTTGTAGAGCATGATTTTGGTCCTTCGAGTCAGGAGTTTTGAGCCCAGTTGTTTTGACAAACCGAAGTAACACCGGTTGCCAAGGGCTATTCTACGACGGGTCTCCACTGTGATGTCGTTTGTGGAGTTCACGTTTGCCCCGAGGTAGACAAACTCCTTCACTACCTAGAAATTGTAGCTGTCGATCGTGAGATTTTGTCCAAGGTGGTGTGTGACGGAACGTTTTTTGGTCGACAGCATATATTTTGTTTTGTCCTCATTGACCTTGAGACCAGTTCGTTTCGCCTGTTCTTCAATAGCCGTAAAAGCCTTCACTACGGCACGTTGAGAACGCGCGACGATGTCGATGTCGTCTGCGTACCCCAACAGTTGGACCGACTTGTAGAAGATAGTGCCTTCCGTGCTTACAGTTGCCCTCCGCACTATTTATTTATTCTCTAGTACCAAATTGAAGAAGTCCCACGACAGCGCATCTCCTTGCCGAAATCCAGTGCAAGTTTCAAACGGCTCAGAAATCCTTGAGCCGAACTGCACGGTGCATCGCGTATGTGTTAGAGTGGTGCGACACAACCGGATCAGTTTTCCCGGGATCGGTTTCGTTCACAGTCCCTTGTTTAAGTGGGATAGAAATAAATAGGTTTCTATGTATGCAAAACACAGTATATGGTTGTATTTTGCTAAAGTTCTCAAAAGAATGTATGCTAACTTTAAAATTTTATCATGCTTTCGGCTACTTTTAGTTCCGTTATTAACATATAAGCTTACATTTATCAGGACATGCGTTTTCATCGATCTTCTCAACCATGATGTTATACAGAACTTAAACCCTAGACCAAACGAAGAGGGTTCAATAGATCTTTATGGTCGCAGTACTAGTGCCTTTTGTTATACATCCTGATTTCTCCAATTCATGTTATAAATGAAATGAATGATGTAACCGATATTTTCCATTGCAGATATTGATGAAAATGGTCATCATCATCTTCTGACCCCCATGATCCACTAACTGGATCGCATGGGTAAAGCACGTCCTAAGATCTCCAGGCCACTCGATCCTCCGCCATCGACTCTATCAGAACGTATTTCATGTGCAATCAGGCGAGTTCTTGGAGTTGGTTCAACCACCTCGTCCGGGGTCTGCCAAGCGGTGGCCTTACTTACTTATCAGGCCGGCGACCCATGAAGGGTCTGAGCCTGAGCAATTGCTGCCTTCCATCGTTGACGGTCCTGGGCACGATTACTTGGTCTTTATACCGGAGATTCGGTCTTCCTCTCCTTCTCGAACCAGTCGGCTCGGATTCAAAGATCCTCATTGCTGGAGCATTGTTGTCCATGCGCTCGATGTGGCCGAGCCCGTGCAGTCGACGGATTTTTGTCTTCCGGACTACATCCACATCCTGGTACAGCTCGTAGAGTTCGCGGTTATGTCTTCTCCTCCAATCGCCTTCCTCGCAGACAGGACCATATATCTGTCGTAGAACTTTTCTTTCGAAGGTACCAAGAATCAACTCTGCAGTTTTGCTTAGTGTCCAGCTTTCGGCTCCATAGAGCAGGACTGGCAAAATAAGGGTTTTGTAGAGCATGATTTTGGTCCTTCGAGTCAGGAGTTTTGAGCCCAGTTGTTTTGACAAACCGAAGTAACACCGGTTGCCAAGGGCTATTCTACGACGGGTCTCCACTGTGATGTCGTTTGTGGAGTTCACGTTTGCCCCGAGGTAGACAAACTCCTTCACTACCTAGAAATTGTAGCTGTCGATCGTGAGATTTTGTCCAAGGTGGTGTGTGACGGAACGTTTTTTGGTCGACAGCATATATTTTGTTTTGTCCTCATTGACCTTGAGACCAGTTCGTTTCGCCTGTTCTTCAATAGCCGTAAAAGCCTTCACTACGGCACGTTGAGAACGCGCGACGATGTCGATGTCGTCTGCGTACCCCAACAGTTGGACCGACTTGTAGAAGATAGTGCCTTCCGTGCTTACAGTTGCCCTCCGCACTATTTATTTATTCTCTAGTACCAAATTGAAGAAGTCCCACGACAGCGCATCTCCTTGCCGAAATCCAGTGCAAGTTTCAAACGGCTCAGAAATCCTTGAGCCGAACTGCACGGTGCATCGCGTATGTGTTAGAGTGGTGCGACACAACCGGATCAGTTTTCCCGGGATCGGTTTCGTTCACAGTCCCTTGTTTAAGTGGGATAGAAATAAATAGGTTTCTATGTATGCAAAACACAGTATATGGTTGTATTTTGCTAAAGTTCTCAAAAGAATGTATGCTAACTTTAAAATTTTATCATGCTTTCGGCTACTTTTAGTTCCGTTATTAACATATAAGCTTACATTTATCAGGACATGCGTTTTCATCGATCTTCTCAACCATGATGTTATACAGAACTTAAACCCTAGACCAAACGAAGAGGGTTCAATAGATCTTTATGGTCGCAGTACTAGTGCCTTTTGTTATACATCCTGATTTCTCCAATTCATGTTATAAATGAAATGAATGATGTAACCGATATTTTCCATTGCAGATATTGATGAAAATGGTCATCATCATCTTCTGACCCCCATGATCCACTAACTGGATCGCATGGGTAAAGCACGTCCTAAGATCTCCAGGCCACTCGATCCTCCGCCATCGACTCTATCAGAACGTATTTCATGTGCAATCAGGCGAGTTCTTGGAGTTGGTTCAACCACCTCGTCCGGGGTCTGCCAAGCGGTCGCCTTACTTACTTATCAGGCCGGCGACCCATGAAGGGTCTGAGCCTGAGCAATTGCTGCCTTCCATCGTTGACGGTCCTGGGCACGATTACTTGGTCTTTATACCGGAGATTCGGTCTTCCTCTCCTTCTCGAACCAGTCGGCTCGGATTCAAAGATCCTCATTGCTGGAGCATTGTTGTCCATGCGCTCGATGTGGCCGAGCCCGTGCAGTCGACGGATTTTTGTCTTCCGGACTACATCCACATCCTGGTACAGCTCGTAGAGTTCGCGGTTATGTCTTCTCCTCCAATCGCCTTCCTCGCAGACAGGACCATATATCTGTCGTAGAACTTTTCTTTCGAAGGTACCAAGAATCAACTCTGCAGTTTTGCTTAGTGTCCAGCTTTCGGCTCCATAGAGCAGGACTGGCAAAATAAGGGTTTTGTAGAGCATGATTTTGGTCCTTCGAGTCAGGAGTTTTGAGCCCAGTTGTTTTGACAAACCGAAGTAACACCGGTTGCCAAGGGCTATTCTACGACGGGTCTCCACTGTGATGTCGTTTGTGGAGTTCACGTTTGCCCCGAGGTAGACAAACTCCTTCACTACCTAGAAATTGTAGCTGTCGATCGTGAGATTTTGTCCAAGGTGGTGTGTGACGGAACGTTTTTTGGTCGACAGCATATATTTTGTTTTGTCCTCATTGACCTTGAGACCAGTTCGTTTCGCCTGTTCTTCAATAGCCGTAAAAGCCTTCACTACGGCACGTTGAGAACGCGCGACGATGTCGATGTCGTCTGCGTACCCCAACAGTTGGACCGACTTGTAGAAGATAGTGCCTTCCGTGCTTACAGTTGCCCTCCGCACTATTTATTTATTCTCTAGTACCAAATTGAAGAAGTCCCACGACAGCGCATCTCCTTGCCGAAATCCAGTGCAAGTTTCAAACGGCTCAGAAATCCTTGAGCCGAACTGCACGGTGCATCGCGTATGTGTTAGAGTGGTGCGACACAACCGGATCAGTTTTCCCGGGATCCCGAATTCGGCCAACGCATCGAATAGCTCCTTGCGATGAATGCTGTCGTATGCGGCTTTGAAATCGATGCAAAGGTGGTGCGTATCGATTTGAAACTCACTGGTCTTCTCCAGTATTTGTCTTAGTGTGAAGATTTGGTCTATAGTCGATTTGCCGGGCCGGAAGCCGCACTGGTACGTGCCGATTAGTGCGGTGCAAAACGGCTTTAGACGTTCATACAGTACGCTGGACAGAATCTTGTAGGCGACGTTGAGCAGGGATATACTATAGTTGTTGCAAGAGGTAAGATCGCCTTTTTTGTGGATGGGGCATATGGAGCTGATATTCCAGTCGTCGGGCATGTTTTCGTCTTCCCAAATTTTACAGATGATCTGGTGCACTCTCCCCACCAGAACATCGCCACCGGCCTTGAAGAGCTCTGATGGTAAGACATCGGAGACTGCGGCTTTGTTGTTCTTCAGCCTTTTAATGGCTGTTCCGACTTCTTCAAAGCTAAGTGGGAGGACTACTTCATCGACTGGAGTTGGGATTTCCTGATTCCCTATCACTCTCTCCTGGTCAGGCCCATTAAGCAGTTGTTGGAAGTGCTGCTTAAACACATCCACTATTCCCTGCGGGTCAGTAACAAGACTACCCTCACGATTTCGAAGAGCCTGGGTACCTTTCCTAAAGCCTGAAGCCAGGCTTTTGGCTTTTTTATAAAAGGCCCGTATTTTTTGTCTATCCCTAGACTCTTCGATGTTCTTGAGCTGGGAGGTTGCGAGAGACCTTTTCTTCAGGCGTAGAAGCTTCTTTTCCTCCCGTCTTCTAGCCCGGTACTCCTCTTGCGCTGCTCTAGTTTTCCGTTGCAGCCCTTTTTGGTATGCCTCGTCGGTTGCACGTTTCTTCTACTCACACTCGCCATCATACCACAGGTTCCTTGTCAGGGGCGGTAGGTAGCCTAAGGTGTTTTCCGCTACCTCTTTGATGGCCGAGCGGCAATGCAACCACATCTCGTTGGCGTTGGTGTTTGACGTAGGCATACCGGAGAGTCTGTCGCTTAATTGCTCTTCGTAGGCTCTGGCAATCTCCGTTGTGCTCAGGCGTCCAATGTCAAAACTCCTCTTTGTTGGCTGGTTCAGCTTTCAGACATTGGGCAGTCGGGCTCTCAATCGTGCTGCCACGAGGAAATGGTCAGAGTCGACGTTTGCCCCTCTGAATGTTCGCACATCCAGGATATTTGACGCATGTCTTGCGTCAATGAGCACATGGTCAATTTGGTTGGCGGTTCGACCGTCCGGAGATAGCCAGGTTGCTGTGTGGATTCTTTTGCGAGGGAATCTTGTGCTACTTATGACCATATTACGTCCTGTCGCAAAGTCAGTGAGTCGGTCGCCAAGCTGATGGAATCACATTTAGTGCAATTTCCTAGTCTCAGACGAATTTGAGACGTCAAAACCAGACTATATGTATGCATAGTACAGCACTCCTTTTGATTTTTTGCGTCCTGTTATATGCTGGCCCCTGACAATAGACGTATCGAATTGTAATGCCCCATAAAAATTGAGAAGAGCCTTCATTCGAACACATAAACTAGCATTACAAACAAAAAACAAGTTCCACGAAATAAAATCCCGTTGGCTGTGTGGAACATTCTACTTTTGTTATCTGAGTACAAAAGTTATTCATTTACACAAAGGTCAACTGACCGACTACCAGTAAACATCGGAACAACCCCTTTGCAATATGAAACCTTCAACAATTAAGTCCGGAGTGACCTCGAAAAGTTGATAGCCTCCAAAAATCCAGCAAAATATGAGAATTTCGAAATCGTAGTTAAACAACAAGAAAACAAATTTTAAACAATCGCTATTGTAGATGTGAAATTTCGTTTAGTTTCGGAACGAAGTACAAGCTTTTTAAATTGCTTGAGCAACTTTAAAAACTTTCTCAACTTTACGAGCATTGTCAAGTGATATAACATCGATAGAAAAGGGAAACAATTAAAAACAAAAGAAGGAGTAGCAATTGTCTGCACAATTTTTCGAAACAAGCAAACCTGAATTTCGTCGAACGATCTCAAGCATTTGAGTACAATGGGTCAATGGATTCATATCATCAACATTCATACAAGCTTATGAAGCTTTATGTATCCATAAATACGGACACGCCATAGACGAAGGAAGATAGGCCACCCCACAGAGACTAAAATTGAAGCACCGAGAATACAAGAAACAAATAATGCCCAACCATTAAAGAAACAAAGACACTGGATCCCTTGTTTGAGATTTGTAAGAGCTTATAATAACTATAAGTAGGTTAAGCATGTCCAAGCACATGAGTTCACTCATTTGATTGATGTACACATAATCTAACATTTCCTATTATTACACTTGAGTTTTTTGTGTCCACCCATCGTGTAATTTTTCGTAAGCAAGCTAATTAATCAAACCATTTCAACTCGGCAAGGACTTAAAAAAACGGACAATTTCCCCGGAATTTCGTTTTACATGGTTTTCAATACGTTTTTAGATTGATATTTCTTTACGAAAACACCCAGAGGAATAGCTGACTTTGGTATGACGCACGTGTTATTTATTGAGTGATATTGTCCCAGCATTAACCTCCAAGGGAGTATCCCCGATTATAGAAAATGATGGCAGCGCTTAAGGAAACGAAGGACTGCCCCCACGGAATTCATCAATCATAACTTAAGGAAGAAGTGCCACATTTTCCTCTTTTTTTATTCCCTTGATTGAATACTTAGATTTTGTTTGGGAACAAAAAATGAAATTAGGATACGATGTTTTTTATGCCAGCTCTCCGATTTACGATATCGTGACATAAACTCGTGTGTAGGTAGTAGGTACACACCCATGTACCACAGTAAGTAGGTGACTTTCATTTAACTTAAACAGTATTATGCCATGTACTTGGGGTTTCAATACTTTAATGTTTGACTTGACATCGTATAAAATGTATCTGCTTCAACTGAATAGGTCATCGTCATTAATTAGACAGATCTAAAGACAATTTGAAACCGTACACTTATGACATAGCTTAAAGCGTATATGGTAGAGTTTTCCAATTTCAGTTTTGGACATATACAAAATGAGTATTTTCCAATAAGGACAAATAAAATAGAAAACCATTGTCTATCTATCATTTATGTATGGAATTGGATGTCGTTCATATGTCCCAGCGGTCGTTTCGTTAAGCCCAAAAAACTCGGTCACACTTTTTTCAATTTTTAAATTTCAATATTAGCTCTGTGCTTCTTTAACGGCGCCCGCTTGTTGGCGTTGGCCAATGATTTAACATCTTCGTTTTCAGTTCGGGTTGAACCTGTTCATCAGCCAACAAGCCAGCTGGCACAATCTTTAGCCAGCTGCCTCCATTAACGCAAACCATGTTGGTTAAGGTCCTTGTCCACCTGTGTGTTCGTAGGCATCCCCTATTGCGTTGTCCCGCTGTATTCGACCGTTTACTTGGTCTTTTTGTTCCTTAAAAATCTTGAACTACCTTAAAAGTCGTCGATGGTGAGTGACTTTTCTTGAAGACAGCGTGGGCCATCTATTGGTTTTTTTTTTAGATCATAGTTCATTTTGACACAAACAACTACTTGCCGCTCGAAATCTTCTGATATATAGTCAGTATCATAGCTCCGCAGAACAAAATGAGTCGTGTTACGCTTGAATAACGTTGGAAAAATTGAAAACTAATTTCCAAAGTGAGAGCTCTGTAGCCCAAGCAGTGTGTTTTTGAAAAAAAGAAGTTTTGGCCGAAATGAAACATCCACCGCGACTGCTGTACGCATTTTTGTGCAAAAATTTAGCGAGACTGCTATGCTAGTAGACAACACCCATGATCGTGGTTGTCGTTCGGTGCGCACACCGTTAACAGCTCAGCTAACAGAGCGATATGAACTGACTTTTTTTGCTGAAATCATGAAGGATGGCGCGTCATGTCACACAGCCCATCCCACAATCTTCTCAAGAATTATGTTGAAGAAGGACAATCACAGCGCGTTTCTCTGTCTAAATCCTTTTTTGACATTTAAGGTCTCGGTGATTTCGTAACCGAGCCTAATAGAGCAGTGAGAATTCTCCAAACTAGACAAGGCGTTGTATAGCTCAACTTTATGCACGCTGTGATAAGCGGCCTTGATATCGCCGAGTTGGTGGTGATTATCGAGCTGCTTTTTTTGAGTATTTACTCAGGATCTGCTTTAATGTGAACATTTGATCGATGGTGAACTTCTCCGGTCTGAAACCGCACTGCCGGGGGCGTATCAGATTATAAAAAAATGACTTCACGCGCCCGTACAAAACGGCAGAAAAGTTCTTAGTGATGTTTAGGAGACTTATTCCTTGGTAGTTGACGCAGTTAATGGCTTCTCCTTTTTTGGGGATGATTTAACATAGCCCCATGAAGATAGTCCGTAGGTGGTAAATCATATGATCAAGGCGGCCAATTGAGAAAACTTGGATTAAAAGTGGTTGTGTTGCATATTGAACCGTCTTGTTGAAATCTCATTTCATCAATATCTAGTTAATGCTAATGACCAAAGATTGTACATGTCGCTGTAGCTATCTCCATAGACTGTAACGTGATGGTAACTTTCTTCAACTCAAACAACTGGCCAATGACACCACCGGCATGAAAACTAAACCATTCAGTTATTTGTCGTGGTTTTTCATGAAGCACATGAGAAGCTAGGTTAAGCCTCTATGGGCTGTAGCGCCACCCATATTATTATTACATAAGGGCTGCATCAGTAACACCAGTAACACTTATTCTGTTTTTTGTCGCTGCCCAAAAAATACACTTCATCCTTGAAGGTAATTTTCTTCCAGCATTTCGAACGCCAAACCGGGAACCTATATTTATATTTTTGTTAAATAGTTTACAACATTATAATTTATAACATTAAATTATAACGGTAGTTTGGGAAAAAGTATCGCGGGTCGCAAGTAATCATCCAGCGGGCCGCACATTTGACATGTCTGTCTTAGATGGTTAGGTATATTATTCTTGATGGATGGCACAATAACATTTTTACACTACGCATATAACATTCATAATTTGTGTTCAAAATTTTGTTTTCTTTAGTTTCAACTTTTTTATTCAATTGGACAGCAGCCCAGACCACTGGACGAACGGGGGGTCTAAGTTATCGAAGCGATTAAACAGGCCTTATTCCTATAAGGAAATGCTCAGGCCACTGCGGCTTGAAGTACCACCTTTACAAAATTAACCTGTGCCAGGATAAGGAATGTCGGCTATGCCTAGAAGACGATGAGACTACCGAAAATTTTTTATGTGGAACTAAAAATATCCATTACAAAAGACATATTAGGGAAGCAGTATGTCCTCTGGATTAACACCAACCCTTCGATATAATAGATCGCTTTAGGTCGCAGTGTAGTTACCCATGGCGGCATGGGTTGTACAAGGGAAGAAAATTAGACTTATTACAAATTAGCTAAACTCACATACTGTCAGTAGCTAAACTAACATACTGTCAGCGGTGCGCACTTAAACATTAAATTCGTCTTTCGTCGGAGCATAGGATGAGCATGGATAAGGACAACACATCCAGACATAATTTTGGCTAAGAATATGTTGCCTTATTAATAAAAACCTTGTCCAAGTCATGGCTGATGTGATTTCGAATATTCAGAAAATTGTTTAAATTTTTCGGAAAAGTAGGACTGTCTGAGAAAACAGTGTTCAGTGGCAGCATAAAACTGTAAATGCCCTCGGCCGTGCGAGTACAACATCATACACTTAGAGATTCAAATGATAATTCTACCAAACCGATTTTGTAGGATAGCAACGGAACAAAGAAAATAAAAATCGACTTCGCTTTTGAGTTACATTTATTAAAAACAATTAAAAACATCTTAACACAACGACGGCGGAGATCGAACCGACCTTCCTCATTAATGATTAAGGGAGGGCTAGTGAGAGAGCTAGAGTTATGTACATCCGTATGCTGAATATTACGTACTATAACAGTTGTATTTGTTGTCATTATTTTCTTACAATGTCTAAGATCCTAATTTACAATGAAGATTTCTTCACTTTTCAACGATAAATGAAATTAAGCGATAAATGAAGCACAGGTGCAGGAATATGACGCACGCAACATCTAAAGCATCTTGTATTTTATTGCGGTCACATTACGGTTGTATGCTCTCGTTTTCGCTGCAAGGTCGACCGGATTGGTAGACGGCAGACGCTCATCGTTGAAACCACACGTGTAGCCAGGTTCTTGGTAAAGGTACTACTTCAATGTCAATCCCCCTCCCTCCCCTAACTGTTTGATCTAAAAAAATACTATGTTTTACATGTTCTTGGGAAAACCAAATCTAACCTGTACATACACACGCGTGCACGTCTAAACGACTAGAGATACTTCAGACATTATATTCCTCACAAACGTGCATACATATGAACGTAGATTCTTAATTCCATTGAGGTAAGCAATATGCAAGGTCGCAAAATAACCCCACAGCGTATTCATTCCACATTGAATCCTTGAAGATATCTGAGAAAAATCGAGATAATTAATTTAATGCGTTTAGGGTGGGCAAATGTACGCGCTCATTTCATTCAGTATCACTTTACTTTTATTTCTATCTCTGCTGGGATTTGAAATTTGATGTCAGCTCCCACGATGTTTTCTGCACGTGAAGAGGGAAAAAAAACACGAAAACTCGTTTCGGATTCAGCGCAACCGAAGGGTGGTATGTGCTCAGTTGCGAGGAAAACGTCAACCAGTCTCGTCTAACACACGTTCTCTGTAAGTACGCCGCTTTTTTTTCCTCTGAGTGCTTTACTCAGATCCGGGAAAATTTTCATGATTATATTACAGGATCAACCAACAACCCGTTACCATTTTCAGTTTTTTTTTTTTTGTTAGCTCCAGCGAGAACATCTGTGTACAGCACACATGGCGCTCTGAATTCCTAATGATGGCATTCATTCATTCACCCAACAAGGAGCGCGAGCTGAGAATTATAAAAACCTCTGCTATATCCAAAGCTATTTAGATACATATATACATACATGTGCGGACTGTGGATTTGTTGGGTGAAAACAATGTACATATACATATGTCTGCTTCTATTTCGCTCGTCAAATAAAGTCACTACGACTACTCATAGAGTTATTCAGTTGATCACTTTTTGTTGTGAACTAGAAGTGTAGTGCGAATCGATGTCTGTACCTATATGCACTTGCACATACCCTCGACATACATCGATACACACAAATGTGTTTTATAGATTTTCATTTTCCTTGAAGGATATCGACGCCTGGTAAACTGATTTGAACTTCCAGCAGCTGTATGGGAATGCTAGACGGCGCAAAACGAATTAAGACGTTTATTTGTGTATATGCATGAGCAAATACAGAGTATCGGATACGTACGTAACCTTATTCTTAAATCGGAGCACACAGCGTGATCCCTCGAGATTGCAAGCAATATTCTGGTAATGGCTGTGAAATACGCCGGGGTCTACAATTGAAAAAATTGATTTCACGTACAAGCTTTATTTGATTGGACGAATTTATTCACGTGGATGCGTACTTATGAAGTAGTATGTGGTTATTATTTACACACCTTCTACAGTCGCTAGTAAATGGTTAGAGACACTAGCTTTCAGACAATTAACGCGCTTCTTAGCTTTGAGTTGACCTCAGTTTCTTACACTGAAGGCACCGGCAGCACTTACAATTATGAACTTATTAGTTTTTGAAAAATTCGCATGCAAACTCAAATTCGTTTAATTTGCTGAAACATTCCACCATGTGAATTATCTATAATACGAATAAGCAAAAATATGTCATTTGTCATTATTGTGAACTTTGTAATTTTGGGATGAGTACTGTGTTGATGACATAGGCCTGGCAGGCGAAAAGCAACTAACCCGAGCGGGTCAACGAAGTTGCGTGAGCCGGACTTGTCTACCTGTGGAAAGAGTGTTTAAACCATTTTTACCCATATCGCAACAGCGCGTTCGAGCGGTCAGGCTTTGACATTTTTAGTAGGATACACGTATACACATAAATCCATTGGATAAATTACAATACAGCGGTCGGGCGTTGAAGTTTCTACTCACCCGGGTGATTTTTTTTATTTACTCATGACTTTTCATTTTTTTGGCGGGTTGACTAACTATTTGTGTATTTGATAACTATTTGAGTAAGCAATTAATTTTTTTAGGGATTTTATTTGTGGGAATTGCATATTTTTTCTTGTAAAATGTATTTCAGAACATTTGAAGAGTCAAACGCGCGCGTTCTATTTCGTTATGGAAAACTGAGTGTATTGCGTTTAGACATAACATTCTCGTAAACTCGATAAATCGCGTACCATCGCCCATGAAAGACCGACCGACCGAACGCGCTATTTCGATTTATCCTTTATGCCCAGTTTCAGTGAACAATGAACCGAGTTAAAATGTTTGGTTTATCTCGTCCGTTTTCACAGTGAAATCTGATCATCAGTTCAGTTGAACTTCGTTTGTGTACTGCGATCGATAAAAAATTGTCAACACTTTGCACTTGGTGCGTGCATTGGCTACAATATGTAAGGGCTTTCAATGATTTTCCTGTGCTTTTTAGTTTTAAAACGCTTTTGTGCATCCCTTTGGAACATTTGTTGCGCGTATTTCCTTTCAATGAAGGAAAAAGCATCCTTATGTATATACATTCCAAATGATTTCAATACAAGGAAGCGATCGCATTACCGAACATCAGATACGGGATATAATAAAATGCGAAAGCTTGAAAAAAGAGCGAGAGAAGCAAAATGGCGTAGAACTGAGGTTTAAACGGCACTGTACTCTCGTTTAACAAATTGAACTCAGTTCAACTTTTAAACGAAACTGTGAAACCCAACCAATCATTGAACTGAAGCTTAAACCAAAAATGGAGTTTGAACGTCCACTCTGAAACCGGGCATTAATCCGGCGAAGCTAAGCAGTTCTCCCGGGTACTGTTAATTAAAAAAAAAACTGTAGATATAGGCACCTGCCAGAAGCTTAAACTACTTAATATTCATTTACTTGCCTCAAAGGGGACTACATAAAAAAAAACTTTGTTTTTATCAATATTTCGGGTTTGCATGCGAATTTTTCAAACTATTAACAACAATGATTTAATTTACATGCGGGAGTGGCAAAAATCCATAAATTTGGCTATGAACTGCTACCCCAACCTGCCTCCAGATTCAGCCCCCCACTAGTATTTCCTGTTTCCAAACCTAAGCAATGGCTAAGCTTTGGGAGCTTTTTGTCGAATGAAGAGGTTATCAATGGAAGAAACACATTTTTACAGGGCGTGAGAAACCTATTAGAATTGTAAAATTACTGGTTTAAATCTATCGCATAAAAGGAATGTTAAGACACGCGTAATTTTTTCCAAAAAAAGAACATTTTGTATTCCAAATCACTGAACCTGATCATCGAACCTCGTAAATGAGAACAAAGAGTCATCCGCTTCATTGTCTGGATTTTCCTCAATCACATACGTCAAACAAAACTCTTATTTAATATTGTAAATGTATGTTTATTTTGTAATATATTGTTTGTCATTTTACAATAAACGCTGATCAAAATTAGCAAACATTTGGTACAATAATAGTGATTCTATAAGTGGTACATCTCTTGCATTACAGATCAGATTAAGATTAGATTAAGCTCGATGGTAATGCCCGTCTGAACAGATTATGGGATAAACTATACAAATCTTTGTCGAGACTGGTTAGGTAACAGATGTCTTAAGGATTATTCATCATCATGCACGCATGCTCTCCAGAAAATATGGCTGCCATTAGTGAACTTGGACTTGAAATTTGTACTTCGAATTAGTTTAAGCTCACACCGCATTCTCTTGAAAATTTCTTGACTTTTACAGGAAAAAGAGATGTGCACCGAATAGTGACAAATAAATCGGTCTTCAACAAAGACATCGAAATGTTAGATAGGTGACATGTTAGACTGATCGTATCGCCTTTGATGAAGATTAAATTGATGAATAAAACCGTTCTTGCTCGGTGAACTGGTTTTTTCACTGTAAGGCCGTGGTCTTTTCAGACGATGGGCTAGTCCATTCGGCTTCTCCAAGAATATAGTAGTTATACCCATCAGTGGTATTTAGATTACTTTCGTTTTTCGTCAGAAATCACTTTGTGCCAGTTTATCACACTCATTTTTTGCGTATCACCTGTAATTAGGTCGAGTTACGTGGCCTAATATATTAGAGCACGGCAACAGTTTTTTTCTTAACTTAAAGGTTTTTTATGTAAGAGCGGTGTCATTTCACAACCTCTCTTGATTTTTTCGCGTACGCATAGTTCTATAATTAAATGACAAAGTAACCTGTCTACCATAATAGTTCGCTCAGGTATAGCTCAAAACTATACATTTTAAATAAAGAAAACATTTGACCACATTAATTTGCAACAATTCCATTACATGCACATTACAATTTTTTTAATTGATCTTACTATCAACTTTCCCAGGATAACTGCATCAGTTCTGTTGAACTGCCTAGAGTCAACTGATTTTCGAATTTCAATTGGAATTTCACTAAAACAAGAACGAAAAACACAAGGAAAAGCAATAATATTGTTTTTTTGCCCTGTATTTTTAGGTAGGCGTGTATTGGATAGGGGTAGGTAGAAACACGGTTGCCACATTGTTCATTTATAACAAAATTTGGTCATTAATTTTTCTCTTGGTCACATTATCTTTTTTTTTTCCATTTGGTCATTTTTTAACGAAATGAAAAAAAATAAACTAAATTTTAATTTGTATGCAACTCAAAGCGCTTTTCTTTTCGTCCGATCTAAATGGTGGGTTAATGTGTTTAATTGAGCGTGCTGATTACACATGCCAAACACGAAATTTTCTTTGATTACCGATGAGACTACCGAGCTTTGAACAAAAAAGTCTTTAGTTCTTGTTGTAACGACAAACATTATTAAAGACACATTCCTTGGCCTCAGTGAGCTCATTAAATGTGACGCTGAATGCATTAATTAATTTTTTTCTGAGAATGAAATTCCATTTGAAAATTTAATTGGACTTGAGGTCTTCAAGCCCAACTTAAAAGCAACATTAATTTGTTTTTTTCTCAAATGCACTTGCCATTCGCTTCATCTTTGTTCTGCTTACGCCTATAAACAAATTCCTAATGATATTAAAAACGTTGTCGCAACATCTATAAATGTGTTGCTTATAGTGCCAGTCGTATTAACAACTATAAGGAATTTCAAGAATATTGTGCAGTCCCACCACACAAAATATTGGGTATTTTATTGACCAGGTGGCTTGCGTTAGGAAACGCCGTCAATCGAGTTGTGGAACAGTGGGACTCACTTCAATTATATTACATTTCTTGTAATACTCCATAAATTTGGCTATGAACTGCTACCCCAACCTGCCTCCAGATTCAGCCCCCCACTAGTATTTCCTGTTTCCAAACCTAAGCAATGGCTAAGCTTTGGGAGCTTTTTGTCGAATGAAGAGGTTATCAATGGAAGAAACACATTTTTACAGGGCGTGAGAAACCTATTAGAATTGTAAAATTACTGGTTTAAATCTATCGCATAAAAGGAATGTTAAGACACGCGTAATTTTTTCCAAAAAAAGAACATTTTGTATTCCAAATCACTGAACCTGATCATCGAACCTCGTAAATGAGAACAAAGAGTCATCCGCTTCATTGTCTGGATTTTCCTCAATCACATACGTCAAACAAAACTCTTATTTAATATTGTAAATGTATGTTTATTTTGTAATATATTGTTTGTCATTTTACAATAAACGCTGATCAAAATTAGCAAACATTTGGTACAATAATAGTGATTCTATAAGTGGTACATCTCTTGCATTACAGATCAGATTAAGATTAGATTAAGCTCGATGGTAATGCCCGTCTGAACAGATTATGGGATAAACTATACAAATCTTTGTCGAGACTGGTTAGGTAACAGATGTCTTAAGGATTATTCATCATCATGCACGCATGCTCTCCAGAAAATATGGCTGCCATTAGTGAACTTGGACTTGAAATTTGTACTTCGAATTAGTTTAAGCTCACACCGCATTCTCTTGAAAATTTCTTGACTTTTACAGGAAAAAGAGATGTGCACCGAATAGTGACAAATAAATCGGTCTTCAACAAAGACATCGAAATGTTAGATAGGTGACATGTTAGACTGATCGTATCGCCTTTGATGAAGATTAAATTGATGAATAAAACCGTTCTTGCTCGGTGAACTGGTTTTTTCACTGTAAGGCCGTGGTCTTTTCAGACGATGGGCTAGTCCATTCGGCTTCTCCAAGAATATAGTAGTTATACCCATCAGTGGTATTTAGATTACTTTCGTTTTTCGTCAGAAATCACTTTGTGCCAGTTTATCACACTCATTTTTTGCGTATCACCTGTAATTAGGTCGAGTTACGTGGCCTAATATATTAGAGCACGGCAACAGTTTTTTTCTTAACTTAAAGGTTTTTTATGTAAGAGCGGTGTCATTTCACAACCTCTCTTGATTTTTTCGCGTACGCATAGTTCTATAATTAAATGACAAAGTAACCTGTCTACCATAATAGTTCGCTCAGGTATAGCTCAAAACTATACATTTTAAATAAAGAAAACATTTGACCACATTAATTTGCAACAATTCCATTACATGCACATTACAATTTTTTTAATTGATCTTACTATCAACTTTCCCAGGATAACTGCATCAGTTCTGTTGAACTGCCTAGAGTCAACTGATTTTCGAATTTCAATTGGAATTTCACTAAAACAAGAACGAAAAACACAAGGAAAAGCAATAATATTGTTTTTTTGCCCTGTATTTTTAGGTAGGCGTGTATTGGATAGGGGTAGGTAGAAACACGGTTGCCACATTGTTCATTTATAACAAAATTTGGTCATTAATTTTTCTCTTGGTCACATTATCTTTTTTTTTTCCATTTGGTCATTTTTTAACGAAATGAAAAAAAATAAACTAAATTTTAATTTGTATGCAACTCAAAGCGCTTTTCTTTTCGTCCGATCTAAATGGTGGGTTAATGTGTTTAATTGAGCGTGCTGATTACACATGCCAAACACGAAATTTTCTTTGATTACCGATGAGACTACCGAGCTTTGAACAAAAAAGTCTTTAGTTCTTGTTGTAACGACAAACATTATTAAAGACACATTCCTTGGCCTCAGTGAGCTCATTAAATGTGACGCTGAATGCATTAATTAATTTTTTTCTGAGAATGAAATTCCATTTGAAAATTTAATTGGACTTGAGGTCTTCAAGCCCAACTTAAAAGCAACATTAATTTGTTTTTTTCTCAAATGCACTTGCCATTCGCTTCATCTTTGTTCTGCTTACGCCTATAAACAAATTCCTAATGATATTAAAAACGTTGTCGCAACATCTATAAATGTGTTGCTTATAGTGCCAGTCGTATTAACAACTATAAGGAATTTCAAGAATATTGTGCAGTCCCACCACACAAAATATTGGGTATTTTATTGACCAGGTGGCTTGCGTTAGGAAACGCCGTCAATCGAGTTGTGGAACAGTGGGACTCACTTCAATTATATTACATTTCTTGTAATACTTTCTTGATCTCTACATAGACATCAGCGGCATAAAATCAGACGACTTAGCAAATACAATGGGAAATCCTGAAATGAAAGTTTATTTCCCATTTTTATCTTACATTTTAAAAATAATAAACAATTTGAATAAGGAATTTCAATTCGAAAATGTTCCTTTAACATACATACATGGCCAAACAGAAACAACGGTTAAACTCATTTTAAGCAATTTTGTTAATAATAATAACTTTAAAAATATAAGCTCTTAGTCAGAATTTGACTTAGAGAACAGAGATAATTATCTACCCATAACAAATATTTTTAGGGGAGCAATTTATCAAAAAATCAAAAATCCTAACGTTTAATAAAAATGAAGTAAAAACAAACGCTTTACATTTTTATTTAGAACTTTTGAGACAATTGCTACTAAGATTTGATCTCAGTAATAATGATTTGAGAAATCTATCCATAATAACTCCAAAAAGTGTTTTGTCAGATTCCGAAATTTCTATACCACCTTTAATAGAAAGTTTTCCTAACTTGGTTCAGGGTGGTCCGGAAAATGGAGTGGAGAATGCTTAGATTTTTAAATTGTCACAATCTTAACGAAATGGACACATGCAAATTTTGGGAAAAAAGTCAGTTTTCTTAAAATTGGCTTGAATGAGTATTGTTTCCAAAATATAAATACTTTCATTTACAATTTGAGTCTCTTCCACACAGCTCAGCTGCTGCTGAAAGAAAATTTTACGAATTAAGTTTGATTAAATCTAAATTAAGGAATAGACTGAATTTTAATATTATTAGTTATGTAATGCTAGCCAAAGAGCTTCAAGATGGACAAAATAGTCATATCTTATTTTCAAATGCCGTGCAAAATTAATATTTTTATGTTTTGTTATATATAAGGTACTTTGTGAATTTGTTTGTACCTGTTTTTTGTTTATTATTAATATATAATAATAATAACATTGTGTTGAAATAAATGTGATGAATTCGTTGGTCTGTGTTTACAAATATTTTGGTCATTTTTATCTACAGTTGGTCATTTTTATTTCCAACTTTGGTCACACATTTTTTTTTCAAGTGGCAACCTTGGGTGGAAACGCAACAGCGCGATGTATAGTTACGTATATGAATAACCAAATAAGAATTGTGGGAGGGTAATTTTTTTTATTTTGTTTTATGCAAAAACAAAACTTAAGGGGGAAAAAGGAGGCCAAGAATAGAGAGAGTTTGTACGAGTTAAAAGGAGTTTCGACATAGAGGGAGTTTGACTTATAGAAAGTGTTTTTGTATGGGAAATTGGGCGGAGTGCTAAAATATGGCGAAAAGGTTCGAGTTAGAGGGAATTTCGACTTAGGGAGAGTCCACTGTAAATATAAAAAATAAAAAACGCTTGAATTAATGTACAAACATACACTGGGGTAAAATGTTAATCTTGACTGAGCCGACTGCCCGATTGTATAAAAGCTTGTTTTTTTTGGTTTAAATGTTTGTTTAGATTATAAGATGTTTTTTTTTTTTGTGAAGCTTCGTTTAGTATTTGGTCATTGCGGTTTTGTAAACCCCCTTCTTATTTCACATAAATATATATATTTTCCTGTAAAATCCAAGATATCCATCGCGTCGTCTAAAAATAGATGAAACCAGCGCGAGCTCGTTTTCGATGCGAGAGTAATCAAGTTATTGCCATATGGGAATTGAGAAATGTGAAAATTGAGCTTCGTTGATATATATTTCATGCTAGTTCTGTTCTGTTTTCATTCAAAAACCTGAAATTAGTTTGGCATCTGTTTGCGAGATCCTCCAACATTTTATACCACAGAATCGTTGGGAATGCAACGATATTCGGGATATATCTAGAACCTTGTTTCAATGAAGAAGAATCGTGTGGGTGGGTATTGTTTTCGGCAGTCGAAAACACCTTGTTAAAAAAATAAGACTTCGGAAGGTTTTGTTCCGTATTTTTCGAAACCCCAAGCTTGTGCTACATACAGCATTAATTTGGCGATGAAACGAAGAGGTTTGAACTTAGTGGGCATCCATGCTTTATCTCGTTCCAAGCAGCCGAAAGGACCCTTCCAAACGTAAATGACATTCCAACACTGTTGACAAAATCGATCACAGAATTACATCACATATTAAATTTGTAAAATTACTTCCTGAATGCAAATTGATGAGCACATATTCTAGAAATATTCGCACACCAATTTTAATAAGACAGCCCATCCATAAGCGCTAAGATTAAACATCATTCAAATTGCCTTTTTTCCAATTGGGGGCAGTCGAACGAACAATAGTGGTAAATTGTGCGAAATAACTAGTCCTAGAGTTGAAGGGATTCCTACACTTCAACACGTCACTTTGATTGGCAGGTTATTATTTTCTGATTGTTGTCCTTGACAATAAAGCGATTTCGGCGTCAACATAATCGATCTGCTTACAAACGTCAGAGGGAGGCATGTGTTATGTGCTACACTGAAGTTGAAGTATGCAAACCACAATGGTAAGTGGAGTCAATTATTTCAAGAATATCACGTAATGGACATTTTTCCATCGAAGCGTCAGGAACACCTTGATGGTTATAAAATTAATTCTTCTTGTAGAATCTCGAAGTTAAGGTAGGGGTTGCAAATTTTTTCCTGTCACTAAATTGAAGGCTATATTTTCTTGCATACATGTAGTAGAAGCGTTTAGAAGCTGTGTTCAAGAATTGCAATTGAAGTGAAAAACAAAGTTTAACATAAAAATGTATTAAAGAATGCATTTACTTAGAGGACTGAATAAGGCGTGCACACGTCGAACGTCGCAGCGGGCCGTGTCCTATCCACGCAAACTTCCTTTTCTTGATGGTTTCTCCAATAGGGTTTTTATTCGCTCTTCTCATTAGATCTTCGTTTGTTATTCTTTGTGGGCAATATATGTTGAAAATTCAGCGGAGACATTTATTTGTAAACACCTGTAACTTGTTAGTTACCGTCTTGGTAACTTTCCATGTCTGGCAACTATAATGGAGTACGAATTTAACATCTGTTGCAAATATTCGAAGATTGGTATTTCTGCTTACAGTGGTGTCAGTTGTGCAAATTGTTTTACTTATCTCTCTAGTTACATCTTCGTCAGTGCCACCCGCCGCACGATGTTTCCGAGGTATTGGAATTGGTCCACCTGCTCTATTACTACAATGCGCAGCACTAAGTGCTGGTTGCTTTTTGAGTTGATTGTAGTGAAGGGAATAAAAACTATCGGGTTATTCGATGGTTGCAAACTATTAATTTATTCGATAGTCGAAAATCGTTCATTCATCCAATCGAATGAAAAATTCATTCAAATGTTTTTACTTGTTTACCAACCAGCCATGGACTATGGAGTGAGTTTCTTCGAGAATGTTCGCCAGGCCCCACTGTAAGCCACTTGTCCTGCTTTACTTTATTTAGGACCATGAGGAATATCATTGGTGACAGTAAAGAGCCATGTTTAACTCCAGTTCCGATTTGAAAAGGTTCTGATTGGTTTTTCTGTAGAATTCTTTGATAAGGTTGATGATTTTTGTAGACAGTCCGAACTCATGTAGTGCTTTCCAGATTGACTCCCTGCTGATTGAGTCAAATGCCTTTTTTGAAAATCCACAAAAGAGAAATATATGTATATCGTGGACTGGTACTCAGAGATATGCTCAACGCTAATTCTTAGGGTGTTGATCATGTCTATTTTTGAATAATTTTTCCTGAAGCCTGCTTGCTCTTTCCTCAGCTTTGGTTTCTTTAAAAACTTTACAGGGAGCAGAGTAATACCTCCACAGTTTGAGGTGTCACCTTTCTTTGGAATTTTTATTAGCAGCCCTTTCTTCCAAGAATATTTTACTTTAAATATGTCCGCAGTTAGACTGTCCACTCCGGGCGCTTTCCCATTCGTCAACTCTTTAAGTCGGTTTGTTGCCTGTTCCTGATTCCCATTTTCTCCTGGTACTTCCCTTTCTATTTCTCCGATTAGCAGTTCTTGGAAGAACTCTCGATTGTGGTGGAGGACTACATTTCAGTAGTTGTGCGAAAGCCATATGCGAATACCACGAGCCTTTTACTTGGGATTGCTACACTGATCGTTTATTCCCAATCTACGCAAGCATTATTGTATGTGGTGTAAAAATGAAGCTATTTCAGGCGTACAATAAAACGTTGAGCTTTAGTACTGCTTTTGAATTACTTATTGTGGCGAGCTATTGTCACTTTTGTTGGTTAGTAAGACGAGACTTCTGGTACTAAAAAGTAGTCCTGTATTCTGTTAGAGTTAGGTGGATGTAATAAATAAACACAAATACTTGTTAATAAAAGAATATCTTCTATTCCTAGTAGAAATTATTATATTTCATGTTATTACATACTTTCAAGAGTGTGCACGAGTTTCACTTTAGGGCACTGTACACAAAAGTAAGGGACGTAGTACGTAGTTTCTAGTAAAAGAAGGCGAGAAAAAGAGGGAGAGTAAAGCTGCGGGTTCTATATGGACACAGGGTATTGTAGTAAGTTTTTATATCTGTCAATTCTATCTACACGTTAAAATATGTAGCATAACTTATACATGTGACAGTCCCATCCTTTGGTAAGGGACGAGGCTTATCAAACACCTCTCGCTGCTCTGCTGGTCGCCCCACCCGGTAGCTATGCAACTCCAGGCTCAGTTGGATCACAATTCTACTCACCTTACAAAGTCGCAAGTGAGTGAAATCAGATGCTTCGCAAATAAATTCACAGAGAATATGTGGTACCGAAAGCGATTCACATTTAAAATGATGCGGAAAATAATTGCATCAACAATTTGCTTCTGACAAACTTGGCTCAGCATTTCGCAGTCAAACACTTAATCAGCACAAACAATGTAATAAATACCGTCAAAATGAGCAAACGGGAGTACAAAACGTCTTTGTGCGTCTGTGCTGTGTCCGCCCACCTTAAATCGATGATGGGACATATAAAAGCAAACTTATTATTGTTAAGGTACAATATCTCGGGGCGGACGAATAATGACTCTCAATTTTTCCATTCGCATTAAGATCGACCAAGTATGAATAAGGGAACACAGCCAGTGGGCTTTCGTAGAAAATCACCCCAGGAGTTTGAATCAACAAAGACTGGGAGCGTCTTCGTGCTACCAGTATTTTCCAATTGTCACTTTTATCACTCGGCGGCCTCGTATTTATTCTTTTGAGATTGGTGCAGGAAAACGTATAAAAAGTCAAATAATATAACTGGTAACTTATTATTGTTAATCGATAACAGATAAAGAACGAAGTGCTGTGTGAACTTTTCACAAAAGAAGAACACAGCGATAAGAGCAATTGAGCGGTAAGAAAGACTGATTAATTGTCTCTCTGACACTGCCTCAGCCATTTCAGGCAGACTTTTGAGTGAAATCAGATCAAATGAAAAGCGGGTGCCTTTCGACGCCTCTGTGAAACGAACGAACTCAGAATCTCGCACCCCCTTCCATGTTCCGCCGAAATCTCCATCACTGGAAAAAGAATAAGATGAATGGAAACCCAACGTGAGGCCTAATTACGAAGTGATGATGCTCAAACAGGGCAGGATGAGCTCCAAGTAAGACATTATTTATTGCTACAGAAGTCATTCGAAGACAGTTCCATCATTGTTAATGGAATGATTGATACATGATATGTTATTCAATATGTATAAGTGTGTTAGCAGGCATGTAGGCACCCTCTTAAGCATCGACTGAATTCGATGAATTCAAGAGCAACTAATGGATGATAATTAAGTGAATGTGAAAATGCAATCTTTCAATAAACATTTTAGCGCCAATAATTTATTAAGCCACGGTGGCGGCATAGTATATACATTTCAACAACATCATACGTGTCATGAGACTCCTGCTAACCTTCTTTTGCTATAAGTTCGAAGCATCTTGTACTTCAAACAAAAGAAATAGCTACGACACAGACAATTGCCTAAAATAGAACCAAGTACATTTTCGGTTATTTTTAAACGTAGTTCTGTTTCAAGTCGCCAGCGATGTTTCTTTTGTTATTTAGTTCTCAATTAATAGGCTTACAGTGGTAGCTATTAACTTTTTATTCGAGAACAAGTGTACAGAAATTTCATTTGAGCTTATAAATCATTGCATGCCATTTATTTTTTAAAGATTATTTCATGCAAATGTTGACAAAGACTATGTTTCAAATGGTAGATGCGTAGAGTCTAATTATATGGTACTTTTTCTAGCTAATTGAACGTGTAATTCACGCTGGCTTGTCGGTGTAGATGCGATATAAATCCTCATAAAAAGCAGCCGTCAAATTGAAAATTAGTGGGCAATTTATCGGTCTGAATAAATAGATCACCCAACTCAATTCCAACGGGTTCATTGATTCATGTACTATATTTCAAAATGGGTGTTCTGTGCGTGCAATATAACTCGCGCTTCGATCATTTTACGGTTGCCATAAGATGAGGCCCATTTCTGGATGAATGGGTACATGAAAATCAAGAGCGTGAATCCTGAATTGGATGATATGGACACCAACGACATGTGGTTTCAACAGGACCGTGCCGCTTGATAGATTCGAGGCCATGGTCATCTCACGAAGGTGAGTGATCGTGATCCTGTGATTTTTTTTGGTCAGGTTTTCTGAAGTCGCAGATCTATATGAATAAACCGCAAGCCACAACTTCCCTCAAAGCCAACATAACCCATGGCATCGCTTAAATTCAGACTGATTTATGCGCCAGAGTCATGAAGAAGGATATTTCTGATGTTATATTCCACACATAAAGGCATCGATATGCCTTTCAAATGAAGGAAGCGCTTAGTGAAAGACCCTTTAGATATTATTATTATTATTACTAGTAGAAAAGCCTGTCCTACTACAGGAAGAAGGTCATACGCAATAATGTTATCATGACATAATGTATATTTTGTTTCTACGACAAATTTCATTACATTCATTGCAAATGGAATACTTCGGAAAACAGAATACGAAATATTTGTTTATAGAAAACAAAACCAAAAAGTGGTAGAAAACAACATTCTCCAGCCACATTAGAACACAGGACCTGCAAAAAGCGTAAGCAACGCACCAACTGACTCCGCCAATGATCCCGATAAGTTTCAAGGTTTTTTTTCGTTCACATTCGGGATAGAGGTGACATACTCACATACATAACGCTTCATTATATGGGAAGTTTTTGTACCTAGGTCCGGATTTCAGTTTTTTTTATGTGTCTTTTTTTCACTAGTTTTTTAGTTACTATTAAAAAATCTTATCTACGATATTGCGAAACTACCATTTGATATTACTTACCATCCCTTAGAAAACTTAACTTGTATATGCTTACCTCAAACGGTTCAAGTATAAGACGTGATTGGTCCACGGAGTATTCTACCTCGTATCGAAAATTTTATTGAAGGTTTTCCTATAGTTTAAAGTAGCGATGGGAACTATCGAATGAATTGCACTATCGACAGTTAGTAACTGAATGATTTCAACTATTGAATAGTTTTATTCATTCATTCATTCATGTATTTGGTCATTAAAAACGTTTGAGCGGGTAACCAAGGTCCATACAAGTGAAAAAATCATTCATTCAGTGCAAAAACCATTCGAACCTTTTTCCAACTGACTCCATACAAGTGAGAAAATCGTCATTTGACTTGTTAGTCCGAAGTCCATGCAAGTGAAAAAATCAACGCAAAAACCATTCTAACATTTTTCCAACTGAGTCGACAATTTTAGATGCAAATATTTGGGCAATGTGTGTATGCATACACAGAATTCTCTCTCAGAGCTTAATACACAAAATTCTCTCTCATGGCAGCTGCAAAAACGATTTGACTCCATAGTCCAACCAGTTATACAAGTAAGAACATTTGAATGGATTTTTCATTCGATTGAATAAATGAACGATTTTCGACTATCGAATAAATTAATAGTTTGCAACTATCGAATAACTCGATAGTTTTTATTCGATAGTTCCCATCACTAGTTTGAAGGTGAAAACGTTATTTTTTTAAAAAAGCAGCAAAAAAATCTTAATGTTTTTGTGTAATAATTTTAAATAAAAAAAACTTTCTTTTACTAAAAAAAAACTTAACAAAGTACTTCAATATTATTTAAACCGGTCCAAAGTACGCGCGCTGTGATAGGTCCAAGGTATACTTACATCACTAGTATTTATAACACATACGTACGACTATGTGTTCCTACCAAAAGATAATCAATACACTTGCCGAGATCGATTAAAGCTACGGAAAGGAGACAGAAAATTAAGCACTACACAATTTCAACAAAGAACAAATTACTTTTTTCCACTGAAAACTATGTTTATTTTTTTCAGTCGACTTGTGCAGCTCTGCATTCGGAAAAATTGAAATGTGGAATGAACATAAAAGAAACTTTTCGCAGAAGAACCGGGTTTTGTGCGGTTTAGATTTTTCTGAAAATTGGCACTTAGATCAAGTAATAAAAATAATACCGATCAAGGGAACTCTTCGATTAGAACACCAGCAATAAAGTGCAATAAATTAAAGCAATTACAATCTGTTATTAACTTTGATTTCGACGTCCGCAAAACTCTCACTTGCCGATGTCCTAATCCAAACCATAAGCAATCTATCCATAAACATTCACATAAATAGCTTTAGTCCCTTAGGCAGTAACGCTCCACAAACAAGCATTCATAACCTTCCGATTTATATATAACATTGTGTACGAACAGTGTACACGCATCAGTTGGAATCGACCTTTCAACTGTGCAGAAGTGAATTTGTTCACACTAAAGAGTGGCCGCACTAATTGTAGTTACATTGAAGTTCATGTCAAAATCATCGCATTTTTTACGACATCAAAAACATACACAATCCAATTTCACGCATTTGCACTTACCCTAACAATAGGGTTGGACGACTGCTAAAGGTTGAATGTGTAACGAAATGATTGCAAGTGCTGATGCATTTTACACACCGATACAAGACTAGATACACCGCATCGTGAATACCCCAAATATGTTTGAAATTGAATAAGCTGTAAAACATATGATAGCTAGGGTGTGGTGTATTATTACCGCTGATCTTGTGTAGAATTACGTATTGAGCAGGAGAGAAAACAAAATTAGATGCAGAGTTGAAACGAAACATCGCATTATTTCAACATGACCTTATACAAAATCGTCTGCCATTTTGGCCATCTTTTGAATGCACTGATATTGACAGTCTCAAATTCAACCCTTACCCCACTTCCGTAGTACGTCTTAGAGTACTCATCTGATCTTCGATGCAGTTAACCAATCCTTTTCACAAAACTTCATCTTTTCATCTGTCTTACTTTAGTTTTGAGTTTTAAACGCTTCCTATAATTTATGTTAAATGAGTGCACAATTTTGTTGAGTGAATTATTAATGAATTCACTTTGAGGCATTCTTCATTTAGACACAGTGTCATCGCGGTGGTAATCGCTTAACAACTTACCACAGAAATTAATTACACATTGTCACGAAAACAAATTCTAAACAAGTTTTCTGTCGTTCGCCAGAGTGCAGTAAAAGTTTTGAATTCAAATCCAATTTCATGCAATTGCTTTGGTTGGCAGTAAGCACGTGCATATAAAAGTTTTGAAATAACATCGTAGCAATGATTATAACAAAACTATTTTCATCCGACAGATGCATCCAATATTTGGATAGAAACTAAAATACGATATTTTCCGGTTCGAAATGAGTGAAATGGAACTAAAAAGCTGAAACAATTTTAAGAGATTTGGTCCTCCTTATTTAATTGCGCCAAAAGCGGGGTCAAGATGGCTATATGGCTACGAGATTCAAACGAAGCTGTTGGTGGGGACCTTCTGCTGAAGTCTTGAAAATAGCCCAGGTTAGTCTGATTGGCTGCAAGTCAAGTTCAAAACATCTTACACAGTTTAAGACTTTGCAGTCGTTTATTTATAACTTCTGATTCCTTCTGAATCTGGGTTAGATGATAATCATAATTTGCTCCACAACATTTGATTCGTCCTTAAAGATCACTTTCCACATTTTCATGTAATCACTGCTACTACCTGATGTAGTCTTCATAAGCGGCTTTTCGTATTTGATGCTACAATTGAACTATTTTCCTTTAGATTAGATCTTTCTAAACACTGACGGCTCAAAAACAAGAAAAACGAAAAATACGAAAAAAATCCCTGGCGTGGAGATGATTGTATCGTTTTGCAAGTCAAAGTGGCTGTGATATACGAGGCGGACTTGCTTTAAGAGAATACGATAAAACCAACAAATCGATCACCATTTTTTCTGATAGCCAGGCAGCAACAAATTACATAGCAGCAGACATTCTGTCATCGAAACTGGTTAAGGTTATGTAGACAAAGCGTCAGTGAGATATCCTTGGTGAACGCAGAGTATCATCCAAGGCCACAAAAAGCGGACAGTCTAGGGGTCTAAGTTGGGAGAATGGCAGTCCCGTATTCATATACGCCGCTCAGCTCCATAAGGAAAAAAAAACTAGACACATAGAGCTATAACTAGATGGCTTGGTCTGGGTGATGGAGCAAAAGCAAATTGCACTGTGGTCGACGCTGAGCAAGAAGAGATCAACATCATGTATCGGTTTTAGTCGCCGAGATGTACGTTTGAACATACCCCATAATGACTTTTGCATAAGCTGGTAGAAATGGAATACTTCCAACACTTGCTCTGCGAATGCTCAGTAAATAATCTGGATGGACTTAGGAAAAGTTCTGACGGTAGACACACATCCCCTCTTAAGTGCTCAATGGAAAAAAGACTTTGGTAAGAGTGAGCCACGGCCATAAGGTCAGAACACCCATATACCATCCTACTTACATAAATTTTTTTTATTTAAAAAGTTGTGTATACAAATTTATATGTATATATTTTTGTAAATGCTTGACATTTCAAGTAGGATACATATAAAAACATTTGTTAAGTCAGAATGGGTTTCACATTGTGATTTCACAGGTCTTAAGCCCGAGCAGAAAGTCCTAAGAACAGCTACTCTCTACTCACATTGGCGTTTTGCCGACTGTAAGACGACTGTAAGACAATTGAAATTTATTTCTATGTCTAAATTTTTGGCAACCTGAGGCCACTATTTGTGCAAGTAATTCACTTTTCATAGGCGCGTGAGTACTATCGATATGGAAAGCTGAGGTTGCCGTGTTTTAACGCAACATTTTCGTAAACTCGATAAAACGCGTACCAACGCTTGCTAAACACTGAACACGCCGTTGCGATGTATCATTAAAACTTGAAAATCAATCGAACTAAATATGTACATATATACATTTGTTTCCTATAATTTGATTGTTGATTTTGACAGTGAAAATGTGAAAATGAAAAATCCTTGATTTTTTTTATTAATTTTGCCTGAAATAAAGTCTAAATGAAACAAAAAATATTCATATTAGTCCAGAGCGAAATATATATGAACATAGGCTAGGTCAAACCTCTATGGATCTACGGCGACTATAAAATGAGGAACACATGCTTTGAATTCGACATTTGGAAAAAGTACCAGTTGCAGAAAGAGTAGCTCATATGGACACCCCACAACAAGGTGTACTATTTCTACTGCTTAGGAAAATCACAATCACAGTAAACGAACTTCAGCTTGGTTGGATCCAAGTTAAGTGCATATGGGTACAATGTTGCCATTGCGGTTTTTGCAAAATTGATCGCTATCCTCAGAGACGCCATTCTGTGTGGGACGAAGCTAACACTGGCTGCCGCGGCATGCCGGTGCATAGCGGCCGTGGCATTGTAGGTATGTGTCGTCGACTCCTACGGACTTGAACGGCGTCTAGGTTAGGTTAAAATCCCAGTACGACAAAAATAATTTTCACAGCTTCACCTCTTTCGAGTCATTGACAACGCTCAAAGAGTATAACTGTCTAGAAAAAGCTTCTCAAACTTGGCCATTCGGAGTCGGCATAAAACTGTGGGTCCCTTCCACTTGTGACGGAACAATAGCACTCACAGCACAAGTGGTTGCTGAGAAGCTAGACTCTGGTCGCCTGCAGGCTGTATATTTATATATTTTACAATATTATTGTATTATATGTTATTATTAATCATAGACAGCAAATAAAACTGGGGCTTAGCGTTCATCAGCACCTCCACAGCCCTATAATATTGGAAAAATTACCATAAAAGCGTTCTACAGCTGCGTACTGTGCATTGACTATTCGTATGGAGATTCAAGCCTTCACTCATGTACCAAGTAGCTGTCGCTGGCAACACATAAACGACTGCATACATATCGGATTTTTCAAAAATCGATTTTCAACATTTTTTTAAGTAAAATTAAAACCATTTGATATATCATGGAAAATTTTATTATTGGCTTGAATTAAAATCAAAACATTTGTGTATGAAAACCTTGGTCATTGGCACGTCCACCAGGGGCACGTTTGCAGTGGTCGTTTAGTTGAACTCAATTTTCTATGACTCGGCCACACATTTCGACGGATCGGCCGGTTTCTCTCGTTCAATAATGGGTCGGAGATCCGAGGCCACAAATTCCGATCCACTAAATATGCGATGTGTGCTATAGAACTATACTATGAATCAATCATTTTGTATGGTTTGACAGATGATAGCACACAGCGTCAATACCAACACCCCTAGCAACGCCACCTATTTTCACCCACAAGTACTTTTTGATCCACCCTCGAACTTCATAACCCCTTCTCAAGCCAGATGTATCGAAAATACAAGCGGCAGCATGCATAGCGGCTAGGTGTAAGACACTTCGGATGTGGACCGGGATGCTCTCCGTACAGTCCACTATTCTCAATGATTTTACACTCCTCTCTCTTAACATTTTTACCTCAATAAATCTCCGAAAATAAACCTCAACCTGTTCTAACATTCGAACGTTGCATGGTCCACTGCATATCACAGATGGATCAAATCAGGCCGAGCAAATCAGCACTCAGAACTTTCAATGGCAGTATAATGCGACTACGTTAGCACAAATACTTTCAGGGTGGGTCTTCTTTAAAAGGACTTGTGTAGAAATTTACCGTGAAGAGGGAGAAAACCTTCACACACCGCTTCTGCTTGTGTAATTTTCTCACTACTTCTTCGACAACGTAGGCTAACTAAGCAACAGTCTTGTTCCTCTAAAATCCGAAAAATTATTTTTATGTAGGATAGAAGATGTCAATACGATGGCTTGTAGCTATATAACATTTTTGTATGTGTGTACGTTTTTGTTTTGGAGCGCTGGCATCTTCTGGTATTGCAGCTACGTATATAGTTAGAAGGTTAATGAATCATCAATGAAACGCCAACATATAATTTATCGAAAACATCTGGGATGGCTAAAGTTTTGCAGCGTGCTGCTCTAATTGTGTGGATGAGGCCCGTCTTCAGTTGAAGCTGTCGAAAGAACGCTGTAAGATTTATATAATTCCGATTTGTTTGGTGCGGCCTTGATTTTGTTGTCAGGAGACTTTCTTTGCCTGTTATTCCAAGATCAGCTCCCGCAGATGAAATAAATGCTTACATACATGAAGTCAGCTGTCGAATTTTCAAAGCAATAGTTGACGATTGGAAATGGTGCAATGCCAGTTGATGAAACTGATTATGTTGCTAGTTTTCTATATTAAGTTTTCTTATAATTTATTACGGCACATTTCCGGAGAATTCGCCTGTTTTTTTGGATGTTTCCTTAATTCTTAGCTACACTAAGTTCTTACAAACTTAAGGGTGATTTTTTAAAAGCTATAGGAAAGTTTTTCAAAACACATAAAATTCAGAAAAATGCATGAAATCTTTATATGAATCGATAGTATTGTCCATATAATTTAATGTTTGAATATTATTTCATGCAAATGTTGACCTTGAATGGTCCATTCGCTTAGTCCAATTTTGGCATACTCTTTCCAACATTTCGGCAGGTATCTCACGAATAAATGCTTCAATGGTGTCTTCCAATGCGTTCCGTGAAGCGGGCTTGTCTGTATAGACATGAGCTTTAACATAGCCCCACAAAAAATAGTCTAAAGGCGTTAAATCGCACGATCTAGGCGGTCAATTGACCGGTCCCGAACGTGAAATAAAATGTTCACCGAACTCGCCCCTCAATAAGTCCATTGCTGCGCGTGCTGTGTGGCATGTGGCACCGTCTTGTTGAAACCACATGTCATGCAAGTCAAGCTCTTGCATTTTGGGCAAAAAAAAGTTGGAAATCATCTCACGGTAGCGCTCACCATTCACAGTTACGTTACGATTCGCATCATCTTTGAAGAAGTACGGTCCTATGATGCCACCAGCCCATAAACCGCACCAAACTGTGACTTTTTCAGGATGCATTGGTAGCTCTTGCAATGCTTCTGGCTGAAATCCAAAATCGACAATTCTGCTTATTTACGTACCCATTGAGCCAAAATCGATTAAATCGATTAAACTGGCCATAAAGTGGAAGAAGCGCGCGATGAATTTTCTTAACAGAGCACGCATTTTGATAATAAAATTCAATAATTTGCAAGCGTTGTTCGTTTGTAAGACGATTCATGGTTAAATTATAGACCAAACTGAAGATGTTGACAGTGAAACAAAACACGAAACGTGCGTCAGCTGTTTAAACCAGTGTTGTTTACCCTTTATAATCCCTTTACCCTTTATAACCCTAGCCATCTCAGGGAAAATCGCTGACATTGCGTCTGGCACACATACACTGGCGACGGGATCGACGGGAGAACCGATGACGTGGGAATCGTTGAACTCAGACATAAGGTAGCATAGCGACTTCTACCTCCCGTGCCACACACATTGTTTGGTGTTGTTTTTTACACAATGACAACTTTTTCAGCGACACGGAGCAGGAGAATACGTGTATGTAGCTCTTCTGAACAGCTGAAAGCCTTCCCCTGCAAGCTACCGAGGTGAATTCTCCAACTGTCGTCATGGCAACCACAATATCGTTCGATAACCACAATAAGTTCGATAAATTTTCTGGTCAGCTTTCATATTCTCAGACGATACAACTTTTAATAAATTCTAAAATTTGGATAAGTGATTATAATTCACGAACGTACATATATATATATGAATGTCAAATTCACGAATTGTGAAGGGGTAGAAATTCACCAATGAGCCGCCCTTTTTCGTGGTGTACTGATTTTTGGAAACAAGTGTGCGTGAATATGAGACAATAAGTCTGTTCCAATTGCTGTGAAATTCACCGAAAAACTGTCCAAAGCCGTTCCATTTTGTGATTTTTTTGTAGTTTTTCACAGAAGAGAGTGCTCATAAGAGAGTAAAAAGTTTCCCCACCCTGTGGAAAGAAAATTGAAGACTGTCAAATTCAAAATAAAAAAAAAACAAACGACATTTCATATTTCGATTCAGCCGTTTTTTTTTTCATATTTCAGTTAACCATTTTTAAAGGTTTGTTTAATGATAAATGTTTTGAAAGTTGTAAATCACTTTTATAAATTTGTTTTATCGTAGAAGGAAAAATAAATGAAAATAAAAATGGAAAATATGTAGCAAGAACGTGGGAAATAAAGTAAGGGATGTGCAACTGCAATGCTCGCCGAATACATTCCGGAAGATACTAACTGCACTCAGGAACATTGAGTATCGACTTATAATACGCGAAACTGATGAAATAGGGAGGTCAAAACGATCCGCTAAGTCCCTGAAGCTACATGCTTCGTGCCCAGCAAATCATAAAAACACCGCTATGTGTTTTCGAGCACTACACCTCTTATCTTCACGAATTTGCATCTCGAACCTCGCAGATAAGCATTCAAAATGAGACTTACTTATGCGGAAATTAGTTTTAAACTCCAAGTCGGAGTATAGTGGAGCAATATTTTACACATACCTTACAATACAATTCCGTTCATTTTTAAATATTTTGGCACTTCTTCATCATCTGATTCACTTAATAGTAAATCAAAGATCCATTTTTTTTGTATATTCCAAATATTCATTTTTTACAAACAATTCCATTATTTCTTATATTTAAATTTAAATTCGCACTACTCGAACCACATCACTGTAAGAATTGAATATATTTTTTGACGTTTCGTGAATTCTGTGCATTTGTGCGAAAAGTCGTTCCACAAGGTTGTGCACAGTTTCTCTCACACAGAGAGATTTTTACCCCCACTCCTGACAATTTGCTCAACTACGAATTTCTGCGCACAAATCCATTGGAACAGACCTAATATTCGATGACTTGTAAATAACTGTCAAAAATTTGTGAATAACCGTAACAAAATTGGGGATTATCCGTCAAATTCGTCGATAGACTAGGGGGAAATCGGCTATTTCTATTCTCTCTTATTTCTGGTTGAACGTTATCAGCTAGCGTTAGGAAAATGCTTAGTCGTCAAGCTTGCGCGCCCAGTCGACACTGGAGTATTATTATATTTAACACACAGGCACTATTATTATATAAATTGAGGTAACGAAATCAATCAATCAATTTCTTTATGTCCTATTAAATTTACAATATAGTTGCCACGCAAGTTCCATACAGAGATTTCAAGCTATTCAGCACCTTTCAACTGAAGCATTATCTTTTGAAATTTTATTTTGGGATATGTTACGAAATGGTAATTTTGAACGAAAAGGTAAATTATGAAAAAAAACCTTCAAAATTCAGGTAACGAAATATTTTGGATTTGAGAAATCTAATCTAATCGAACGAACTAATCTAATAGCTGTTTCCGCTGGGTAAAGCTACTATATCAACAAAATTGCAACAATCGGTGTGATACGTGTGAGGCAAATTCACAATCTCTAATTTATTGCAAACCCGAAAGTCTACTTCCTCGTTGCTTGTTTATTTTTCATTACCAGCAATCCCAGCAAATCGGTTAGCTTAAATTACCTAAACATAGTTCGCTATCGCAGAATAACTTAAATTCGCTTTTAGTTGAGCCCCAAGTAACTTAAGTGCCCGATATTGAATTATTGAGGTCATTGGAAACTCCTTGCCACACCCGCCGACGCAAATTGAAAAAGTTAATTAAAAAATGATTAGGTTGACGTCATATCCCGTTTCGAAATTTCTTAATCGGGTGTAACAAGTCAAACGGTAGACTCTCATCAAATACCGTGACTTAAGTTCAAGGACCAACTTTCAAAAGTACCGACTAATTATATTCCAACCTGATTAAACCCACCAGTACTGGCAAAGAAATTTGAAATAAAAGATTTACAATACACCCTTGTTTGCCGGGAACAGCAACTGCCTCGCCTTCAACTTTCCCCATTGCGAAACTTTCAAAGCTGATAGCATCAGATTAAGTATCAGGCAACCGATTGAAGGCTAAAGTCAACCGTAATTAAAAACCTATTAGACCGCCACCCCCTTTTGAGTGCAATAAATTAATCGCGTAACTCTCTCGCTTTAAAAGCAATTCGCCTCCAAATATTTTACACGAAGTTTTGTTTTCAAAACTACACTGCTTCGTCTATTGTCTGACCATTCTACATTGACTTGAGCCAATTACTCACTTCAGGGACGGGCTTCCACTATTTCGACTCGGCGTGGTACCCGCTGATGAGCTGCAAAAACTGGAGTTTAAAGCAGAAAGAAACAACAGCAGGAGAATATTAACTTACGAACCCTTTTTAGCTATTCGTTATTTATATACAACGATATTGTGCAGGAGGAATAATCGCGCAAATGAGGATTGCAGCCGCACCCACCTGGTCACATTTCTAAACTAACTTTTCATGCGCGGGATTCTGTATAAATAATTGCAAAAAATAACTTTCCGTTGCGGGGCCTGTTAATTAAATTTGAAACAAATTGTCCCCAGTGTCCCAAGTGTGCCACCGTGTGCTCGAGACAGTGCCTCAATATCGCTTTGAAATATTAGAGGCAGTCTCTTGTGACCAGTCAAATTTATGATTCAAATTACACCGGTGCGAGTGGCACAGAGCCCGTTTAATTGCGTGTAATTCCTGTTTCCCTTTTTTTTGTCGACCCTTTGTGTTGGCCGGTGGAAATATTCTCTTAAAAGTTGAGGCAAATCCACATTCCGTAGGTGCAACCCGGAATAATGCCATGTATAGTAGGAAGCTTAAAAATACATTTTTACCCTCAGGAATGTGGGAATGTGGAATCAGGAATGTGGGCACTATGTGCGCAATGGTTAGTTTGAATGAATGAGTGAAACATTAACTGCGAATAATGTTTCATGAACGAAAGATAAGTCAGAGCTGACCAACGTCGAGAGATATTAGAACAAGCGAACCAGGAGTTAATGAACTATTTTAAGTGATTTTAATTTTTGTGAAATTTACGGTTTAGCGTTCATGTGTATTTAACTTTAAAACTCAACAGTAATTCCAAACTACACGCAAGTTTACATGTTTTGTACGGATTTCACAAAAATATATTTGCAGCTGAAATGCGTGTACCTACTTTTCACAAATATTTTGTAAATCAGAAGTAGAAGCCAAGCTGAATAAAACCAAAATTAAGTAAATAATTTTTGAATGAAGTATTTCCGTACATATATATGGAAATGTATTCAAATTGTTTGGGCGAGTCGACTGCTAACCAAAATCTACGCAAAAACATGTACCAAACCAAAACATATACCAACCGATGGTATGTGTTCTTGCGAGGAAGGTAATGTTTATCCATCTTCCTCAAGAGTGGCACCGCACGTAGTGCTGCAAATATTCCGGTATTGTTTCATGGACTTCTGCTGCAAAATATGGTTGGAGAAGAGTATACAAGACAAAACGAATACCAGTGCGGTTTGTTCAAGTCACAAGACATTGTCATATCCCCCAGGGAAGTACAAGTAATATCAGATTTTCACAAGAAACCACATTCTCGAGCAAATCTGCAAAATGTGACATGTGTCCTATTGTTATCGATTTCAAAACTGAATAAATTGTACCGCGAATTGTGGCGAGTTTTGTAGCGTCATATAAGCACAATAGACCTTAGGTGTCTAAGTGAAGCATAGTTTCTACAGACAACATGAATGTGACATAATACACATCAGACATACAGTCGCTACAAATAAAATGTCGAACTCTCGGTAAATCTGTAGACACGGCTCTTCGCTCGTTGATGGGCAAATTCAGCAACTTCTTAATAACACGGGTATAAGATAGCTCGGAGGTGCCACAATCTACAGAGTGATGAACAGAGGTACACCACAGGTCAGTGTCTTCCCTCTCTCTTGTGGAACGTAGCGGTGCGTGAACTTCTACTGACCATAGAAAGTAATGCAATGAAAAGGTCAATGCCTACGCTGACCAACTGTCCTACCAGCACCCATAATGTTAAGGCAAGGTAACACTTGCTCATGTGATTATACTGACCATGTGAAGTGCGTGGAAATCTGAGTGTCCAACATAAGCGGCATGTACATGTGCATAGTATTAACCGATGTCCATACAATTGATACTTAGTCGATGGAAATGAAGCTGTTAAACCGGGTAATAATGTACATTATTAACAAGAAAATAAAATTGCTGTTTATTTTCGCTTTAACTAAAACCTTAAACTGTCAACTTGCACGATGTCATATGAAACACACCAGATAAACGACTGCTCGAATGTAGCCAAAACTCAGTAAAGGGAGTTTTTTTTAAAAAAAAGCCTAGAATTTTAGATTGACGTAAAACAAAAGATTTAGATAGATGATTTCAACTAACTGCATTTCGGGTATAACTTGTCGAATGTTGGTTCCAAGTTTAGCTCCCCGTTGATTGTAAAGTTTTGACCAATATCAGTCTTGAAGACATATGAACTAATAAACCGCACCAATATATAAAGCGCACTAAACGATTGCTTCTTCAGGATACAATGGTGTTTTCACAATGGCTTCAGTTTCAGTTTGTCGAATTGATCAATGATTTTGAAAATAAATTTGAACACAGAAAACATTGTTTGCAATTTAAACTTCTCCGCCACTTAAAATAAACACCCTTTTGATACATTGTCTATGTTCAGTACAGGCTACATTTTTCCAAACAATACGAAACAAATCATCAGCCTGAGTCCGATGTGCGAACATTTCGGTTCGACAATCACACAGTCATTAGTTATGAGCCTACGGGACAATGCAGCAGAGGACACCGGTGTCTAAGACGGGGGAAGACTGGAAAATGACCTCAACCAACTTGGTGTGCACAACTGGAAGCAGATAGCCAGAGATCGTACCAGCTGTGGAGGCGTATTGTTTGGAATTCAAAGCACACGACGAGCGATAATTGAGATTGAATCGCAAATAAAGCGAATCTAGATAATCATAGAAACGTCATAACATGTGACTTAATTCCCAGATAACTACGAATAGTCCACCCTTTTACAGTTTTAAACCTTTTTTGGTGCAATTGCGGGTACAGCTAGTACACCATACATTCAATCATACGGAATAGAAACTGAGGCTATGAGAGCTATAGCTACCTTCCATTGTTGACCATGCACGCTGCTTCCAGTCATAAAGATCAAGCTGTATTGCGTCCGCGATGACTTGGGCTTGTATGGATTTGATGACTATGGCTTTATACCGGATATGCATATTGCTTCATCTTCTTCTCTTTTCAACTTCTAACTAACCTACTTCTGCATTCTCAGGAACATGTAAACAATATCGAATAGGGTATTTGTGAATTTTCGTCCACTTGAATGATTGTTTTTACAGCAGTCGATAACCACGACCACCACAAAAAAAAAAAATGCCTGTACGAGAAGCGAATCGTAGAGATACCTTGTTTTTCAAATTATTATCAATATTTAATTAAAATAGTCCCCATAATATTTATTAGAATTATGTAGCTCCTATTTTGTAAACAAAAACAAAATTATTTCAGCATCATTCTGACAGGGTTGTAAACCGTATACAAACGTATATTAAAAATTTAAACATTCTAATCGTGCAACTGCCACTCACAATAGAACTGATAATTGAATGCTGTTGTGGTCGCGCTCCAATTTAGAATTGTGGCATGGGGTGAAAAAATATCCAAATGAAGGACTAAAATTACCTACTCATTTATTTAAAAGCAATGTTAATACTTAATTGCAGCAAACAGAATTGATGAACACTAATGAAACTATCATGTTATGACTTTACCTGTTTCAGTTCGCAATTAAAATGTCAAGCCCATGGCTATAAATTGTGTGATTTCCCACGCAATGGAGCACTTAATGACAATGGTACAGGCGTACAACCGACTCATTTGGTGTAGGTCATCCATGTGTCAATAGTCATATATCAATACGATATATGGACGAGCAGAAGAAATCATCTGACATATTTCTCTTAAAATTAAAGTGAACACATTTTTTGAATGACCGTACTTTGATCCAAGAAAATGTGTCTTTTCTAGTAATTCGACATTTGGATACAGTATTACCAACGCATTTAATAAATCAAAAAAATCATACTTATAGAATTATGTCGTACTAACGAAAGACTTCTTACCTATTTTTTAATGCCCACAAAGACCCCACTGACTTTGCGGGAATGAGGATTCAGCGAAGTTGATATTGTCTACAAAAAAAGATGCACCAACCCCGATGTGAAGGGCTTAATCTATGTTCCGTAGTAAACAGAAAAGTCACGACTACAGATATAAAAGGAAGGACTGCACATATCAATCACTGTTTCTTCGGACTTAGATGGTAACGAAAGAATCCAACAGAAGAAAATGCACAATCTTTCGAGCAAATTTACAGGTTCTTTGCTTAAATTATGTCTCTCATGGTTCATTGTGGAGGAAGAATTTATCTATTAGTGGCTTAATCCTGAAGCCATTCTTATTGAAACGGCCAGAGGATGGGAGCATAAGCTCAAAATTCCAAGGCATACATTTCAAGCATGGCTGAGCATGGCAGCGTCGAATGAGCAATAGCTCAGTGCTCCCCCAACCATTAAAGCGGTCCAGGTGAACACCCATCACGCTATTGCGGCATCTGCTGTTATAGCAAGGCAGTTCACCACACAAAATCTGGGCAGCGTTCCCCTTCAGGATGTATGGACAGTCAAAGGACCAATCCAAGACCCTGCATTCTTATTAACAATTACATTAATTATGTTTTTCTCGCATGTTCTACAAATGACAAGTAAAAATCAATATCGCAGATGGTGGGCAGAAAACTATCATCCTTGCCTCTGCATACTGTGCGGGAGATGAGCAGTCGGTGCTAATATCTGTACAACAACTGGTGGAGCACTGCAAGAGGCTACAAATGTGAATTTTAAATGGATGCGACGCCAACGCCCACAACACCTTCTGGGGAAGCACCGACACAAACAAAAGGGGTGACTTGCTGCAATTCATTTTAAGCTCTTCACTTGCTATTTTCAATGTCCCACTTTTGTTACGAGGGTTCGATAGGAGGTATTAGACCTCAGAGTAGGCAGTCAATGTCTTAATAACCTAGTCAGAAACTGGGAAATATATCATGAACCATCTATGTCGCACCACAGAATAGTAAGGGTCGACTTGAACAACTCCAGATTAGCAGGTAAAACTACAAGAAATCCGAGAAAAACAAACTGTGATATCTCGTATGAATCCTAGCTAGAAACAAATCTGGAGCACATTAATACCGGCCCACTTTCTAGAGTTCCGGCCCACTTTCTAGAGTTAGAACATGGTGTAGAGAGCACAACCAAGGCTATCACAATAGCGTTTGAAGAAAGTTGTCCAATAAGGACATTAAGGGGAAGAACAAAAACTGTTTAATATGGCTAAACGAACCGGAGACTGGGAAAGCTTAAAAAGAGTACTCACCTCCGATAGTATTGAAATAAGGCAAGCTAAGAGAGAAGCCTTTAGAGGTTTCTGCAAGACAATAACAAATACCCCTGCAGCAGATAGACTACATAAAGTGCTGTCAAAAACAGGGGATGTACAAATGTCTTTAAAGAAACGTGATGACAGCTACACTGCAAATGAGGAACAGAGGACAAGACTCACCAAATTACTGACGGATCTGGAAACAATTTGCCAAGAGCAGGGGTTATGAACTGGTGAGTTGCGAGAGAGATATTCTCCAAAGCACGCCCGCAATGGGCAAAAAGATCATTTCATCCATTCAAATCTCCAGGGGTTGATGAAATTATACCAGCCCAATTCAAAAAAGGTAGAAGCTAACTGCTTCTATACCTCACATAACTAATAACTAGAAGTTGACTTGTACTATGATATGCACTAAACCAGTGGAAAAGGGCAAAGGTAGTGTTTATTCCAAAGATGAGGAAGAAGTCTGACAGATATCATTTCTGCTGAAATGTATGTGGATGTATGAACTTCTGAGCACGAGAACAGCTGAGACGCATACATCAGAAGGTATAATAACATTCAACACAACAAAAGGATGTCCTAAAGAAGGAGTTATATCTCTCCTAATGTGGAATTCTATTTGTAGACGAACTTCTGAAGATACTAAAAAATCACCGCATCAAATGTCAAGCGTATGCTGATGATTATAAGGCTGTGTTATATCATCGATTGGGGTTTACAAATTACTAAAGAGTGGTGCCTGTCACCATGATACCTTTCACAAGAAAACACAAACTGGAACGACTAAACCAAATTAGTCTGTCTGGCACAATATTGGCTCCAGTAAAAGAGGTAAAATATCTAGGAGTCATCTTAGACAGCAAACTCATCTTGAAAATATACACACATAAGAGATCACGACGCGTGCTTTAATGATTTGTAGAAGCTTAGCGGTCAAATCATGGGGTTGCCGTCCAAGTACCCTAAGATGAATGTACATAGCTGTTGTTAGACCAACCATCACATACGGTGCTATAGCATGGTCCAAAAGAACTAATCTGATCAGTGCAAGAGAGACACTAAACAAAGTTCAAAGGTTGGCATGCCTCTGTATTACAGGGGCCATGAGAACTTGCCCAACTGCCACCATGGAGGTGCTACTGGAGCTGACTCCATTGCATTTGGGGGTTGCACACTGAGCAGTAATACGGTAATATGGTATACGGATGGATCAAAATCTGATGAAAAAACAAAGGCAGCATTATTTGAACCCCGGACAAAGTACTACGAACCCATGGGCAAATGCACCAGTATGTTTTAAGCAGAAGTCTATGCCGTAAACAGATGCGCTCAGATTAATCTTGACAGGAACTATATCAACTGTGACATAGCAATAATGTCGGACAGTCGTGCCGCAATCCTGGCACGAGACTCCTATATCAGCAAATCCAGGCTTTTAAGGGGAATGTCTACAGCTAAAGAAACTGAGTAGGAGTAACAACTCTGTTGGATACCTGGCCATACAGGGATAGAAGGCAATGAAATCGGAACATTTTATAATCCCCGACCCGTTCTGCACCGAACCATTCTGCGCTGTAGGAGATTACTTCCGCATTGAAGAGTTCAGGGAACTAGAAAGAATTAACCGGGCAGATACATGGAACAACGCTCATGGTATGAAGCAAGCCAAAAAACTCTATAGCTGGTGACGGTTGAGTGCAAATATTTAAAAAGAGGTTTGGTGTCTCAAAATATCTGCTCCTGGACAACATGGAAAAAACCGTAATGAAATGATGATGAAAGATGAAAGCTTTCTCAGCCAGTTTCCAATATGTCATAAATATGTCATTAGAATTCGTACATAAGTTCTATCTCCATCCTATACCGGATCGGCAAAGTCTTCACAGCGTTTAATTTATTCGACATTGGGTCAAATAAATGGTGGCTGATTGCTGGTTGGCAGCAGTCACACTTAGGCCAGAGTAGGCCCATTGTGTTCAAATTGGCCGTATATTCTTATATTGTTTGTTCATCATCATCGTCCTCTTATTGACTAAGGCGGCAATTCATATTCCAACCATTTTTAAGAATTTCAGCCGCTACGAACTGGTATGCTTGGTGTAAGGACACCCAATTGTAAATAAGACAGCTTATCAAATCCACACCGTCTATTTATTTTGTTACATCATTCCGAGTCCGTTTTTTACAATGCATGGATTTGCATACATAACAATTCAATTTCGAATATCAAACATATAAAACAGTAATTGAATTCTCAATTGATGTAAATTTAAAAGCTTATTAATGGTGGAGTGCATATTGAACAAACTGAAAGGAATGTTCATGTTCAAAAGGCTTAGAACAACAAAAGTAGTCTGTAGCCCAAACACTGCGTTTTTTGAAAACAAAAAGTTTTGGCCGAAATGAATGCACCCACCACTGTTGTACGCAAGTTTGTGCAAAAAGTTCATGTGACTGGTATGCTAGTGGACAATATTCTTTACAGAGCCGTGTTGACCGATTTTTCTTTACTAAAATTGAAGACATGGACTTGGATGACGTTCAAGTCGGACGGCGCGAATTGCCACACAGCCCATGCCACAATCGATCTTTTGCGCATCAAATTCCCAAATCGTGTTAGCAGCCGTCTTGCCTTTGGCCATTTTGTGTGGCGAACCGTGAAGCACCGATAATATGTCATCAATCCGGAAAAGATTGAAGCACTTAAGACTAATATCATCTAAGCAATCCGTGAACTACATCCCGAAACCATCAAGAAGGTTTTGCAAAATTGCAACAATTTCAGACTGTTAGTTAAAATAGTAAACAAAATTAATTCAACTCAGCGGTTAAATCTCCAGCTGAGACCAACTCCGAAGCTGATCAACTTTCAAGTTTCCGGCAGGTTGAGGAAAAGTGAACAAAATTACCCTTAAGCTTTCTAAGGAGAAATTAGTCATCATCTTCCAAACTACACAATATTTAGGACAAATTTCGTTATCCCAAAGACACGTGAATTGTAGACAGAAAAATAATGTGAGAAAGGATCTTCGATTACTTCGTGTAACGTTGCATGACGCAATGAATTTGTTTCTTCATGCTAACACATGTACCAGAATGGCGGTGTTATGGCGTAGGAGATGCTTGATATATTCAAACAAGCCGAATTATCCATGTTTTTATTTTCAGCGTCATATTGATTTTCAAAACCTCGAACCAAACCACAGTTTCGGCAAAATAATCAGTTTGTTTCGCAAACGAGAATACCTGAAATCCTTTATCACTTGAATGCGGATATATTTAAAAAAAAGATCCCATTATTCGCTTATTTATACTGTCCATATTATAAGCGCATTTAGATATCGTTCCGTCGCAATCACACATTTCATTTGATTATAAAAGAATCGAATTTACATTCGTCTGGAAAAGAAATAAATAAATAGAAATGGTAAAATAAATGTTATCGCCAACTTGGCAGTCTTTAAACCGCTTATCGTCAATTTACCATTCCCTTCGCAGACTTAATCGATTTTCAATGATTTATCCAATAAAAATGCAAAAACAAAACTTTCTAAATGTAAATTTAATACGAATTCAACAACATCGAGCTCTACGAAGGTGGATGTGTTCACTTGTATCAAATGGCTGTAGATTTATTCCGTCCACCGCAAAAGTTAGATAGCTTTCAAACGTGCATCTAATTTAAAGTTCGAATGGAAATGTAAACTTTCTTTAAACTGTTTATATGTTCTTGTTTGGAGTAAAGTTTGATAAGTTTTGAGGACACACATGTGGAGATGAGTCTTGGTTGTTTTATTTTTCTGATACGGTTTTTTTTCTTTTTTTTCCTGTGACGCTGTTATACGCATATATGAAATAATGTTTCAATATATAGATAGAGATGAGGGTTTGGGACTTGTTGCAAAAATTAAGAATGTTTTTGGGGTAAGAAATTTATGACGTTAATCCTTCTGGCAACAAACTCCGAATGCATTAATTTAATTGAAAAGTTTCGCCAATATGCGACGTGTTGAATATTGGTTTCAATGGGAGGCCGACAATTCTATTTTGTTGATTCGAGTAAATATTATGGATTATTCAGAATGTGTAGAGATTATTCAAATGAATCGTATGTGATTGACGCATTTACGATCAATTTGTAGAAAATGTTGTCGAATGTCGACATAATAGCTATCAGTTACAACATGTGTGCCATGAATCGATTCAATTAATTTAATTAAGAAAATAGTTAAGTTCTGTACGCATGAGCCGCAAGCTTCGACATATTTTTAATATTGATTTTTCCCAATTCGCAAATAGATACGCATATTTCAAAAAATGTCCCTGAGAAATTTTTGAAATTGTGTGGTTTGTTGATAGTGATTACGAACGCTAGTCGCACAGGGAACTGTAGTCACTTGAATTGAAAGGTAGTATCGGGCGGAATGATGTTAATACGAGGAATGAGGACGTCTTCACCCTTGAAATATCCCGTCAAAATTCTGGCTTATATGTATTACATTCCTCATCAATCTTTTGCTGCAATTTGTTTGTCATTGTAGAGTTTTAGCTGATTAAAATTGCTAACCATTAAAATAGGGCACTGCGATTTTCAATTTCAATATGTGCGGTGGTACTCCCTGGAAATCCAGTGAAATCAAAAATTCTGTTTGTTAATTGACTGCTCCATCTGCTTCCACAACGTTGTCTACTGACTTATATATGACAGACTCGCTTTCAATGATCTGAAGCTTTCTACATTCCTAAAAGTACTACTTCTAGATAGAAGGCAGACAGTTAACAGAGTGGAACATCAAAGCAAGAGTTGCTTAAGGATCAGAGCCGGGACGAACATCAACGTTATACAACACCACTTGTAATCAACACAGTCAAATGCTGTTTATTCGCATACGACGAAAATAGAGGCTAGAGGGATTTCTACAGACAGAGATTGGGGTATTGGCAAAGGTAGTGAGGAGTATCTTCTTTTTCTTCTCCATCACCATAGTCCCTGCATATGTATGAAGTCAGGGGTGAGTCCCATTTTCATTTCATGGTAATTCATATGATTATGTCCATTTAGCGCTTCAACTAACAGCCGTAGCAACTTTTTGTCTCTTTGATCGTTTGATTGGTCGCACTACAAGCCGTGGTGGACTTGGTTCTAGCTTCCACATCAACCAATCGGCATGTACTCGCTACTATTGTTTTTTTTTTCTATAGAGTTGTACCCTTTAAGCATTGTCCGAAATTTAACCTAGACATGCAGCGTTGATGCATTCACAAATACTCACTAAACCACGACGACCATTAATAATGAGCGATTCATTAAGATCTATTCCTGTCAGGAGAAGTACCAATTTTTGATTACTGCTTCCAGCATTGCGACCGGTATTTGCTGCGAGTCGGCATAAAACTGGGTCGCTTCCACTGGTGAGAGAACAATAACACGAGTGGTGTCTGAGAAGCTAGGCCCTGGCCTTCTCCAGACTGTAGCGCCACCCATATTATTATTATTATAAAGACAAGAATGGACGTGCACAAAAAACAATTTTCCCATAACGAAAGCAATTTGGAGACTTGGAGACGCTTTGTTAACCAGAAAAACTGAATGAGATTAATACAACACCATACAGCTAATGCAATTTGCAGAAAAGCAAGTGTAAATGAAATAAATATAAAGGCAAATGCACACATTAATAAGTAATTGCAGCGATTTCATCCGATTAAGAGACTCGATCAAATTAATTAATTCCATAAGGGATCGGTATCCAATAGAAAAAATAAGCCGGAGTAATGCGCTAATTGGGTATTACCAACCAACTGACTAAATTCGCGAAAATAACAAAGGCATAGACAATACGTTTAAGCGCACTAGATTCCATCAATGCAATTTCACAAGCCCATTATCCGAAATTACCGGTCAGCAGTCGCCTGGGACCATTGCACTAAATATGAGACAATCGATTCACAAAAGCACTTATACATAAAACCAATTGGGAATCCTAGTTATCATATGAGAATCCCATTGAAATGCAGAAATACTGGCAATGAGCTAATTTCACGTTTTGTTTGACTTAATGTAGTTGATTCCAATAAATGCCGCATACAAATTATTGGGGCCAATCAAAGTGGTCAAGGGTTTTCTGTAACTGAAATTGTGAAAACTAACGCAGATTATAGGGAAAGTGCGTGTTTGACCGATATCTAGTCTAAATCGAAATTACAAGTCATCTACATCGAGGTATTTAACTCCTTACTCAAAAATAAATACTACTTTATTTTCACACACACTTCTTAAGGCTTTCGAGCAGCGCCATGTTGCTCTTAGATCACTCGTATTCACAAGCTCATGTCTGTGAAAATGTTATAAAAGACGCTGTTAAATGGAATCAAGGGGCAAGACAGGTAGAAGTTGAATATCCCTTTGCTACATTATATCTGATCGAAATGAGGCTCTAAGAAGTCGAATATCAGCGTCGGATATAGTCCAAGTATAGTCGACCGACACAAACTTCCAAATAACAGTGGTTTGTGGTTAGTTAATAATGTCCTCATTAATGTGGGATTGGAGCCAAACTACACCCTATGACGAACATGCGTGACAGCATCCTATTGTAAGCCAGAATATTCAGCGACACAAAGGCAGGACTCCGACTACCTAACAAAACTAACATACGTTATACAACGAATAAACAAAGGGACTAGGAAAAGAACGAAACGAACAGACAAGGCCATACGCGCATAATAACGAACTACAGTTTAATTCTAGCCGTCAAGCAAGGTGGCGTAGAATAAATCATCCTATCGGAAGATGTTATAATTTTTGCAAATGGTGTCGTACGTCAATTATATTTGACTAGACAGCAGACTAGACATATTCAGCAAGAGTGTATACTAATTGTGTCCATTTTTTTTATGACGATTTTGTGTCGAAAATCATCATGAGCGATGAGGAGCATTTCCAGTCAAGCGGTTAAGTCAATAAGAAAAAATTTCATTTCTAGGGCACTGAAAATCCGCGTGTGATGCACGAAGAGTCATTACATCCACTCAAATCCAGTGTGTGGTGCGACATTCATGCTGGAGGAGTGTCTGGGCCGTATTTGTGTGAGGACGCCATCGGCAACGTGGTCGCTGTTACTGGCGAACGCTACAAGGCTATGATAAGCGACTTCTTACTGCCGGAATTTAATGAGCTGGGATTGGTGAAAATGTGGATTCAAGAAGAATATATTTAAGTTAACTGTGAAATATTTTATTTGAGTTTTATTGGTTTTGAAAATGAAGAAGGTAAACTATAATTAATCCTTCATTTCCTAATTCAGGAAGCCAACCCAATGGAATGGGACTCGCGGCATGCATATATGTACACATGTTCTCAAAAGATTGCCACAACAACGACACTCAAAGTGATTTAACCCCCAACTCTCTGACCTCTCGCAGTGTAAGCAAACATTTACAAATTCAATGAAGGTTGTCAATTTAAAATAAGAAAAAGTTACACGTACTCACATGAAGACCGCACAGCATGAATCACTGTCGATACAAATTGAAAGACATTTCGCACTCGCAGTGGTCTATGTGGCAACACAATATTGCCAGTTTGGGTGGTTTTTCATCTTTGGCATGCTTGCATTGAGAACACAGCATTCTAGCTTGCTGTCTAACTTCTAAGATTAACGAGTAAATATCAATACTGATTCACCATAATTAGGGACACTTGAATAACTCTGAAGGGCATGCACTTTCAAACAGCGGAGAGAGACATCATAAGACCACCAAACCAATATTCTGTGAAAATGAACAATGTTCGTATATTTGCCTACATTCTGTTACTTACTCCATGATACGAGTACATTGGTATTTGGTACACATGAAAATAGTATTGTATTTTCATAAATGCAATTGCATGCGGTAGATTAACACTTTGAGCATGTTCATTGTTTTTTTTTTTAATCCGCGGTGGAATTTTAATATTGTTCTGTGTGCATATGAAAATATAGAGATACGGTAAAAATAAGCTAATGCCTTTATTAATATTTACTAGCGGTGAAAGTTATTAGTGCACTTAGAGTTATCTGCTGCACCAGATGTTGTTTGCAGTGTTTGTATATTATTTTTTGCTCAATGATGCGGATATCCTTTACCAGTTTGGGTTCAAATCAAATATTGATATTGTGCGCAGGTAAAATTTCCGTAGCGATACCTCGTGCCAATGGATGTGTTGAAAAAATTTAGCATTTACCAAATATGAAGAGGCTTTCAATGATTTTCTCTTTAAACTTAAAGCACAGATTTTTACGTAGCCTGTGTCTACTCGTACCACATGTGACTACTCGTATGGCATCCGAAAATATGGCAGATCAAATGGAAAGTGGGTAATCATATCAATTTACAACGAGGGCTGAGAGGAGATTTGGTAGCGATTTCGAGGGAAAAATAGTAATATTTTTAAATTCAATCTAAAATAAATTAACAACTCATCCCCTTCTCGCTTTTTTCCAACGCACCCGTCTTGGTGTATGAATAGGTCTCCAAAAATAAAATAGAGTGTGACTTATCGCTTATCGTTTTGACGTCCCGTTGTTTAAATTTTAAGTTTCATCGTCCAAATACTTGGACCCCACTAACAATACTTAAACTTTTGAATCTTTGATTTTTCTTTTCCTCATATCAATCCGTCACCGACCCACGTCGAATTGTTTTAATCACATTCACTTCAACCAGTAAACACACGAGAATAACTCCCATACTCGGAATTTGTACTCACACACTTGGAATCTGTACTGATTTCTATCAATATCACGAGAGGATTGGGGCGTATAATACAGGATGGGCCAAGTACAAGTTTCTTTTTAAAAATGCAAAACAATTTTTTCCATGTGTTATGACTTCTCAGTAGCGCATTCTGTCACCCTAATTTTCCAAGACCTTGTTGATGGTTTCGGAGTGTAGCTCACGGATTACTTGGATAATATTGGCCTTAAGTGCTTGAATCGTTTCCGGATTGTTGGCATAACATCGGTCCATCACGATCACGGTTCCCCACAAACAAAATTCAAGGGGTCAAATCGCAGTTACAAGACGGGCAATAGTCATCGCCAAGATGGCTGATAGCACGATTTGGTGCGCAAAAGATCTATTGGGCTGTGATGACCATGGTTGTATGCATGGCCATCCTGCATGAATCAGAGTCGTCCAAATATATGTCTTCAATTTCAGCAAAAAAAATCGGTTAACATGAACTTTTTGCACGAACTTGAGGACAGTTGCGGTAGTTACTTTATTTCGGTCAAAACTTCTTCTTTTCAAAAAACGCACTCATTGGGCAGGACTCACTTTGGAAATAAGTTTTCAATATTTCCCCACGCTAAGATAATGGGCGGCAAACAGCTCTCAGTGTAAAAAAAAACTACTAGATGCCCCACCCTGTATATGTGTTTTGGATGCAATCTAGTATGAAACGAGTATAGTTTCTTTAGCCTGAAGTTCGTAGTAAGTTCTGTAGGTTCCCACAAATTCCTTTAATTAGCTGTTGCATACAATGTATACATACATATATGTACATATGTTGATGATCGTTGAGCATCATCGCCAGTTTTGCAGTTTTCCTGAAGACATTTAACACAGAGCAGGCATGTTGAGAATAAAACTAAATCTAAAACTAATGTTCGGGTTGAAATCTTTTCATGGTGAAATGACAATGCTATGTCGCTGAGCATGTCTGACTATGACACAGTTCATGAATCACCCGTAAGCTCTAAAAACTTGAAAGTCAAACAGAAACAAAAATTTTAATAACATCAATATGATTGTACAATTTTAACAACAATTTTTAATAAAATTGATTTAAGAAACACGCCCGCCGCTTTGTTTTTGGCAGGCATTAATTATGGTTTCCACTGACATCTGTCAAATGTAAGGTCAGTTGGAATGGGCAATGTAAGGCGTAGGCTTCAGGACTGGATGGAATCACGCCATCCTGCCGCAAAAAGGTAAAGGCAAACTATTACCATATCCATCAATTATTTTAAGAAGTATTTTAGCATACCAAAAATAGTGGAGGTGGGCAAAGGTGTTGTTTCTTCCGAAAATGGGGAAGAAAGACGCAAGCCTAATAAAGCAAAAAAAAAAAAAGTATGGAAAAAGCTGTGGACAACTAGATAACGAGGAAGTGCTACATGCTTCTTCTTCAAAGTCTTCACTGCTGTCAACATGCGTATAGATAAGGCAGATCCACAGAAATTGCACTCTACCAACTGGCTACTATCGAACACTACTATCGAAAGCGCCCTTGAAGCGAAAGAAAAAGTTATACATATGTGCTTTCTTGGATATAGAAGGAGCATTTGACAATACATCTCATGATGTAATTACTCGAGCTCTGGACAAAAAAAAATGTAAACCACACAGTATAGAAATGGATGTATGAACTCCTGAGCACGAGTTCAGCGGAGTGTCACACGTCAGAAGGCGGAATAAACCACAATAAGAGGATGCCTACAAGGAGTAACGAAATAAAGTATCTAGGTATAATCCTAGACAACAATCTCATCTAGAAAAGGCAAATAGAAAAGATAACCAGACAAGCGAACCGTGCTCTAATGTTTTGCCAAAGCTTATCGGGCAAATGGGGATGTAGCCTAAGTATCCTAAGATGGATTGTATACAGCTATTGTTAGACCCACAATGACGTACGGGCCAATAGCATGGACTAAGAGTACCAACCTGATCAGCGCGAGGGAGAGACTCAACAAAGTTCAAAAGTTGTCATACCTATGTATTACTCCTTTGCATCTGATGGTTGCAGAATGTGCCAATAAAACAATCATTAGAATGGCAAAAGAAGGTATATCAAAAGACAGATGCATTTAATCGAAACAATTCGATGCACTATTAAAATGAGAAAAAACAACCTCCGTATCCTAACCGAGTACTGCAGACCCAGGGCGCCATTTGTTCAACAGGTGTCTGATTCAGTTGCGCAAAAGAGTTGCACCACACCTAGCGAGCTCGTCGGCTTTGCAATTGCCCGATATGTCATATGCAATGTCCCATCGCTCACAATAGATGTATATCAGAAAACAAAAGGGGTCTCACTTTACTCAAACTATGTCAAATGTAATGCACAAATATTTACGATCCATATGTGATTTTCGGTCACATTCAACATCTATCGGTTTATTTTACGTTATATTTTATACAAATAGTTCCTTTTCTCATGCCGCCCATTGAAATAACTTGCAGATGATGTCAATAAGATTATTGAGTCCCAAAAGTTGTTTGTCAAAGGAATTTATTACCCTCAAGATTCATCGCCAATTTAATAATTCATGACAACTGTGAGTTTTTCAAATTGCGTCACCCCGCTCAAAACATCATCCAACCCCCCCATCAGATGATTGGCTATCAACGGGAATCCTTCCTGGAAGTGCTTTGGAATTAATTTCACTGAAATTAAAACATAATCATTATTAAAATTAATTTCCTTTGTAATTTCGAATGGAACAGCATGAACGTACGAACCTGTCTTGTCATTTGCCAACAAACAGAAACTTTTGATAAGTTCCTGGACATCAGCCTATAACTTTCCAATCTTCAAAAGTAATTTCTTATGAAATAATGAAAAACAAAACAAAAAATAAAACAGAAACACTCTCTTCTTCAATTAGTATAGTACACGTTCCTTTCCCCTTGGGGTGCTAGCGTGCATTTAGAAACTTTCTTCGTTACTCACAACTGAAAATCCCCGAAGCAAGGTCCTCATCGCGAGACTAATAGGAACCTGTTAAACTTTAACAAACCTGTACAGAAATCATAATGTTACTATTTCTGTATGTATTTAATTTATTCAGTTTAGTAACTCTTGCAACCTCTTTGACCGTTCCCTAGACAATGGGTAACTTTTGCTCCTTATCTCTGTGTATGTATAATTTTATGTTACCTAGAAATTTCCACCTCGCAAAACACGAAGAAAACCCAGCCACTTTTGTATTTCAAAGTTTATGGGAGCTAAGTGTAAAATTCCCATGACCACCAATGCCCTTAAGGTTGAAACGTAATTTATTGGAAACTCCAAGCTGAGCAAAAACAAAAAAAAAATTAATGAGCACATCGCTTGTATCAGACAGACTTCAAGCTGAAGTTGAATAGCATCCAAATAGTCGGTGGTGTAAATACCGCATATCAAAAGGATGGGAATGGTGACCTTTTAGCTCGCCCTGAGAGGGTATTATGTTGTGACAACTTTGAATTTAAGTTCTTCGTAAACAAGCCCACAACTATCTCTTTATGCGAGTTCAGAACGAGTGGAAACTGACAACTTCAAAGGTACAATTGACACTTCTTAGGGTGACATTTTTAATGACTTAATGAAAGAAGAAGAAGACTGGGGCAAACCTATGTTAAATTTGTGGTTTATGGTTGTGTTCAGATGTGGCTTCGGCTTATAATATGTGTGTCGATTTACTTGTTTTAAACTGTTTAGAGATACCTACAGCTTATCAAGGATTTTTCATTTCAGTTTTCATTTACCCTTCGGCTTTTAATAAACCAACATTGTCGCACAATGATTATGTAGTTAAAAGTGCAAATATTTAATTAATAATCATATCATAGGGATTCCAACTTCAACATGTTCAAATCAATATGGCGTCGTTGGTTTTATAGAAAATTAAACAAAGGAGATTAGCTTAATAAATAGTAAACTTTTATACTCTGACTTAAAGTAAATAAGCATTTGAATGGACCCCCATTGGATGCAATTAAATTTTTAAAATTTTGGAGTGGTATATTATTTGTAATAAAGTTACAGTAAATGTTCCCAGGTAAACCCCTTGCCAACAGCTTATTTAAGGCACAAGCGGGCTAGTTGCGTTTAATTTTTCTCCATTGCTCGAGTCCAAAGATGGTTTAATATCATGTTTGCATGTTTGCTAATAAATTCAACCGAATCTTCAAATTTGACAGGTTCATATGTCCTGTCCTTACTGCTGCTTTTAAGAAATCACGTAAGCCAATATCAAATAACAAAAAAATTTCATACAGAGTCTTTCATTAAGCGCTTCATATCTATATTTATTAATAATACAAAGTGCGTGGGAGATAGCGTTGGAATTTCGTATTCCTATAAGGCCTATCGATTTTGAAGTTGAATTGAAAGAATAAAATTGAAATAAAAATAATGTATGCAAATATATGACTCTGGCGCATAAATTCAGCTGAATTTGACCGGTGGCATGGGTTATGTTGGTTTTGAGGGTCGCTGTGGTTTGTGGCTTATTCGCATAGACTTGCGACTTCATAAAATACCACCAGAAAAGTCTATCGGGGTCAAATCGCACGATATTGGTGGCAAGTTCACATCACCTCCACGTGATAAATGTGGCGTTAGCTGTGGGGCACGTAGCGCCGTCCTGTTCAAACCACATGTCGTTGGTGTCTACATGTTGAAGTTGGTAGTCATCGACCTATGTATACCGCTCGCCATTCACGGTGATGGCCTGGACAACTGAAACGTCATTCTCAATGAAAAATGGGCCGATGACGCTGCCCAAAATCCGCAGCAAATAGCGCATTGATATCTTAAAAAATTGGACAATTTTATTTGTTGAGGTATCCATGCAGAAATGGGAAATAGATTTTTAGATGAAAATTTAGGCAAGGCGCGCTGAACGAAGGAGCTGAACCACTTTTGCACAGTTGATAATGAAGATGCGGAACCCTGGTGACTTTTTCCTTGCTTAGTGAGAAATTTAATTACAGCGCGATGCTCAATTTTCACCATCATCGTCTCAGTTGCCATTATGATTCTGTTTAACTAGAGATAAAACGCGAATTAATAATCACATTTATATGGAATTTTACGTGAATGCACTAAAATAAGTCAATTATATATTTATATATACAACCATATATACAACACAGCTTCACCCCGATACCGAGAATATATTGAACGCCCCTCGTATAATCCGGACGGAAAATGTTGGTATTCACAATATCAGACCAAATTCTGACAGTTGGGACAGTGGAATAGAAATTTGCATTGAAGTTTTGAAATGTGGTGATGATTTAAAAACATTAAATAAATAAATTTATATTTTGAATTCCAATAATGTTTGCATGTCGAGTAGAAGTGTCGCAGTTTAGTTTAGAGGTTACTTGTGACAGTTTTTCTAGGGCACTGTTTCGAAAAATATAATAAACCACCAGTTTTATATGAGACTGTTGTAGTTTTATCATTTTTCAAAAAAATAAAAATGATATGAGTGTTGAACAATAAGTGTAAGTGTTATATTGATAGTTTGTTGAACAAATTAACTAAAACAAATTCAGTAGAGTGAAATGCAGCTGAAAATTCGTATATGTATGTATGACTTACATATTTCGTGTTTTTTTTTACATTTTTCATTACGCGAATCCAAGTAAACTTTCACTTCAGAGGACTTGACAAACGCTTATAACAAAACTGAAATACTTTTTCTTTCTCGATATTCCACAATTAATTACATCAGAAATTAAAAATTTGATATATTACTAATGTATATAACTAAATGAAATAAAACTAAAAATGCCACCAGGGGTTGCTGGCGGTCGAAGTCGATTCGCCAATTGGAAGGCCCATTATAAAAATTTTACCGAATGACAACCTTTTGCGTCGATATTCCGATGAATGTCAAATTCATGGGCTGTTTTGTTGAAAATTTGCTGGGACGTTAATCAGCATGCTGCGGTCAACGATATTAGCTACGGATTCATGATTAATTACATTTTCGTTCCCCGATTGAACGGCAGGTGCTGCAAAACAATCAATCAAAAAAGGACCTATCAACTTATTGAAGGACAAAATTGGTGAACGCATAATTTACATAATTTGTGGCATCTCTTGATTATAATTATTAAATTGACAATCCAATTTTACCCTGAGCAGTCATCACATTGGCCGCGAATATTATTCGTAATACTGACGACAAGCGGCCACGAAAATAACCGTGATGGGCATGTGCTTCAATTTGTGATTAGAAACTAATTGCAGAGTTTATAAGCTCCATTTTTCCTTTACTCGCTTTGTAAATGAATTTCATTCAACAAACGTATGGCCCCTGACTATACTCTTTTTTTAAATATTAAACTCCTTTCTGTGTGCACATATGTACAAAAAGTATGTACATAAGTTGCAGATACTACACTCCAGCGGTAAATCGGGCCTGTCATGTATGAAGTTCAGGTTAAGTATTTTGTTTCCAAGCCTAACCACTGTTGCTTCTTGTTTGAGCAACTGGAGGAGACGACTCAAACACGCACTTGTGTTTGGGCTATTCAATGTACATGGACAACTTAACTTAAGGCAACACAGGACGCCCTAGTCCAAATAGGCGAATTAAAGTGGAAAAAGGCCTTTCGTAAAGTAGCCGTCTACCGGAGCGGATTTTGGACCATGGCATCGAAGGTATCTTGTTATGCCCTCTATGAGGCAGCCAATGCTACCCTCGATAATTCGTTGAAGAAGAAGCGTAAACTCTTGGAAACGCTGGAACTCCAAATCGGTGTGAAAAACTACGGTCGTCAAAAGGATAAGAGTAAAATAACATTTTCCGGCCAAAGATGAAGGTGTGCATTCATCATTCAATGCACGAATGCTAAGGCTTTGAGGAAGTTCAACAAGAACAAGAAACTCGTGAAGAAGCTAGCCAAGTCGTATTATGCTCACCTCGTCCTTGATCAAACAGATCCCACGTTTGTTGGGCCCTGACTTGAACAAGGCCGATAAATTCCCTAGTCGCCTCTCCCAACAGGAGTCCATGATGGGCAAGATCGATGAAGTCAAGGCATCAATCAACTTCCAGATGAAGAAAGCCTTGTGTCTGTATGTTGCTGTTGATCAGATTGACATGGAGCCCGATGAGTTATTGCATAACATTCACTTGTCGATCAATTTCTTGGTCTCGCTGCTGAAGAAGCATTGTCAAAACGTACGTTCTCTCCCCATCAAATCATCCAAGGCACCACCACAAAAGTATGAACATTTTTGCTGTGTGCCGCTTATGTAGAAATCAATCAATCAAATCAATATTTCAACCAACTTGCTGTGAAAAACTGAAACCATTTTGCCAGAGGTCAATATAGTTTCAGAGGCTTGTTGGTTAAGGACTCATGCTAATCTCGTACTGTAGGTCACACATATGCCCCACAGCCAATGCAACATTAATTTTTTTGCTGGAGGACGCATTATTTTTAGAAGCAACTACGCCACCAAGAACGACATCCTTTGGCTGTATTTCAATAGTGGTTGGAGATCAAACAGATTCCACGTTTATAGCATCGAATGAGAGAAAAACGGAAATCAAAAAAAATAAATTGGCCTTTAAGGGTTTTCATTTATTTCTTTCATTCATTGTAATTACTAATTAATTTTCCGGTGGAGTTCTTTAGCATTGTCTGCTATGGACCCGACCTCAACAACGTATCGTAGTTTTTAACTACATTAAGATGCCTTAATGAACTTATCTTGTTCGGCGGGTTTAATTAGATTGCGAACTAATGTTAAACGTCCATATTTGCTCACAAATCAATGTTCAAAATTTAGCAACGCAATTATCTCAGTCACGGCTTGACAAACACAATTTGCTCAACGTCTCCCCGATAATTGTGTTTAACTTGGTTTAACCAATTAAGATGTCTTGAAGGGATAAATTGCAGGCCCAATGATTACATTTGAAAGCGACGTCCGCTTGCACAAATGAATATGTGGTTGGATCTGACATTTGTGCTTATTAAGGTGTATTAAAGTTAACCAATAATACTCATTCGCTGGTATAACGTTGAATAGAATAAAGGATAGCTACCGGATTTAGTCCTCGTTATAGACCTCAGCCGTCTCATAATTTATCTGTAAACATACTCTGTTTGACTATGAACGGCGATAGCCGCTTTGGACATTCTTTATCCCATTGAGCCAATCAAAGGACAAATCTAAGCTATAGAAATGCCATTAATCTTATTAGTACAATCCGTGCATATGTACATAAATGTATTTGCTGAGTTCAGTGGACTGAAAGGGTATGCCAAGGTTGGGGTTATCGAGCGATGAATGCAAGTGTGAATAGGACAGTCAGAATATGTAATCAAAATTTGAATTGGCAACAATGATAAGAGAACTTGTTAATGGATGCCGATTGTCCTGATTTATGGGGCATATGTTGCCGTTGCCTTGTCAAAGATATATGGATATTTACAACGCTTTCTCCGAAAACTTTCTCTTTTCTTCGGAATCTCAGTACAGAACAATCCTATTGAAAATGTATATGTGAACACATTTTGAAATATTGCGTGACTTGAACACATCGGATCTACATACGTATTGCGTCTATTGGACGTCATTGTCAAGTGAGTTTAAGTGAAATTCTATGACCAAATAGAATTCATAACGAGGAATGACAGCCTTGCTTATATGTAATTTTCTTCAAACAAAGAGTAAAAAGAATTGGGTGGACGTGGAACTGAAGGGTGTACTTGACAGAATAAAAGAAGATAAATAAAAAATGTGTTATGGGGACGCACGAATTAGTTGTTAATACAGTTACACTCCAAAAAATTAAAACTAAAACGATTATTGTTTTGTTGCCAAATCTTACTCCAACCATTAGCAACAAATGCCATAGTCGTTTGATATTGTATAAGGTAGAACCGCTTACCCCTTTAATGCACAAGTTTTTTTTTTGGTAAACTAAATTATAAGTTGTAGAGGAGACAATTCACAGAGACAACTTCTGTGCCACGACTTTTCACATAACTCACCTGGGTAATTGACAGGTGACATCAGGTAGTGCGTGCCCAAATGGACACTCTGCTCATTACCGATAAAAATATTCAAAAGATGTATTTGTATGGATACTTTTATTTTTTAATTGATAATAAACGAAAAAAGTAGTATGAAAAAATTAAAAAAAAAAGAAATTTGGATCAAAAAGCATCGGCGGCCCATCTCAGGTTGTCTGAAATGAGGCACAGACGGACTTGACATTTCCAGCGAACAAATCAAGTTCGTGAGTTGCATTCAGGTTTTTTGTATCGATGTCGACTTATATCGTAACCGATTGTATCTAATCGTACATTCTTCGGTGACAAATGAGCAACATTCATGCGAGCTGTTGTCGCTGCCGTTTCATCGGACGATAAATATGGTTTGATTCCAGCCATATTCACAAATTGGTTGTCGTTCCATGCGACTGTGGAAACATCGATACCGCAGTACGAAGCCACATATTCAATGCTGTCACCACGATTGTCGAACTTTTTAGGAAGTTTATCATTGGTGACGGACAACTCCAAACTAGATTCTTAAATCTTTTCTAGCTTACGGATGATCTACGCTACATCTTCGTGAAGAGTGAGTGCAGCGTTGCAAATAACATTGCTCCGGCCCTCTTAACACTTCGACGTTTTATTGGTCATGGATACATTACTGAACATAGATACGCTGTACTTATGTTATTTCAGAGATACCATATTTTATGGCGTAAGTGTCGTTCCATTGTGCCAGTGTGCCATGACAAAAAAAATTATGACATTTCTTTAATTTTTTTTTTTAAATAATTCTTTCGAAGTCAGTTTCGACCGATTTACCAGAAATATTCATGTGCGAAAATTGAAAATTTATGCAATGAAGTTGAATTCAAGCAAGCAGAATGTAATAAAGCTATTCGCACTCAGTTTGCAATAGTTTTGTTAGACAAACATTTTGTTCAAAGAGTGCGTGTCCAAAATGGATGGTTATGCAGTGAAATTTCTCTTTAGTGAACACCCTCGGAACCATCCTGATTGTTCGTTATGTAGAGTAGCCCGATCTAGGGGGTAATTTACTTCCACTTCTTGCTTTAAGGTCAGCTCTAGAGGGTAACTTTATTTACTAGTCATAAGAAAAAAAAATATACACTGTTAATTGTTTCAATAAACTGAACAGAGTGACAATCAAGCTGTGTTAATTCTTTTCCAAAGCACATACTTTTGTACAACATACGACGCCATAAATTTATAAAAAACCACGTTGATCCCACAGAGATTCACTGTTTCTAAGATCTCCACAAACACTGGATGTTATTTTATGCGTACATTCACACATGTGGGCAAGGGAATGCATATATACAATATTTTTCTGTATCTTCCATGGTCAAATGTCCGTAAAGAGAGGTATCCGTTAAGAGAAGTTTCACTGCATTCACACAAGCGATTTGAAGCAGTCAAAATCTATAGAACAGATTGTGCGAAGCGTGGTAGTATTGTGTTTTGTTCGAAACCACCTCGCGTAACCCGACATCTTATTTCTCCATAAATGTCATTGAACTACTCGGAGATATTAAGGCCTCAACCACGCCTACTCGCCATCTCGTACGGAGTTCTGCAATGCGTTTGAGCTCTCCAACTTATTCATAAAGAACTCGATTCCTATTTAAGACATTTGTCTAGCGGATCCTAATATTCACCATGCCTGGGGAAGTGGATTCCATTGGCGTAACTTGCAATGAAGATATCTTCACGTCGTAGGGTCAGTCCAATCCACTACCACTTTCTTCTTTTCGTATATTAATATTTATGTATGTATACCTACAGACACCCTTCCAAACTGTTAATTATTTTTTATGAAGTATTGTTGCCCCCCCGACAGCTGACCTCCTCGTGGTGGGGGCAACAGGTTTGGGGTGTACGAGTTTATTTTCATGCAGCCCAAACCTGGCTAACGAAGCGCAAACCCCCCCTCATGACACGCAGAAGTAGATTGGCCTCGGATAATGTCTACCATGGTGTGCCTGGGCCCCATTTGGAGCCAGGCCTGAATGGTGGCAGCATGCGAGCGTCTGGTGGCCGGCCTGTCCCGCTCGGCAGCCGATCGGGCTCGTTGAGGAAGCTGTCAGGTATCGTTTGGATATCGTCTATTCGACTAAGCAAAGGGGATCTAGAACCTTTTGGACGGGTGGAAACTCTTCCTGTCGGGAGTTGCACCTCAAATGTCTGCACAGGCGGGAGTGGGGATACTCACAAGTCCCAGGCTGGCAGGCAGGGTATTGGAGTGGATACCATTAGGAGGGAGAGTCGCGATCTTAAAGCTCAAGCTTGAAAGGTCAACTCTGGCTCTGGAGCTGCTGTATGCACCGAATTTAGAGTCAGAGTACGCGGCTTTCCTGGATGAAGCGACTTCCAACTGTTCCACGCATGTAGAGGAAGAATGGCGACTGTTTTCAACAGCAGTCATTGCCTCTGCACGGGATGTTTGTGGAGTGAATCGGCTTGGAGTGGCGGCTGGTGGTGAGAAAAGAACTGCGTGGTTTAAAACATCCGGAGTTCAAGAAGCCATCAGAGAGAAGAAGAAGACCTACAGAGACTGGATTCTGCTTCTCGTGACCGGTACACTGAGGCGCGAAGAACTTGCAAATTAGCTGTGCGAGCAGATAAACAGCAGTCTTGGAAGGAGTTCGGCGAGAAGCTGGAAAGCGACCATAGATCTGCGAAAAAGGTGTTCTGGCAAACCATTCGCTGACTCAGAGGAAGGAAATTCGACATCATCAAAGGAGTCAAATCCAAAGATGGGGTGTTGCTTTCCAATGAGGCGGACATCTTGGGCAGATGGAGCGAGCACTTTTCGGAGCTGCTCAATCCCGAGGATGACAGACCCGTAGTCTTGAGTGGGGCGGAGAATAGTCCAACGGTGGAGGAAGTCATTTTGGCGATTGAATCGCTAAAAATTGGCAAATCCGCCGGTGTGGATGAAATCCGGCCAGAAATGCTTAAGGCAATGGGTAATGAGGGAGTTTTATGGCTCCCTCGTGTCATTAAAGTGGCCTGGGAACGCAGTGAGACTCCTGGCGATTGACAAACTGGGGTGATTGTCCCACTTTTCAAGAAGGGGGACAAAAGAGTTTGCTCTAACTACAGGGCATATCTCTTTTAAGTATCCCCGGGAAAGTCTATGCTAAGGTGTTGGAAGCGCGTGGAAGCGCGAGCCGCGGATGGGGGATGATGAACAGTGCGGCTTTCGTCCCGGCAGAAGTACAACCGACCAGCTTTTCACTCTAAGAATGGTACTTGAGAAGGCTTGGGAGTATGCCAAACCCATCTACACCTGTTTTGTAGATTTGGAAAAGGCATATGACCGAGTCCCTCGAGGTAAACTCTTGAGTGTCCTGCAGGAGTATGGGATTGATGGTCCTCTTCTGAAGGCAATTCAGTCTCTATACACAAACTGTAGCAGCTGTGTTCGCGTAAACGGTGCTAAATCAACACCTTTCACCGTGGGCGTTGGACTTCGCCAAGGGTGTGTCTTTCCACCTCTCCTTTTCGTTGTATATATGGACTGGATATTGCAGCGCAGCCGAGGTGAGGAATGTTTCACATTGGGAGAGTTGAGGGTAAGTCATCTTCTTTTTGCAGATGACTTGGTTATCCTCACATCCTCCCAGACGGAACTCCAGCGCGCACTCGATAGGCTTGTGGCCGTATGTGCTAATGCTGGAATGAGGGTTAACGTGGACAAATCGGAGGCTATGGTAATTTCCAGAACGCCTGTTCAATGCACTCTGCATTTTAGTGGATTTCCATTAAAGCAGGTGGAGAAGTTTAAGTATCTCGGGGTCTTTTTCACGACTGATGGAAGGAGTAATGCTGAGCTTTCCTGTAGGGTTGGTCAAGCTGGGTCAGCTTTGACACAGCTTGGTAGTTCTGTAATCAGAAAGACCGAGCTTGGTGTCACAGCCAAGTTAGCAGTCTTCAACTCAGTATTTGTTCCAGCTCTCACCTATGGTCATGAAATTTGTGTAATGACCGAAAGAATAAGATCGCGAGTGCAAGCTGTTGAGATGAGATTTCTTCGTGCTGTTGTGGGAATTACTCGCCGGGATAGGGTGAGAAACACGGCAGTGCGCGAGGTACTCAACATTGAGCAGCTGCTTCTTCGAACGGAAAGGGCTATGCTTCGGTGGTTTGGACACGTGGCACGAATGTTCCCATTATCACGACTTCCGAGGCGGGCGTTGAATGCGATTCCATCAGGTAGGCGACCGCTTGGCAGACCCAGGACGAGGTGGTTGGACCAAGTCCAAAGACTCGCCGGGTTACGCTTGGGCATAGCTCCTGATGAGTTAGAGTGGATGGCGGGGGATCGAGTTGTCTGGAGATCTCTCGTGCGTGGTTTACCCCCGCGACCCCTTTAGTAGATCATGCGGGTCAGAAGATGATGATGATGATGAAGTATTGTTCTAAAATCAGTGTTGGGTATTTCGAGCCATCGGCCAAAACCTGGGAATCAAGTTAAAACGCGAAAATTGTTGGCCTCTACTTCTGTGATGCAAAGCGGTAAAGAATTCCCCTGGCTCTGGCGGTGCTCGTAGCAGGACCATAGACAGCCAATAATGAAGCCATTCATCACACAGGATATCTTTGGGTAAACAATTCAGATGATACTGCGACATGTGGGTGTTTTCTCTATATGAACCCACCTGTATTCTACATTACACTGTGCTGTGTTCGTAGATTAATTTGCATTACCTTTCACCTACCGTTCAGCCATCGCAATGGTAGTTGAATGTTCCACAATGGCGTGCTATTGACACTTCCTATTGGACGACAACTCAAAATTTGAATTTGTCGTTGTTAAATCATGTTTTCTTACTTTAATCATTTTATCATGTATCGTCGTGAATAAATTACTTTCGCAGTCGCATGAATGATGTCCTTGTCCTTGTTTAATTGAGTGTCCCTAACTATTTCATGAGATTTCATCTCTTCTCAACTGTTTAGTTATTTATTCATTTCGCTCTCCTCGTTGAACGTTGTACACAAATCATACCTAAACCGTTTCTACATTGATACAAGAAGAAGATTGCCATAAAGAGCAGTGAAAGTCGATCGCGAGTCGTGCCTCACTGAAATCCTTGTGTTTGAAAGACAATCCGGCTTCGGGAATTAAATCCGCTTGGTGAATCATTCAACGTCGTCCTTCTCTTCTCCAAGAACGCAGTTCAATGCACAGTTCTAAAGCACTGTTGAACCTGATTGCGGTTTTCTATTTCTCATCTATTAAACTGGAAACTTGGATGAAACATTGCACCTTGCTTCGTAATGGACAAAATCGTCGCTTCAAACGTTTAATATGACATCCCACGCTAAATGGGTAACATGAGAAAATCATTGTGTTGAAGGGATGGGAGAAATAAAATCCTTTTGATGGATATAGCGAATATGTGTGCAATGGTGACTGTTGACTGCATTGTCCTTAGTCCAATTGGAACATAATTGACTTGGCGAGAGTGTGGTGACAAACTGTAACATAGAGTACGTGGCTGGGTATGACATACCCCAATACAAAATCACCTGTAAATATTGTTATAATAATTATAAACATTTAAAACATGGTATTTTATTATAGGGTATATAATATTTTAGTTGCAAATGAAACACATGAAATATTTTAAGAATTTTTGTATTTACACCGAAAAACGGAATTCACTTAACTTTTAAAACACAAATTGCTCACTTTTGAAGTATCCTTTTAAATAAACACGTTTTTTTCTTATTAAGAAAAAAATAGAGAATATAACACTATAAACATACCAATCCCTTAAAAACATATAAGGAACTAATGTCGAAATCGAAACATGTTCCATACATGACCGTTCTGTAGGCTGTACATGGGTGATTTGTTTTCCGATATTTTTGGTAGGACAATCACGACATCTGATATAGCGACTAGCATCATTTTGGGGTGATGGACATAGAGATTCATTGACTCCAGCTACACGAAATGACAATGCGTTTGTGTGACCTGTTAGAAAAATGCAGTTATGTAAATAACAGGGTGGGTAAGTCACATCCCACCACACTCTTGCCGCGCTAAAAAGCAACAAAAGAAAGAACATATTTCCAAAAATATCGCGGTGACAAAAGATGCAGGAACACACTCATAAATATATGCAAATACATTTAAAAATCATAACTAAAAATGCCTACCTACAGATTTTGGCATACTTTTCCTGCTTGAAGTCTTTCACGGGAAATCAAGTGCTCTAGAATTAAATTACTTTTCTGAATTTTTATGTCATCCCTCTTCGAACAGCTAGGGCTGTGCAGAATGAAGAAAAAGAAATAGAGGACACAAACAAAATAAAGAGGAATGCAAACAATTCGATGCGGAAATAAAAGTCCATGAAATTCCATTCCTGGAACAGGGAAAAAATGCTTTTCTCTCACTGCAAATCTATCTCCAAACAAATCAGGGGGAAAAAAAACTCAACTCTCAAATTCATGGCATAGTCGAATCCCTACGTCGAAAATTTATTCCGTTCACATTTTAAACACTTCAGTAGTGTTCTGACCAACAAATTTGACTCTCCTCAACAATACGTAGTGTAGAGTGGATGAATGCGGCCCGACCGAAGGAGACAGCGCACGACAATAGAAGCGGAATGAATCTCATCTCGGGCATACCCTAAAGTTCGATCCGAGCAAAATAGAATAAAAACGATATAAATTGATTCGAGTTTGGAATTTCCCATGTGACAATAAAATAAATTATTCAGAAGAGGCACTTGTATTTGTGTGAATGCTACGAGTTTGCCGAATAGCAGGACCGGTCAGACTTGGTTAAAGACTAAAGCAGAACATTCTCATTTCAACATAAAAAAAAGTGATTTAAAGTTATAGCCTTTGAATGTGCTGATATTGGGCTAACAACTCCATCAATTGACAAAGCATTCAGTTGACTGTGTGTGTACATATGTGCTGCGTAGTAAAAATGTTTCTCCTCCAGCACCCGTAGGTATAAAATTGATTTTTAGTTTTTCAATGTGATGTATCAGGTATATCGGAAATGTGAGTGGGACTAAAAATTCATAAGAGTAATTAATACATTGCACCGGTTATTGCGATCCAAAAATGAGATAGCATTTTAATGTCGATTCAACTCTTGAATCCTGGGAAATACTTTAATATTTTTAATGGTGGTACTACTGGCACTGTGTCAAATGTAATGCCAACATTTTTGTTTACTATAGTTACGTATATGTTTTGTGAAGAAGGCAGTTATTCATAGGCTAAAATAGGCCCATCGCGGTTTGAGAAATCGTTGTTTGGAACACCTATCGTACGAGCGCTAATTGCGCTGTTATGGCATCCTGTTATGACGCCGATGAGCGTCCTGAGTGAATGTCTGCTTAGTCTAAGCAGAAAGTTATAGTTTAAGATTTAGTGTTGGCTATATGTCCTTTGCATTGGTGGATGCCCTCCTGGTGTTAGAGAAGCGGTCGAGTTCATCGGCTTTGGAATTTCTCAGTTTGGCACCCACTTGAGGTGTATATAAATGCTCAATCAACTCTTTAAGAGACAGCCTGCAATTTATTGATATTTTTGAGTTGAACATGACATTGCCCAAAGACTTAATATGAAAGGAGTTACAGTCAAGTCTCTTTGCGCGACAGTATTTGAGGTGGCTGCAGAAGGCATTTCTTATACAAAATGTCAGAAAAAAACATGTTGATAGATTGTAAGAAACAATGCAAAAGAGGCAGATAATGCCTTGAAGACAAAGGTTGCTCTGGACGGTAGTCAATATCAACTTTTGAAGAACACGTCAAACACTGACTGAACACAATACCGTCCAGACGTTTTTGAATGATGCCTTCAGCATAAAAATATCTGGTGCAAAAAAGACAACATTTTTGTTTGCAAAACAAATCGTCGCATTTTGTGATCATTTTACTAAACATTCAACTCATCGGTTCCGCATTTGACAAACTGAACACCCAACGACTTTTGGTCAACATGCGACTTTTGGATAAATGCCTTCCATTGTTTACGGTCCATGGCAGCTTGCTTTTAATTATTCAGACCAAAGTTTCTTACTTCTGCAGTGAGTTGGGCTTTATAAGTGAGGTTCGATTTTCTTCTTCTTCTCAAATCAGGTGACTCGGATTCAAGGCCCTCTTAGCTATGATCGATGCGACACAGATTTTTACCGTCCGGACTAAAGCCACGTCTTGTAACAGCTCCGAATTTCTTCTTCGCTGTCCACCTTTCCCGCTGCCAGAATCATTAATGTTATTCATTATCATTATTCTATATCTAATACCCACTTAAGTTATGTTATAATAGTAATAATATTGGGCACGCGTTAGTGCAAGGTGGATCTGGGCATAGTTTTTGCACTTTCGTGTTGTGCGTGTTATTTGCCATGTGCATAACACCTACAATTCTATACTGACTCTGAATGGCTAAGATTGAGATTTATAGTATGGCTGCGGCGACTAAGAGGAGAAGGAGGACACTACCTCAGTCACTGCTCCCAGTCTCTGCCATTTGAGACATAGCACAATGGGACAACACTTCTTCCAAGACCTCCAGAATTTAACATATATACCATTAAAATCTCTTTTCAGATTTATAAGGATATCAGGATGACTGCGTAATACAAAAACATGCTGAGCAAGAAGTAGCAGCGAAGAGGTTGCATTCCCCAACGGGCATCACAATGGTTCCAACCGGACCTAAGTGAGGCGTGCCTCACGCCCGTCTACCCACGTACCTAATCCAACCAAAGTTTCGGAATCTTTTTCTAGACAGGAAATACTCCTTGAGCAATGTCAGTTACCTGAAAGAGATAGGGTAAATTCGGAGATCGCACCTGGCACCTCCAGCGGCCACTACACTTCTTTACTACCTCGAAATTATGGTTGTGGATAATAATGATTTGTTCTAAATGGTGTTTGGCTTACGGACGAGTTTTTTTTCTGTCTGAGGTTTTTGTATCGCTAGACTGAAGCACTCATACTCAAAACTGGTCCATTGTACTACCAGCAGCAACCTCGAGGTAGTTAAGTGGTTGTCACCGAATTCGCCAGCATGCTTGTGATACCTATAGTCAGACTACTAACACTGATCGACAACTTCAGTGATAGTGTCGTTAATTTGCAAATAGTGACGGGAGTAGATTTGGAAACCCTATAAAAGCGTTACTTTCTCTGGGATTCGAACCGGGGACCACTCTAACTAAGTTCAGTCACTCAACCAACTGCGTCATCCAGTGCGTTTACGGACGAGTTAGTTTCGCCTGGAGTTGAGGATTCGAAAATTATAGTGTCTGCTTGTGTTCATTGATTCATGCCATTAAATAAATCATTGGCCTTCGACTTTACATATCCTTACTGAAAACTGAATTTTAATACTAAATCATAATACATTCACATATGTGTAATCGCTCATTCAACATTCTTTCCTTCTGCTAATTTTATCCTATCAGAGTTTGTGAAACAAAGGCTTAAAATGGTTGGTATCAATTTTGAATCAATGGCTGATAGACTTAAAGTACACCAAACAGTGACAATCGATGTAATGCTGACGAATTGAAACATTTTTTTTCCAACACCGACAATGTTTGCTCGTTCACGTAGCCACTCAGTTCAAGAACACTTACGCCAATCGGTCGATCGGCTTCGACTCCTCAAATGATATGAGCACACTGCCACGGAATTAGTTATCTTCGAAAAGAGTGACGCCAATTCGACACTTTAAAAAATTGCCTGTCTTAATTTAGATGAGCATGAGTAATCGAAAAATACTTAAATGCAAAGCACAATTAAAGGGTGCTCCCAAAATACAAAATTGTATTTATTTGACATCTTAAGGTAGAATGACGTTCATAAATACTTCTCTTTTATAAAGAGATGTAGTATCCTTTGTATTGATGGCAGTGTAGTATCCCATTAAAATATCACTGCCGAACTTTGACAGTTTATAGCGACAATACTGTTGAAGGTACATCTGCCAAATTGGCTGTGATTTATTCAGTCCGTTCTGCGAAATACGATTCAACATTGTCGAATTTGGGACAATTCCAATACACATAAGATCCAATGCAGCCATGCGAAAGTGCGCTTTTTGGTGTGGATTTTGGGCTCACAGCGTCATCGATCCATATTTCTATGAGGTCTACGTCGGCCAGGCAATCACCGTCAACGGCTTGCACTATAAGTCCATGATTACCAACTTCGTTTTGTCGAAATCGGATGCTATGAACACCAACGACATGTGGCTTCAGCAGGAAGGTGGTATGTGTCACACAGTACACGCCACATCGGAAATTCTGCACGTGCGATTCGAGGGCATGGTCATCTCACTTGGAGATGATGTGAACTGGTCACCGAAATCGTGCGTTTTGACCCCGTTAGAAATTTTTTTCTTGTGGGGTTTTCTGAAGTCGCAGGTCTATGCAAATAAGCCACAAACCACAGCGGCTCTCAAAGCCAACATAACTCATGTCATCGGCCAAATTCAGACTAATTTATGCGCCAGAGTCATGGACAGACATTTCGGATGCGCGCCACCCAGAGAAGCCGCGGCGGACATTTGAATGATGTTATATGTCATACATAGTGACATGGATAGGCCTTTCAAACCAATAAAAAATGTCGATGATATCTCACACACACGTTGTTTTATTTAAATTTAAAGATAAGAAGCGCTTAATGAATGACCCTTTATAATACTTTTATAATATATTTGATTCATTAAACCCAATTTGCATCTGCCCACATCGTTCAAATTTTCATATACAATTATTTGTACATTTCGGCGCACGTATCTCTTAGAATTCGCTCTATTATTAAAGAATAATTAAAAAAAATAATTTTGTTATAAATATTACAAATAAATGTACACTCTGTATATCAAACGGCTGTATCTCCCTGTGGACAAGAACACACACCAAAAAGTTTTCTATTGTCGTATCCTAATTTTCTTTCTTATTTTTTCAAAATATATACAACACAATTCAGTTAGAAAGTGAAGGGTCCCATGTGAATATTCTGTGAAGGACATTTTGAAAAGGTTTGTATACTAACGGGTTTCTAAATTGGATTTATCAATAACATGAAACAAGAGGGTAAACCAAAAGGTTTAAGTCGATAATCCTATGAGGAATATACGTACATTTAATGCACGTATGAAGTCAGATGCCTTCTTCAAGTCAGCAGTAATGTCATCGACGTTAACACGTCCCTTCAGTGAATAAAGAAAGCTGAACGAATACCAAATCATCGTGTCAGTAAGATTAAATGTACATTTGATGACAACAATATTTCTTCTGTGAAATCATCAGAACTGGAAGGCAAATGATAATAAAATGCGGAGCAATTAATGCAGTTCTGATATGGGATTTACAGAAAATTAAAAATGAAATTTTTTTCTTATTTTGTTCGTCTAAATAATAGTAAATTCTGTATGTATGGCGGGGTAGATCACTAATGTTGTGCGTGTTTTTGTTCTTTTGATAGTGGAACGGACCTACATAAAGTTCTGCAAATGGGGTATGCCGACGCCAAACGGAGAATTTTGAGAAGTCAGATCGGAAGTTGGTGGGCCTGCGAAGCAACGATAATTTTTCATTTACCCGAATACATCTTCGTTTGGTATGGATTTGAAGAGTACACAATACGTCAACATCTGTCATATGACTTTATAAAATCTGTCTCTGTATCGACTGCTTTTCAGGAACGTGGTCCTCGTCAAAAAGCATCAAAAACAAAAACCAGTCATCCGGTTCATAGCATGCTTCGAATATTACAATTCATTTCAATCACTTGGTAGAACATCAAAAGAACACCCTAGCAAAGGCTACTCCGTTTTAATGGATACCGGGAATTCCTTTCTGTGTTGACGGTGGCCTCGTACGTAAGTCTTTTAGCCGCATCTTTTTCGAATCTGATCAGCGGTAATGAGTGAACTATTTTCCCGAATAAGAGCGAAGGTTTTTTCCAAACTGAACATTTCCTCAATCTCTTTACAGTTTGAGTAAAGCGCGTATTTATAGTTGGTATTCCCTTCTCTCTAATGACTTCAGATAAGGGATTTTTCATGCTTCCAACAAGCCTCTTTGTCACTACAGGCTCAACTGAATTCCATTATTTGGGTGTATGAAGTTGCTTGTGGGGGTTGGGTCTGTGCACACAGGGTAAAGTTTCTGATCGCTCCCAACTTGGCGGGATGCCAGCAACGATCCTTGTCGATGCATAGATCAAGTTGAGATACGGCCTCCTAGCGGCGCCCTCTGGATAGCCTCCACAACACTCTTTGTGAGGTGAACTAATGTATGCAACGACTCCCTTGTGGTTGTGCGGAGGGCTAACAACCCGCCCACACAAAAAAAAACAAAGTTACGAGAGAGCAAACTGCCTCGGATGAACGGACGGAATCATAACAACGATGACACGGCGCGAAAAAGGACAACGATTTGCGAGTGTGCTCCTGGAACGTAAGAACGCTCTACACTTCAGGGGCCAGTACAAGGCAGATATTACTGCGAACCAAGAAATACGCTGGATACAAGGTGTACAAGGTGACAAGGTGTAATGAAGAAGAAAGAATGCGACATATATTACAGCTGTCACAAAAGGTTGCACATATTTGGATGCGGATTCGTTGTGGGAAAACGGTTAAGGTCGAAGGTCATAGACTTTAAACCGATAAGCGATCGCCTGGCTGTGATCCGTATCCAAGGCAGATTCTACAACATCAGCCTTATATGTGCACACGCCCCTACCGATGAGGCGGAAGACTCCGTCAAAGACGACTACTACGACCTCTTGGACGGTGCCTACGGAGCCTGTCCGGAGTACGATGTCAAAATCGTGTTCGGAGACTTCAATGCCAAAATCGGTAAGGAAAACATCTTTGGCGTAGTGATCGGCAAGCCTGAGCACAACGGAGATTGCCAGAGCCTACGAAGAGCAATTAAGCGAGAGACTCTCCGGTATACCTACGTCAAACACCAACGCCAACGAGATGTGGTTGCATTGCCACTCGGCCATCAAAGAGGTAGCAGAAAACAACTTAGGCTACCTACCACCCCCGACAAGAAACCCGTGCAATGATGGCGAGTGTGAGCAGAAGAAACGTGCAACCGACGAGGCATACCAAAAAGCGCTGCAACGGAAAACTAGAGCAGCGCAAGAGGAGTACCGGGCTAGAAGACGGGAGGAAAGGAAGCTAGATAGACGATAGACAAAAAATACGGACCTTTTACAAAAAAGGCTTTAGGAAAGGCACCCAGTCTTTTCGAAATCGTGAGGGTAGCCTTATTATTGTCCCGTAGGGAATAGTGGATGTGTTTAAGCAGCACTTCCAACAAGTGCTTAATGGGCCTGACCAGGAGAGAGTGATAGGGAATCAGGAAATCCCAACTCCAGTCGATGAAGTAGTCCTCCCACTTAGCTTTGAAGAAGTCGGAACAGCCATTAAAAGGCTGAAGAACAACAAAGCCGCAGGCTCCGATGGCCTACCAGCAGAGCTCTTCAAGGCCGGTGGCGATGTTCTGGTGGGGAGCATGCACCAGATCATCTGTAAAATTTGGGAAGATGAAAGCATGCCCGACGACTGGCATATTAGCTCCATATGCCCCATCCACAAAAAAGGCGATCTTGCCTCTTGGTATATCCCTGCTCAACGTCGCCTACAAGATCCTGTCCAGCGTACTGTGTGAACGTCTAAAGCCGTTTTGCACCGCACTAATCGGCACTATAGACCAAATCTTCACACTAAGACAAATACTGGAGAAGACCAGTGAGTTTCAAATCGATACGCACCACCTTTGCATCGATTTCAAAGCCGCATATGACAGCATTCATCGCAAGGAGCTATTCGATGCGTTGGCCGAATTCGGGATCCCGGGAAAACTGATCCGGTTGTGTCGCACCACGCTAACACATACGCGATGCACTGTGCAGTTCGGCTCAAGGATTTCTGAGCCGTTTGAAACTTGCACTGGATTTCGGCAAGGAGATGCGCTGTCGTGTGACTTCTTCAATCTGGTACTGGAGAAGATAGTCCGGAGGGCAACTGTAAACACGGAAGGCACTATTTTCTATAAGTCGGTCCAACTGTTGGGGTATACAGATGACATCGACATCGTCGCGCGTACTCAACGTGCCGTAGTGGAGGCTTTTACGGCGATTGAAGAACAGGCGAAACGAACTGGTCTCAAGGTCAATGAGGACAAAACAAAATATATGCTGTCGACCAAAAAACGTTCAATCACACACCACCTTGGACAAAATCTCACGATCGACAGCTACAATTTCGAGGTAGTGAAGGAGTTTGTCTACCTCGGGGCCAACGTGAACTCCACAAACGATATAACAGTGTCGTAGAATCGCCCTTGGCAACCGGTGCTACTTCGGTTTGTCAAAACAACTGGGCTCAAAACTCCTGACTCGAAGGACCAAAATCATGCTCTACAAAACTCTTATTTTGCCAGTTCCGCTCTATGGCCGAAATCTGGACTCTAAGCAAAACTGCAGAGTTGATTCTTGGTACCTTCGAAAGAAAAGTTCTACGACGGATATATGGTCCCGTCTGCGAGGAAGGCGATTGGAGGAGAAGACATAACCGCGAACTCTACGAGCTGTACCAGGATGTGGATGCAGTCCGGAAGGCAAAAATCCGTCGACTGCACTGGCTCGGCCACATCGAGCGCATGGACAACAATGCTCCAGCAAAGAGGGTCTTTGAATCCGAGCCTACTGGTTCGAGAAGGAGAGGAAGACCGAATCTCCGGTATAAATACCAAGTAATCGCGGATGCAAGACAGCTTGGTCTTGATGACTGGAAGCAGCATGCCCAGGACCGTCAGCGAGGGAAGGCAGCAATTGCTCAGGCTCGGACCCTTCATGGGTCGCCGGCCTGATAAGTAAGTAAGTATGAAGTTGCCTGGATTTAAGCTAGCTCACGCCTAGCTGTATGCTTAGATGCATGTATTGTTGAAGTCAGGCTTCAAAGCACTTTCTCTTAAGTTTGTTTTTAAAATATTCAGTTACATGTGTTGTTCAATAATACCATCGGTAAAAAAACAAATTACCAACACCGGATACACTCATACACCTCAAACCAATGTCCCTCTACCACCATATTTTACAGTCTGGATCAAATCTTCGGATTTATTTGTTGTTCGTTTGACCACAAGCCACAAGGCCTTCTTTCCCCATTGAAAATATTATCATTGTTAAAAAAACGCTATCCCAGACGGTTTGTGGTTCATGTGTGTGCAATTTTGGTATTATGAAAATTTCAAAACAAATATAAAAATGGGTAGTAAGTAGACAGTATAAGACTTTTTTGACTCAGTATATACTCCGATATCGTAACTTCAATAGATGCAGGGATCGCATCAATCAGAATCATGAATCGACTATATCGTAGATTCAAGCTGAATCTTTAGAATCTGTTAAAATCAAATGCATCCGTGAAGTGAAGTGAAATCATATCTATCTACCCGCGAGTCTAGTATTTTAACATTTCATTCCATATCAAAATTAAACCTTTTGAATCATAGGTGAGCTACTGAATCTCAGTCGGAATTGCTACATTTGATTCCATTTCTTTAACCATTTTTCAAATAAATTCCATATCGTGTTGTATTAGAATAATTGATTGAGTGCTATTCATCGTTTTTGATTATATAGTGAAAAGCAGGTGTGGACGCAATTCCAGCAGTTGCTTGTCTCGCTGAGGAGTGAAATGAAATAAATTGGAAGCTTTGTCAATGTGTTCTTCAATTCTAGATGTAATTTGTTTATACGAAAACACCTTACTGTAACTTCAATTTTTTTTTTCCCGAAGTTAATCAAATTTTTGCAATAGGTCGTTACTATCCTCAATTTGTTTGCTTTTTACATTGTTATTTTCCCGATACTCTCACATACCTTGGAGCAGACATTATTACTGCCATAAATCCAGAATTTCCAGAAAGTCTTTTTCAAGATAGATATATCAGATAAAATTGATTTCGATCGGGGAAATTTAGAAGTTGGATACCATGCAAAAGAAACTAGTTGATTGGAACCGAGATCGAAGAAGACATGTAAAAGTGTTAAAAGGTCTATGGAAATGGAGACGAATTTGGGAGTATAAGTGGAACACCTAATAATTTACAATATTTTTTTTTACAATTTGTTCCGGATACCGGTACCTAGAGCTGATGACTGTTGGCGGTTGAAGGGTCGCTTTGTTCTCATTCTTTACCCACGTTATCATATGATCGGCGCTGGTCGATCAACACTTGTTGATGATTTACCTTTTTTATCAAAATTGCAGTTGCTTTGTGGCAACGATATGCTTTGCATGGTCTTCTTGTCTAGTCCATTATTGAAAGTTTGGTGCACAATTTCGAGTTGAACGCAACAGTGAATTATCAGCCAATAACCTCATAATAAAATCAACACACGAAGATGTTCGATAAAGTTCGCTGCTGTCAGTGAGAGCGTGCCAGCGGGAGGCCTGAGGAAGTCAATGCCTAACATGAACTCGGTATTTTTCCAACACAAACTTCGTTAATTTTAAGATGTCACTTGTGGTTGATCCATCCATGGATAGAAGTATTGCATTAGCATTAGCAACTTTTTTTTCATTATCATTACTTTTTCCAATACTTCAAATCATTTCGTTTCAAAATTACTTCCATGTCTGTATCCATCCCTTTCTCTACCATCAGAAGAGGGAGATAGCTTGCGTCTACACCCGTAAAAAAATCATCATACCCAGGAACTAGATTATAAACAAGGCCGTGTCTCTGGTGACTCGGATCTGGAATAGTTGAAAGTGGACCCGAGTTTAGCGATGTGTGGACAATGTAATGCATATACGAGGGGTGTTCAATATATTCTCGGTATCGGGTTAAACAGAATACCCATTTATTGCCGACTTGAGTTCTTCATCATCCGAAAATCTTTTTCCACGAAAACATTTTTTCAAATCCGGAAACAGGAAATAATCACCAGGGGCAAGGTCTGGACTATAGGGTGGGTGTTGGATTTCTTCGAAACCACAATCTCGCGCAGCAGCCTTGGAAACTCGCGCCGTGTGAACAGGAGCGTTGTCATGAGGAAGCAACACACCCGCTGAGAGTTTACCCCGTCTTTTCTTTTTAATTTCCTCCCGCAAATTATGCAAAGTGGAAGCGTAGGATGTGGCGTTGATGGTTTCACCTTTTTTTTTGTACTCAATGAGCAAGATTCCCTTTGAGTCCCAAAAAACTGTGGCCATGAGCTTCCCAGCAAACGGAATGACTTTGAACTTCTTCGGGGGGTCTGTTCCTTTTTTATGCCACTGCATGGACTCTTGTTTGCTTTCAGGGTCATAGTGGTGGATCCATGTTTCGTCACCAGTTACAATTCGATCCATAACACCGTCCGCGTTCTCACTGAGGCGCTGTGAGCATTCGTTGCACCCACCTTGCACTGACCTTTGAAAGGTTAAGATGATCATGAATTGAAAGCTTGGTGATCTCTGCCATCATTTTCACCTTTATTCGGGCATCCTCAAGAACAAGTTTTTCGACTTCTTTGATGCTTTCTCCCTTACAAGAAGTAAGCGGGGCGCCGGAGCGGGGGTCGTCTTCAATGCTCTCTCTGCCTCTCTTGAACTCACTTGACCACTTTTGCACAATTGATAATGAAGGTGCGCAACCCTGGTAAACAACCACCATCTCTTCATGAATAGTTTTTTTACTTTTTCCTTGCTTAGTGAGAAATTTAATATGCTCAATTTTCACCACCATCGTCTCAGTTGCCATTAGGATTCTGTTTAACTAGAGATAAAACGCGAATTAATAATCACATTTATATGAAATTTAACATGAATGCACTAAAATAATAGTATTACTTGATAAATAAGTCAATTTATATATACAACCACAGCTTCACTCCGATACCGACAATATATTGAACGCCCCTCGTATGTACGCAGAGAGACATTTTGTCGGCGACATGTGGCTACAACAGGACGGCCATTCGCATGCAGTACATATAATGGACATCCTTCAAAGGCGATGTGAGGCCGTTGTTCTGTCAGCGGGCGATATGAATTATTCACCGTTCGACGTAGGAGATGACGCGTTGCGGGTCTAGTCCAATAAACTGCAAACGGCTGGTGTTTTGAGTTACTTAGGTACCTTAGATACGTACCTAGATACCATATTCAACACAATGTTGCAGAAGAAAAAAATATTTTTAGTTATAGGCGATTGCATGACCCTTTCCGTCTGCACTCTCTCACTGAACAAGCCAACATACATTGGCCTCAAACTTTTGTGCACTAAAACTTTGGCAACGAATGTCTCCGCATCGCAGTATCCCCAATGCTGTAGGCAAGCACAAAGAAAAAAAAATACGCAAAATATGCACTGAAACATTGATTACAGAAAGGAAAGCACCGCGCTTCAACTCTGTCACGCCAAACGTAGAGATAACGTTTCACTTCATTCATTTTGTGACTTGGTGACAATTACTTTAGTAAGTAAAGAAGATATTGCAACGAGTATAATAACTTGTCAATATAATGAGGAATCCCTACCCAATCCCTATCCAGTCCCTTTACATCGAGCAGACATCTAAATTCCTTTCTCTTTTCATTGAATCTTGATAGTCTCTCTGACTAAGCTACTCCGTCTACTCCATCAAAACAGAAAGTAGAAACTGAAACATAAACAAACAAAACATATTCTCAAAAAAAACAAATGAGTCTGCAAAACTCGAAAAGAATAACAATTTGTTCATAAAACTTTAGCCAAGCCGTTAATTTCACCAGGCGGTTTGGGTTTCGCCAATAATTTCCATATCTCATTCAATAAAAACGGAATTCCCACAATCAACTGCTTTTCGGTGGCCACGCAAGTTGATCAATGTAACAGCAAATTTAATTTGAAAACTGTCGAAAAATAAGCTCCCACTCGAGAATGAACAATCTCGGCAGAGAAGGGGAACACTCAACGACTTTAACTTCTGCTTTGCAAAAAGATATTCTGATATAAGAATTACCACCACCCCCCGATATGTGGACAAGAGGAAGTTATAAAACTTCGAAGAGCATCGCTCAATAGTAAACACTTGTGTACAATTGAACCCTGTGTGAGGGACATTCACCCAAGCTCACATTTGTGTATGTGTTGGTGTGCTCTTATTGATTTGTTATCCACAAATCCGGTAACATATTGCTCCTGACGAGAGTTTACTTGTTGTACTTCTCGTGTACTGACTGAAAATAGGTTTATGTTGGTACACCGAAACGACATCCACGTTTTATTACCGCTTCCCAATGGGTTTTCCGGATAAATGACATTATTCATTTTATCTTATGTAAGAAAGCGCCAGTGCCATAAATTGAAGACGCCTTAATGTTAAGTGATTGAAACATTTGCGTTTCATACGCCGAACAAAGAGGCCAAACAGTTTATGCTTGGGATATTGTAACGTACATAAAAGATAGCGAATGGATTATGTTATTGGTGAACTGCTAAAGGTTGTATTGCGTCTTTGGCTTATCTTTGTGACGAAAGAATGTTTTATTGCCAATTTGGAACCTCAATATGATCGTATGGATCGTAATGAGTTACTCCGTTACTTATCCGTATACTCATTCCCCATTACTAATACTTATGTGCCACCCTGTCACATATCGCAGTACCAACCCGGAACGACGTGGTAAACGGGAATGTCAAATGTGACTCACGCAAAAATCTTCAATCCTATTAGCTGGCAAAGTCTTATAATAATGAATATATTATAAGTTGTATCTTGTCTTGAAATAAAACAATTAAGTTTGTGGAAAAGGAAATCTTTCCAAAATTCTTGTGAGTAACTTAAGATTCAATCACACTGCTCAAAAAAAGCGTGCTAACAACGTAACATTTTTAATTTTTTTTTATCCATTGCGGATGGATGTAGCTGCGGAATTGTGTCGGCAACAATGCAAGAACTAGCAGCAGTGTCCAACAAAATCAGCTAACCCGAGTTTCAATTAAGATCCCTCCATTTTGACACAAGAAACCCGAAATTTGGTTTCTCCAAATACAGTCCAAACCCATAGAATCCGTTGCGTGCGTTGCGTTTATAATCTACAAAGCAATGAATACGTAGGTTGCGTTCGAAAACTATCCAACCCCTCTACAACGACATCAGAATACTATATAGGGGAGAAAGTGCTATCAATGTATGAAAAAGTTAAAAGCTAAAAAACTTAATTCATCGCGATGTATTCCACTTGTGGGTCGCTGTCCCTCAGCCTCTCATTAGGGCTTATGAGCAGATTCTATGGGTTTTGGCACATAAAGGGCCAATTTGAAAAGACTGGCATCCGCACTTTTAGTCCCCGATGCTATGTTCCACCAGGAAACAGGCAAGTGCGAGCATTTAAAGAACATCTACTCGAACTGTTCAACGGTCAAACGAAAAATAAAACAAAAATACTCTTCGCAGTTCAACTCGAAAACAAATGGCCTACGCAGTTGTTCAACGAACGAACCACAAAGTCACGGTGGATCGAAACTCGAGGAAGATTTCTTGAAGTCTTTGCAGCTACAAAGCATTACTGCGCAATTGCGTGCAATTTTACAATCACCTAATCACCTAATGATAATTCCACTCGTGATATAACAATAGTACGCACAACACCAGTGGTTGCTGAGAAGTTAGGTCATGGCCCTCTACGGGCTGTAGCGCCGCTCATATTATTATATATTATATTAATGATAAATTAAACGAACTCAGGAGTTCTTGCCGCAACAGGTTATGGAAGTCCGCGAATTCAGCTCCGCCCAGTATATTTCAATAATTCTCAACAACTCAACAAGACATGGATTTGGACGACCTCTGGTTCATGCAGGATGGCTTGCCATGCACCACAGCCCATGCCACAATCGCTACTTCGAAGCTAGCGGAAGTAACCACTTTCACGACATTGTATTTCATAATTAATGGCAATGTTTGTTCTTACTAATAAAGCCATAATACACGGAAAGAATTTGATTTTTTTCATTTTATTGAATTTTTGTGTACTTGTGTTTGGCTAGATCTTTCATTTTGGCAGAGATCTTCCCAGTGGCAGCCGTTTTGACAATTGGACTATTGGAGGTTAATGAGCGTTGGCAGTCTCCGCCCTCTTTGAATTTCAACATACCGTGATCGACTTACTTATTTTATTGAAATATACCTTTGACGCGTTCTCAGGCGTCTCAGGTAATGGGCTGACGATTTCGAATACCACACTTTATTTATTTTTTTGTGGGATACGTAATGTAGTGATAAACCAGATGATAGTCAACATTCATCGTGTATATAGTGTAACAACATTATAACTCAATCTCATTGAAGCCACACTTAGCAAGAACTTGAACCTTTCCGGAGTGTTCATCCTGCTGTTTCTGGATGTGTCAGTTTGTCTTGACAACGTTCGGAGGGTGATTCATAACAAGACAGCCAAGGATCCAGAAAGCAGTTCACGTAGAGTGTACGAATTATTTCGGAAATTATCCCTTTGATAGGTTGCGATAAAGCTATTTACACTCGATCCAGTTGATTCCCTAAACATGTAAACATGAGCATCCACATTTCGCTGAAGGACGCCATCAAACAGTTCAAATACGAAGTCTTCTCTATCGTTTACATATAAATACATTCACGTGTTCACTTAGAAATTAACATACCTATGCATATGTACGGGCCCATATTATATTCATTACTATCTCTTACATTAAGAGTGGTCAAACAATTAATTTCGTAATTATTACTAGGGGGAGCGGCTTGTAGACAGAAATTAATGTTAGTACGTTACGTTCTCCATTATTATTATCGTTATTAAGTGGACAATGATTCATCGTCATCTGACACACACGAAGGCAGGTATCTGCAGCACACGTACGTGAAGTGACCATCGTATATTAGGGAAAGCTAACGACGTGATTGTGTTCTGCAGAAATTAGTTTCATGTTCGCCGAACAAAGGTGGAGACTAGTATAAATTCAATTCGCAGGCAACATGCATCTAATCAGTGAAGTGTTGTGTTGTGTTGTCTTGAACAAGTTCTTATTTAATGGGAGTCAAATGAGTTTTAGAATTTATGTAACTTGATCATGTTTTGCCTCGAGGGATGTTTGGGTGTCAACTTAAGCTTTGACGATTGAGCTGACTACTTTATGTTTCTCAAGCACTGGCAGGGAACTAATTTTCGTTTTATATATGGCATGTGTGTGACATTTTATCTAATTAGGCAAATGAACCGGCTTTCAGGACCAACTATGTGTGATTGATGATGTTCAAAGGAATTTTCTGGAATAAGTCAATACAATTGGAAGTCCTCTAATGTTATTAGCAAATTGTATCTAGCTTGAGCTAATAAAGGAGTTCGATGATAAATGACATTCGCATTGACAGGGTACCGTCACTAATGGAATGCATGCTCTTGTAGCATACATACATATATTATAATAACCACGAACAAATTATGCCATTACAGATTATTCAGCAAACACTCGCGCAATGCATGTCAACTACCTATATGAGTAAAGAGACATATGACTACAATTCGAAGCAGAACAGATCCTTCCCATGGAATTGCCATTGAAACATTTATATTTATACTGCCAAAGATCATTTTAACCCTTATTTTGTATACATCGGTCAAAATTGCTTATTTCGCTGTTTTTTGTAGATTGATTTGTATTTTCTTGACATTTATTTTTTTCGATTATGGGATTTTATAATAAATGGATGATACAAGAACGCCTAATATACTCTTTCACCGGTGTTGTCAATTTGATAATAAAATAAATTACAATTTCAGAAGTTAATTTGATTTACATGAAATCTAACGTAGTAGAACTAGAAAGTTAATGGAATGACCCCAAAGGAAAGTCAATTCTCAAAGCGGTGATGCGCCTTCGACGAGTAAAAAATATATATGGAGTTATACGATTCGATAAAAAGTGTGACAGGAATGAAGGTCGAGCTCGGGATAAAGTCGCCCCAATAAGCGATTTCTGGAATTGATGGGAAAGTAATGTGCGAAAAAACAGCCATCCCAGGTGAGTGTGTTACTGCTCATGAACAATAAGTAACATAAAGTGGTAGTTGTTCTTTGAAGTAATACATTCTAAGTACAGCTAAGTCAGTAAAGTATAATATAAAAATAATATAATATGAGTGGCGCTACAGCCCGTAGAGGGCCAGGGCCTAGCTTCTCAGCAACCACTCGTGTTGTGCGTGCTATTGTTCTATCACGAGTGGAAGGGACCTACAGTTTTATGCTGACTCCGAACGGCCAAGTTTGAGAAGCTTTTTCTAGACAGTTATACTCTTTGAGCATTGTCAGTGACTCGAAAGAGGTGGGGCCGTGAAAAGTTTCTTGTCGTACCAGGAATCGAACATAGGTAGGTCCAAGTGCGTAGGAGTCGACGCACATACCCACAATGCCACGGGCATATGAGCTGTGTGCGATAGCAAAATAAGTTCCGCCTAGTCTTTTCAAGTTTATACTGGTAAGGAAATTATAAGCCTAAACGAAATCAAGATTATCGTGCAGTTCTTGACTTGAAAGGTAGAAAGAAACATTGCTTGTGACATTTTCATTACTTCACACGAATTAGGATTGGATTTGGTAAAACGAAAACTCACTGTAGTTATAACAGTGCAAAAAAAACGCATGTATGCGTAAATCGAGCAGGTGTGCTAAAAGTGATATATGTCTCTATCTTTTCAAATTGGAATAAAGAAAAACATTTAACACGAAGGGTTTTTTTTCGGATGAATTAGTGGAAGCTTTTACTCAAGGGAATTATTTTGTCGAACTTCTCTTCCACACAGCGTGGTGGTTCAACGTTGTTAACAAAATCCTCAAAAACAACCAACTCTACTATAGCCATCCTAGACAGTAATTTTGCGTAACATACGCTATTATACAGTGTGTGATGTGCTCCTATTCATATTTAAGTAAGTTCAGGAAGTCGAAGGGAACATTTTTCCAATACAAACTTTACGTACATAATGTTCGATGAGTTCAAACGTGCAGTAAGTCTACATGTTAATTTCAAAAAGAGTAATTTTCTATCAGTTCCATCCCAAGAACGTGCCATAAATGAGTGTGATTGTATCAATTTAAAATGCTTCAATAATGAGAAGCGAAGTTCAGAATGAAGGAAATGAATGCATGACGTTAAAAATTGCCATTTTGGATGGCAGAACTTATTCCACACACAGGATAGATTCTAGAACTTCTACAACCCATCTCCTATCTTATGTCAAAATCGTGATAATGTTTTCAGTTCACAGTTTAAGTTAAAAATGAAAAATGTTTAGTTATCTTAAGCGGATGTAACAAAGCTCAGTCTCCATATTAAAAAATGATTACTTTAGGCCAAATGTCATCGTTTTTCCATTTTTGTCTTCGACGCTGAATGGAAACTGGCTATTTTTTCAAGTATTTTTTGACGTAGGTCTGTCCATGATGTAATGATGATGGAACCGAGCATGTTAAATATACACAACAAATTTAAATTGGTACTTGCGTCCTGCATGAAGTGGACACGTTTCATAGGTAAACGTTTCCCTATTTTGCTCCACTATGCATACCAACCAGAAATCGACCAGCGTAAGCTCCAAATTAGTTTTTCTGCTTCCATCAAAGCGGGCAATGCAAAAACTCGTATCATTGTACATACGAGGGTGCACACGATGGTGGATGATGTACATAAAGCCGTATATTCCGTATACTGAGATACACCTATAATAAACCGCAGAACCACAAAACCCCAAAAGTGTTTTACCCATTCTGAAAAAAACCATAATCGATTGCGGCTGACTGCCAGCCAGCCAGATCCTGAATTCAACTTCTGTAAAATGAAATCAGGAAAAAAAATAACGCCTTGCCTGGTGTCTATAGGTACAAAGTCCGGACTAAAAGCTACGAAAATATGATAAGGGTAGGAAATCAAAAAATAAGTGCCGCACATGTATCCACGTAGAGTGGGCGCTATGTAAAACACTCTTGTGGTTTCGCTACCCGTTCTACCTTTTTGCTTGCTTTGTATCTGACGATGGCGTGTTGAAAGATTTACTGATAAATTTGTAATAACCTTCCCGCAATCCCCTAAATACCCGACACAATAAGAGGAATATCCTACATTTTTACGTCTTGAATTGAGCTTCACAAAGCACTTTCGTGGGTTCCATATCTTTTACAGGGTTTTAATTGAAAATTAGAAAATTGAAAAGGTTGCGACCCACTCCGGCACATTTTCCCCCGGTTGGAAATGGTGTTAGCGGTTACGTTTATATAATGCTGCGACACTTCAAAACCCTGTGTCATTTTAGGATAAGTATGGTAAGTGGATGATTTTTTTTCGTTTCGTTTCTTTTTTTTTTTTTCTTTCTGGGAAGCTTGAAGAGCTAAGTAGAACTGATGGCAGTGTAGCTACGGAACCGTTTTTTACTTTCTCATTTTCTTTTGGCCCCACGGTTACCGTATTTTATCAAGTACAGGTTAAGTTGAATAAATTTGTGAGAGTAGTCTTAGCAATGGGCTCTGGAAGTGAAATTTTCAATCAAATTAATGGGGAGATTTTCACTGAATCCCGCTGTCTCAGATGGGTTTGGCTTTAAGTTGTAACAAAGGAATCGCACGTGTGGGACAGGTTCTGTAGGCACCATATGTGTACGTGTAGACATTTGCGGATTTTGTGTATTATAATAGGATTGATAAATTCGACAGCTGGCCTATTGTAAGATCGCACGATATCGAAATGAATGGCAATTACATACATATGAATGTGGTCAAGTACATGTAAACCAACCATTTGTTATACAATATTTATTAAAAAACCTAAATGAAATGTGAAACAAATCCCCTCACTACAAAAATATTATTTGCGTAGATCGAAGCCCCTGAAAAGTGAAAGATGAAAAGATGTGCGAATAAACAAAATTTTAAAGAGCAGAATAGTGAAGAAAATAATGTAAATATCTTCCTAGAAAAATATAGTTTTCTTGCTCCATCCACAAGGAATTTAGCGGTAGAGAGGAGATAGCTTTCCATTATCTTGAGTTAGAGCAAAATAGTGGCAAGAAAACAGGAAGAGATAACAAGTTCTTCCTCTTCCTTGTATGCCAGCCCGGGGGGGGGGGACCTGGGCCTCAACCAACCACCCTCTCAAACTAGCGCGATCTCTAGCTAGCTGTCAGAAGTTTCGTACGCCAAGTTGGTTGGTTTTCCGCTAGGGACGCGGGCGTCCTCTGTTGCGTTGTCCCACTGTTTTGGATCCGAAGACTTGTCAAACCTTAGGCGTTGGATCTGAGGACGTCTGACTAGAATCATGTCGCTGTAGCCCGTACAGTTCATGCTTGAATCTTACCCTCCAAGTACCGCAGAACTTTTCCCTTGAAGACACCAAGGACTTCTTCATCTACATTTGAGATTATCCATGCCGCTGTCCAACGCCAGCATGACTGGGATGGTCAGTGTAAGGTAAAGTCAGCTTGGTCTTTCGAAAGATTGTTCTATTACTCAATTGCCACTTGAGCCCATACAGCGGTTGGCAAGAGATATTCTGCGTGTGATTCCCTGATTAAGGGAAAGTTATAACAGCTTGTATGGTTCGTGATGGTAGAAAAAAAAAGTCACGTATATATAGAAGTGGTGACCACATGCACGCCCTTACTCGCCGAAGGAATGGCGAGTGCAATGCGTCTTTCCCTCTTCAAACAAATTATAGCAGAATTCCTAAATCTTATGTTATATCGATGCAGAAAGAGAGAAGAAAAGACACGGGGAAGTGTCCAGAAGCTAGTTACGGATAAGTAATTTGGAAACCAAAATAAATGTCTGGGCATGGAAAGTGTCTGTCGGTCAGAGATGGCAGAAATGTCACTTTTTTCGAATAACTACATTTGTTAGGTCTGCTACGTTATTGGGTAGTTAATGTAGTATACGTAACAAAATGTAATGGACGTAGCTCTAAGTGTCAAAATGTAGTTGAGATGTCAATTTGACGTCAGTTCAGTTGAGTTTGTGAAATTCATACATAACTTGGTGACAAGCGTGAGGACGATGCTTGTGAAAGTGGAGGTATGTTGCCAAGGACCGTTTCCACTAGTTGGAAATTACACTTGAAGCTCAACGTTTTCTGTGTATGTTCTCGTATTTGCACACGTAACAAATGTAGGTAGTAAATGGGCGTGTAGTTTATTCGACTAACTACGCGTAGTTAATGGAGTAGATTACCTCATGTAGTCTACTCTGCCATTTCTGATCATAAGAAGTAAACCACGTTATATAAATAACTTCTACGTACCTTTACGTTGCAATTTTCTGCAATGTACTAACTACTTGATATTAATCCAGTCAAACGTCTTTGGATGAATACATAAGATTAAGTTGGCCTTCTAACGAAAGATAATTATTGCATGCTGAATGGACAAACAAATTAAGTGTAGTTCATGTCACGAAACTGAGGTGCAATTCCAAACGACCAGTAAATCCTGTCGACCATTTGCTTCATTATTTGCTTTTGATTGTGCACAGATTTTCCGACTCATTGAAGTTGTTGATCTGTTTATGAATTTGTATGCGAGTGACACTTTTTGCTCCCTCAAATAGTGCCAAACTGCGTTTGTTTCACAGATGTGATTTATAATTAAATTAACTGAAAAGTAATTCACTTTACTAGCAGGATTACGAGAATGTACATGTGTACATACACATACCGTCGGCAGTGGTGATTGTTGATCTCATGGCTTATGTTCGAACACCTATGCATGAGCTTGAATTGTTATAGAAGAAAATTGCAAATGCTGCGAAATTCAAAATAAAACCAACAATTCCGCTTATGTAAATTGCAGGTTAACATACGAAATTGACGTGAACGGGTAAAATAAATTGAAAGCCTTAGCATATGCACATGATCCCTCAGTTCAACATAAAGGCTATGCAGCAATAGTACGCGGAGTTCTACAAAAGAATCAATGACTTACAAAATGGATGATGATTTTTTTGTGTATGTAAAATCATCGTATTAAATTCAGCACCAATTTTTCTATTGATAGGTAATCGATTGGAAATTGATTGACTTATAACCATTGAATATGAATTTTTAACACATTTTAAGAGGAACCAACAAGCTTTTCAAGCTGCCAACATAGATTAAATATTCATGTTTCATTTATTTAATTTTTTTCTATTTCTTGATTAACAGAGCATTCAAGAGGAAAATTAAAATTGTTGTTCGAAATTGAAGAATTGCAAATTGTAGCTGACAAACGTTCATTATTATACAGTTGTATCTGCTTTTGTTTTGTTTGATAACTATTGTAGTTGACGTTAAATAGGTATTAGCGTTGTATGAAGAAAAAAAAATTGCTAGAATCAGATACATACTTTCCGATGTGGACATGACTTTTGGGGCTGTACCAAGGCTTAAATATCTTAAAAGGAAGTAAAAAAAAACTATATATTTGTTTCTTTTTTGGTTTTATTTTATTATTTTAAATTATTGCTTTGATTTATTAAAGTTATTAAATTTATTAAAGTAAAGGTTAAGTAAAACATATTTTAGTGTCTTTGGAAACAATACATTAAAGAAGGCATTTTGCTCGGAGGCTAGTTTCAGTTATTTTCTTTGCACCAGTAAATAAAGTGCATCATCAGTCAATTCACCTAGGCAAGGTGGAGTAATATGACATTCATTCCAAAAAAGAATGCTCATGTAATCCGTAGCGTTAATTAAATGGTTTTGATTTATATAGCGGTGAACTCTATTGTTCGTCCAATTTGTAATGAAACGAACTCTTTTCTTTACATATATAAATTATTTATTCAAAATACTGATATACTACTGAAGTCCCAAAAACCCACTGCCCTTCTTTTCTCATTGGAGCAAAAAAGCTGAGTAGACACTTTGGGAGTCCGCATCGCTTTCATGGAATTCCAGCGGATGCTGATTGTTGATTTGTGATTGTGTTTTAGTGCACACAAATTTTCTAATGTAAAGTTACTTGAACTAATGTAAAGTCTAAGTAATCTCTTAGCAGTTGTCCCATCTTGAATATGCCATCTAGCCAGGATTTGCTAGTCCGTTAGAACAGTAACCTGTTTTTATAGACACATTTTATATTCTGTATTTAATTAATCGATTGATTTTTTACTCGATTTCAGATACAGAAGGTGAACACTGCAACATCAGTAAGTTCGCAATCGGTTAGCGACTTACCGATATGGGCCGAAGTAGATCCATTTAATTGAGAGATATGTCTTAGCGGCAATTAATTCTCAAGAATTCCATTGCCATGCACCCTTTTATCCGTCCTTTCCAGCCAGTATTAGTTGCAGTGCTGTCACATCCAATGCAAGGAATTTTTTTTTCCGAATCAAATCTCTTGTTTTTGAAAGAAATTAGCATTGAGTTCCTTTCCTGTACCAGATTTAGGAGTTATGTATATGACCTTATGATGTGGATCCTGGTTCTGCAATAATGGAAATATGCAACAACCTCCTTTCGATAGTATCATCCAACTTTCTCTTCGGAGGTAAGAGTAAGAGAGAATAAGAGCGAATTACGACATTATCGCAGTGGTTTGTAGGATTTCTCTTGATATTAACAGAGCTCGATGACTTTTATTTTTATCAATAACTAGAGTCTTATTAGTGTTTTCAATTATTCCAATATTCTAAAGTACTGCTGAAGCAACTGTTGCAGCAGATCGTAGGGAGAGCCCATATCGGCCACAAACTCTGATAGATGGTAGAATAAGTAAATTCCGCTTACCTGACGATGTTGACGTTGAGGGCTCTGATAAAAAGAACTATGGCTGCACTACTTCGATTGGATGAACTGTATTGACTTGCTCTAAAGTTTCGTTTAAATCTCATGTATCGGAAAAGGTTGTAGTTGTAGATTCATCTAATTGACTAAATAACGCGCTGCGCTTTCTATCTAGCCGCTTTTGAATTTTTGTCTTTTATACTTGGGTAGGTAATTTAAGAAAAAACCTTTTAACCGGTTTTTAAGAAACTAAAATGATAAAATACAAATTCAAGTAGGTACCTGCAGAAATTGTTGATAGAATATCTATATTTTTATAAATATCAATTAAATCAGTAGATATCTATATAAAATAGGTAAAGTTTACATCTTCAAGGTACATAAATAATTTTCAAAATATTAAGAAATAAGAAAAAATATTTTTTTTAATAATTTCAACGAGCGGTGGAAGCCCAAAAGAACCCTACGTAACTTTGGCGGCGTCTTTCGTTACGATACTCCAAGTTAAATTTTGTCGGAACAGCACACGATACATGCATATTTCCTTGGGACTATAATTGATCATGCACAGCGTTGGCTGTAGAGGCCTTGCAGTTTGGCCGGATACCCAGGCCAAGTTCTGGCTCTATCCAGACCTTCGTCTTCCAGTTTTTTTCCCTTTTGGAGGTAAGCGGCGTACATTCTTACGGGATTGCCCGAGATTATCCCAGCTCTGACCGCTATTTCGCGATACTGCCCCCTTTTACGTGCTAGTATGACCAACGATATCTCACTGGCGATTTGTAGATATGAACTGACCACTTCGATGTCAGAATGTTCGGTGCCTGCTATGGTTTCTTTTAAATTGTTATGTGTATCATTTTTCTTACGGCTTTCAAATTTCGCAAAACTATATTTCTGCATATCTGGCAATTTAAGGATCTCTTTTGGATATCAAGGAGTTGAAAGAGCTGAATTTCGTATGTACAATCCTGTCATTGGTCGGATTCCTTTTGAGTATAGTGATGTACATACTGTCCCCATTCATCATATCGTCTGATATCCCAGAGATGATTTATTTCTTTCCTCGGTTCACTTGTTGCGTATCATGCAGTGTCAGAAATGCACGCGAGGTCCTCCCCGTTTGCAAACAGAGGAAATCTGAGGAGGAAGAATGAGTGTATTAACATGAGTACCTGTCTCAAGGATTGAGTAAGTGAGGTTGGATTGATTCGTTTAGCTGTGTCCTTTCTTTGTACATTGATGTCATTCTTTATTTTGCCAGTAAACATAAATTAACTTTGCATAGTTTTACGTGATGCAGAAATGATGTATTGCTTGTATGCACATGCATGTATTTTCTAAGTTTCTGTGAATAAAAGCGAAGCCTTTGCAATTTCACCACGTCCGTCTTGTTGTGTCAAAGGGGAGGGTATTCAAAATTGGCTGAGGTCCATTAATCAATGGGTCTGTGAAAATGAAGTCACAGTTTCACTTCTAACGTTTTCATCCAGATTGCGGTTTCAAATGCATTTAGCTCCATAAGCTGGTGATGTCTATTATTTTCAACATCAAAACGCAAAACAAAACTCACGGGCGGTTGACGTGAGTAGTGTTTTTTCAAAGGGTATGAATTGAGTTACACACCGGTATGCATAATAAGATGTCTGTCTATCTCAAAGAAAATTCGACGCGGATTAGTCCTCGCAATTTTTGCTACTTCCTCTGTTTTTTTCTCGCCGATCTGGTGGAGACAGCGGTTTCAACCATCATGCCTCTTCAACTAGACCGATCTGTGACTGCAAAGCAACCTTGTATGTTGGTTTATCAAAACAACTTGAGTATTCTTTAAATGTCATTCTTTGAATCAAAAGCTGGTCTCTCATCACGCATCTTTTAACACGACTATCGTCCAGTTCATCAGTTTCAGTGGTGCTGAATTTCATTTTTTCATGCTTGAAAAAATTAGATGATTGTCATCATAGGTGATTCGAGCCCTGATTGTTGTTGCGCTGAAAGGAAAATTCTGCGTCGGAAAATTCTTTTAAGAGGAAGGGAATTAAGATACGGATGTAGTCTGAAATAGTTCCTTAGAATGTCCCAGCTCCTGCTGTCGGAGTGATAAACGAATTTTCTGCAAATTGGAGCGATCCTATTTTCTGCTTTATAGGAATCCACCTGTTATTTGTGTTACATATAATAGAAATAATACACAATTTAATTTCAATTTATAACCAACTGCTTTTGCGGAGGACATTGGCTTTACTTGGGGCTTAAACAGCCATTTCGATTTAGTTTCTAATATTAATTGGGATCTAAGTCTACTGAGGCACTGGTTTGCTGAGCATCAGTTAGTAATTACTAATTAGCTCAAAATCTAAGATAATGTTTTTCACCTTATCTTCTTTTCTTGATTTCGTTGTTAATCTGTACTTCCATGCACCTGAGTGTCCAAAATATGAACTGACATTTTGTCAATAAATTCCTTTTATCAAAACCTTAACTGTAGTGACAAATGTTTCCTAGTAGGGAGAGAAAGTGACTCTAGGATGAGTTTATGGAATCATGCTGTTACTCCAAAAATGTATTTACGATGCCCCCCTCCGACATTTTTATTACTTACGTAATGTCTGCTCAACCAAACTCTTAAAAACAATTTATTAATGTATTTTCCATTTCAACTTAGAATACGGAATTACTTGTTGGGGAGGTGTGAATCGTAATAAAATATATCCATTGCCGCTTTTTCAGAAATATGTCCTAAACAAAATTGTCAAAAACCTACTAGACATTCTAGCTTTCATTTTGTTTGCGTTGCTACCATGTCGCAAAGGTAAGCATTAATTGTATGAAGTTATTTGTTAGGGTTTTGTTTTAAATATTTAGAAATAAATAAAATAATCTATTCTAATCAAAATACATCAAGCACTTGCATATTCATTTGCTCTGCTCAACGCCTCTTTATCGACGTTATGTCGGGTTCCCGGTCGAAAAACATGTTTGCACACGTATGACACGGGGTAGGTTTACAATTCGGTCTGCAAAACATTCGCACTTCTTGACCCAATGAACCGGGAAACCCATTTGAGGTACTACATAATTCATTTACGAAAATTCTGCCGTGGCTTAGAAGGTATGTGCATCAACTCGACAACCCTGGTGTATAAGTTCAATTCCTGATTTACATTCGCGGAAAGCGCGACTAGATTCTCATCCGTCGGAAGTCCTTATCATATTTCTTGGAAAAGAATTGCGTCTTTTCCCTAGTGAAATCAGCGGCGTTTATTTAAATTATTTATTATTTGGTTCAAATAAAAATGAAATTCACCAGGTGCCTTATTTATCTTTGGATTCTGGTAGGACACATATGTATGTAGAACACATTTCGATTCTATACAACTTAGGATTAAAAAAACAAATTCGTTAATTAACTTTGTTGAATTAAGATTAAATCTTGTTTTTCTTTTTGAGCATAATCTCAAATATCATCATCTGCAACCGTGAGAGCAATCTTAGCACATAAGGATTATATCGATTAATTAAAGGTGATATCTGAATCTACGGGATAACAACGCCGAATGTGTGCCGAGAGCGAAAACACTTTAATCAACACCTGGACACAAAGCCAGCATCACAAACAACAGCAAAGTAATGAAGGCCAAGAAAAAACAAAACGCAAAGAAAAAATAACTATGAAGTGTATTTTCCATTTTTAATCTGTGTACATTTATTATCTCTAGGACTTAATTAAGTTCCGCGCCTTGTTTTTACTCTTGTACACCAGGAAACATTAGTAGGCCGTGAGACCAACATTCTACCTCTTTGCCGTTGGATAAGCATGCAATGAACAGCCCATTTACTTATTAACATATAATGAAGCACATCCTGGAGCTTTGATAATCCTTGATATCTAGGAATTTGATGCCGCTTCAATGACTTCTGGGACGCAAGAGAAACTTTCACCTTCAATGTGCTGTGAATGAAAAAGAAGCTTCAATTTAATTTAAGTACTTAATTAGATGCCACGAGCTCTGTAGTCTGGGGCGGTTTAAGAAAACAAAACATATACATTTTAATTTAGAAATAAAGACTTCACTCAAATGCGAGTGAGTAGAGTACAGGCAAACGACAGCATCCTCCCCTTTTAACAAACGCCAATGAAATCCACAGCGCACACATTTCAGGTGCCTTTAATTTGATCATTATAAGAGGAGTAGATTCCTTTAAAAGTGGGCATTCATTTATCTTGGACTTAATTAGAAGATTATACTCCATGGCGCCTGGTTTTATTTATGCATACATTTTAATGAAGGCGTGAATACATTATTAAGACATTTCAAAAATTCAGGGGTGCATACAATTTATATCAGCGATAGTTTGGCTTGCTTTGTCTATTTTGAAATGTTGTCAAGATAATTTGTGGTTTGAGGGGTATATTCCGTAACCACAAAGAGTGTGGGTTCTGAAATTTTGATCTTGACTACCTCATGCCAGTTTGCCAGCTACCAAATAATTTTGTAGAACTGCACGCAAAAGCTACAAATGTATCATGGGGTGAAACAAAATGTATTTTTTTCTTTTTTAACTCTATGGTCTACAAGGCTATCATTTGATTCTGCAGTAGAGACGTAGTAGAGATTCCCAAGGTTTCGTGCAGCAGTTTTGTAATGATGAACTAAGGAGAAGACTTTTTATCAAAATAGCAGAAAAGAAAAGTTGTGTCCTGTACCCTAACTATTCCCAAATTTATATGATTTCGTGGATCATATTATCATAGGACGTTTATTGATTTTTCGAAATCGGTGCTTTGGACGCTTTACCATTCATACTTTGAAAGACTCCGCTACGTAACACAAATCTGCCACAAGCATGATCCATTTCCAGGATGCTTCGAAGTGGAAACTTCAAATGATTGCCGATGCTCTTCTTTTGAATAATAGTAATATGGGTGGTCCGATAGTCCGAGGTGGACCTGGGCCTAACCGAGCTTCGTGTTGTGTGTGCTATTGTTTTATCACGTGTGGATGGGGCCTACAGTTTGATGTCAACTACTGGCGGATTAGTTTGACAGTTGTCTGAGCATCAGTTAATGCCGAGAGAGAGAGAAGTGATTCCGTTACCGTGAGTGTCGATTCATGGCCAACATAGTCCAATAGAGATTGTATAGACAACAGCGCTTTTTCCGTTTCCTAAGGCGGTGATGCCATGTGTACACACTCCATACACTACTAACGGCTTACCACTTTTTGTCAATTATTTTATTCTTTACAGACTCATTTTGATTATTTCATTTCCGGGTTATATTGAGAGCTAGTAAACCAAAGATAATTTTACACGCAATCTAATTAATTTTTTAATTAAAAAGTTACGAAGCTGAACAGAAGTTCATCGACTAAGGACTGATCATAACACACGTTCGATTTCAGACAACTCAACCAATCGAGCGTGACTTTGTGGTTATGTGCGTCGACTCCTACGCACTCGGCGTCTAGGATCGAATTCGACAAATGTTCACGCCCTACTTCTTTCGAGTCACCTACAATGCTCAAAGAGTTTAACTGTCTAGAAAAAGCTTCCCAAACTTGGCCGTTCGGAGTCAGCAAAACTGTAAATCCCTTAAACTCGTTATACAACAGCACGCGCAACACGAGTGGTTGCTGAGAAGCTAGGCCCTCTACGGGCTGTATCGACACCCATATATATATGTACAAAATCGAGCGAATATGCAGAAATAATGCAATGCAGCCAACATTACTAGGTACTTCTCTAAATTTCGTTAAGTTTCGTTCAGTTTGCTAACTTTAATTCGCGATTTAATCTGCTTCCTTTTGTAAGAACGTCGTCATCATCTGTGAATTGTATAACAAACAAAAACCAATTGAACATATTGCGTATATGTATGTACAATTACACATATACAGAGTGGGCCAAATACAAATTTCTCTAAAAAATGCAATAAAATGTACAAAAGTAAATGTTTGCATTGTATTATAGCTTTATTAATAATAAGAAACATTCCCATTCCCATTACGTTTTTGTTTTCAGCCAGAGGTTAAGTATTAGTGTACATGATTTCTGATTTCAGCGAATGAGCATCAGCGCATAAACGACAAAAATTATGTCAATGGATGACTATCGTGAATTCTATAGCTTTTTTTCCAGTTTGTTCTCGCATTGTCTTCGTTTTTTAATATTTCGTCAATAATCAACACTTCAAAATCTACGCGTGTTGATGCCACGAAACTACCCTCATAAATGAAGTCTGTCAACCGCGTAGTACAATGTGAACGCAAATCATTTTTTGGTCATTCGACCGGGTTGCTCCATATTTGGTACAGCGTGAAGGCCGCTAATATAACGAAAAAAAATAGAGTTTCCGTTTACCTTGTTATTTCTTACTCTTTTAAGTAGAAGTGAACGAACCTAACGAAAATGAACGTAGCGGCCATAATAGTGCGCATATATCATTTCACAGTATTCGCTCAGTTTCTTAAACTGACATTAGACTAAGTACGTCTTTGTCCGCGGGTAAAACTCTTCGGCTACGAGAGCAACGTACAGGGGGAATACATCAACCAACTTGGTGTGCACAACTGGAGGTGTCTTGTTAGAGATCACGCTAAATGGATAGACTTGTTCTGTGGCCCTAGTTCAGCTCAAATTGAAGCGTCCCGCAAAGAAGAAGAATAGAGTGACACAAGAAAGAAATTTAAAAGTCTGCCCAAAATTCGAATTGAATTTTAAAGTATACGTAAATAGTCACGAGATTCTCGAATTCATTTGCGTTATATTACTTGACTACATCACTATCCTATTCCGATCAGTACATTAGAAAAAAATGCACCATTTCATGGAGTAAAGAACAAAACAAAATGTATGTCAGTCGGGTAGAAAGACCTCTTTGTGCACAGCTTTCATAACCTTTCAGTTTCAGGATAATTTTGCCCTCGGTAATATCCTCACAGCTTCACTCCAGTTCTCCTTTTATGAACGCAAACATTCCTTCCTAATTTTCTTCTTCTGAGTGTGATTTTACTTTTAAAGTCACAATTTGTTAGCGATTTTTTTTCCATGCCAGTAGATTTCAATCCCATCTAGTAGTCCTTTCATTGTAATGTTATCCTTCAACTACAGCATTCCACTGAATTATACTACGAGTTGAAAAAAGGATTTATAGGGTTGCTGCTACTGATGCGGTCCGGACTATAGCATGGCGCGGTCCTCTCCCATTACCACTATCTGGGATTAGAAGTACGAATAAATGATAGCTGTTAAAGAGAAGGGAGTGGTAGGAAACAGGAGGTAACGGATATAAAGCTGGTAAGTTTAGCAAGTTTCACGCTTATCTGAGCAGAAATCGTAAATTCTCAATGCACGATATGTGTTGTGTATCTGAATACATAGATCTGTATATTAATTCGCGTCTGCATGCATACATGAGTGTACATGTATGACTACATGTGTATAGCAGCGTTCATTTCTTTTTTTTTATGCATTTAGCTTGTGCCGGTTGTGTTTTATTTTGAGTTTTATGGTTTTATCCTCGACAGTAGTAGTTCCAACAACAGATTCCGATAAAATTACGAAAGAGATTTACTTACACACTACTATCGAAGACTTCCCAAGAAAGGCAAGACTCAGTGTATGGAACCGCGCCGCATCGTTCATTCGCTGCATGCATGGTTTTATTCACTGAGTATACACATATCGTACCTACATATATGTATGTTGATAAACAAACATAGATTCTGTGTAGGCGTTGGAAGAGTCATATGCAAGGGATGCGAATATGCACGAAGACCATTTTAAATGAACGCCAAATGGATCAACAACAAAATGGAGTTGGAAAACCGATCTATAAATACCAACCCGTGCGCTCATATACTCTTAATTGTTCTGTATATACCATAGAGTGATACAGTCAGATGATTATATAGCAAGTATATCCTTAAGCTATTAACGAGTCCCTTTTAATTTGGAATATTCACCCGTCCGTCAGGACAGACTGCTTGTCACACTTCAAGGCGATCGACTTGGAATTTTGCATTACTCGTAGACAACAACAAGTGCCTTCATCCGGAGTTGACACAACGTCTCTTGCAGACACAGGCGTCTGCACCTAGCCTCTGTCAGCGAACACTACTCTCACTTACACGTGGTAAAATCCGCCACCCGAGCTTTTTCGACTGAAGTTGAGGTACCCAACCCCCGTGGAACGTCATTGGCGGCTGCTAACGAGAGAAGGGGTTTTGTACCAGGGCAGGATGGCGGCGAAATAACTGACCAACAGATTGGCCAATGGTGACTTTTCGGAGCTCCAGTCAGCAGGGTTGTAGGCAAAATAACCTAAGCTTTATCATAATAATTAGCATCAAAGCTAAATTTGGTAACATCAGCCTGATTTGCACCAGCAAGAATGACTTCTATGATCTCCTAGAAATTACATGCGATCAAAGCCACAGCTTCGACACCAAGATCATTCTAGGGGATTTCAATGCAAAGCTGGGTAAGGAGGACATTTTTGATAAAGTCACCGAGAAACACAGCACTACACCACATGCGATAATGGACTTAGGATGGTGAACTTTGTCACGGAGCGTAATCTCTCTATAGTTAGCACGCGGTTCCCACACCTCAACATCCATAAAGGGACCTGGCGATCTGATCCTGATCAATAGACCGTCAACCAGATTGATCACGATCGAAGTGAGTCACTCCGCCAGCATTCTTGATGTCCGATCGTTCCAAGGGCAAACATACCTTCGATAATTTTTTGTTGAAGCCAAGGTAAGAACCAACGTTTGGCGTCGGAAAGCTAGGACAGCTAGGATGTTTTCCGATCGAGTCTCCCAGAAACTCTCTCTAAGTTCGTCGCCGCCTGCACAAGCAAATCGAAGAAGATAAGGAGGTTTTGTCAAGAAGCCGTCAAAGCAGCTGCCACCGATGTGCTGGGATTTACGACACCATCCAGGAAAAACCCAAGGTCTGACAACGATTGCAGGCAGGTACATGCAGCGAAGCAAGAAGCCTACAAAGCAACGCTGCAATAAACAACAACGAAAGCTCTGAGAACAGAGACGAAGAGACCCGGTTTCTCAGGAGGAAAAAGAAAAAGCATAAGAAACGCGAGATGCAGAGGAATTCCCGGCTTATTTCCTATACGACATCTATCTGGGAGAAAGCATTTGTATATACCTACATGTGTATGTGTACAAGAATATCCTTACATGTCTAATTACAAATTTGTACGCTTAGGCATAATTTTCATGTGCTCTATATATTCAGACTGTCTCTTTACAAGATGGCTGAGCATTTTAACATTAGCCTTAGGCGTGGCACTGCCTTTTCATCTGGTTAGCTTCCAGATATGCTTCTTGCTACAGCAAAATAACACAATCCGACTAATCGAATCGAATCTTGATTGGTTGCAAAGTACTACATGTCGCACTACAAAAGATATTTAGGTCACCCTTGATAAAAATGGTACACTTAGCCTAATCAGTTATTTAAAACGACTCAATGTGCTTTAGGTATACATTCCTTTGGGATGGGTCTCCCATATAACGAATTCTGCAGTAGTTGCATAGACGAAGAGGAGTAGGAGTCCATCCAAAACCTATTCCTCTCACCTCTCGTAAGGTACTCTATTCTTCCTCGACAAACAAACAACGCGTATTACTTGAAAATGAGGGAATGGTTATGCCCTTTCGCCGTCGCGTGGCTAGACACACTGTCCGAAGGCGGAAGCTAAGATTCAGCCATCCACTGTCGCTCTCTGCTTATCCGCCTTATTCTCCCTCATCCAATCCGGTGGGCCGGATCAACGTGTAATACATCTCGTAACAATTAACGCCCACACTCAGAGTCCCCAGAATCTCAAAACTATTATCAGCATCTGCTACACAAGAAACTTGAATGAAACAAGGAACTAAAATTCAGCCTAAAGTCAAGAAAATTTATTCAGTTCGTGTCACTGCCTACATGTCTGCAATTGAGATTTCACCTCACAAAAAAGGGCATTCTAATATGGCAAGTGCAACCACATTTAACCACATTTAGACCTTAAATGCATGGTGCAACTCTTGACCAGCGTCACAACCAGGCTCACTCCACACTTTCCTACAATGACTTTGTGACCTTGTCAAATGAAAGTTACACATTCGAAGAGGATGAAGAAGCCATTGCGCATCTTCTGATGCATGGCAGTTACGTAGAAGCCTACTACTTTAACCAGACCAAACTAAGTAGCATTAGTGTCAGTCATCTGCAGTGCTTTATCAAAAATACTAATTGGTTTGCGGAGTATGACCAAATAGATCCGAGTGGTAACACAACGGGCCAACGCTGGCCTAAGAGTGACTGTTGTCAACCAGCAGCCAACCACTACAATCTAACCTAACCCTCTTTCAAATGCCGCACTTCCGAGCTGTACAATCAAAACTTCTTAATCCCTCTCGTTCATGGGAGGAGCATAACGTTGTGGTTTCTAATTAAGAACCAAATCCTAATGTGTGAGGATAATCTTGACAAGCCTTTGTTCCCACTCCTATTTTCATCACATATCACAACCCCCTACTGTAAGCATTATTCTTTTCCCCGAATTGAACTCAACCTCCAACCAAATCGCCTCCATCACTGACCGCGCTTTACATTTTCCATATACAGGTGAATATACACCTCCATTTACCTGTCACCGGTTGTGTGATATCTTCATTAAGTGAATTAAATGATATGGTAATATATTCAATCACATCACCCACGAGTTTAATTAAAAATCGCATTCGCATTACATTACGTTGGGATGGCATTGAAATTGGAAACGTGTACTTTGAGGACATATCTTGAAAAATGTATAATTAAAGTCCCTCCGTATATCTGTGACCTACAGCACCATATTCGCGCATCATTAAAGTTTCACTTACTTGTGCTTACTAATCAAGTATACGTTAAATAACTCAGCAAGAAGCAATTTTAAACCTATTTCATCATTGGAATGGTAATTACAGGCCAACATTCTGCTTCTCGTACTTACCACATTTTCATTCAACCGCCATCGTACGCAGGCACTCTCATTCGGAAAAAGCGAGCGAAGTCGAAAGATATTTGCATTTGCTTTGTTTGTTTTACCAAATTGAAAAGTTGCCTTTTAAGACCGACTGAGACTCTTGCACACAAATGCGGAACGTGGGTTTAAGTCACATGGTTGTCAAAATTGAAATCAAAGTTACTAGAACGGCGCGGCGGTGTGTGCCTGACGGAGTAGGTGTGGGCAAAAGTTTCAATGTCAGAATATTAAGTTTTCGGTGAAACTTCGGTGTTTAAGGACAACTTCGCCCGCAAGTAATTTGAATACATTTTGTAATGATTTATAAATTCGTCTGGGATATGTGTACCATTAAGCAAAATGTATAACCTATGTATGTGCTGAAATATGTACGCACACACTAGGGCACACTTCATTTCTGGGGAATTTCAATTTCTTTTGCAATCTTTTCTTTTTGACACATTTTCCTTTTATGCTTTACTAAATGACAGATGAAGCTCGGGGGAGTAACAACTGTTGTACCCGAAACACTTATCCATAAGTATATGTATAACCTGACTTCTGAGTACTGGGGAAAATGTATGCATCTCTTGTTAATGGTGTCTAAGAATTAGACGAAAAGTGACTCAAGTTGCCCCTAAGATTGAACTTCACACTGACCCACTTAAAACACAATTTAAATCGGGATATTTACATATTTGGCATATATACTTATTTATTCAAATGATGAGTAGATCATTGATGTCGCTGAGTAAGCCACACAGTTTAAGTAGTTCGACCGAACTCGTTGTATGGTGTGTCACCTCACTCATACACTACTTGGTTGCTGTCCAAGATTCAGGTGCATTAAATTGGCCCGCTGATTTGTTTGAATACAACAAAAGGTGAGAAGATTGAACAAATGACAAATGCTAAAAAGTACTTCCTAATTGGGATTTGACAACTTTGAACTTTCACTGTGAACGCAACCTCAAAACAATGAACAGTCAGTTTCCATCGTGGTGAACGTCTACAAATAACTCAAATTTATTACCAAAATTCCGAGTTGGTGACCTTAGGAGTATTTGCGTCATTTTTTGGTAGTAATTCTAGTCCTTGTAGACAATCAATTTGATTCTAGTAAAATGGTCGCTGCTAGATGTGTCCGTGCCAGTGAGACAAAGTGGTGCTCCACGATGCGCTCAAAAATTGGGCATCGCTAAGACCACACAGCGAGTTAGGCAGAATTTGTCAGTTAGACAGGTATTGTCCTTATAACAAAGTTAAGCAATGAACAATCAATATTAACTGGAATAAATAGTAAACAAAATTATTTCAAAAACATTGTTTATTCTAATGCCTGAAACACAATAGTGCGTTACCGCGTTGCGTTGTCTTTCAACGCACACATTTCAATGGCTGTAAAAAAAATGTTGCGTCGTACGTTTTGGCAAAATTTAAGAGAGAATTTGTATATCATGACCAAACGCACAATTTTTCGACATGTTCGATAATTTTCAGAGAGAAATGCGTTCAACCGGGACTTTACATACGAATTGTGTAATATACTCCCAAATTGAGAGTCAACTGACATTTGAGAACTGAAAACAGATGATTAAAATAATTTAACTGCGTTTTCTATCACAACGTCGAACCCACAACGCACTATTGTGTTTCAGGCATAATGCTTTTTGATACAGAACATTGTTAGTTTTCTTTTCTGGGGCGTAAATAAATAACGTTGATAATTTTTCGACACGGGAACATGTGAAAAACTTGGATTTCAAGATTAATGCCACAAACACATAACGACCTCCCTTGCGATTTATTGATCCACATTGGAAATCAGAAATCATGTACACCTAATAATACTTCATCTCTGTTGGAAATGCAAGTCGCATGGGAAATTATAGTCGTTTAAAGTTGACATCCGAATGTTGTTTGGATTCATAGGGATGAGTGGAATCAAAATGTCGTCGTCTTTGTACTTCATTTTCAAAGTTGTAGCTTTGATAGCGTTTTCCATTAATTACTTCACCGCAGGCTGGGTGCCGTTACAAAGACGTGGCTGCTAACACGTTCGCTCCACCAAACATGAACTTTTGTAATTTCGGTTCTGATGCCGGTAATAATGGCGACAATTTGACTTGGTCACTGGCGCAACACAGTGAGGTGCTTCATTTTTAAAACTGAATGCACTGGAATGTAAACTGAATACAACGACTTGCTGGTACTGTAATCGATTGCCTTTTTTGTAATTGAATGCAGCTCAATGTGGATTAAAGGCAACATTTCTACATTGTTGATTTCGATTCCGTTCAACTTCATTTCGCGCTTCGCGTCGCTTGTCAGATTGACTTGCAAGACAAAGCATTACATATACGAGTAATGCTTTGTCTTGCAGCACTGTTTGTTCTTCGGCCTTAGTTGGTACGTAGAAATGGTGGCATATTGAAAAACCAAAATTCAGCAGCAAATAAAAACACCATGTATACCACTTACCAAAAATCAAATCGCTGAATAAACTGAAAACTGTATAAGCGAAACTCACGCATAAATTGAAAGTAATCGTTAAGTTTTTTTTTAATCTTCCAACCTTCCACGCAATTTTGTTAATTTTTATCTCCCTAAGACCCCTCTTTAAAGTATAAGAAAAATTTAAAAACATGATGATGAATGAAATCGATGAATTTGTGAAATCGATGAATTTGTGAAATCGATGAATTTGTGAAATCGATGAATTTGTTCTCAAGTTATGGTGTGATTATTACTGCCCGTTCTTCAGTCTCTTGCCACATGCATGCTTTTTCCGCAATTTCAATGAAAATTAGTAGAAAACCAGATCTAAGTTTACTTTACAAAGTAAAATAAATGTGCATACTTAATGAGGTTGACGAAAACCCAATCGAATCAAAAAGTTAAAAAACGTTAATAATTGAATTGTCAACCGTCGTGACAGTTTTAAATAAATGGAAAAGAATAGAAGATAATTTTGTTGCAGCAAGGCCAAGATGTAGTGCGATGAGATCTCGGATGCAGGATGATAATTTTGTAGAATTGGAAAAGGCTTTGTTTGTGGTGGATCAGGATCCGATCAGCGTACCGTACCAACACTGCAAGAGAAAGCCCTTGTTTTTAATAGGAGGTGGTCCAAACACAAGTTTCTTTTTAAAAATGCAATAAAATGAAGAAACTTAAATTTATTCCATGTATTATGGCAATATTAGTAAGAACAAACATTGCCATTCATTATGATCTAGTACAACGTCGTTCAAGTGGCAGCCTCGGCTGGCTTCGAAGTATCGCATTCTGTCTACCCAATTTTCAAAGACATTATTGATGGTTTCAATATCGGTAAAAAAAAAGTAACACCCACCGTTGACCGAAAAATTGTTCCCAGACTCATTTTCGGAGGAGGCCACAGCAGCCACATTCTCATCTGTGCTCTAGCACACCATTCTCATGAACATCTTGCACAGACTTGCATACAGCAGTCCCAGTGGGTGCTTCATTTCGTCGGCCAAAACTTATTTTCAAAAAACGTACTGTTTGAGCTACACAGCACTCAGGTTTTCAATATTTCGCAACGTTGTTCTAGTGTAAACCGACTCATTTCATTCCGTGGAGATATGATAGTGTCCATCTGTCAAAATTTGGAGCGGGAAAGAGTTGCCAGTGTCAAAATATCCTATAAATTAAAACAAAAAAAAGCGCTAGATAGCCCACCCTGGATTTGTTCCAGTCGTTTTCAATACTTTGGCAAACAATTATACACCGGCTTATTGATTATTTTATATTTACTAAAATTACCAAAAAACCTGCTACTACTCACTTATAAGAAATATAAGTGATCACATATACGTTTTAGTATTCATATAAGTGAGATTCCACTGTATATAGATTTCTATGTGAACAGTGGGTAGCTGTTTCTAGTTATTCCATATTCCACATACTGCTAAGCAAATCTTAACAAAAATTAAGTTGTTTGGTCGCCTTCGAACAAAATTAGGCTCATGATAAAAACAGTGGCGTGCATTGAAAATATTCATTCAATAAGTACAAGCTCTAGTTAAGGAAATGCAGATTTGATGTTCTCTCTGAATATTCACCACAGACGAGGATCAAAACATTTAACGTTGACAGGTATTCGACGACATAGAAGCTCATTAACTGAAAATGTTCACAGCTGGATGGCGCAGTTTTTTAAGAGGGTTCCCCGGTCCGAAACCCATTGAAAAAGCAATGTTAACAAGCTTTATCCGGTTTTCAAATCTGGTCCAGTCACCATTCGCCGGTGGGATCAAATGAATGGCACTATCACTGCAGTTGTTGATCAGTGCTAGTAGTCTGACTATGGGTATCACAATGGATCAACATGATCTAAGTGTGGTGGCGATTTCGCTGGAGTGTCGAAACAGACGGATGGTTGTTTTCCATCATGACAATGCCAGACCATACAGACCTTTAGAGACAAATCGAAAGCTGAATTCACACATGGGCAGCTATGCAGCATCCATCGTAGTCTCCAGACTTTGCGACTTCTGAAATCTGAACATCGCTCTCTTCAAAACAATTTTGTTGGAAGGGAATTCAATTGCGAAGGCGGCATCAAAACTTACCCATAAATCTTGTTTACCCTTAAGTCTGCTGACTTTCAGATGAACGTTGGAGGAACGTAGTAGACCAGTATAGACAATATCTGATGAGTTAAATATAAATTTCATACCGAATATGTGTTTTTAACTTTAAACTTAAAAGACCTCTGAACTTATTGAACAATAGGACTTTTTTGCGAGTCATGGATCAGGCATATCGGATCCACGTAGAACATTCGACGCATTTACCGAATACGCAACGGCATCCGATGAGAGCTACTTCCATCTCTGTAACACAAAATGCGTGGATAGCTCCCTGCCTTCAACCAATGGCGCCTATATTATCCACATACCTATGCCATTTATTCTTCCCACCATACCTCCAGTTTTGTTCTGCAATTTTTTCCCATAGTGAGTAAGAAATTTAAGTGGATCCATTTAATGATTTAGGTTAACTTCTCTTTCACAGCTCCTGGCACATATTAGAAATTCGAAGACCTGACTGGAAGAAATCCTTCGAAGTTCAGTAAATAATGATACCAAGTTTTTTTTTGGATCACTTTGCACAGCATCCTTCTTTAAGGAAGTAGCTTTATCCAATGCAGACCGAAACACACTTGAAATGGGGAAGGATTTCACATACACATACACATATGCATGCACATTATATGCAGCAACTTAAAATAATCATTTTAGCTGAATAATAGGCCATCACATTATCACTCACTTCATCAATAATTGTATTTTGATTGCACACAAGTGACCAAGAAATGAATCTCTTTTTACGAACTCTCCATCTCCGCGCTGCCAGATAACATAGCTGTCGGCAATTGGATACACTGCGTATTCATAGGAAAAAAGGTATACATGCGTAGCATCTACATAGCTGATATGAAGGATGCTTGAATTGTATCCTATAATTCGCATCTTTTCACCCGTTGCGATTCCGTCAAAAGCAGAAAGGAAAAACCTTTAGCGTACACATGCTCACTGAAACGTTTGCACGTTTCATGCTCATGTAGGTATACTCATCTTTGTATACCAATATTTCTTTTTTTATAGCAGACCTTTCAAGAGATGCAAGGAAAAAAGCGAAAACGAAAAACAGACGACTGTCCTATCCTCTTTACATACACTGAATCGGCGTAGGAAGACAAGGTGGATAGACGGTGGACCGAAAAAGGATATCAGTTTTTTTTTTTTTTGAGGCAGCCTTTACATTCTTTTCAGCTACAGAGATGAAACTAAAAAGGGTTCTCTGTTTCAATGTCGGCAGCAACGAAACGGCATACCGAACAAGGGCATTGGATTTGAAAGGACACACTGTGATGCAAGACTGTCACGACCTAGTTCCACACTGTGAAACTATCCAGTTAAGCCTGTGGTAATCCTATTGTAAACAAAGAGGTTTCGTACCACATTGGCAATACTTGCAATGGCTTGCTTCTGCCAGCATCCGGTGGATGCCGGTCACCGACGTCGACAAGTCACAAGCGAAGGGAAATTTCTATGGCCTACAGCTACACGATGGTATAATGATTATGTTCACATAATTTCTCTTTTGATTTCTTTTTTTTTGTTTTTGGTTTGCTTTTGTTTTTGTGTCATACAATGCGTAGGAATGACAGTGACCTAAAAATGACAGAAGGGAACAGGGAACAGAGATAACTGAAGACTGCTGAAAATGGCAAGCCATTCTCAAATATTAAACCCGTTATCCCTTTTGGCAGGATACACATTTTATCCGTTGTTCGAGTTTTTGTGCTTGCAGAAAAGGGTTGTTATTTTCCTATTTGGGTGTGTTCATTTACATGTGCAGCCTTACTCGTGTGGCGTGTGTGTGTGAACACTGAGGTTTACATGGTTTTATGTCACAAGGTCCAAGGCAGAATGCTAGGGGATGTATACATACATGGCTACAAAATCTTTTGTATTCGGAAATATTAGGGTTCTGTAATAAAACGTTGTTAAATTAGGCTCCAATTGTGAACAGCTAATTTTGTTTCTTATGACAAATTGGTACCGAAAAGACCTTTTGCGAGTTTACAAAATCTAGTAATCATTGTTTAATCATCACATTTGCCGCACAGAAGACAGAAGACTGTCCATCAAAGATACTTGACGCGGGTGGATGGTCCCATGTTTGAACATATTATATTTTTTAAAGTCTTTTCGAATAAAAGTATCGGTTTTCTTAAAGCCGTCACTGAGTTCAGATACGACTTCATTACCCATCGGAATTGAATATCTCTGGTTCGAGAGATTCAAAAGCAGGATGTGCAGTTTCGATTAGTCTGTCTCCTTCGGTCTCCTTTCTGGAGAAGATCGTGCAAAACTCATTGGCCAACACTGATGCCAACACTTTGGCACGATCTTCCAGAAGTCCGTTCAATTGGTAACATACGCGGACGACATTGACGTAATTGGTAGAACATAGCGAGCCGTCAATGAGGCGTTTGTTAGCATTGAAACGGCAGTGGCTAATGTGGGTCTGGCGGTAAACGAGAGCAAAACAAAGTGTATGTTGTCATCGAAAAAGGATGCACAACATCGACGGCTCTGCCAGAACGTTACCGTAGGCAGCTACAACTTTGAGGTAGCGAAGCGCTTCGTCTATCTCGGTTCCGCAGTAAACAGTATACACTTACTACATCAGCACAGAGATCAAACGCAGAAAAACTCTTGCCAACCGCTATTACTAAATATAAGCTTAAGAGGCAATTGAGTAACAGTGCTCTCTCTCGAAAGACCAAGTTGACTCCGTATAAGACCTTGATCATCCCCGTCTTGCATGAACTATATCCAAAGCAGATGAAGAAGTTCTTGGTATTTTCGAGGGGAAAGTCCTGCGCTTGATCTTTGGTGCTTCAACCACGAACTGTATGGGCTGTACAGCGACATGAGTCTAGTCAGAGCGTATGCACAGCTCAGCTCCGGCCCAAACAATCTTCGGCTCTGAAACTGTGGGATAACGTAAGAGGGGACGCCCATGTAGCACCCAAATCGAAGGGCACCTCAGCCGGCTTCGTGAGCAAAACTGGAGATAGCTGGCGAGAGATTGTGCTTGCTGGAGAGGCATGTTGAATGAGGCCTAGGACTGTAGGACTGTGGAAAAAGAAGAAGTAAAAATATGCAATGTTTTGATAGGCATAAAAATACTTAGTTCGCTCCATTGTATACTTGCCATAGTTAACGATAACAGAATAGTTAAGCGTGACACCTTAAAGTCTGAGAGTCGGTTTATACAACTCCAATGTAATAAATATTTCCCACGACTACGCCGTATAAGGTCCATTCTGTTGGTCCAACTTTGGATCACTGGTTCCAGATTGCGACCGGTATTTAGCCAATTATGAGAGGAATGTTGGCTTTCAAATCCTTGATCATAGATGGTTTATCCGCGAAGATGTGGTATATTAGATAACAGAATATACCACATGCGGATGGTAAAGGCAATAACGCATCGGAAGGTTAATGAAAAACATTTTGTCACAAATCGCAGATTATCGTAATACAGCTGAATAATTTGAAGAGATTGTCGAGGTGTGAGTCTTCCAGTTATGATTTGTCAAACAATACTGAATACGATACTAAGAAAAAAGTAACGCGTGATGTGAGAGAACAAATACACAAATCTTTCAAAAAGACGAGAAAAAGAGAACTTTAATTTAATAAATCTTTATTTTACTAAGAAGTGGACTGTATTTTTTTAGATGTTGCTCGTGTCAAATCACAACTCACAATGAATGAAAATGGTTATTTCCCTTCGACAGATATTCGCACAGTACCATGTGGCACTGCTGTGCTCTAGAATCTAGACTATCGGGTGTTATCGCTCGCCGTTCTCTGATGTGTATTTCGTTGCCTGTTGCTCCGAATAATACACGGGCTGGTTTTTTCATGTTTGTCCACGTTTTTGGGTTATTTATTTTGATGACAATTGCTTTCGATTGCTTGTGGACACCTCGATGCCCTCTGCGCTATTTGTGGCGTATAGTGATGAGCATATGTATGATATGCTCGGTGTGTGTTGATAAGAAATCGCGTTATCTCGAACTACCGACGAACCGACAAAACTCTTTTCTCCATCTTCGTTGGTATCTGAAAGAACTCTGTGCTTCACTGGGCAAAAAATAGCCGAAAGGCGGTCAAGAATAAACCTGAAATGTTGACATAGACATAGACTTCCGAATGCAAACTAGTTGCTAAGCACATAAGCAGTCTTCATCTCTCTGCAACAAGTTTTTTTTTTTTAACTCGACCTTCAGACACTCGACCTGCTAGACAATATGCATTACTCAGCGCTGTACTTAAAAGTGTAGTGTGAAAATATGTATGCTGTTTCCGATTCAGAATACGCGGATAGCGAATACAAGACCGTAAGATATATACACGAAGTAGCGACTATCAACCAGTTCTCAGTGAGTTGAACTGCACGAACACCATGTTTCGGAATGCTGTACAAACGCACAAAAACATACAGCTGGGGAACAAGCTGCGCAGAATACAACCATTATTCCGACAAAATCATCGGTGACAACATGTGGAGGAGACGCAAACACACCAGCGGAGAAAGGGCAAAATCATTCGACGCGACATCCTACAATGAAGTTCCACCACGATGTTGTAGCTGACCTGAACAAAAACGAAGTCACCGTCGCCTGCTTCCTGGACTTGGAAAAGGCCTTCAACACGGTCTGGATAGAGGGACTCATCTACAAGCTGAATCAGATGGGATTCCCCAACCTCATCAGCATAGTCTGTAGCTTTCTACATTCCAGAAGATTCTAAGTTCAAGTGGAAGGCAGCCAATCAACTGAGCGGAGCAACAAGGCGGGTGTTACACAAGGCTCCTAGCTGGATCTATGCTCTTCAATATCTACACGGCATATCAACCGCCTCCAGCCAACATAGTTAACAGTTGTCTATTCGCAAATCACTGACTCATGCCAATATGTGCCGGTCTCACTCTCGACAGGCACCGTCGAAAGCACCACAGAACTCATCAGTATATGGTGACTCTGTTCAGAAAGCAGCTTCTAGACATCAGCAACCATCCTAATGAGGCAATCAGGAACCTGAAAAACACCATCCCAGGTTCCCTGACTACCTCAACGCGCTAAATCTGCTAAGCGAGCAGAACTTCCCATTGTCTAACATCTAACAACTAGCTGCATGGCTTCTATCACAGCATCGATAGCAGTCATCATCGAGGCTAAATCGGCTACCACACCACCAACCCATCCTAAAATTACCAACATGGACATTGAAGTTGCATATTGTAAAAAATAAACACCAAACCGATATTATAATACCAAATACTCCCTATTGTAGAGCCAACACCTTAACATTTCGTTTTAAGCCTAGTTGTATAATTTTTTTTTCACATCGCTAATTCTTTAAATCTCTATACTGCTTCAGAAAACAGATAACGAAGCACAATATTCGGTATGCAATCGATTCAATCTCAAGTGCGAAGATAGCAATTTTGTTATTACACTGAATGAAACACAAGAAATATTTTTATATTTTTTTAAAGACAGTGTCAATTTTGTTTAATGAAACGAATAAAAGCGAATGACAAGGGGAAGAAATAATGATGTGCACTGCGTAGATTCGGCAAACTGATTGATTTGATGACACAATTTTTTTGTTTTATTTTCATTTTCCTTATATGCTAGACCAAACTACTTAAAACTAACTTAACAAACGTACATACATACATCTAATCTACTGACCCTATACGTGTACTCGCTATTCTAATCTTAATTTAATTGTGCCTTTCGGCTTAGTTTATGTTTTTTAGTCACATGTTATTGTTTGATGTCTTTGGCCAAGAAAACTGGTTAAAACTTAACCTAACATTAAAACTTAAGAAACCATCATAACTATATTCGTAACTGGACCGGCACCTGCACCAGGACGTACATGTTATGTATATGCCTAATATGCAGGGTGACCCATCTGGTTTTTTTTCTTAAATCATAGGTTATTTTGGCACTGACAGCTGTTTCCCGCTTGAGATTTTGACAGAAAATCAGTATCATATCTGCACGAAACGAAATGAGTAGAATATGCTAGAACAACGGAAATATTGACTTATTTTCAAAGTGAGTGCTGTGTAGCCCAAACAGAAATTTTTGCCCAGAGTGTGAGACTCAATTCACGAACATCAACTCGCAATCCAGCTCAACAATCCCAATACGCTCAACATTTCATGCACTAACCGGAGGAGAATTCTGTACCAAGATCTCAGATTATTCGCTTACAAGTTCCAATTGACTTAGCAATTGAAGGCGCGTTACCTTTCGCTTCATTATTGCTTCGGAGCTTGGGCCTTAGAGCCGCTTGAATTGGACAACGATCTTGGGAGAAAAATCATCGAGTTATCAGCCGTCTTGGCGATGTCAATTGGCCGCCTCGGGGCTGCAATTTGACCCCTTTGGACTTTTTTTGTGGGGAATCGTGAAGGACCGATGTATACGAAAAATCCGGAAATGATTCAAGCACTTAATACCAATATCATACAGGCAATCCGTGATCTACAGCCCGTGGCCATTAACAAGTTCTTAGAAAATTGGGGTGACAAAATGCGCTACTACGAAGCCAGCCGAGGCAGCAACTTGAACGACGTTGTATTTGATAAATATTGGGAATGTTTGTTCTATTAATAAAGCCATAATGCATGCAACAAATTTAATTTTGTTCATTTTATTGCATTTTAAAAAAAAAAATGTATTTGGACCACCCTGTAAATGTGCCGTGGTCGAGTGGGTTTGTGTTTTATACCTTTTTGGCTTTTTTGTTTCACAATTATTTTTTATATTTTACTTAACAGACAATCTCCTGCTCTAGCCTCAGCTAAGTGATGCTACCCTGTGTGGGTTAAAGATTACTGATTGCGATGTTGATCCGCGATGCTTGACCGGTGAATTATTTTGTTTGCCCTTTCGAAATAAATCCCATCGACAGTAATAGTTCGAAGCAAAATTGTTCTTTCAAAGAAAAAAAATCAGACAGAATTTGACATTCTCAAAGCAACGAACAAATTGTCATTCGGACAGTCACAACCTGCGGCATACTGCACTTTATTTACAGATGTTTCCAATAAAATAGTAAAATCGACACTTGATATTCACATACGTATGCAATATTGTATTATACCGCATATCTGTGGTTAAAGTGTTTGGCAGACGTAGTGTAAGACAAAGTATTATTTGATGAGTTTGTTGATGCAACGTTAGAGATGTTAAGCAAATTTCACGAGGAATTTAGCCGGTCCTTATATTCCACGCCTGCGGAATATCTTCTCTAAAAAATGATTTATTTTCCATTCTCCCACTGCCATAAGATACGACAGAAAAATAACATCACCTAGGATTTAATCTATATTTGTTTTTTTTTATTAATGTGCTCATATCACAAACACATGTACCTCTTCAAGAATGGAACACAGATATACATACACATATCTCGCGAGAATTAAAATCAAAGCCACATACAAATTACATTCTCTGCAATCGATTAAAAAGAGAAGCAATATCATGGGCAAATTAACTTCTGTAATTACTCCAAAATTAAATTAGCGACCGAAAACATAAAGCCATACATATGTAAATACATATGTTCCCACTTTGTTGGGCTGCTGCTGGGAGATCTATTGATCCAAACAAACAAAATGACTTCACCGCACTTGATGTGATGTGCAATCGCTTGTGTGTCTGCTTATCAAAGTCCGCATTCGTACAGATATCGGAAAAAGAATCTGGAATCCAAAAAAGAGCATTAGTATGGCCATCTTCGTTCGTTCACAGTCGTTTTGCTGTAGTGATCTATGTGCATTGAAATACTTCTGGAGCCGCGATAATGTTGAAATGTTTTTTTTTTATTTTGTTTTGGTTGCTTGTCTGAGATCTAGCGAGCGAAAGTCTTGAAATGCCTCGCACAGCCAGCCTAGAATCAGTTACTGTTTGGACTCCATACGGTGCGGTGAAACAGTGTTAAAGTGCATTTGTTTAAAGCCTTTATCTCTTCTTAAGATAACATTTTTTTGAAATTTGTGTCGACAATGAATACCGATATCAGTTTCCTTGATTCTCTGTGGTTTAGACTACGGTAAGTTAGAGTGTTGAAAGAAGTGCAAGAAGTGTACGTTTTTGGAAAATCACAACCAATGACAGGCACTCATTGTGGAGGGGCGGTGGCTCGTCGCGTCGCCGTCCGTTTTGATGCAGTGCATGTTTATAAATATGACTACATTCATTCATGTGTACATATGTAAACATTGTGTAGCTGTGGAAAGACTATTTTAGGAATTTATTATCTGCCGATTTGGAAGTCATGACAGGTCTAACCGTTGGTAAATGCAAAGAAACGATGACTTAATTTCTTTCACGATTTGCTTTGAAATATTATTTATCTTGAAAATTCTCTCATTTTAACGGCGATAATTTGTATGTAAATAGTCCAGTGTAAGCATATATACAAATGGCCCATACGTTAATATTTTTTAAAAGATATTTATTCGCGAAATTATTGCGTTGCTTATATTTTAGGTGGGCGCTTAGAAGAAAATCGAATTTGCAACGCATTTGGTAAATCAACTCTTTTGCAAACTGACTCGAAGCAATAATGGTACATTCAAGCTGGAAGTTCAGACCGATTAGCAGAAAACTGACACGAAGCTTACAATGGCCCGGGGAACTTGAGGTCTGTCCAAAACAGAAATCTGACTAATTTTGCCGTCGCATGTTAATAAGGAGCGCTAGTCATTATAGAATCTTTAAAGGCGTAGTCATTTATAAGTATTTTTGATAGTGTTTGAAAGCAATTTTGCTGCTTCCGTGACTAATGAGTATAATCCGTTTGAGAATTAACAAACAGACAACAACGAGATAAAAGCCATTATCATTGGTAAATATGACAAGGTCAGTGGGGTAGCTAACACAAATGCATACGAACATGAATGTGTATTGCATTCGAGAAGTACGATTTGCTCTCTGTAAATATGAAGAATGTTGACCATAGATTAGTAACATTGGCAATGACATTTTCTCATTCTTTTGACCAAACCACTTCAGCCAGTGTGATCTTTGCCTAGCTGCCACGAGTTATGCACACCAAGTCGGTAAGGACTCTTCTCCACTTGCATGCTTTACCTTAGATGAGCATTTTCTGTTGTGCTGTCAGATTGGATGACTCATCGGGCCCTGTCACCTTAAGTGTTGGAGGGGATTAGGCATATATGTATATTTGCCACGTAGAACTTTTATCTCGAATAGTATATTGCATCTGTTCATTCATCTGCGCCGTAGAGCAGGACTAAGATGAGGCCAAATAAGCAGCAGTTGGCAAAATATTTTCTGCATTTGGTATCGGTAATGATGTTGCTAGTACTGTTTACTGTGACCCATGGTCGACGAGGTCATAGTCTGACTACATCGAAGTCATAGCTGCCCATTGCAACGCTTTGTCGAAGACGTCGATGTTGTATACATTTTTGAGTCCAGCATGTACTCAGTATTTTGTGGCCGGACTTCTGGAAGATTGTGCCTCTAGTGTTGGCGTGAGAGTTTTGCACGATTTTGAAGAAGTCATATGACGGTTCTCGCCTTGTCTCAATCCTTTTCTGATGTAGATGGACCGCGAGAATTCTCCATCGTCATCCTGCATAACCTGACGAGCTTGGCAGGATTAGAATTAGTTTATATGCACTATGATACCGTGTAGCCTTGAAATCGACGTATAGGTGGTGAATGTCGATCGATCTTAATTTCTTGTTGCATTTATTTAGGATCGACCTCAATGTAAGAGTCTTGTCGAGTGGTGTCCATTCTCCTGCCCTGAAGCTACTCTGATAAGCACCGAAAAGATTGTTGACAATATATTTCAGGCGTTCACATAAATCGGAAGAGAAGAGGAGACTTATTCCTCGATAAGTGGTGCCGTCAATGGGTTGCTAATTTCTTGTGGGCTGTGTTGTGGTCGGAAACGAATCATGGGCCTTCCAAGTAGGAGTGGACGCACTTACATACCACGTCAAGGCAGTATCAAACTTAGACAATTCAGTATTTAAAACTTGAGCAACTTAAAAATTAGTACTTAAAATGGTCTCGGTTTTATTCGCAGCGTGTTTCCCAAGTAAAAGGTGTAATACCAGTCGTAACTCAAATAAATCATTTAGGTTCGCAGTCGTGATCTTGATAAGTTTCGCTTATTTTCAAGGTGCACGAATTTGTAAGATTAACAGACATATTGTGAATACCATTTGTATTCGCAACTACACACTTATACGTCTCGGCTATCATTTAGATTCTTCAACGCATGCTCAGCACGCAAGTTTTGTATATCCTCAAGTTATAACTACTGATCAAAGTGGTAGAATTTCAATTGTTTACAAAAAACATTTTTCAGTGGAACACAATTATGCGTTTTTCCTGTGCCCTTGAGAGATAGCTGACAACTAAATTACATATCGCGAGTTAGTAATTGCATATAGTTATACTGTACGATAAAATTGACATGTACGACTAGCAATCGCTCATAAGCTGATGGGGTTCGAGTTTGTTTGTATCCACTATCATCTCAGAACGAGTAAACATTAAATTTTTTATGGATATACATTTATCTTTGTTTAGAAGATTTTTTCTTTGGATATACATTTATCTTTGCTTAGAAGATTTTTTCTTTTGATACATGACACGGATAAACCAGAAATACCACCTAAAGGGCGTTTTAAACATCAACATCAGACATTTATCACAATTATGGGCATCGATTGTATTCGGAAGATAATTGCATGCATTATGTTGTCATTTTCAGGCGCGTGTGCTTTGAGTGACGAGAAGCTTGGCTTCCATGTTCTCCGCTCACATTAACCCGGGGCAGGATTCCATGAGTGTTTTTTCTTTACGCTATGAATATAATTTCCTCACAGATGGAACAGATTTTAAAAACTTCACCTGTGGAATAGATGCAATATCGTGCAGCCTTCACAAAAAACGTACACAACTTCGTGCTCTCTGTGTTCTTTAGCGAGATGGAGGCTGTTCAATGAATTAATTGTGTGGCGTATTATGTGATACAGAGCTGTCTTGTTGAAATTATTATTCTGCCTCGAGAATGCCAGTCACTATCTACCAATGATGGCCGGCCAATGATTCTAACAGTCGATAAGGTACTTCGCACAGTGACTCTACACAAGCGTACCGTCACCGTCTAAGTACAGGACTCTAATTTTTCTTCACTTCCTTTCCAGCAATTTTATTTAAAAATACCAAAAGTAGCCCAAGTATGTCTCCTGAACATAAACGTGATTTTCGAAGTAAATTGCCACAATCTTGAGACGTTGCTCTATGCTGGGTCTACTTGTGGTAACACAACAAAGCGCGTACTTATTTTCTTCGCAGACCAGCGTCCCATGGAGGGAGTGACGCTGATTTAAAGCGGTTCCAGGCTTACTGCTTTCAGTCAACAAGGCCAGTGTAAAGTCTCAATCGTTAATAAAACGCAACAACGAGATAGGATAGGATAACAAAAGTAGAATTGTTTATGCCTGGGAAATTAGAGACTGGGAGACCTAGGAAAAAAATCTGCCAGGTTTTCTATTTTAAAATCACTCAGTGCAGTACTCGATATATACTGTGGACTCTTGGTCTATTAGGAGTTGAATCTATATATAATAACTCTCAGTGCTCGTTTTTATCTACAAAAAAACCTTTTTAATTCGTCGTCGATGCCATCTGCGTAACCCAAGCAGCAAAGTAAATCTGTGGTTCATGTAGAATTCGGCAAACAGTCAACCGTTGACAGTTTGTCACCCAGTTAACAAAGTAAACAAATTAATCTTCGTAATTGGTTTCGTACATATAAAAACCAAAAATGAATCAATGCATGAAGTTTTAGAATAGGACTTCACATCATCAATCATTAGCGCATCGTGAACACAAGCAGCATATCAAATAAAAACAATTATGCAAATGTGTATCAATTTCGTTGAAACTGTACATTGAACCTTGGTGAGCTCCCATACGTATTACGTACACGCACATTAGTTAGTTAGACTTTCGGTTTGTTTATTCTTTGAATTCACTTTCGAAATTTCACTTCATTACCTACATGAGAGGGACAAAATTACACATGGAACCGTACCGTACCTTGTTTGTTATTCACTTAATTACGGAAAAATCACTCACCGTAATTGCACTATCTGTGGTTTTTTTTTACTTAAAGGGTGTTCCAAAATTCAATTGAAAACATAGATTTTTTCAATTGAAATTTGTTAATTTTGCGTTGATGTAGGGGAAATTAAATCGGAAACGGACTCTATCAGTTGGGAAGCACTTTTGACTCTTCTTCAAATTTGCCGTTACATGATACACAGTTACTGTTAGCAATCATTTATAATTCGTATCACTGTAAGTCGTCCGCTTTCCACTATTGTAAATTTTCTGTAAATTTACAATTTTTTCTCAATTGACCGCGAAAACAGGTTGAGGTAATTTTATAAATTAAATCAAAATTTTATTTAAGAGATTTATTTTTCAATAGTCCATGACTGCTTACAACCTCTAACATCTCCTGCCGGAACAGATTTAAACATTTTCTTGTCATTTTTCGTGGCCGATTGCCCCATTTGTAGTCGACGGCATTTTCAAGCTCTGCCACGGTGTAAAATTGACGACCTCCTTTGTACATTGCTCTAGAAGGGTGTGACCATATGTCATCATCAATAATATTTAAGCCTGAGGATGCAGGTCAGTCAAGAAATGCGATATTATTTCGCATAAATTATGGTGAAATCCTCTTCAATTGCGTTGTTCTACAGATGCAGAGTCGAAGACTCATCTGGCCGGAGCTAAGTTATCCATTCGCTCCATATGGCCTACCCACCTTAGGCGCAGGATCTGTAGACGTCTGACTAGGCTCAAGCCGCTGTACAGCCTATACACTTCTTGGTTGAATCTTCTCCTCCAGATCCCATCAACACAAAAATTAACAAAGACGGCACGCAAAACTTTCCTCTGGAAGCGACCAAAGACCTCCTCATCCGCTTTTTTTTCGTCGGGACAGCAAACGCCATTAAGTACTATAATTTAACCAGCTGCCTTTTCAAAGAAGAATGATCAGAAGTTGCAGGAAATCTGTACAATATAGTGACAGTTTGTGGTTGCATCGATTCATTTTTTTGAATTCATAAGGCACCAGTTTTGACAACTAACAAGGTTTAAAATTATGACATATGATTTGCGCAGCAGTGGCAACTATCCGTTCTTTCAGGAAGGTTTATAATTCTATAACATACTTCACACTCCCTTTAGGAACGCTTCTATACGGACGGCACCGAACAGAGAGGTAGTAGGCTGCGGTGTCTACTGTGAGAACTTAAATCTAAGTCTAACGAGAAGACTTCCAGATCAGTGTAGTCTTTCGGGACCAGATTATGGCACTCCGCGAGGCCCTACCCTTGGCTGAATTTGAATGTCGTATCAGCTCGTGATATCTGATTTTAAAATACAACCAAGTCGCCATTAAGGCTCTGAAGATGTCTCTGAACTCTAAGCTGGTCATCTTTCGATGAGCATTCGGTACAAGGTAAGAGTTCTAAGTCATAGAGGCTTCCCAGGAAAGTGTGCATCAACCAGACGTGCAGCCACTCTCTAATCCCCTCACCATCTGTAAACTCCTAGTGAAAGAGGCAGCAAAACTGATAACCAATTCAAAACAACCAAATTGATTTGGTCAGAACACACTCCCAAACGCTTCCAAAGACTACTATCCTTAACCATACCCAATATTGGCATCATGGCGGTTGTCATTACTGACAAATTGAGCAGAACTTAACTATTTGGCATTGCTTAAGAAATTGATCGTCAGCTGTCCCTTCTTTCTTGAAAATGTCAAGGACATCGGAAAGATGACTTTTATGCAATAAAACTTTTTATTTCCGTTATTTATGAAAGAGAAGTACTCGATAATGTTATTGACTATCTTTCAAATAGCAAAAATGCACAGACTTGTCCGAATTTTAGGAGCACCCTTTATTTGTGCTTTTCGCTTGAGCGTTTTTCGATAACTTCTGCGCATGTACATAAACAAAACCGAGGTGAAAAAAGTAAAAAAATCTTTTGTTAAAAGTGCATCTTTCTAAAGTGTTGATTTTTCGAATTGACATCACTTTAATCAAAGATAACTAATTTGAAATCGCACGTTGGAACTGTGCTCATATCATTTCAAGAGTTGAAGCCGATCGACCGGTTGACGAGATTGCTCTTGAACTGAGTGTATACGTCAACAAGCAAACATTGTCGGTGTTGGGGAAAAAATGTTTCCATCCGTTGCGTCGCGCCGTGGCGAATGTCAGCCGGCTGTTATGACCCCATGCTGTCACTGTTTGGTGTACTTGAAGTCTGTCAATTGTTGATTCAAAGCTGATTCAAACCTTAATCATCGGACTAGTTTTGTTACACAAACTGCGCCAGGATAAGTTTAGCGGAAGGAGGGAATGTTGTTTCATTACACATGAAATGAATATAACTTGATGTTACTCGTCTAAAATACCGATGCACACATAACGACTAATATTCCCTGATTGATTATTAGATAATACTATTTCTGTTATGAATAGCTTCATTGTATACAAGTCATCATTTGAGATGAGAAAATCTTTGTCAAATTATGACGATTCATCATCGATAAGTAGATTGTGGAATCATTTCTTTATTTTATAGTTTATTTTATTTAGTTGTGAATTGTTATATGATATAGCGTGGCGTGCAATAGAATTATCACATCGGCGGTTGACCGTTAATTGGAAGACTGACATAATGAAAACATCTCCTCAGTGTAAACAAAAACCGATCACACTTCCTGTCACACACATCTATGGAATCCATTGATACACTCCATGACTGAATTGGAAAATATGACCGGCATGGGCACAAAATTACCGGAAGAAGTAAAATAACTTTTAGAACCAAAGAATGGGAGTACAATTATCGGCGTGATGGATAGTTTAGGCAGTCATTTTGAGTTACAGTTTTTATAGTAATTTACACAGCTATTTTGAGCAGTAATTTTGACCGTAACGGAACTTATGAAAAAGTAATTAGGACTGATAAAGGAATTGATGCGGTGATATGGTTACTGAACAAAAAGACACAGTTGGACTCACTAAACTGCCTACTAAACTGGAGTGCTTTCTGGTTAGCAGTCAGTCACCCACATGAGCTTCGTCTCCAATTTTATCTGCTGTCGTTCTCTGACTCCCCACGAACTGCAGGAGCTTTCATTGAATGTCCCAGTTAGGTCCTCATGAGCTGCTACTTACATTTCCGAAACATGTACATCTTCTAATAAATATATTCTGTTTATTTTTCATTCAATTCCAGATCGGTTGAAAATAAAATCACACAGTACCGTCTTAGCAGCAATCAGACAATCGTTGCTGAGACCGAATATGGAAAGATCAAGGGAATGAAAAGATCCACCATTTACGATGACACTTATTACAGTTTCGAGAAGATTCCCTATGCTCAACCCCCAGTCAATGAGCTACGATTTAAAGCGCCTGTACCACCTAAGCCATGGGAAGATGTTCTCGATTGTACACAAAGCAACCCGAGGCCAATGCAAATTCATTTTGCTTACAATAGAGTCGAAGGAAGTGAAGATTGTCTGTACCTGAATGTGTACACTAATAATGTAAGTATTTTATTTTTTTAATTCACGTGATCAAGTGTACGTCCTCAATATATGTGAAAACAATTTTCGTGATCACGTATCATTGTACATTTAGTAGGAAACAAGGACTTTTGATTGCAATGAAATTTGTTTCTACTTTTGGTGAGATAGTACATATATTCTGGTGGAATTCGACTCACGTGAAATTGAGTCACGGAGTACATACCACTATTTCACACACATGCTAATTTCACGTCCAGCACGTGGTCACGTTCGCACCCGAAATAATCCAGAGTCGACTATGGAGTTATGCCGGATCCAAACATCGAAGTTTGAAAAGCATTTTGTTGGCAGTTGTACTCTCTCAGCTTTGTCAATGACTCGAGAGAGGTTTTACAGCAAATTATGATGACTGTTCATCGTGTCAAATCAAACATAGACACCCAGCGTAGGAGTCGATGCACGTACCCACGCAACAAAGGCGCAGTGGAAAACTTCGAATTTACCATTTTTTTAACTAAAAAATTGCCCAAACAATGATATTCCCTTTATTTGCTGTTCTTGATAAAGTTATGAGTGATACATCTACAAGGGTTTCAATCTGGACAATTGTTATTCATAGATAAAGAACAGCTGGATGATTATACAACTAAATTGAAAATATCGCAAAGTGCCGCATGGCATAACTTGAAAGGCACTTCAAGAAAAGTTGTTTGTTATCACACTTTTTGTGTGTTTCGGAATATATTCGTAATGGATCATAGATTGCCGTATAGAATATGAAGACTCACATTTTGAAATTAAGTGAGTGATATAACAAACGCCATAAAAAAAAGTCTAAACAAAAGTATACCTAGTTTGTCCTGTGTTCATTGCGTTAAATTGTATACCCAGAAAATAATTTTGTAGCTTTATGAGTTGAATTACTAGATGTTAAGAATTAAACCCACACTTGAGATACATAAAAGTCATCAAATACCTAATTTTTGACAAAAGTAGAGTACATAATAATGGCTATGAAGGAGGGATGTGGACAGAACCGCATTCTCATACATTTTTAATTAGACAAATTGCGTGATACATCCTAAAGTCACGCATATTGTGGTCAATTTTTTTCATTCATTCAATCATTAAAATGTTGTCCCACGTGTTGCAAACCAATTAAAGGCACATTGCCGAACTAAACATTTTTGACACACACGCCGCAAATTGTAAAAAATAAGCACTTTTCAGCGAATCAGTGACGCCTATGAGGCTGTGGCAACGCCGCAGGTATTTGTGAGGATGTGTGAAAACAACAACACTGGTTGTCTCCCCTGCCAACCTCTTAGGGAATTTTTGACAATTAATCACGAAATCTATAAACTATAATATAGTAATCGTCTGACTACCACGCGTCGCTTAACGAGATATCCGAACAGTGCAACATTCGCCTGTGCTGGGGGCAATAGAGACATTCCGGGTAAATGCAAAGCTGATGAACTCGCTGAATGCGCCACTAGACTGCCAGTTGATAGTTCCTCATATTACATAGGTGCTTCTCGATGAAAATCAATGCCAGATGGTCACCAGGCATCACTTGTCGAATCTCAAAATAAATCTGGCCAAAGCTCGATTCAAAAAGAGCAAGTAGCCTGATTTCACTAAAGAGTTCTAAAATTAGCACTACAGTGGGAATAATTACCAGACACTGCCCTCACGCAAAAATACTAGGCCTAGTTTTCAATGATTCAGCTGCCTAGACGAAGAGGAGGAGGAAAGCATTCAACGCCTCTGCAACTGCCTTGCTCTTGCCTCAACTAGGAAAGGCACTAAGGACTCCCACTTCTCCAACAGTCTAAACAACCTCAGTAAAATACCGGTAATTGTTGAGAAAACTGCCTGCCTGTCATAAATCACGGCAACGCTCTTTAATTTGAAACAAACACGAGGCGGTACAATGAGCCTACTTTGGTCTAAGTGCCTACCTAGCTCCTGCAGCTCTAGTCGTGTGCATAGAGCGTGTACAAAATTGTTACTGTATCCGCCGTCGTTAATGAATGAAAAACAATCGATTCGTTATTCGCAATGCGACCGTCAAAAGTGCTCGTTTCGTGCTTTTTTTCCTCAAAATGCACGGCTTTGGTATCAAAGGGGTTTGGTTCTTAATGTAGCCCCAGAGAATATGATCAGATTGGAGTCAAGTCGCATGATCGCGACGGATGGAAGAACACATCGACGAGCGTTACGTCGCATGTATGATATGTAGCACCCCAGCTTGGATATATCGACATTCAGCTCTGGCCACAGAAAGCTGATTAACCTCGCTCTCTACCTCAGGCCATTGACAATAATCATTGAGATGAATGGTGTTCGATGATGCCGCCATTAATTTAAGCACTTTTTAGACCAATCAGTCTAACTTCCTTCCTGCTGAAAAGTATTCTAAGGTTGGTTGCTGCTTTACATGCGAGGTTACGGCCGTATGTAATGGCGGGAGCAAACAGGGGTTCGTGCCTAGCGGATGTGTGTTCAAAAGCCCAGGCAGCTTTATACGTGATCGATATCAGGAATGGGTTTTCAGTTAGTTAACCCTCTCAAAACAGAGGTTGTTCTTTTCACGAGGTGAAGGGAATTTACTGGTACAACTGAACTGAAGCCAATATCTGCATTTTATTCTAGAAGGTTATAGGAGGTAGATAGGAAAATCGCCAAGGCACTGTCAGCTTTCTGGCACTGTAAGTCTTGGGGCTCATCACCAGAAAAATCAATTTTTTGTGTCTGCAGCGACAGCTAAGCTGTGCTTAATGCCTTGCTCAACGCTTTAACTACTTCCAGGATAGTTCGTCTTCTATGAGTTTGATCGGCAGTCTAAATTCGCTAAAACTTGTCTGGGTCCCGGGCCACCACGAGATCACCTAAAATGAGATCGCCGATGAACTTGCTAGACAATGATCTGAGGAGGCAGTCTTAGGGCCCGAACCTGCAAAGAGACTACCTGCGTCCTTAGTTAGGGCTTCCATCGATAGTTGGGCCTATAGAAAGCACAACCGGAGGTGGCATGACTCTCTAGGATGTAGACAAACCAACCGCATGCTCCCCAACGTTTGGAATAAATCCACGGCATTCTTGTTATCTCTTGACAGAAAACACTGCAGACAACTTACTGGCATACTAACCGGCCAATACTCCTTCCTCAAACACCGAAATGAGCTTGACCTAAGCTATGAAACCGCCTGCGACGCCTGTGGAGAAAACGACGACACTGCCGAGCACTGTCTCTGCTACTGTCCTGTCTTTGCTCGGATCAGGTGGCAGTTATTAGGTGCTGATAATGTAGGCCCCTCATCACCAAACTTCTGACCTGATCTGATTAGTTTTTGAGTCTGAGTGCTCCAGCATAGAGTTAACAACCTCCGACAAAAAAATTCTAAATGTCTTCTTGCACAATATTTTAAAAATTAAGAAGTTACGTTTTAAGCTTTGTTATTTCCACACAAAACAATTGAAAGGCAAGGGAAAATGAAAGCCTTGGAACAATAGATTTTTGTTGCCTTTTCATGGCCAAAAGTAATTACTTACCTAACACTCGTTTTCTTTTAGATGCAACCAGAAAAACCTCGCCCTGTCATGATTTGGATCTACGGTGGCGGTTTTGTGATGGGCGAAGCTAATCGAGATTGGTACAGCCCCGAGCTCTTGATGAAGAAGGACGTCGTCTTAGTTACACTTAACTATCGCTTGGGACCATTGGGTAAATGAACAAACAGAAAGCGCTTCTCAAGATGTTAACAACTTCATTTTTAGGTTTCCTAAGTCTAAAAGACCCTGCTTTAGAGATACCAGGCAATGCCGGCCTCAAGGATCAAGTAATGGCTCTCAAATGGGTTAAAAATAATTGCGCAAAATTTGGTGGCGATCCGAACAATATCACAGTGTTTGGAGAAAGTGCCGGAGCCGCGTCAACCAACTACATGTCTATAACAGAACAGACAAATGGTCTCTTTCACCGAGCCATCCTCATGTCCGGTTGTTCAATCACACCTTGGGCATTGACAACGCACCCTAATGCTGCGTACCGCCTTGCCAAATTAACTGGGTACTCGGGTGAAGAAAACGAAAACGATATCCTTGAGTTCTTGCAGAAAGCAAAAGCACGTGATCTTATTGTGAGCGACGATAAGCTCTTGACAGATGCGCAACGACTTGATGGGGTCCTATTCTGCTTCGGGCCAGTTATTGAGCCTTACGTTACAAAAGCGTGTGTCATTCCAAAGGCTCCAATCGAAATGCTGAAAACAGCATGGGGCAACAAAATTCCAATGATGGTAGGAGCAACTTCTTTGGAAGGACTCATTTTCTATCCAGGTTTGCAAGTCTCAAACTGTCTATCATTATATGCATACGATTGAACTCATTGTCTTTGCAGCTCTAAAGAAGAAACCAGAACTTCTAAATATGTTAGAGACGTGTGCCCATCTCGTGCCATCTGCACTTGTAAGCGACAGAGAAAGCAGCGAGTGCCTAGAAATGGGTCAAAAACTGAAGAAAGCCCATGTGGAAGGCGAATCACCTGACCTTCTGTACTCATTTTTCGATGTTTGTATACACCAATGAAGCACGCTCCATCTTTCCACATTACCACTTATCAAATGCATAATTCTTTTTCCAGGTTGTGTCCCACATACACTTTTGGGATCCACTTAACCGCTTTCTGCATGCCCGATTCAAGTATTCTGAGGCGCCCACATACCTCTACCGATTTGATTTTGAGTCAGTGGATTTGATTAACCCCTATTATATCATGCGTTTAGGCAAAGAGACACGAGGTGTTAGTCACGCTGATGAGCTGACGTACCTCTTCCACACGTTGATGGGACGAAAAATGAATAAAAACAGCAGGGAATACAAGACTATTGAGCGAATGACTTCAATTTGGACTGAGTTTGCTGCAAAGGGTGATCCAAATTGTGAAGTGATACAATCATTAACATGGAAGCCTTTAGAAAAAAATGCAACAGTATACGAATGCTTGAACATTTCCGATGAAGTAGAATTGAAGAGTCTGCCTGAAATGGATAAAATTAAGGTTTGGGCTTCCCTGTACCCAACGGATACGGCTTAAACCAACAACCCTTTTTATCTACACTAGCATGTAATTTTATATGTGTATGTACATACATATGCAAGTTAATTAATTAATAAAAATAGAAGTGATTATTAACACCATTTTTCAGGTTTATCCGAACCGAAGTTTTTTTAAATGAGTTCTGTTGCGGGGTTGTATCAGTGGGTGTGTATTTAAAGGATAGTCGTAACAGAGTACTTACTGCAAACTAACATCCTGGTTTCGTGGGGGTACAAATGTATGATTAAGCTCTTAACCATAAATAAAGGTGCATTTTTCGGTTCGATAGAAATACGAGAGTGGGGGCTTTGATTCTGTTTACATTAAAAGGGTGACGTCCACTGGGAAACTTGTTTTCAATGTGCCAAACACTTTGGCGTTGTCAGTAGAAACGTCGTGTTTGCGGAGCAAGGATTCTCTGTACAATACAGCCTCGCTAGATCGGACACATGAAGTTCCGCGTGTGTCCGGAATAGTAAAAGGTCCGTCTGAGATATATTAATTTTGTCTGGCCACTGAATGTCCTCTGCAAACAATTTCCTTAGTTCGTTGTTTGAAATGTTCGCAACTTGTTGTTTACTTTGTAATCTTCTTCAAAGCCTTCTTCGCCATCGTCATAAACATTTTTTTGAATTGTTTTTGCTGTATGTATGTACGTACATAGAACAAAATATGTTCGCATTTTAATACTCTTCGAACTGTAGAGGTATCATTTTGAAAGTGTCCAAAAGCTGTTGGAGAAGGAACACTACTGGAATGTCCGGGCTAACGAGTATTCCCATTAGCCAGGCTTTGCTGTATTTTGAAATTTCAGAATTAAAAACGCCTACTCCTCGTGTCTCCCCTCGTTACATGAATCATATGGCATATGTTTTGCTATTCACCACGATACCCTATGTCGTAAACGACAACTAAAAAAACGACAGAGCGCAATCGATGTATGTCTGTATGTCGTTTTTGTAGTGCACAAGTGTTAGCCGTCGATATTAAGTAGTACATCTATTCCATTTCCTAATCGATTCGACAGGACATCCTATCATGAAAACTACAATTTCTGCACTTTTATCCACTAGAACACATGTTGTAATGCTTCCTTTGAAAGTCGAAAATAATGCAAATAACCTTATATAAGAATATAAGAAGATATCACGCTGAACTGGGAAAATCACTGGTTCAAAAATTAAAATAATCTTTTAATTATCAGCATTCTCTTCCTCGTGCTACCCATTTTTCATCTTCCGATTGAAACAAAAATGTGCTATTCATTGTAAATCTCAATTAAGGTATTTGATCACTAAATATCTCTTAAGGGCCATTAAAATGAGCCGGGAATTGCGAACATGGACATTCAGAAACAACCACTTTCTGGGAAATATAAACAAAACTTCTTGGTATGCAAACAAATGGGTATTGATTTATCGAATTTTTTATCGACAAAAATCTCAACAAAAGATAGTTTAACTATCCTAATTAACGATTTTAATTTGTTTCTCCTCGAACGAATTATTCTAGTGATGCTAATAAACTCATTGAACTAATAAAATCATTGGTGCTGCCATTTTTTCATAAGAAATTCTCGTGTTTGAATTTGTCGGGTAGCGTAGGTTATTAGCACCTATTTATGAATGCGATGGCGAAAAATTGGCGAATTACATAGGTTATCGAAAGAGGCATTCTAGAAACAAGGAATGGAAACGATTTTAATGCCTGGTTTTTTCAAAATTTTAACTGAAATGTTGCTAATTCTGGAATCGAAAAACTGTCAAATATTGCTTACATTTGAAATTACAGCCGAAGAAAAAAAGCTACGCCAATTAATATATGATATAATAATTATATGGGTGGCGCTACAGTTCATAGAGGACCAGGGCCTAGCTTCTCAGCAATTACATTTTTGAAAACAAAAAACCTACAGGGGCATAGTTCAAATGCCTCTCTTTTTGGTTGTCGTGTTTCCAGCCATCAATAGCCCTTCGCAATTTGTAGTTGAAAGTCTTGTAATGTTGTTCTTGTATTGCTATTTATTGGTTTTATGGGTGTTCGGTATTGGACCAACCACTAACAAAAGACATATTTATGCACTAGTAACTAAATTTGCTATCCATCATGTCATTAAGCATGTTTGTCAAGTCGACACTACCCATGCGTTTATTGTACAATGCAACAACAGAAAGTCTACCTACAGACTTATTCGTTTCTTGGCGAAGATTTTTTTACATGCTTTGCTTATAAGCTGGCGTTATGCTACATTAGTTGGATCTGGAAGTCGGTCTAACCAGTCAACTATGTGCGAACTTCAAAGACTACTTCTTGGAGACTTGGATCTTCACAAGTAACGACTTGTGATTAATGCGTTGAATTTCATCGGCGTTTCCCAACTGAACTTGCTTTTCTCAATAATTCTCAAGGATTTGTATTATATCCGATTCGTAGGTATCGTCATCAACTTCATCCTCATCGTCAGACTTATCTAACTCCATTCACATTGTGCCAAATAAATTGCACTAGATAAGTGCCTGGTGTTGTACATAAACGACATGTCAAACATTTATTGATGAAAATCGCGAGACGGACCTACTACTGGTGCTTTCTAAATGTAACCATGTTAGCCTGTGGTAAACTATACATTTTGCGAAATGTCAAACCGTGGTATAATCATCATATAATCACATACAGTATCAGATAATAGTTCGGATTGACGTTTGTTATTGAATCAGGGATGTTAAGTCCATACCACGAATTGGATGATCCCATATGGGCACAGGGTGACGAAAATATCTAAAGACATTACCATACCTTCATGTTCTCGAAAGAAATGCCATTTGTTGGGTGGCTGATATGTAATTGGTTTGTATTTATTGCGATCAAGTTATATTCCTTGCAAAGAATTGAGAAGACGATATGTTGAAGTTATTCCAAATGTCGATGTAAAACTATACATACTGTGAATAAGTTGATAAGAAAGTTACACAAGACATTGTTGTTATTGTGGTTACCAAACATTCATCTCTACCTCACATCGAATTTAGTTAATGACGTTAATTCGATGCTTGGGTTTCATAAACGAAACACCAAAGAATTCGCAGATCTAGTGAGGTCTGTTCTTGAATACCGTACTATAGGTTGAAAAGGATTGAATTAAATTTCATAATATATATTATCTATCAAGTTTATTTGTAGCCTTGATATGCCTTCTAATAAAACGGGGCGTTTATTAATTGAATTGATAAACGCCTTACTCTTGAAGGAAGGCGAAAGTACTTTTCCTTTATGTTCATAAAAGACATTTTAACGAATTAAATGACCTATGGTTTCCACTCTGTTAAATTTAGGTGATTGTACTGAAAGCTCTCCAGTTGGTGTTGGTGCTTCGTGTCATAGCTTCGTATAAAACAGAATGGAAAATAAATGAACGGGGTCTGTCTGTTGATTACAGTCGAGCTGAAAGCAGTGTGTTTTCCTTTCAGAAAAAGCCCTACATAACAATTAATTAATATGTAGGAAGCAATTTGAGATTGTTTTAGTGAGTTAATCGGTTTCGATGAGATTTACAAAATTAACGTTTTTTTATTGAATCTGCACTTTACCAAGCCATATGTAACGAATTCCGAATAAAAGATTTCTATTGTGCTCAGAGACATTTGTTGCATGATTAAGTTAACAGATATAGGTTTCAGGACAGACAGGCAACATTTTAACTGAAATTGCGACAATATTTTATTAGTTGTGGGTAGAAAAAAATTTGTCAATCTACTTTCGTTTCTAACTCGTTACGGCTTGTGTATGCATATTTTATTTGTTTTGTATGTATTTACAAAAAAAAAATCGTAAATGAGGTCTACACTGAAACTACATACAAGTTTTTAACCTCGTTAAGAAGCAATTGCCATTCCACCCCATTCTTCGGAGTCAACCATCCTTCATAACTCCCCTCAAGCACCCAACAAATACTTTCTCCGAAATTATTTTCCCATCGCCTGCTTAATCTTCCTGTGTATCTGCTTTCCTCCGGTGTACCGAGTAAAATATTGCGGGTTTTCCGCACTTCCTTCGTGCAACTCGACGCGATTTAATTACCCTCAAAATGCTAGGTTACAGGGGTAGCTCATCTAGTTCGCGATTATACGATGGTCTCCAATTACCCGTCACCTTCAGAAGTTACCCCAACGAATTTTACTTTCAAACACGTGAAATCTGTTTTTTTCTTCCTTTTTCGGTTTTTGATGTGAATGTCCACGTTTTTTATACAGGATTTCCGGTGTGATTAACTTTCATAAATAAACAAAAAGTATGTACATACTTATTTGTGTATAAAGGAGAATGGGCTGTACTAACTTATTCGTTGCGTAGATGTGGGATGATTGGTAGCTACGGTAACGGAATAAAGAGATAGGCAGTATTCTCTACAAATGCTGACATCAAATACAAAACAAAAATTATTTTTAATTTACTGCAGAATATATACATTCATCTTTCCCAGTAAGCCCACGTACAGAGACTAATAAGGTTTCAGTGCGTCTTCACAAAAACGCAAAAAATACAAATACAGAACTTTCTGTAGTATTTAGTGAAAAGAAGCAATGTAGTAGCAATGAAAATTGCCTTTTCATAACTAATCTTTAAAAATAAACAAAGAAAATATCGAACAATTTTCGTTTTTGACCCACAAGCTACACTAAACGGGTCGCGGACGTAAAACACACACACAATCTCCTGGCCACTCGATGGCGCAACCGGGCGAGTTTTTGGACCAGGTCCAACCATCTCGTCCTGGATCTGCTAAGCTGTGCCCTATCTGATGGAACGGCTCGGAAATCGTGATGATGGGGACATTCGTGCCACGTGCCCAAACCATCGAAGCATAGCCCTTTCCGAACCAAGAAGCAGTTGCTCAAGGTTGAGTTCCCTATCTCGCCGAGTAACTCTCACAACAGCACGAAGAAATCAAATGTTCACCTCATTGGAAAGCAACACACCATCTTTGGATTGGACTCCTTCGATAATGTTGAATTTCCTTCCTCTGAGTCTGCCAGAACATTTTTTTCGCAGATCTATAGTCGCTTTCCAACTTCTTGCCGAATTCCTTCCACGACTGCTATTTAGCTACTCGCACAGTCAATTTGCAAGTTCTTGGCGCTGTGTCAGTGCACCGGTCATGAGAAGCAGAGTCGTCCAAGAGAATCCAGACTCTGGAGGTATTCTTCTTCTCTCTGATGGCTTCTTGAACTCAGGGCGTTTTAAACTATGCAGTTCTTTTCTCACCACCAGTCCACTCACCACTCTAATTCGTTTCACTCTACAAACTAAAAATATTGTTCACGGCCCCACCTCTTCGAGTCATTGACAATGCACAAAAAAAATCTTCTCCAACTTGGCCGTTCGGAGTGGGCATAGAACTATAGTTCCCTTCCACTAATGAGAGAACGTGGTAGCTAAGAATCTAGGCCCTGACCAAGCTATAGCGCCACCACATGTTATATATCTGTGGCAATACGGAATAACGACATAAGTCAATTTTAGAAACTTTTCAGGAGAGTCGTGTAAAAGTCATTTATAACGCCCAAGCCGATGGGTGTGGTAACCTGAAATTTTGTTTTGACACTTCCAGAATGCATGGTAAATGCTCATCATTTAACAAAATTGTAGCCAGAGACGAAAAAGTCGGGCTCCAAAGGGTTAAAGCATTTGAATCTCATCAGTAAAACAGATAATGTTAAAGATTTGTATGATATCTGCAATGAGAACTCCGATTCTCTGAAAATTAAGTAGCACTTAGTTTATCTACATTCTATGGCCCTACAGTTGGATCCAATGAACCGTAGACGTCTGCCTTAATTCAAGTCTCTGTACAGTCCCATGGGTAAATCTTCTCCTCCATACACTTGCAATGGAAACATGACCATCAATGTATAAGGTATGTAAAGTCAGCCTGGTCCTTCGAGAGAGTGCTCTATTACTGAATTGCATCTTTGGCCCCAAGAAAGAGCGGTTTACAAGAATTATTCTGCGTTTGGAATCGCTACTACTGTACACTGTGTAGCCTTGGTAGTCGAAGTCTCTGACTACCTTGAAGTTATACATAGCTGCATATTTTGGCGTTTTATCCAAGCCGTCGATGTTGTATGTTTTTTCTAGAGGACATTTATGTCCATACTCTGTTTTTCCTTCATTTTCGTGGTTGAATTAAACCCCCTATTCCGCGGGAATCAAAAAATACTAAGCATCCCACAAAGAACTCTTTTCTTGAATTGACATCGAATTTCTTCTAAATCTACCAATATTATATATGTACTGTTTCCATCGGTCAGACTATCGTTAAATCCCTTTCGTAGTCTAGGCATGTTTGTACACGCGGTACATGGGTGTTTAGGTGCAGTGCGTAAAACTGATGTACATGGTGAGCCAAATACATGTTTCTTTTTGAAAATGCACTAAAATGAGCAGCATTAACTTTTTTCCTTGTATTATACATTTATTAGTAAGAACAAATATTCCCGTTAATTATGAAATACAACGTCGTTCAAGTGGCTGCCTCGGATAGCGTCGCAGCAGCGCTTTCTGTCACCCCAATTTTTCAAGACCTGTGACCTGTAACGCACACCATTGACCGAAACGTTGTTCCCAGCCTCATATTCGAAGAAGTCCAGAGCAGCAACATTCTGTATATCTGTGGGCACCGTACGAAGACGGGGACCATCACCGTTGTCCACTATCATACCAGTCTCAAGAACTTTTTGCACAAACTTGCGTACAGCTGTTGCGGTGGGTGCTTCACTTATGCCAAAACTTCTTCTTATCAAAAAAATACACTGTTTGGGCTACACAACACTCACTTTGGAAATAAGTTTTTAATATTGCCCAACGTTGTAGCGTGATAGAACAATAGCACGCACAACACGAGTGGTTGCTGAGAAGCTAGGCCCTGGCCCTCTACGGGCTGTAGCGCCACCCATATTATATTATTATGTAGCGTAAAGGGACTCATGCCGTTCCGCGGAGGTATGATACTAATTTTAAGTCAAGATTTCGAGCGGGAAATAGCTGTGAGCGTCAAAATAACGTATGACTTAAAAAAAAACCATTAGATGGCCCTGGCCTTGTACGTATGTGTATGCCAAGTTTTATGCTCCAAAATTTCACGTGAATCGCTTCATAAATGTAGAAGCTGAGCTACGACGCACAACGGATGGACAAATCGAAATTATAAAAATTAAAGATGTTATCCGTAGGTTTTATGTTTACTTTAGCATCTAAAAGCTCAAACTCTAGAGCACCTGGTCCTGGTCCTTGAACCAACAAAAATACCGACTTCCAAGAATGATTCCATATGTAACCCCACAGATTTTTCTCTGAATACGGACAGGATCAAAAATTAACTGCTGAGCAGAAACAATATCAGAATTTTTTTTCGGCTTTCTATTTTGTAGATAGAAAACAGAGACTTTTAATTTGTGTTCACGAAAAACAAACAATTTCCCTACTTATTTGAAAAAATTCAAATCATCAATGTCTCCTCTTCATACCGTGCACATACAACACAATCTCGTATATGCATGTATTTAAATACTATCGGTGAATCAAAACTGACAATTCGTAATAATTACTGCTACAACAGAACTTCAAAACTCGTTTCGTTTTGCTTTCGTAACATGACCGCAACCTTGCATGGTCTATAATAATACGTTCATTACCGGTTAGCTGCAGTCTGGTTTTGATTGAAATTATTCCGTTACTATGCGCCATATGATTGTTACCCGCGTAAAAAAACTATGAATTGCTTGCGAACATGAATTGCGATGCACATGCAAAATGTGAATTTAATCACCTGGGCTGAATGATTATTATAGAATCCGTCGTCACAGAAAAAAATCTTGGCACAACAAAGCAACGATCGATATCCATTATTTTTCCAACTTAACTAACTTTGGTAACGCTTTGCTGTTGACAATCCACATATAACCCTCTGTATAGCAATCAGCTCGCTTTAACTATGAAGCACAGAAACTATCTCTTATTGTTTAACCGCATACTAAACACAAGACTTTACGCAATACGAATGTGTCATAAAAAAATGGTTTGTAAGTCCCACACTATTTCTATATATTTGACGGCTCTAAAATCTATACAAACTAAGCGAAAAAGCCCTTTGACGATGCAATATTTTATTCTCTACATCGATTCCACAGAACAAGATATCCAGCAGTATATGTATAAAAGTGATGTAACTCCAAAGTATTTATTAGGGGAGAATGGGTTTTTAAATTTGGTAAATATTTATTTTTGAATTTAATTTCTTTTGTAAACGTTATTTTAATTGTTTTATTTTTAAATTATAGAAATAACTTCCAAATTTACAATAGCCGTATACTTTTATATTTATTAAGTTAATATTATAGGGAAAAGTGTGGGTTGCATCACTCTAGCATTCATGATATTTTGTTCCAATTTAAAAAAACACTTTAGGGCAATTTTATTAAGAAATCAGTAAAAATACATAGCACAAGAGCTATTCAACATATGTCTGATCATAACACACCCAATCCCTGACAATTTTGAAGCATTTCAGGGTGCAATAAAAAATGGCGGGATGGAGTGCAACAATTCAAGAAGGTATTTTTTTTCAGCTATGGTTGATTCTTCCAATGCATCTAGTTGTGTTATGGTCACCGACTAGCTTTTTTTAACATAGACTTAGTTAAAGAGGACATCTTCATTGTAAGAATACCTACATAATAATACTACAAAATTGAAAATTGATAGATTTCATCGAACCTTAGCCACTGAACTATCAACCACTCCACCTTGGTTATATTCTTTTCCATCGACTTGGAAAATTTTGGAAGAGAAAATCACTTACACTCATTCGTATTATCTTGAATAGTTGCCTTTTTCGATTCATTTTGATTACTTCGAGCCAGTTTTCTTTGAAGATTTTTTTTTATTTTTTTTTCAATTAAACCAAAATTCACATGGTTAATATGGACATTCTAGTAAATACTGACCAACAAATGATGATATATTTCTTCAATAGTAAAGTCAGGGTGAGATGCAACATATTGACACAACAACGACATCTTTATGTTCCTATTAGCTAAAACTTATTATTTCAGTTTACACCACTTTTGCTATATTAGTTTTTTATATTGTGACCTATGCAAAAACGATTTTTCAGCTCTATATGATTTTGAATAACAAAAGGTGGCCTACACCAACTTTATATTAATTTTTTTTTGTAGGAGGTTTTTAAACACTACACTTTAGCAATCAGACTCAAAAACTGGTCTATTGTACTACCAGGGAGCAACATACATTTACTGAAATTTCATGGTATTCTTCCTCCGGAATACCAGAAGGCGCTGCGGAGCCTACATCATCAACTCTCACCTCATCAGCATCAAATAACTGACACCTTATCCGAGCAAAGGCGGGACAGTGGTAGAGGCAGTGCTCTGGAGTATCGTCGTCTTCTCCACATGTCGTCGCAGAGGGTTTCGTCGCTTGTAAGTGTTTGGCGAAGGTGTAGTGGCCCGTTAGTACGCCGGTAAGTGTCTGCAGTATTTTCTGTTAAGAGATAACAAGAATGCCACAGATCTCTTGCAGACAGTAGGGCGCATGCGCTTGGTTTGTCTACATCCTGGAGAGTCATGCCACCTCCGGTTGTGCTCTCGAGAAGCCCAGCCATCGATGGAAGCCCTAAACGAGGACGCGGGTAGTCCCAACTCTATATTATATTCATAGTTGGTAATGTAAGGAATGTATGTAACACCATAACAACAACCATAGCCTCCATTGTAGCACATCAGACGGAAACCATTGCGATAACAGACGCACTGTCCTGCCTCAAGAACAGTGTAATATCCAAAACGCATATAAAAAAGGTTATCTCTTGAGACAGTCATGCCGCAATTAATCCCCTGGGCAATATAGTTTTTCTTAAATTGTTAACCACACGAGCATTTCAATATAAAACTCATTTGGTTGTTGCCTCTCTGTGACATTCAAATTACAAAGCCGACGATCTCGCTAAGTGTGGTTCAACCTCTTCTCTCACACCACTGTCTATACCGCTCGTTACAGCCTACCATCTTCTTAAGATTCGCAGAATTAAAACAACCACAACACCTGTCTAAAATAACCACACCTGCACTCAGGATCGGTGTCATAACTGAATACTCCATAATTGACACTTACAATCCCGCAGGTGTCACGTATCATGATTTTTGCAGAAGCTGCATAGATGAAGAGGAGGTACGCAGTACACATCACCTCCTCTGCTGGTGTAGTGCTGTTGCCAGTCGTGGGCACTCTCACCTAGGGCAGTACTTTTACAACAACCTCAGCATTCAGATTCTGTGAATAAAAACACAGGCAGAATGCATGAAACGAAATACCGGCAGATCTATTATCACTGAACAAATTATGTAGTGCCGATTCGCGAAACTGGTGTCAGTACGATTACCATGAGGTTAATTCGTAGCTCCTATAAGTATGAAACGAGATTTGTAACCATCCAAATTCCAGAAGCGCAATACAGAATTTGTACAAAAACGTCAATATCTTTTAAAATATGTAGTTCGAAAACGCATATACATATACATTAATAATAATATGGGTTGAGCGACAGTCCGAGGTAGACCTGGGCCTACCATCACAACTCGTGTTGTGCATGCTATTGTTCTATCACGTGTGGATGGGACCTACACCTTGATGCCGATCAGACCGGCAAAGATTCAGACGCTTTTTTTAGACAAGAATCCTCTTTTAGCATCGTCGGTGACTCGAAAGAGTCATGGGTAAATTATGAAAGTTCCTGAAATCCTGAATTCGGGTATTGACCCCGATATAAGAGCTGCAGGTACGACGGAAAATGCATAAAGTCGCATGAAGTCAATAAAATGCTATGTGCTTGGATGAATACTTTCGTTTCTAATTATTGGGAGCAATCAGACTTAAATTTGGAAGACGTTGGGTGCTCTAAATAAAAACTAAGGGAACAGTCATGAGTGAACTGTTTTCATTGAAGGGAGCACTTAATTTCGTGTGAATAAAAAATGTTCTCAACGTACACACATAGGTTATTTCCGTCAAGTTGAAATTTGAAAACTATAGTGGAAGCTGTCAAATTTATTTGTTGAAATTCTTGTAAGTTAATCAACAAAAGCGGTTGCAATTTGCAAACGGAATGTTTATAACATTACTGATAATATTTTTATACATACAAACGCGAAGACAGGATGTATAATTTACGTTTTGGAGACACGAGATAATTCATACGTGTATCCTACTAAAAATGTCGAAGCCCGAAAGCCGTATTGCGATATGGGTTTAAGAACATGTACATACGAGTTTCATAACATGGAATGGTTAAGCAGTCAGTTCCTTTCCGATTTTCCTGATGTGCAAGGTGTTTAAATTAACGATATTGATTTTACTTTTTCATGTCGAAAAAGTTTTTAACGAAAACTTTCTGCTTGGTGGAAATAAATTTTATGAAATAGTCATCTTCCATTCAAGATTTAATTTATATTTTTATTGAGGGGTTTTCACTTAATCCATCAAAATATCCTCTTCCGAAACAGTATTCTTCATTTTGTTGTTAACTTTTTTATCTCTTGAAGTTACCTACAATGCAAACTCAACGTCCTCAATTATTCACTCAAAGCATTGCATCTTTATTCACCCCATATTGCAGGGAACACTCATCTGTGAAAATATTAGATTAGAAAGTTTTCGTTAAACATAACGAAATCTACTTTTATTCGCACCAGATGGAGTGTCCCCTCCAAGATGCATTAGAAACACTCACACTCGAAAGCCCAAGAGATGCAGATCGATATACAGTGTAATGTCTAATTTTGACATTCGTGCCAAACTCGTCAAACTGAGCAGGATGATGGTGGAGAATTCTCGATGCTGCATCAAGGTCGGTAACGAATTCACTGATACCTTCAATGTCAAAAAAAAATTTAAACAAGGCGACGCGCTGTCATGTGACTTCTTTAATATCATCATGGAGAAGATCGTGCAAAACTCACTGACCAACACAAGTTGACTCAGTATAAGACCGTGACCATCTCCGTCTTGGAGAAGAATTTGGCGAAGATGGTTCGACCATGAAATGAGTGGGCTGTACAGCGAAATGATTCTAGCCAGGCATCTACGGATTCAACGCCCTAGATGGCTGGGCAATGTAGAGCGTATGGACAACTAAGCTCCGTCCGGAAGAATCTTCGACTTTGAGCCTGTGAGATAACGCAACAGTGGACGTCCACGGACGAGGCGGGGCACACAAGTCGAGGGGTACCTCAGCCGGCTTGGTGCTCGAAACTGGAGACAGCTAGCGAGAGATCGTGCTGTCTGGAGATGCATGTTGAGTGTGGCCCAGTTCCACCTCGGACTGTTGCGCCCTAAGAAGAAGAATAAGCCAAAGGAACAGTGTTAGTTATTAGTTTTTATATCGATTTTTAAAATTCATTACATTCATTATATATAAACGAAGTCTATTATGGTTTCGCCTATGGCCGTCTACCAGTAAAGGAACAATGTAGTGATGGAGAATTTGGTACATGTATTTACAAAAAGCCAAATGGTTAGAATACCAGTTCCAATTTCTGCGTGTGTAGTCTTGAAAGTACATTCGAGTACGGAATTAATTGTGCCTTAGAGAGATATTGCTAATCAATAAATCAATAGTCTGAATAAATCCCATTACCATTGGATCAAGGCGCTGGAATCTAATTTGTTTACCTAGTATTTGCGATCGGGAAATTAACTCTAGAACTGCTCGAAATTAAGTATCATCATTAATCATCTATTCCATAACTAAACAAGTTCTGGAAAAATACGTCATTCATGACTTGCAAAATTAGAACTTGAAGTCCCCCACAAGTCACCGGCAACTGGTTAACCTTAAAGCTAAAAACACTCTCATCGTATTGACACTTGTGTGTCACATTATTTGAAAATGCAAGCGAAATTAAGAGTTAAAAATGAATTTTACATGTTCGAACAGACGCTCGAAGATCAATCAAATGCTTTAGGAAAAGATACTTCTAATCAATCGCTTGATTGATGCATGCCTCTTACTTGACCCATGCGTCATTATCAGTTAAGGTTTACTATAAGACTCTCATTGAGACAATCAGATTCAGAAGAATACTTGTCAGTCTGGTTTCCCTGATTGGATTGAAACAAATGGGCATATACGTACATATGAGTGTATTAGACAGTTGACAACAATCTGATTGACACATGTTGCTAGACAAATTGGGTAATTTTCTGTTCGCATTGAGCAACATTTTAGAATATTGTAATTAAATTCGTTCTATTGCTGGCCGTGATTTGAATTATAAATGATACCGAATTAATTTCAACGTGTGTGGTTTTTATAAAAAGCTCAAAGAGTTCCAGAGTACGAACATATGTACATACACATGTATATACTAATGTGAAATGAAATAGAATTTATTGCTAAGCATAATTTAATCAACATCCGTAATGCTCAGATAGCTTCGGAATGTGAAATAAGTTATGTACGTGTACAGTACAACTTGATTAGAGTAGTTTACTTTTTAACATGCACAGAATCAAAGGGACACCAGATAGCTCTGCTTGATCAGTAGTTTTTGATGAATTCTTTATGAATCTCTAAATCATTTAGGTAGGAATTCTGGGTACATAAACCAATCAGGGGCGAGTTGTACTCGTAGATAATCAGACTGCTAAAGTCAAATCGAGTAGATCACGTGACGTTGCAGTGGGGTCCCCTAAGAACTCGGGCATAGCATCTCCAACAACCACACTTGTTGGGACCTATTGATTTATGCCTACGCCGAACGATGGATTCTGTGAAGCTTATCCTAGACAGATATAGTCTGTGTCCTGTGACCATTTAGTGATCAGTAACTTAAGGGAGGTGGAGTCGTGCGTTACGAACATGTTTCATGCCGGGAATACATATAAGGTAGATACCGAGTGGGATCTAATGTTATATTAATTAAAGAACATACATTTAGCCTTCAAACTGCATCGATCGTTTTTTTTCATTTTGCTTACCAATTTTCTAGACTAGGCTTTTAATTAAAACTACGTTTTGAGAGTGGTATTGCAATGTTTGATGGGCTGTAACAAAAGTTCTTTAAGATTCGCCGCTTAAGTGGAGCAATGTCGTACATTTTTCTGCATTTTCAAACGATTTCTCTTGCAATGCATGTGTTGTACAAATGCAATGTGAGAGGCCGAGGAAGGTTTTGTTAGTGAATTAGAATACTTTAAGACGAAAAATTGTTATCAAAAAGGAAAGTAATAGCTTTTTATCTGTTTTTTTTTTGTGCGGTCTCAAATTGCGTGACCGGTTCACATGTTTGTAATAACTATACAAATGGGAAGTTAGGGCGTTATTGCTGATGAAATTGATTTCTGACTTGGAACTAGGGTTTCATTACTAACATTTTAAGAATTTGAAGGGGGAAGATGAAGTTTTGTTTAAGTAGATACAAAAGTACTTTAATTGTTGCAGTTAAATTTCAGCTTTTGTTAATAAAATTTAAAGCTTTTCGCGATGGCAAGTATTATATTTGAATATAAATTCCCGTGTGATTACTTTTGTGTTGGAAGTATTTCCAACTTCGGAAGCTTTTTATCAAATAGTTACGGAAACCTAACATCGTGCCAAATCAGTCAAGTAGTTTTTGAAGTGAGTAAAAGGTTTTTGCCATATTTTAAGCAACGGTAACCCTTAGGAACGTCGGAATAAGGTTTATCGGTATTATCAAATTCATAATAGTAGAACATTTTCTCGTTCGACAACATATTAAGATGTTATTATTCAAATGTTGGTATTATCTGATTCCTGCATTGCGTATTTAAGGCATGAACCGAAAACAAAATATTCGCTTCCACATAGCAATGAAGCGCAAGCCTTATTATACTAAATTGCTTAGTTTTTTTTTGTTTTTGGAAAAAATGTATGTTAACAATTCTTGTAAAATTTAATGTATTTATATAAGTAGTGATTACAACTTTGTTTAAGCCCCAATTTTGATAATAGTAATAAATTATGCATTTCAACATCCACCATTTTTGGATCTCGGTAAGATCTCGTGGCACTTGTACTGTACCCCAAATTGCATTATCAGATCGATCAGATATTCAGATCGGTCCATGGGTTCAAAAGTAACAGATTTATTTCCACCTTTCCCATACAACGGGGACACTGTGGCGGCCACTCAAAGCTCTCATATCTCTACATGAATACATCACGATGTAACTGTGATAGCTTCGTTTTCTTTTAGTACAACTGGAGCATGTTAGGCCGCTTTTACACACGCAACTTTTTATAGACAATTACCTTTTGTGATCGCAAGCCACTTTTTCACGTAGAAATAACCCAGTTGCAATTCCTGCTAAATTTGACCGCTTCCCACCCTTTCACACATGTGTCATCTCTTTCTTACATATGCATAGCATGCTTCCAATACCCAACACTGAGAAGGCAAGAATAAAGCAATTCGAAAAAACGAAAAGAGATAGGAATACGAAGGATCAATCGCAATTCTCGAGCACACGCAATTCGGTATACCCCTTGCACGTTTCTCCTCTCTTGCCTACACGATTGGAAAGTTCCAGACAAACTTAGCATGTGTAAAAGCGGCCTTATTTGCTTCTTACCTAAGCTGTTGTGTTTTTTAGGAGATAGCCGGTTAAATGTAGCTTAAGAAAAAAATCCATAATACCTATTGCGTCAAACACAATCAGTCAGCATGCCAACTCTGCACAAGTTATTGTTGTTCATGTTGTAGCATTAAGTAAAACATGCGTCAACGAGGAATTGACGCGTTCGAATAAAATTATTGAAATATCTTATCAAGTTAAAAAAAATAAATGTGTTATTTCTTCACTACAAGTGTACCACCTCACTACATTTCAGACACAATGTCATCTATTTTTACAGCTCCGAAATGGCCTATGGTCTATGATCTATGGTCTATGGTGTACGGTGCATGGTCTATGCAGGAATGCCGGGCTGAGTATCGTTAGATCTCAAGTTAAAAAGTTCCCTTATATCGGTTCCAGGTAACAGAGACATCCTAGGATGTGAGAAGGCGGATCAATTCGGCTGTTTAGTGTTCGCTTGTGGAGAAGGTGATGGGGCTGTCTGATTAAGAATAATATGAATCCAGAACAAGTGATCTCCTTAACCAACCTCGTCATGATATCGCTAAATTGGTGGTAGGTCTGTACGGGGCACTGGCTGATAGGAGATCATGTCGGTAAACTAAGTATCCCAAACAGTACACAATATCATATTTCCAACAACACAGCTGAGCAGGAGACCTTAACTCATTGCATTTATGTCAGCACGGCGGTTTCTAAATCCAGACAGTGAGCGCTTGGCAGATCCTTCTTCAACTAACTTGACGAGATCTCTGCAAAGGAATTTATTTTGATTAGGGAATTAATGCCCGAATCACACATTAGGATGTCAACACGGAATTTACACGTCAAATGAAGACATAAGCGAACGTTGGCTAATTCCAAAAACTCATGGGTAAGTGTGCGAATACACACAATCCCATAAAAGCCACGATAATGGAGCTAACAAACGACTTGGTATGGGATGAACCTGAACCACGCTCATATACGAATTGGACAGAAGAAATACAAAAAAGGAAAACAGGAAAAAAGAACAAGCGCGGTTTGCAAAATTAGCACGAACCCGAATTAATGTCACATAATGAGGAGTAAATAAAATAAAAAAAACTGTCAAATCGGTCGTAATGCATTCTACTTGTAGGCCTAATAATAATAGAAAATAAAAAATAAAGCAAACTAGGAAAGAAATTCTGACAGTTAGCTATGCACGTACATGTTAATTATGGATATACGTGTATTTTACATGAAAATGTAAACATGACGAAACGTTTCCTTCTTATTTGACACTAGCTCATGTTCGTTGGTACTTTAATCAAGATATTTGCTTAGTGTAACTACCCGATGGTCATGTTAAAAACAAATTGATCACAAGATATTATCAAGTCTATAAATTAAATCGAACTTACTGCATGTTTAATAATACTGCCGTGCTTCAATTAAAACAAATATTTTTCAAATTTTCAAAATTCACATTCATATATGTGGGTGTTGCGAATTTAGCACCTTATGACAGACGAATCAGTCCTTTTTGGAATCTTGACAAACCAATTAAACTGCAGACTTTGGAATGAAGAACTGTACACACTATTAAATTCCTATTTTTTCATGCGAGTGTCTAAATTTAAGCTTGAAGTTTCGTAAATAAAATAGACCAATAACCTGTTTCGTTTGAGCATGTTTTTTACAATTGGAAGATTTCAATGACGCGAAATTAATTCACCTCCCCAAATTGTACTGTATTTAAATTTAAAGGCGGTCAAATAATTAACTCAAATATTTTAATTGAAATGGTTAATTCATTTTACAGAATAGCGGTGTCTGCGAAAGCCGACTGCTTAAGTCAACAAGTACATACGTCGCCAAGTGTTGTCATAGTGACGAGTTCGTCTGATCGCTGTATGACGACGGATTGTTCTAATTTATTTTAGATTTGACATAAACTTGAGGTCAGAATTCGGACATTGTCCAAGTTCTACTATACCCTATATAGTCATACTAATTAGTCATTAACATTGGCTCTACGGATTCTCTCACTGATTACTTAAAGATAACAAATTCCTAATTTCTTTTAAACTACAAATGAATGCATTGTAATTCTTGGAAAGATTGAAGGACACATCTATGAATAAACAATCGGCACACAGTACCCGGACACGATGTCAGTTCAACAACACATACACGTGTATCATTCGGTCCTTAAAAAATACCAGACCAACAAGTACTTTTTTTTTATTATTGTACCTGACCCAGAACTAATATACATCCATTTGGTAGTGCAATAAGAGAGCACAAGCACCAAGCCCACACGCACTTAAACTTCGTTTACTCTCTAACGTTCATCCCCAGGAAAATACGAAAGCTTTCAATAAAGCATTCGATCTCCGTCATGCAGAATTCAGTAACATTGCGAGTCTCATGAGAATTTTCATATCAATATCGAACGGCGCGAATGAAGTTAATTAAGCGGGAGAGTTTTCCCTAGTAGAGCTACCCAAAGCCACCGATTGTCAACAACAGTGGCATCAGTTCAGCAGCTACCCTTGTGCGGTATAGGCAGTAAAGTCTGTTGTCTTCATTATTGTTTGTGTGCGTAGCGAGAAGTGTAGTTGAATTTAATTGAGACATTCCACATTTATTCTTTCAGTTTGCAAGACGTTTGTAAATATTTTTTTTTTAAATTTTTATTTGTTTTTGTTTCGGTTTAATTGAACATTACACATGGCATCATTCGACATCTCATTCGCAGATCAAGTGAAATTGGCTTTCAGGTGAGTTACAACCTATTAATGCAATGGATCTCGAAAAATAATCCCATACAACCTCTAGTCTAATTAACAAAACATGTAAGGTTGACTTAATTAAAAAATGTGCACGGAATAAGTAGCTAGTTCAGGCAATTCCATTATGTGATGTCTAAGTTCTAATCACAGCCCATTGCATCGGGTTGCATATAATCAATATTTTGGGAAGTAATTTAGTAAAAAAATATATAATTTCCTTCGTGTTAAGGTGTGATCCAAAATTATGATTACAAGTTGAAACAGACAGAAATTTATATTTATCCACGGCAGAATGAAAATTGTGCGTGGACACATTTACACGAAAGGTGCGGGTATCTTATGCCTGTTCATCCTGCACTAATTTGCATGTGTCCCTTACACATTAAAAGCCCTTGCAAACATAAAAAAGAACACATGTGATAAAAATAAGATGCACATGAGATGCAAAGCCTTAAAGTGCGATGAGATAATGTTTAGCTAACGTTTATGTGAATTTGATTGTGTTTAGAATAAATCTGTTGAATCTCACGTGTGAATGCAAATTGCTCATCTGTTGTTTGTTTAACCTTGAAATCGGGAAGTATGTGTGTTCGAATCATGTGTGAAAAGCTTCCCACTTCCCACCCGACAACATGTATCTATCTTGTGTAAAACACACAACGGGCATGTTTGCCTTGGATGCTCGAAATGAAAATCAACGTGAATTATAAACAAATCTCCGCATTTGAATAATTTACATATTTCGTAGTGGTTTGAAAATGAAATTGATTTAATTGCTAACTGGGTCGTAAAGATAGACACGCTCAAGCAAATGAATATGCGGGCAGTAGCCATCATTTCAATTGTTTTAAATTCGCAACAGGGTATTGGTGCCACAATTCTTTGAGTGATTTTAAGTTTTCCATCATCCGTTTGTCTATTGGTCCATCCGTCTGTCTGCCTTATTTAATTATTTCCTCAAAAATACACATTTTTGCGTTTAAAAATACAAAAAATATTTTCTTAAATGTGGATACAGATGCTTTACGCGTTCACTTCGGAATGCTTTAGTGCATCGTGATGAATTTAAGTAAATATAGCTATAAGTGGCAACATCTTCAATTTGTGTGATGACAACCAGTAGGTCAAATGAAGTTTAGTAACTCTGCATCGGTATTGTAGAAAAGACACATTTAAATATTTTGCTTCTCCATGCTTAATCGGTATTTAGTACACAAACATTAGAAGTTCAAAATAAATATTTGACTTACAGTGAGTACGCTGGTAAACTTGTGCAATCGTTGGGGATCGTTTTTGAACATTTTCAATATCTAATTGCTTTACTATCGCACTTATCGGCTACGAAACCAATGTTACCGGTTCCTGCATCATAGTCTGATTCGATTTTTCAATTAGTTATTGTAGTTTTATAGTTTAAAAATAAAGGAGACACAAAATGCGATCACATATCGTGACCTATTAATGGGATCCTAGTTGAGTTATAATAAGTTTAAGGGTTAGTAGCTTGTTTCCATTTTTAAATTCGAGCAGTTTACAGGGAAACTAATACAATTTAATTACCAGCGATCTCCTCATACCCTTGGCTACTTACTTATTCACAGAGTATACAAAACTTTAAACCAGACCCTTACATTTTGCGCATTACACTTCTCACAACTAAGTCGTTTTATTGGTGAATTATTCACTCGCCAACAATTCTTAGCTTAATTACACTGCCAGCGACAGGCTAAGCTTAGTCACTAGTTGATTGCTTTGTTAAGGTTTTCTATTAATAAAATGAATGAATTTAATTCGGCTGTAAAATGCGCCGCTCAGATCTTCGTCTTGCTTCACTCTAAAACTCGCTTTGTACTTTCTATCTCATTAAAACAATCTACACATGAGTATACATTCTGAACAAGCTCAAGGTCACACTACTTGTTGTTTCTCTGTAATGTTGAAGATAATTGTTATTTTGCACTTGACCGTGAAATTTAATAACTGCGAATAGAATTGATAAAACACATATATTCATATTGCAAGAGAAATTGATTAACTAAAACCGAACAAAAGACGTAAGGGTTTTTCGAGGGTGTTTTTAGCAAAAGCTGTTGAATAATTGTGTTTAAATCTTGGTCATTGCTGTTTTCCACATTCAACACATATCGATAATACATATTCAGCAGATCCCGTTCTTATTACCTAGCAGTACGTCAGTGTTTGGTTGTGAATCAGTTTTGAAAGATCAAGCTTGTGGGCATATCTTAGGAGACTATCTACATAATTAACTGCAATTTTGATGAAACTTCTTTTGATGACCCTTCAGTATGGAATGCACTTGAGCTGTGGTCCTTCTCCACTTGCAAAAAGCATTCTACTGTAAGGCGCATGTATGGTTAAGCATACAGGTGAATGGCGCTGTTGGTTGAGTGCCTGCCTCTGGAAAGATGGGTCCCCGGTTCGAATCCCAGTGAAAGTTAAGTTAATACGCTCTATCCGGTTTTCAAATTTGGTTCAGTCACCACTTGCCGCTGGGATCAAATTAACGGCACTATCGTCGGAGTTGTCGATCAGTGGTAGTATTCTGACTATGGGTATCACAATGGACCAACATTGTCTAAGTGTGCTGGCAATTTCGCTGGCAACCCACTCACCTACCTAAGCATTTTTCTTATCAGCGCTTCGTCGCAGGGCGATTCTCTTTCTTGAAGATCGGGTCAAGCTGTCTTGCTGCCGAGCCTTGCTTACTTGGTCTTTATGCAGAAGATTCTGTCATCCTCTCCTTCTAGAACCACGACTATAGGACTTGGAGACCCTCTTGACCACAGCAGTGGAAGCTCATGAGCAAGTGGTGTCGTTTGAGTTTTTCGGTAATTCATATCTTTATACATAGTTCGTGCCTGTAATTCACCTTCCTGGCAAAAGCAACCATGTACCCGACGCAGAATTTCCTGTCGAAAAAACCAAGAATAAGCTCTATTGTTGCCAAGGACGATTGTATGCCGGATCTCCACTAAGAAGTGATTTGTGTAGTTCAGGTTCAACCCAAGACAGACAAACTGCTATCATACCTCAAAATTGTAGCTGTCAATGGTAGTGTCTTGTCCTAAGGGGTGTGTGACGGGCCGATTCTTGCTCGATAGCATATATTTGTTTTTCTCCTTATTGAGTTAGGACTGAATTTACATAGTGATGTAAAAATACGTGAAACCGAACCGTCATCCACGTCTGTGTACCTTTAGTATAAGGTTTGCCATTTTACAATGTGGAACGTTTAGTTGAAAATGTGAACACAAAAAAAAGTGATTCTGTAGCAGGAACGTTTCGCGCCTTATGAGCACAGTCGACATACTCGTCCATTGGAGAGTTCGGTCATAAGACCTACCACCATCGAACTCCACGCTCTATAGAAAATACAGCTGCCGTTAGTGAAAGTGTTCAGAAAGATCCCAATCTATCGATTTCACAGCAAGTGAGGAATTAGTTTGTCTGAGGCACAATATGGAGCATTTTGATTTGCGTCGACGCACTCATAATATTTTACTCAATTAAGAATTAAAGCCAGTTGACCACGGCATGCGTACACATTTTCCTTCAAGTTGCCCTTTATTAAGAAGTCTTCCACTCGGTCTTCCACAAAAAAGACCATCTGACATTTTGACGCTTGACAAATTGCTCGCAATATTTGCAACGTAGCAGCATTATCTCACTCAAAGCGTCGCCATTTCTAAAATGCTACCTTTTTTGGTCCAGACACGGGGGTCATTTTTGTGCACTTTTGCTTCAATTTCAGTTCCATTATTAGTTGTTCTTGACCAGTGTCGACGACTGGCAAAATGCCAGTCCAACTCCTATTTCTTTGGCGCCTTGAAACATTTTCACGGAGATATTAGTGAAAGCATATATAGGGTAAAGATTAATTCAAGCAAATATGCGTAAATACAATGCAATGTGCGTAGATTCATCATTCAACTGTCAATAAGTTCCTCAATATCTGTCAAACTCGGCGTTAAATCAGACATATTAACTAGAAACGCTAGTGCTAATCGTTGTTGATAATTTCTGCTCATTTGTGCAGATACATTTTTCATCTGTTCTATCCGCCAAATGAACTGCTGTTTCCTTCACTAAAGTACCAGCACACTGCTCAATAATATTTAGGTGCTTATAGGCTACAATAGTTTTGTGCATATGTAGATAGTTTGCTGTTACAGTTGGTTGAATTATCGAAAGCTCATCACAGTACTAACGTACTAAGTACAAGCAGTTCGTCTTATATTTAATAACTATTTATCATCTGAGCGAAAAAAAACAACACCGTTTAATGTCACCAGTTGCTAATCAAGCTAATGCCAACATGTGATTTGTTGATTTCTGACATCGATTGCGTGATAGCACATATCTGAAGAGGGCATTACTCAAAGTGTCCAGAATTAATTTGTTTCATTCTATTGTTATATAGATACCAACTACATGCCTCATGTTAACATTTGTTCTTTTCCGCATTTTATTTTGCAAGTCATATCGTCCGAAGGCATTCGAGATAACTTGTTAATACCGTCTATCTCTATTTATTACTATTTATTGTGATAAACATTTTTATTGGCTTTGGAAATGTAATGTGCTGATGAACTTTTTTTTGTATTCTGTTCTGTTTAACATGAGTGCACGTTCAGTTTAACAGGAAGCACACGTGCAATGATATTACAGTAATTCAAAGCGTTACAGCCTTATGTGGGTGGAAAAAATCTAGAAAAATGGAAGAGAGGCAGTACTCGTGTGCTTGAGTTTATCCTCTGAAATTAATTAAATCTGATACATTCTGTTTGCCTGTGTCTACATCTGAGTGCAAAAAAAAGTATAAAACTGTGATTGAGTTTATTTTTGTAAAGAATAATCACATGTGTGTAAGGTACTTGTGATAATTTCTTGATCCCGATAAAATGTGTGATAGGTTGTTGGGTATCAATCTGATGGTGATAAGTTTGTGCGAACATTTTCGCTAACTGATATACTATATAAATGTAGTCAGGTAAGGTCAGGTAGGTGGGTAGAGTGTACGCCACATCTCACTTAGGTCCTGATGTACCCATTGTGATGCCCGTAAAGGGAATTTTAATATCATCCACACATGATGCACCGGCTATCATTGAGCTTGATTTACATGAACCTAGCATTATGAATTATAAATTAATAAATATTCATTTACTATATATGAGAATAATTTATCTCAATACCAGCAGCCCTTGTACACTCAGTATATACAACTGGATTGACCACTTCTAATATATTTAGTACCCATCCAAGTTGCAGTCCTCTGTTCCCTCTCCTTTGATACCCCGAAAGAGTTCTGTCGCAGTGCCCAGGTTTTCATAATTAAGTGATATGATGTCAACAACCACTTCCCTTGCTCAATCAGATTCATACAACTAACTTCTTTCTTAGCGGATTTTCATTTGAATCAAGTGGAAATTCTGCTTTTCTATAGCTTCCCACTATTTTCAAAGAAGCTGAAATCATATTAAAAGATGTCCATCTTGTAGCTTTCATTTGAAAGTGTGTACCTTATTTCTGGGACGCTTTTTGTCCGAATTTGACTGTGCGGTGAATCTTTAGTAATGCTTTAGTTATAATTGTTTAGTTACTGATTAGTTATTATTGTCTCTTTTGTTAGTAAGCAAGAAGACAGCTTACTCATATTTATTATATTGACTTCTAACCCTTGTCCAGCTTGTTTGTCGCTGGAACTACACTGTTTATTTCATCTAAACGAAATTGGATGAACTTTATTGTGCACCTTTCGGACGATATTGAATGATTTTTGTCGGAGTCGGTTGTTAGACGATTCATGAGTCATAATCTTGTAAATACACTTCCATCAACCTCTTGAACTTACTCGCTAGATTTCTTTATAACGATTATATTAAACTTTTGATATTATTAACATTGTTATCATTCGAGGAAACCGATAGTCGATTTCGCCAACGAGTAGTAGTGGATTGTGCTTTTTTTTATAAGAACGTCAGTTTTTACAGAAGACGTGATTCATTCAGCTGTCTCCTGTAAAATTTAGATTTTCAATTGAATCCAAAAATGCAAATCAATCTTTTGACTGAACTTAAGATTGTGGCTACGAACAGTAAGTTCTGACCCCACTGAGATACAGATGTGGTAACCCGCTACAGTGCATCATCACCGGGATTGTTATTACGAATAATGCAAATTATTTAATTGTGTTTGCGGTTAAATTTTTAACTGGAGGTTAGTAAACAGGTTGACAGACGAGATACTAATATATGTTGATTGGGGTCCAAGTCCACCAATTTTTTTTATCGCCACAGAAAGAAAGAAGAGGAAGAACAGAATAATTAGCTGCAAGTAAGTAAATAAGTCTAATCCTGCTTGCATTGATGGCAACCGGAGGAGAAGATCCAACCACGAACTGTGAAGGTTATAGAGTAAAATGAGTCAGGTGTTGCTGAATCCTAGTCAGATGGTCAACGTAGGCATAACTTCAACAAAGCCAACCGTCCTGAGGGAAGATGCTTATTGTCCGGGACTCAGATACAGTCCCGACTGTAGAGTCAAACAAAAATAAAATAAGTATGTCAATACTTCTTGATTCAGTCGATAGGGTATAGTGTAGCGAGATTCTAGTGTAACCATGCAGCTATGATCGTTTAATTTACTTCGTCAGTCTACCAGTCAGCTGGATTCACCTTCAAATTACAATTGAATTAGCTAGAAAAAAAAAACACTGAAGACAAGACTCCGCCTTGATGAATATTTAAAAATTCAAAAACTATGTAATTGAAAATATGTGCCTTTAAAATCAGAATGTGCTTGACCCAAATCTTTGCCTAAGCAGCGAAGTCCAATAACCAAGCATCAAAATCCCAATCAACAAGGCTAAAGCAAATCAAAAACAAAAATATTGATGTACAAAATGCTGTTTCAGCATCTGCTCGAATTTGATTAAATTTGGTTTCAGTTTCAAAATGACTCACACTCACGAAGACATTTCAGTACATACATATCTTCAAGAAATCATTTAAGTAAAATCCCTGTCGCTCGCCGCTGTCTGACTGATAAGCACTTGATCCGGATTCACCTCGTAATCAAACAACCGTGACGCAAAACTGTTTTGTTGATGTCTCAAAGTCCGTTCTAATCAGTTTTGTAATGATAAGCGTAAATTAGAGACTCATACTGCACCTTCTCATTGAAATCACACTTGAGCACTTCAAATCACCAACGTCACATAAAATTGTGTTTAAATTTATTTTTTTTTTAATTTCTATTTTTAAATCCATCCAAACAGATATGTGAAATTCAAATCTCGTCAAAATCGCCTGCGAACAAGTGAAAAAGTTGTCGCTGAAACAGCTTATGGCAAAGTCCGTGGGGTCAAATGGCAGACGGTTTATGGCGACGAATATGTTAGCTTTGAAGGCATTCCATTCGCCAAACCGCCCATTGGGGAGCTACGATTCCGTGCTCCGAGAGAACCTGAGCCATGGAGGGACGTCAAGAGGTGCACAAGAGTGCGAGCGAAGCCAATACAAATGAACTGGGTCCTCGAGAAGGTTCAAGGCAGCGAAGATTGTCTCTACCTTAATGTTTACACAAAAAATGTAAGTGCTGGCTTTAGTCTCTAATAAGTTAAACCTGGATTAACTGTTCGAATGGTTTCAGCTTAACCCTTCGAAACCGCTGCCTGTTCTCGTCTGGATCTACGGCGGAGCATTTCAAATCGGCGAAGCATCAAGAGACATGTACAGCCCGGACTATTTCATGAAGGAAAATGTTGTGCTGATCTCCATTACCTATCGTCTCGGACCAATGGGTAAGCGACTTCATTGACTGCAAGTTGGTCGAAATTTATATTTTATTCAACCGAACGATTTCAGGTTTCATGTCATTCTCCGATCCCGAAGTGAGCATTCCCGGAAATGCTGGTCTGAAGGACCAAGTGCTCGCTCTGAAATGGGTCAAAAATAATTGCGCAAATTTCGGTGGTGATCCCGACAATATAACAGTCTTCGGCGAGAGCGCAGGAGGTGGATCCACGCACTACATGATGCTCACAGAACAGACCAAAGGACTCTTTCACAAAGGAATCGTGATGTCGGGCACTGCAGTGGCACCATGGGCGAATATTCCCCCTAAGAACTGGAGCTATCGACTTGCAAAGGCTGCCGGCTACAATGGACCAGACAAGGACAAGGATGTGTGCGACTATTTGACGAAACTGAAGCCAAGTGAGATGTACAAGCACTCTGAGGAGTTACTCACCAAAGATGAACGGCACGAACGAATTCCGTACAGTTTTGGGCCCACCGTTGAGCCGTACGTGAGTGACGAGTGCGTAATTCCAAAAGCTCCTGTTGAGATGATGCGCGATAGCTGGAGCAATTCGATTCCGATGCTTATTGGGGGTAATTCATTCGAGGGGCTCCTCATGTTTTCTGGTAAGTTCGGGAAATTCATTTAAATCTCTTTATCTTCATTTGTTGTGTTTCTTTTTTTAGAGGTTCGAAAATTTCCCGACATGCTCAAGGAGCTGGGAGACTGTGAAAAGGTGGTACCACTTGAGGTGCCTCTCTCCGCGGAGCAGCGCAAAGAATTTGGCCTAAAATTGAAGGCCGCTCATTTTGGCGATAAAGAACCAAATTTCGACACACTTCTTGAGTACAGTGATGTAGGTTAAAGGAAAACATTTTTCAGCTTTCGATAAACAATTTTCATTGAATTTCAGCTTTTTTCATACAAATATTTCTGGCACGGCATACACCGGACGCTGCTGTCTCGATCAGAATACGCTGGTGCTCCGACGTATCTCTACCGGTTTGACTTTGACTCGAAGCACTTCAATCACATTCGAATCCTCAGTTGCGGCCGAAAGATGCGGGGAACTTGCCATGGTGATGACTTGTCGTATCTGTTTTATAACGCGATTGCAAAGAAACAAAAGCACAGGAGTAGAGAGTACAAGACCATTCGTGCCATGATCTCATTGTGCGTCAAGTTTGCTGCCACCGGTGATCCAAATATAGGCCATGCCAATGATGCTAAGTGGCAGCCAGTTGCGAAAGGTCTAAAGCAGTTCCAATGTTTGAATATATCCGATGAGTTAGAAGTGATTGACTTGCCAGAAAACGAGAAACTGAAACTGTGGGATGCCATGTACCCGAGGGAGATGTTGTACTAATGTGTAATTGAGCTTCGATCTGCAAGACGCGTGAAGAAGTGTAATTGATATTATAAAGGGACCTCGGTTGTGGGCTCAAGAAAGTGATATAATGAAAGTAAACTCATGTTGATAGACATATGCAATAAGGATATGCGCACATATATATGTCTGTTAATGAATAAATTATTGTTTATTTATGAAACATTCAAAGCTATTGTTATAAATATATACTCCTGTAAGACATTCAAACATTTTAATTAAAATTTTTGAAATTTATGAAATATTTTCTGCTGGTTTTAATTTTTTAGGCCAAGCTGACGTAAGAAAAAGTTAACCAATGTACACAAGTCCGTACATTTGGGGTGAAATTCAGGCATCTGGGCCTGTGGCCAATGTCCGTCTGTAAACAAAGTTTGTTGCCAGCAAAGTCAGTCGTGAAGTTTGTTGCCAGCAAAGTCAGTTGTGCAAATGAATATTCGATCAGGAGGCTACGCGAAAGCTGATCAAGTGTTGTACTCAACTGGCACTTGATGACGAATATTACAATGTTTACTAATTACAATGTTCCATTGGGATTGACATTTGGAAGGCTCCGTACCGTAATTTTTTTATTTTTTAAATACTTTATTCCTAAAATTGCATATTTTGATGTCTTATATTTTTTGAAAGTGAATAACTTACTATATATAGCCCCTGCGATAAAGCAACATAAAGGATCCCTTTATTTTTTGAATTTCATGAACTCCTTTCTCGTTTGACGCCATTAGTATTGTGCAACCAGAGTAGAATGTTTGAAGAATCATCCGTTCTACAAGTACAATGCATATGCAACCGGCCGAATGCATTAAAATAACCTTAGGTAGAAAAGTGTATTTACTTAAAACTTACTTATCAGGTCTGCGACTCATGGATAGATAGAGCGTGAGCAATAGCTGCGTTCCATCAAGGCCAAGTTGTCTTGCGTCCGTGTTTATATCGGAGATTTGGTATTCCTCTCCTTCTCGAACCAAGAAGTTCGGATTCGAAGACCCTCTTAGTTGGAGCGTTGGTGCGATGTGGCTGGCCTGTGCAGTCGAAGAATATTGTATTGCGAACTATGCCCACATCTTGGTACAGCTCGTAGAGCTCATTATGTCTTCTCCTTCCAGACGCGACTACATATCTATTATCTAACGCAAACTTTTTCTTACGATGAAACCAATAATAGCTTTGCTATTTTGCCTGTAGTTCAGCTTTCGGCTCCATATAGCAGAACAGGCAAAGTAAGGTTTTGTAGAGTATGATTTTGGTCTTTCGAGTCAGGAGTCCGACAAACTGAAGTAGCAGCGGTTGCCAAGGACGGATAAGTCGGATATCCACTAAGATGTCGTTTGTGCATTTCACTAAATCTCGTTTCACATTTGCGTGTTCACTTAAAAACTACTCAATAAACGGGAAATATTGCCGACATAAGCCTTAGACTGACATCGGGCTATGTGAACCCTACAACAACAGCGAGATCGTCTCTCGCTAATGGACTCCACAATTTTGAGGATTCACGTAAACCTTGTATTTCGTGGGACTACTACACTTTGCCGCATCAAATTATAAATGTAATTAGTCAGAGACGGATACGCAGGTAGTCATGTACGCCGTACAGCGATTTCTAACTAATTAAATGTGTATTTGGGCAACAGTATATGCAAATATATTCATACTCACGTGAATACACGTAAAATCGTAGGTGTGCTTGAATTTGTTCTCCTGTTACAGTTCGAGATGGATCTACCAAATTTAGAAATAATTTATCATTTTAATTTTTTGTTTTGTTATCCATTTGAGGTTGCTAAATGTTTTTTTTTGGCGGGTGGGAGAACGGTTCTGACATCTAATGCTATCCAAAAGTAGTTAAGACTCTAACCTCTGAAACAGTGTAGGCTTGTAATTGAAAATGTTTACTGAGCTGAACTCCTCGGTGAAGTACCACCTCTGCCCATGCCGACGGTAATTGCCATGTACGCACATGTCGTATATGGCGGATTAAAATGTATCTATGTAAAGCATGTCCATGTCATGGAGAAGCATTTGACGGGCTTTTCCACGACCAACGAGAATCCGCCATAAATTGATTGCAAGATATGGGATAGCAAGCATTTTTAAACGTAAATTCCACACTGCGTTTGAATCTCTGCCTAAGTTATATGAAATCAGATTCTCGCTCCGACAGCCTTACCTGCCCTCATCCGAGAGCGTAATCAGAAGCTATGAATATAATGTCAAAAAAGTTTTGTCACGCATTGATTATAGACTTAGGCAAAAAAAAAGGTTGTTGGCCAATGAGTACAATAAATCAGAGGTTTAGAGTCATTTCATCTTTGCTTTCAGATCACTTTCTTACGTTCAACATGTAACAGGGTATGGTCCCGGAACAGCTCGTTTTCGTGCTTGCAGCCACTTTATATGTGGAATACTTGCAAGAATGATGGCCAATGATAACAACGTGTACGCACTGTCGTTTTTTAACAGGCGTTGGTACGCGTTTTATCGAGTTTTCAAAATTGTATGTCAAAACGCAGCACTCTCAGGTTTGTAGATCTAAATAGAACGCGCGCTTTTGATATGTCAAATGTTCTGAAATACATTTTACAAGAATAAAATACAATTGCCTACGATAAATAAAAACCATACAAAAAGAGTTGCAAGGACTTCTTAACGCCCGGCCGCAGGAATGCGCTGTTTTGATATGGGTATAATTTACACCAATTTTCACACAGTGCATATATTTTAGAAATTTTAACAGAACGTATATGCGCACCGAAATGGATCTCTTTCACTGAAAAGAAATTAAAATCACGCAATTTCTATTCAAATGAATTGTTTAGATTTAGGGACACCCTTTAAAACCACTTCTACGAGTAAATTCACACAGACGCCAAGTCCAACATTTCTTAAATGGAGAGTTTGAAGGGCTTAGCAAACAAATAATGCATTGCATACTCTTTGGCAGAAAGTTACCATTTGACGGTCTCATTGGATTATGATCGTTTCTGATTGATTCAACATTCTACGATACGATATTCTATCTCTAACTGTACACAATGTCTCAACAAGTTGTTTCTTTTCCAAGCAATATGTATATGATGACTTTCACATGTATACATTCAAAACAACTGTTTATTCGGAGTTTGATAAGGCTTTGTGAGTTATACCAATGGCCGTTAAATGAAACATAGAAAAGCACACAGTAAGCTTTTTCCTCAGTTTTGGATCGTGTGTATTGCATATCCGCCTTTCTTGTACAAAACAAATATTTCGTGCCGGCTTCTATAGGTGTACACACACATTTATATGATAAGCGGCCGGTGGCTTCAGAAATCAAATCTGATAACGTAATCTTATGTACATGCCGGTATAATATATTGCACTGCAACTTCAATAGCGTTCGGTAAAGCACATATTGAAACATTTATCTATACCTCTTCTGGATTCTCGAAGCTGTAACTTCAAGTGTTCTCTTTTGCCATGGCTAACTGACGAACTTAAGCATTTAATATCGTTATGTTTAACCGCAATTTTAATGTTTTTTTCTTAATTTTTTTAAATTTATAATATGCGTTCAGTGTGAGATAACGACGAGGTGTTCCTGTTCTGCAACCTTTTCGAAGTGGCCAGAGATAACATTTATTAAATTTTTTTCTGCGTTTCTCTGACAGGCGACGGAGCCATTCTGGGAATACGTTGATTATGGCGCGCACTATATCGGGTTGACATAAATCAAAAAGCATTTTTAGGTTTGGCTTCTCTCTATGTATATTGGAGCTAACCTTTGGACCCCCAAAAGCGATCAACGATAATGATTCATCACTGATGTTAGGGCAAAGGCAACACACAGCTGTAGTGTCTAGACACTACGTATTTATCAAATAAATGTGTACCTATTACACACTCATACAACACACCTTTATGTGCCTCACAAACACATGCCATGTCACAAGTACGTCAATTGTAAAGGAAGTGCAGCATTTTTGACGTGTTGACTACGAAATAAATGGTGCATGCATATTTATATGTTACAGTTCTATAATAAACTTTCATAAATTGAAGAAAAAAATTACCAACATTACAGGGCATTTTCAGTCCTTGAACAAAATTATTTTGTATGCGTTGCCACCAAATACCACCCACCTAATTGTGCAATATATTGAACGAAGCTATTCTTAAATACAAGTATATAATCAGAAGAGATTCCGGAAATGTTGCTTGTTTCCTTTAAACTCGCTATAGATGACTGTGCGAAAGTGTGTATACATTGCAAATAATGTTGACAGTCTTGATAATGCTCGTGGTTACAGAAGTGATAGAAGCATTAACAGAAGAGCTGTGAAATTCTGGAGTCAATGCCGATTTGGTTGTGAAGAGTGTCAATGTCAGCAATGCAGTACCAAATCAATCGGTAGACGTTACAGTGGATGCTACATTGGTGGATACTTAATAGTTAGACCAGTCCACAAATAGCGAAAACATTGAATCGGAAATAGAACTAAATTTACCGACAAGTTCCTCCATATTACTCATTGTTATAATATCGACTGTCCTGGTGCACTCCTTATGATCGAATACTCGCGAAAAATTGCTTTTTGGTTTTACACGTAAAAAAAAAACGGCTTGCAATCTTAATTTCATTTAATATAATAAATTAACACTTGGTAAATATTAAAATGTCTTTTAATGCAATTTGTACCTAATATAAATAATACACAAAGGACAGTGAGAAGCTGTTCAACTGAATGCGTAAACCCGATCTACCACGCGTTTTTCCAAAGCCGCCATTCATCTTCTTCGAAATCTACCACACTTTAAAAATTGTAAGTCCCAAAACTGTCACTGTTATTGAGGAGTGCTGCTACAAAGTGAATGATAGGCATACATTTCATATATCGAACGAACGTGTTTGTTTATAAATTATTTTAATGTATCATTTTAAAATTGTGTGAACGTTAAATTTTCAAAAAATACAATACACACATACACTCTTAAAAACACAACAATGCCTTTACCCTATAATGCGCCTCTAATCTGGTATTCTTCAAAATATTGGTGTGAAGAAAAATTATTTTAGTTTTCTTAGAGTGTACGATATGATCTATGTAAGCAACTTTCGTTGATCGATTCGCACCATTTATTTCCAATTGATTTGAGTCATCTCTCGAGTTGATTACAATCAATTTGAAAAAAAAAAAAAAATCTGACCACGTGAGTGTCTTATTGGGGATGAATCTTTATTGACTTTCATCTTTAGACGAAATGTCGATGATGGCGCAGTTATCTCCTATATATTAGACATGTGTGTCAGCCTACGCATTTAAAGCAAAAATTATGTATAGATAAAGTCATCATCTACACTGAATTCATGAGACCTACACTTCCGTTAGGAGGGAAGTGCTGCTCAGTAAGGGCGATGCAAATATCATCATCATCAGACGATGATTAGTAAGCGTGAAACAAATCTATCAACTGTTGTCGGAAACCTTCAGTATTAACTGTTTTTGTTGCATTTAAGCGCCACTCAGCGTCTTTCAAGCGGAATTAATGGCGATTAGCGAAGACCTGTCCTGGCTAAGATAGCATCGTTCTCTATAAACTCTAATATAGTAATCGACTACCACGCATTTCTTAACGAGATATCCAAACATTCACCTGTGCTGGGTGCCAGGCCATAGAGACATCCCAGGGAACTGCAAAGCAGATGAACTCGCCAAACGCGCCACTTGACTGCCAGTTGATAGCTTCGCTTGTAACATGTGTAGGTGCCCCTATTACTACCTTCAAGTTACAGCTCAATAATTTTTACGCAAAAAAAAATCAACGCCAGATAGTCGACAGGTATTACATGTCGAATCTCAAAACAAATGGCCCAATATTGATCCTAAAAGATCAGGCGATCTTATCTCCCTATAGAGACCCAAAAATTAGCATTGCAGTGGGAATAATTGTCGGACACTGCCTACTAGGCCTTCACACAAAGAGATTATCACTATTTTCCAACGACTTCCACAGAAGCTGCCTAGACGAAGAAAAGGAGGAAAACACCACCTTTGCAATTGTCTTGCTCTTGTTTCAAATAAGCTCCTACTTCTTCGACAGTCTAAACGACATCAGCAAAATACCAGTCAAAGCGCTAGTCATATTTGCTGAGAAAACCAACTGGCTTTCATAAGCCACGGAAATCTTCTTTATTCTCTTTACTTTTGGAACACCCACGTGGCGGTACAATGGGCCTACTTTGCCCTAAGTACACTACCGACCGACCTACCTAAACGCCAAATGTTCACTGTCCTAAATTGTTTTACTTCATCCCTCTCCAGGTCCATATTTGGAATACATATTCTAGCTTTCGTCGCGCTTGGGATATCTCCAGAATGGTGTGCCATTTTATTTGTATAATTGTATCCATTAACTTCAATTTTTTTAATTTTATATAATTAAAAGACTTTAACTTTGAATTCAACATATTAGAAACAAATATTGTACTCAGTCTTCTGCAGACAAGCCCTTTTCCGGCGTTAGCCATCTCACACTTTCTTTTTGCGTTTACGCGTTTCTGGAGTATTGTCCTCTGGTTCAGCAAGTAGCTGCTCATCCAGTTCTATGGTCTAGTCTAGTCGATGGTTCTATGATTTCCTCCTCTTGGATTTTTGCCGTCTGCACTTCTTCCGCTATAGGCAAGTCAAAGTTTAGTCAGAGCCAGTTTACTGTATGCTCAGTTCTCTTTGTTTTCGGTCCACAAATACTATTCTCATTGGGTCTACTAGGAATGTCAGAAAAAGAAAATAGCTTCTGCGTTGCCTCTGTTTCTGTGCACGTTCTACAATAGCTCCAAAGATCTCCATTTAAAACCAAACATTTCCAAAACAATCAGCACTCCCTCTTCATGTATAAATCAACGCTGCATGTTATTACCAATTGCTTTTAAATAGTATGCGATGTTGTTTCAGAGTCCCTGCCATAAGAACGGTGACGACTTACACCTACTTTCACAGCAAATCATGGATTCCTGCCAAACAATTTCAATACTTAAGGGGAACGCATACGTACGTAGCTAAGCTGAAAATAAACGCGAGAATGACCAAAACAATCTCGCAAAACTTCTGGACTACTGGCTGAAAGAATAGAAGATGCTTAGACCGATTTCTGAATGGGACAGAAATTGGCTAGCCGAACGCTGTGATTTGTTGACCTTATGCAACTTCCTCACATGAAATGGACATCCGTACAGACAATATGTTTTTTATTTCACAGACAAAAACCGTGCGTCTTATTTAGAGAGAAGACTTATTTAATTTCACTGATGCCTATGGGACCTGCACGTGCACTCAATACCCATTTCTATTATCGTACATATTTATCATACAGAAGGGAGAGTGGGGGACGCTGCTAATAAGCTAGCTTGTTGTGATTTTTGTCCACAATTTATCGATAATAATTTTATTTGTCTCCTTTGTATCTACAATTGTATAATAAACTTGTTTTGGTAATTCTAACATCTCTCAAAATATTAGTTTCCGTGAAAACTCTCAACCAACTCAACGAAATTGTATCTTTGAAAGACAACAGACTAGTTATCGCAATCGGGTCTGTGCGTCGGCTTCTATGCACTTGCACCTCGGCGTCTAGGTTCGAATCCCAGTATGATAAAAAATACATTTCCCGGTCTTACCTTTTCCAAGTCACTGACAATGTTCAAAGAGTATAACAGTACAGAAAAAGCTTCTCAAATTGGCCCGTCGGAGTCGGCATAAGACTGTAAGTCCCTTCCACTCATGAGAGAACAATAACACGTACAACACGAGTGGTTGCTGAGAAGCTAGGCACTGGCCTTAAACGGGCTACAGCACCACCCATATTATTAGCGTTATTATGTGACGACAACTATGCTTGTTGGAATCACATTGCTCCTTCCATCCATCCGGCCATGTTGTCTTCGTCTCGAACACTTGGTCTTTGTACTGGAGGTTCAGACAGGAATACATAGGCCAGGGCCTATCTTCTCAGGAATCACTAAACACAATACACTTACTATTTTACATTTCATTCCAGAAAAACTCATGTATTCCACATGGGTACTGGTTGTTTTTGACGAAGAGGGTATGGATGGAGAAATAGACGTGCGCAAGTGCGAAAGCAGCTAATATACAAATTACATGTTAGCACCCGTATAAAATTCAGTAAATTGAACTGAGATTATTTGGAAGCATTGTTGGATATTCAGTATTATTTCGTTCAATATATTTGTACGGCACGTGACCTTCGAAGTGCGAGTAGTCCCAATGAACATATTTGCTACCAAGGTGTTTCAGCGATTTTGGTCCTAGTATTATAATATATAGGAAGTATTAAGTGTCGTATGAAAATGTAAGTATTAGGTGTTGTGCGAAAACGTGGCAGCCAATGTGTTAACTAAGCAAAATTGAACGAAACTATGCAATTTGCTCATTACGTTCAGATCGTATCATTTATGTGTATCATCATATGTGTATCATAATGCGTATCATTTATGTATATCTTACACATTCTCGGAAAATAATCTTATATTATCTCACAATGCATTCTCACATCGTAATCGATAAGAAGAGGCACATGTCATTCAAGTCAATAATGATAATTTTTGCTGATTTGACTTGGTAAACCTTGCCGTTCTAATATCTACATCGGAAACAAGCTCTCGTACATTTTTTCACCGGAAATAAATACTTCCCTTTAAGTTAATATTCTGAAATGAATGTAGGTACGTAATAGATTAGGAAAAAACCCTTTTGAAATGCAATAATTGAGTACTTAACGATAATTTTGCGAATTAGTCATAAGTCAAAAGTGTTCGTTGAGAGTAGAAGTTATATTTCAGCATGACACATACTGTAAATTACCAGTCATATGAGATAATAATGCTGTATTACAGGTAATGCATCATAGCGATAAGATATAACAATAATTGAAAGTTATTTCGACGATTCTCAATTTTCGAGTGAATCACTTAGTCAATATAAATAATCCAAGGTAAGGAAAGACAGTTGCGTGGTCGTCGTGGTTAGGTGTGTCGACTCCTATGCTGGGTGTCTGACTTCAATTCTCTGCAACAGAAAACTTTCAGTATTTGCTGCTCCACCTCTCTCGAGTCATTGACCTGACAATGTTCACAAATTAAAATATGTATTTATCGAAAATCTTTCATAAAGCTAATACTGCGTCTGGTCATCAGCAAGTGGCCTCTGGGTCACAAATCATATTCGGCTGGCAAGGTCAGCGGAAAGCTTAGCCGAACATATGACTAAAAAAGACATGTGTCGATTTCGATCAAGATCACAGGTATTTCCACCCCACTTTGTATATTATATGTAAAGGGTCTTACAATGGAACCTCCGAGGTTTGACATTTTTTGGCGGCCATGTTGTTGAAGCTACGTCTATCAAATTGGTTTTCATTTTGCCACATCACCACGGACGGATATTGCGTTAAACAAAACGTACAAATGATAAGACTTTGTTATGTTTTTTAAAACGGATGTTCTGTTCGGGCAAAGTTTCGCTCGCCCATTTCGCAATAATTCGCAGTCGCAATAAGTCGATGTCGCAATAAGATGAAGCTCATTTCTGAGTGACTGGCTAGGTTAACAAGAAAATTGTCGAATTTGGGATGATACCGAGTAATGGAAAACTGGACATGTAGGACGCGCGGACGTCGCTAGGCCTTTAAATCGAATAAACAATTTGGATGATGTGCTACACACTTTTTCTTTTATTTAAATTAAAGACAGAAACCGCTTAATGAAAGAACCTTTATATCCTTGAAGCCAGCAGGCCACGCAAAATTCTCTATTTTCATTGATGGTGGTGAGGGTGCTGAGATCATGGTTTTTGTTTTACTCTTCACAACGTAATAATTGAATGGACTCATTTTCATTCATTAAGGATTCTAAAGTACTCGTAATAAAAGACCAACCTCTATCTATGCCTCCATCAATTGTTTCGCGCTAAAGTCCGGGAGATCTCAAGCAGAAACCATGTCCAATTAGCGCGTGGACAGCGTTTATTTTCAGCATGGGCATATAACATGCAACATAGCTGGTGAAATGCTGGGTATATTGCGTGACAAGTTTCCTGAAAGAGGAGAGGTGGTGAGAATCATCCATGAGACACCAGGTACAGCTTTGAAGTCGGCGCCACTTCAATGACTTTTCACATGAGGCAGGACTTATTTCGCTTAATGGAAAGGGTTCATCCTTTGAAGTCGGTGCCACAGGTTTCTCCTGATCATTATTTGGACAATGTCAATTGTTCCAATGACAATTTAGTGGAAATACGAGCGATATTGTCGTCCACAGAATGATTGCATATATCCTCTATTGCTTACTAAGGTACAGCACTATAGTTGTGTACGGTACATCAATACAGTATGAAACACTTGCTGCTAATGTGTATCTCAATATTAATTTCCAATATCGTTACGTAATTTTTAACACAAAAAATATAATAATACTGAAATATTCTTGCCTTTCATACTGTATGAAAAAAATTGGATTAGCAATCCGAGAGAGCTGCAAAGCTCAACCTTTGTATAAGTATGTATGATTCTATAATCATTTCGGATGAATGCTTGATTAGGACGCATGACGTTGGAAATCGCAATTGCTTCTTTAAACATACACACATTTAATCATTTATAGGTATGCCCATGTACATACCCGAACAAGATAATTCTTTAACATGGAAACTGTGAATAATGCTAACTCGGTTGTATCTATATTGTTTTTAGCACGCGACACTGACGGAAGGTTTCGTATGTTATACGTCATCTTGATGATATCTGCGGCCGTCGACTTTATCTCGTATTTGCTAAAGCTATTTTTACCTTTGGTTAAGATGAATCATCACAAACGTGGTTTCTTCGAATGATCAATCTGAAAATTAGGTTAGCAGTTCAAGAGAATTGAAAATTGTAAGTTAATTAGCGTATGGAATTTTTTTAAGAATCTTAAGTCTGAAGTTCATACTTGGTCTTGAGCCATCTGCAATTAGTCTAATTTCTTCTTGAATGATGTGCAGTTTCTTCATTTTATTTATTTATAGATTAGGCGGTACCTTCACATATCTTTATACTTTAAGTCAGTTAAAGATCAAATTTAAATTGAAAAAATAATTGAGCCTGTTATAAACAAGTACGACGGACTACGATTGTAAATTATTTTATGAAGGAAAATGCAGTTTTTCGTGTTGCTGTACTGTTCAAGGTTGTTTAGTACGTTTCTAGAATATACAGTGATGTCCTCGTATCACACAGAATCAGTAAAGGTCACCTGGTGCCGAGAGTGAAATAAACCAGATTGGCGTGTATTATGAGAGGCAACGTTAACATTTTTAAAATTGGTGCGGGTGTCCGACGAACATTTTGATTGACCTTAATCAGTATCTCGCCAGATATAATTTTTGAGGTACTTTCGTTTCGCTTTTGGGCTTAATATGGATTTGTTTTTTGGTACATTAATAATCCATTTGAAACTAACTAGTTAAGTATCCGTTTTGGAGCAGTCATAAGAGTTGCATGCTCAATTAAATTGTAAAACGGTTTGGCTAGATGTAGTTTTGTAGATTTGGAGAGATATTGACACTAAGGAACAACTTGTTGAATTTCTATGAGTTTTAGATATTGTCACTTTTAATTTTGCTGTTAGTTTGTGGAAGACCTTATTTTGTGCTCCGTAAAAGAATAAAGTCTTGTAGCAAGAACAGTGCCAAGGATCAATTGATTTCGTAGTCAACGTGATAACGATCATTCTTTCTTTTATTTGGGGAGTATCATCATAATATTTAGCAACGTGTCGGATGTAGCAACCAATAAACAATCGTCGTCGTTAGGACAACGCTTAGAAAACACAAATTACGAGCACATAGATTTTGGAAACAATTAGCCTGTTTACTTCCATTACTTTAAAGCTACCTGGTGTTATTCTACTATCTACTATCAAATTTAAGACAGTTAAAAATGCCTTCTAAGACTAATATTTAAACGCGGTTAATAATCCCACTAAAATGTATAGTCCAATATTAAAATTTTTGGTCACTTTTTTTGGAATCCACTGTCCTCACAATACTGCCCTTCCCAGTATACTGCGGCAGTGTCAACAAATTGATCACATGCTTTGTCAGAGTACTTTTAAAAATACTCACAAAATAACGCTGCATTTTCGTTTGCTGTTTCTATGCTGATTTAATATATATATATCAGATATAATCACTCCGTTTCTTTTGAGTTGTTTGGGTGAAATTGGTTAAAAATTAGGATTGACATTGTGCTACGGGCATTCGTACATTTTTCGGTTATGTATCTGTTATTGGAGCTTATGTGCATTTTAGACTAAGCGTTTCTGGCAAATAAAATGTGACCATAACAGTAGAGTCTCGTTTATAAAGGGTGATTTTTTTAAAGCTATAGGAAAGTTTTTAAAAAAAAAACACATAAAATTCAGAAAAATGCATGAAATCTTTATTTGAATCGATAGTACGGTCCATATAATTTAATGTTTGAAGATTATTTCACGCAAATGTTGACCTTGACTGCGCCTCAAATGGTCCATCCGCTTAGTCCAATTTTGGCATACTCTTTCCAACATTTCGGCCGGTATCTCACGAATAAATGCTTCAATGTTGTCTTCCAATGCGTCAATTAAAGCGGGCTTGTCTGTATAGACATAGCCTCACAAAAAATAGTCTAAAGGCGTTAAATCGCACGATCTAGGCGGCCAATTGACCGGTCCCGAACGTGAAATAAAATGTTCACCGAACTCGCCCCTCAATAAGTCCATTTTTGCGCGTGCTGTGTAGCATGTGGTACCGTCTTGTTGAAACCACATGTCATGCAAGCCAAGCTCTTGCATTTTAGGCAAAAACAAGTTGGATATTATCCCGAATAGCCGCTTCAGTGGGTCGATTAAACTGACCATAAAATGGAAGAAGCGTGCGATGAACTTTCTTAACAGAGTACGCATTTTGATAATAAAATTCAATAATTTGCAAGCGTTGTTCGTTTGTAAGACGATTCATGGTTAAATTATAGACCAAACTGAAGATGTTTGACAGTGAAACAAAACACGAAACGTGCGTCAGCTGTTTAAACCAGTGTTGCCAAAAAGATAATAGCTAAACAATCACCCTTTATAAACTAATAAATGTTAGCTCAGTTCATATAACCGAAAAGTTAACATAGACGAATAATCAAAGTTTTTTGTTTTGATGCTCCAGGTTACATTTTAAACAATATATCTTTTATATTTGCACTCTATTTTGAATTCCAGCAATGGTAGACGTTACGACATTATACAGTGGACTCCTCGTAAAATTTGTAGGGGATGGAAATTTGTATGAGACTCTACTGTATGTATGTGCATTTTGACGAAAATCAAACGTTATTGGTCCATTAATTCAAATAAAAGTGAAATTACTTACCCCCGTTTCTAAAGTATTTTTAAGTCTTTTTGGCATTTGTTTATTTCCTTCCATATAGCTATAAGCAACTTTCAAAATAATTCAAAAGGTCAAACAAATCGGTCTTGGTGGAATACCCCAGAAATCATTAAATTGTCTATGGAGTGCGACAGTCCGAGGTGGACCTGTGCCTAGCTTCAGTCGTGTGCTGCCTATTGTTCTATCGGAATTGGGTGGCACCTACAGTTTTACGCCGACTCCGAAGGTTTAAGTTTGAGAAGCTTTATATAGATAGGAATAGAGCATAGCCAGGTACTCGAAAAAGGTGGAGCTGTGAATTGTGAGAGTTGCTAAATTCCGATATTTAACCTAGAACTACGCCCTATGCAGCTTTATTTTGCTTATTAAAAACAAAACTCTTATAAATAAGTCTGTTTTGAGTAGAACATAACCAAGGTAACTTAATCTAACCTGGTATGCATACGATTGGAAGGTAAATTTCAACATCTTGATTTAATGAACCAGACAAAGTTCCTAGTTATTCGTGCTAACTAGTGACTCATGCCTGAATATACATACCCAGTGTGCTATTGAAAAACAAGTGAATGCTGACTTTTGTAAATAAATTTTGAGAGACGAGAGATAAATGATGACTTGTTCATCGTAAAATTTGTACAAGTTCGCGGTCAGATCATTCAAGAATAATATTTGACAAAACAGCTATCGCCTACCGTCGATCTAAAACGCTCACGTGGCCTGATCGAAATGAGTAGACTCAACCTCGGAACTATTATTCGCGCCACGACAGCGCATTGTGCCAATGTATATGCCTCCAGGTTAGGCCTGTAGCGATATCTGCCGAATTTGCGGAGACGAAGAGCCGGAAGAAAATATTGCACATTTACTATGCAACTGCAGTGCACCCTCCTCCTGCAGAAAACGTCACCGCGTCTACTACTTGAACAACCTGATGGAACTAAATAACATTAGTATCAGTCAACTCCTGTGCTTTATCAAAGGCGCTAACTGGTTTACCGGATAGGAGAAATAAGATCCACACTTCCAACCTAACCTAACATTTGAAAACAAACGCATCTGTAACCGGTACGAGGGCCTCCAAGTTAGTATAAGTTAAGTAAATTAAGCTAGTTTTAAGCGTTTTTGTGTAATGTTTATGTTGTTGGTGCGATAAATCCCAAACAAAAGTAAAGCAAAATTGATAGGCACAGGGCTTGACACTGGATCCATTTTATTTTTACAAGAATGACGTTCACATACTAATTTTTATCATTGACTTGGTAATGTGAAAACTGTTGCGATGTATTTGATTGGAATCGACTACGTATTTTCGGGCAAAAAAGGTGACTTCAAGTAGACTTTATAGTGAAAAGATAAGGAAGTGTTATCCGAAATCCCAGGAAAACTTGACTACATTTTTTTCTGATAATCTTTACTGATATGCAAGGCACTACCAAACTACACACCTTACAATGATAACATTAGCGAACGGTTTGTGGCGGCTTTTGTTGTCTAATATTTCAATCACTTTCACAAGGTCATCCCATTTTTGCACACTTGAAGTAGGATAACAAAAGCAGCGACTATGGATATACGATCATATTTTGTACATTGACACGTGCAAGTTGGATATCAGATATGTATGACTATGTGCTTATCAAAACTGGTGTGTATAAACCCTGAAGGACCGAATGTCGAGGTTAATATTGAACCAACCTTATTAGGCATACATGAATACAGCTTCGACCTCTGTTGGCCCTCGATAGTTTTTGACAGCGATTTATGTACAATGTATAAATTCATCACAAACCAGAGAGATCAGTCAGAGATTGCTATTTTTTGGGAGCAGCTATGAATTCAAACGAGTGCATTAAAAAATATGACAATATGCGCCGGTTCATCAAACTTCGACTTTATTTATCAAAATTGTCGTTGGATGAAGGGGAGGAGTTGAATATCTACGTATTTACTTTGTATGTTCTAAATGTTGACGATTTTGATCAAATGGTATAAAATAATAGGGATATCTCATTTCTGGCAATCGCATAAGTGAAGTACGTATGAACACTCATCCCAGCTATAGGCGAAAGTGTATTAGAAAATTCGAAGAGACTGACCTTGTTACAAGTCACGAACAAGAAGTGTTCATACTGTGTGGATCCCTGAACAGAACAAAAGACAGTCTACGTAGTTAAGCGATTCAGCATGGTATATAAATGTGAACCATTTGATATAAACAAAAGGAGGAAACAGTGCAAAAGAAGGAAGCAGCATAGTATGCATAAAAATGATATTGAAAATTTTACATTTGTTTACAAATCAAGTCGATTTTGATGAATAAACCTTTCTTATGGAAAGGATACTCGCTTAGAAATGAGAAATTTCAAAATATAAACAAAGTGACTCTCTCTTACATCACACTGATTAACTTACTTCATTGACTTTATAAATAAGTTCTGAGGCAAGCATTCCCCGCTCTTTTTAAAACAAAAAATGAACATTCCCTAAACAACACAACAAAAAAAAGTTATGTTCTTCATACACGCCATATTACATCACAGCAGGCAAGTCGAATGCATAGGAGACAAATAAAGCACACATACAGCCACGGACTTGTCATTCAAACTAAATTACTACCATGAACAAGCAACAGCTTTTCATTCACAAAATCTGATAAAAAAAAGGCATAACTGACCAACCCGCCTCATCCGAAAATTCTGTACGCAAAACTTTGTCTCAGTCAAGGCCACTTGAAAGTGTCGGCGGCAGATACTTCTCATCGAGTTTCGCACTGTACACTTGCGTATGCATACATACCTATATCGGCTTGTAGCACTCGTACTTTCTGTGCTGCTGCGGTAGAACTTTCACGAGAGCATGATGGCAAAAGCTTAGAGCACATCTGGTATGAATTTATACACAAGTTCTAGATACAGTCGTGCCGAGGCATACACAAAAATTCTTCGATTTCCGACACCAGCCAGATAGTTAGGGCATGTCAAAAGGAAAAAAGCTCACTTTTGCACAGTACGCGAACACGGTATACAAAAAGTTTATTCCACATCAGTTGAGGTGTTGTCGTCTTTGAGTTAAGCGGGCGGGCTAAATAATTAAAGAAATTAATAATATTGCACAAGGGGATCAATCGTTTAAGTGTGCGTGTGTGTGGATGAGATAGTGAAACAGATTTAAAGTGAAGATAAATAGATCCCAGTTATTATTTGACAAAAACACACATAACATTGCCCAGAACGCGTAAATCATAAGCGGAAAACCGTTTCCGTTTGAGGATTTCAAGAACATATCCATCTAATTGGCAGCAGACCTTGAACTTGCAAGATGACTTCAAACCTACCAGCATTTGACCAGCTCAAGCTGGGACTTAAGTAAGTTTAATTATGGCAGTTATAAATCGATGTGTCAGTCAGTATGTGAAAAAATGTATCTTGAAAATGCATTATCAATGGCGCCCAACAACAGATGTTGTCATTGAAAATTGTGCGCATCACAGCGTTTTCTTTGCAAATCAGGCTACGTAGCGAGAGAGAGAGAGTAATCATGGAAAATCACATCAAGTCCACATTATGTTTACGTTCTGCAGTTGCGGGGGAGAAACGGATATGTCCAGATTGTTTGGTGTCACAGTCGTCGTTTTTTTTCTTTTGGGGACCTAATTAATGTACGATGTTCTATTTTCCCGCTTTGGATGGGTTCCAAAAACAAATTTAGCAAAAGAAAATCATCTACATTATGCTTATGGATGTGTGGTTTGATGTTTGTTTATTTTATATGCGAGTGGTAGGTAATTCATCAAATAAGAGAATATGGTCTACACCGTTTTCAGAAAATTGTGGATACAGTACCAGTATGCTTGAAAGCATTCAACAAAGCTTCTATCGCCTGCAAGTCCCACCTTGTTGACCCAACCATCGTTCATGCACACACATGGTAATGACCTTGTAGCCTTCCGCAATCAAAGTTACATATTTCACTCAATTCGAGCTAGATTTTATTTCATTCAATTGATTAAAAAAAAATGCGCTGCGCTCTCTTTTGAGGGGGATGCTGATGGAATGGAATAAATTCTTTTTTTATAAATGGGGTTGTAGGCATATAGATTAGAGATTGGGGGCTGCTGCATCATCCTGTCTGCATCATGTTCGTTCGTTATTTCTTTGAACGTAAGAGACGTTAACTTTTAACTCGTCTATTGTGATGTTCTCGTTCGAGACAAACAGTATTTTTTTGTTCATTTAGGTCAATTCTAGTTGACTGCTGTCAATTGAAACTATTTAGGAAAATTTAAGGATTTTAGATGACTGTCAAAAAAAGAAGCGACAAATGCTGATTGAATTAATTGAAGTCAATTTGCGCTTCTGTGTATAAATTTAAAAAGGCGAAGAGGTTTCGCACCATAAATAAAGAATAATGAATTGGCCAGGTCAAATAGCAAATAGTCACGCAGTCAAGCATACATTTTTTCACCTATTTCCTATATCATATGCTAACCTGCATTCAAAGTGGGTAGGAGTTCAAAATCAAGGTCTCTTCGAGTACCATTTGTGAAAGGTTGTTGTTCATAAAATACGAATGCGAATAAGGTACGAATAAGACGGTGTTGATATGACTGCAGGGAGAGCAAAAGAGAGAGAGAGAGACAGTCGTAGCAACAGTTCTTGTTTTGTGTATCTGATCAAACATTTGTTACATTTCTTAGTATTGAACTGAATTGAATGGAAGTTCATATGTATTGATGTATCGCACCATACATTATTTGTGACAACATTGTCCGTCACAATTTGATATCTTATGACCATTTGTCATGTTTGGACGATAAGTTATCAACCTTGGACTTCTTTAGAATCATCGCTTTTGCAAAGTCAAACATGCGTGTCAAAAATCATGATTAAACAATTCTTAAATCTTTTTGTGCCATTTATTGATTACATTCACCTTCAATCTCGACTTATCTTCACTTCAGTATTCGCTATTACATTTTCGCTGACATTTTTCTGTCACATTGATTGAAGATGAAATGTTGTGCATGGTACATAATTATGTATTGAGAACATTTTTATTTATTTATTTAACTTGTTAACAAATAAAATAAAGTATATAAAATGAGTGGTCGTTAGCAACAAGGCTTCTCGTTCATCTTTGTATCAGTTTCATCATACCAAGTAGGCAATTTATTTATGATTTAAAAATAAAACTTTAAAATATATGCTTTAAAGTAATAAAACTTAAAAATAAATCAACGAACATTTTTTTTGGCATGAACATCTATTTATCCCCCTTAATATTTGGACTCATCAAGATCGCTATTCTTGCCTCTTGAACCAAATCACATTTTTCCTTCGCGGAAATGGGTTTGTTTATTTTAAAGCCCGGCTTTAGCATGAACGTCGCCAAAAATGTTGTGCATTTATTAACCCCATTATCCTCTTCGCGTAGAATTATTTATCCCAAGCAAAAAATCGACAAAGCGAACAATTTTTGTAGGAATTTAGCAAAGCAGTATCCTGTTCACAAGCTAAATTCCTAACTTTATGTAGCTTTATGTATTTAGTTGGCGAACAGAATGCGGGGGAGAGTAATTCAACGGTGGCGTTGAGAAATTCCTTCTTTTTGCAGTCAACATTTCTAGAGTGAAAACATGGAATACGCGAAATACGAAAATACCACCGGAATTTAAAAAAAGAAAAGAAATATAAAAATAAAGCCATATTTACGACTGGGTGACCACAAATCATGGAATTTGAAAACAATTTTTCCCACAATAATAAAAGACTGCATTTAAATTGCCAACAGATTCCTCAATAACATGTGTGTTTCCATAGGCAGAGTTCATTCTCAACAATTTGTATGACAAATACGGGTTGGGTATGTGAAAGCGATAAAGCACAGTTTTTGAAAAATGTTTTACATATTAACACTCCAAATGGTCATATTTATCGGATAAATGGATGGATATTTAGAAGCCCAATCTCAACAGTGCTTTCATTTTAAAATATGTCGCAAGATTTGTTAATCAAGGACAAACCTTGATATTTTATCATCCGACTGTCTAAATTGGGATTTTGCATTAAATCGAACCATGTCAACACAAAACGACGATGAAAATGATTTTCAAATATTTTGCATGGTATGAAACGCGCGCGACTTATCTGATAGTAGAAACCCAAGTTTTTCCGACTTGACTAACCATGTACATTGTACATCTCCTTCATATGAACTCCGCTATTTGTCGTACATTCTAATGTGTGTATACTCAGAGAGGATGGAAGTGGATCTTAAAGGCCAACCTTGAAACCCAAAGGTCAACCATAATGTACGTAAATTAACATAAGCAATCGACCGAATACTCAGAAATGATATACTAGAATCATAAAATCCACATCGCTTTGTTTCGTCAAGTTTCGTTCACTTTTGCTTAGTTAAGTGGGAGCTCAAGGATCAATCTCTTTAGGTACAAAATGACAATTGGACAGGTGTTGGTTTTCTTAGGCTCCTGGAAGCAATTATGAACATTTTGATATTCAAAGAGGTCTCTGGCTACTTTTTGTAGACTTTTCGTTCCGTTCTGACACAAGTTTAAGTTAGCCTAAGTCAATTATGGTTGAACCTCAAGTGCGAGCAGACTATCGGGCTATTATGCATTTTCGTTTCACTTCTGGACTTTTGTGAAGATTATAGGCTTTTCTGTTCTTATGTATACCCTGCTTAGAGAATGTAGACATTTTAGGTGTGCAAAAACGAACTGAAAGACCGCGATTCGGTGATTCGGAGACAAACGTCTATGTATTACTCTCGTACTTCTACTCACTAAAAAGGTACATTCATTGACACATAATGTACAGACCGAACCGTTGGGGTTGGCATGTCGTGGTTGGCATTGTTGCACAAGAGTTCTTTTATACTTAATTGAACATTAAAAAAGCACTTTCTTTTTCGGGATCTCTTGACAATTCTTGGGTAACGTGATCAGTGATTATATGTTTTTGAGTACGTCATCCTGAATTTGAATCTGAAATACAAATAATGCTTATGATCGGAACATGTACATATGTATTTACAATGCATCATGATTGTAAATAAATAGACTCATTTTTGGCTTTAGGACAATTTTCAAAAATATCGCAGTACACTCGATTCATTAAAATGAAATCACCCGCTGTCTATTATTCATTAAAAATAATAGGTCTGTTATTTTTGATTTGTTTTTGTTTCGACTCACAAAATCTGAGCTGGTTTCCTCGATCGTCACCTAGCTGTCGCGATGGTAATTGTAAAAATGTTGACTGGCATAGGAATTCTATTTAAGGCCTATATTAACTCATATTTGAAAATTATTTATGCGATCGTAAGTACGGGTAAGACTTATTTTTGATATTATGATGAAGTTCAGCCGCGTATGTGTTTAGCAGCGCTCAGTGTACCCAAACTGTTGACTGACGCCTTTGTTCACAGTGAATGTTATTGTTGGCTTTATTTTGAACATTGTATGCAGATCACATGTGAAAGGTACCCTAAAAGTAAGAGAAATTACAAGTATACAAATATGCCGACAAACTGCAATCGTCAAAAATTGGAGAAAAAACATAAGAGGACATGCCTCATGCAGGGTATATGATACAAAGATAGTCCAGATGCATATATTTATAGTAAAGCTTAAGAAGCTGTATTGGCCATTAACAATTATTGCTCTACAATTTTCAAAAATAATGGTCCGGTGTTACTCCCAGCCACTAATCTGTTACGACAGTGGATGCATTTGTTTCTCCATGATTACTGATTTTATTGAACGATTTTGATGATTCCCATATTCAATGAAACGAAGTGAATATGAGACTCATCGTGATGATTTAACGATCACGTCACTCATTCAAGGTACTCCCCGCGTGTTGTCTTTGTATGAATCCATGAAGATGGAAATATCTTGTGAGAATATGCTGCAGAGAGCGTTTATCTACTTAATTCTATCAAGTCAAAATTTTCAGAATATCTGCCAGAAATCTCTCTGGTCTCTTACATTTTTTGACTAGGTTTTTTATACCTTTTTCTCAAAACAAATGGACAAATCAGAGAGTGCCATTTGACACATGATTTCGGGAATCACTTTAAACAAATCGTGAATGAATGTCAAAATTCTCCAATAGACAATGGACAACCAGCTATCTTTAGAGCTATCTTTAGAGTACATAATTTCAGCTTTCAGCGAAACTTTTAGAAACTGCCTTGACAATTTGTGTTGAACGACTTGCTCAATTATGCACAGGGTATATAAAGTATGATTAATTCTTGATACAGTCCACTCCAACTAACTATTCCGACCGCATTTTGTACCGAGAAAGATAGGAGCATAAACGCATTGCTTTATTTTGGATGCAGCGCTCCTGACATATCAATTGTTTTTTTTGGTTGACAACATCTGTCACCTTAAATGGCGCAAATTTCAGAGTATGCGTCACTCCATCCAGATTAGCAAAACCATGCATCTGACGTCTCCTGAATTTGTTATCTATTTATTCCCCAATATCACCTCAGGTGTGAAACAAATTTTGGACAATATCTTAAGCTTAACTACAAGTAACTTGTTATCGGTAGAAATTCCGAATAAATCGTCTTATCAAACATTTGACTGGTCACAATGTATGCTACTTCAATGAATGAGGAGCAGAGCATATTTCCAATTATAGAATTCAATAAAGGGTTTATTTCGAATAAGCATCTGTTTTGCTGTAGGAGCCGAACCCATGTCCATTTGAGATTGTAGCGCCACCATACAAAGAAGGGATGAAGTGGAAATTACAGCCGTGGACTGCAATCTGTACAGTGTCCAACATTTCTAATTGATTCATAGGTTAGTTAGTAGTAGTAGAAGTTTTTTATTTGGCAACCAGTCCTTCCACAGCAACACCACCTGTTTTGCAAACAGACTGCCTATCGATCTATCCTCGTAATATACCATCAATATTTAGTTCCGCCAGTTTTCACATGAAGAAATAATTCTCGTTTAAAAAAAAGCTTCAGAGTTAATGTGTTGAACGTTAACGCTTAGTAACACAACCGGTGCGGAAAATTATTTCCCTACTTGTGATCCACAGGTGGGTTTAGGCACAATGAAATTAAGTAGATAATAACCTGTTGGTTTGGGGCATTAGTATAAATCGTGTCAAAAACAGTGAGTCTAACTTGCAAATAATTTATTCGTAATTTTTTCTTAATTTCTCAATTAAGCAGATACCTATTATTGCTTTTAGGCGCACAAAATACGTACTTAATACATAATTTGTGATTAGCATATGAATCCACTAGTCGGAGAAGCTTCGAATGGAGTCGTTAACCATTTGATTGTCTTAAAATACTAAAACCTGAACACCTGAACGCTGAAAGACAATCGTAATTCTTTGTGTGACAAGTGATAAGTGACGTTTCTGAAGAAAACTATTGTAGTCATTATGCTAAATATTTACAGAGTGACCGTCGTTGAATTGTCAGAATAGTGTCCTTGGAAATTTTTCACACTAAGACCGTACGAAAATCTTGCAACTTTGTGAACGAAGTTAGTTGAGGCCGTATGACATTGTTTTACAAAATGCAAATTGGCTATGGAACCTCCACGACACATTAATTACTCATTAAACCTGCGATCCATGGAGGTTCTGAGCCTAAATAAAAGCATGCTGCTTCCAGTCTACAAGACCACGCTGTCGTGACACCTTCAGAGAAAGTATAAATACACATCTACGCAATACATACATATAGAACGTTTTAAAACGTCACCTGACCTACTTAATATCTAATCTGTTTAATTTTAGAATCCTCCTTTCAAATCGTACAACAGTTTATCCTAATGAAGTCGCTAACCTTATCAAGCAAAAACGTTTTAATTTGAAACTCTGACGTAAATAAACAATGACCGAGGCGACACATTGATGATGTCATCACTTCATTCTCATAAAACAGTCTCGCATGTAGACTGCCTATGGCTTGCCAGGTTACTAAGTTGCTCTATTCTTTGAATTCGTCTTGCGAACAGTTGGCCCCCCACATGTGCTTCCTGACTGTGCCTGATCGTAGCACACAGCCCACGATACGAATGATTTCTTCTTCCGAATTGAATTTGAATAAACGCCTGGGACGTCTACCATTGAACTCAGTCCAAATTTCGTATATATTCGCATATCACACATCACATCTAATTAATTTTAAAGCTATCGGAAAAAAATCAATTTTATCTCTTCAGCAGCAAAAAAGAAAAAGTAAAAATAGAAAAAAAGTACCCTCTGTCGGAGAGTGTACTCATACATGACTCATACGAGAATGCTGCCGCAACACAAGTGAATAATTGAGTAGGTATAGTATAAAACGCCATGATTGCCACTGTGACTGAAGATTATTTTTATTTATGTATTTATTATTATATCATTGGGTACTTAAATGTTCACTCCGAATCGGCTGATTGCACGAACTACTAAATTATAATCGTGTTAGAATTGTGTGTAGAAAAAAAAAATACGTTTTATATTGTAGATACATTTTGATCTGGTGATATATATTTTTATCAACACGATTTTATAGGAAAATTATTTGTATCGTGGACAAGATCAACAAATGATATACCTCTGGAAGGCAGAAGCTATTCGTAGACATTTTTTTTTTGACAGAAATTAATTAAATATAATACATTTATGTGTGATTGGCGTATTTTCATAACAAGTCCTATAAATATATTCTCCTTTACACACGTGTCAACAGATTCAATTATGAATAACAAGTCGTAGTCGTTGACATTTAAGACGGTACAATCACAAGTCATTAGTTAGTAAATACTGCTAGAGTGTAAATTTAATTCAATTCCGAACAGTTGCTACAAGATTGTTAATGTAATTTATCTGGAAGTTTATGTGTTTTATTGAATTAGGTCGAATTAGTCTGTGAATAAGAAAAATGTACAGTTTAGTAAATTAGTACTGATGCTCTGTCGGCATCGTCTAACCAACTTGGACTTCAGAATGTCAGATGCTATGGCCTTTATTGCTGCTTGGCTTATCAGAAAATATGGTTACGTTGTGAACTTTCAGCGCCAGTTAACTGGCGCCAATACACTGCAGTCGTCTCTTAGCGCCAGCGAAAGATTTGAGAGCTATTTAGGTTTTGAAGACACCTTATTCGAGGTTTTGCGCCAATACGTGTGGAGACTTCGGAATTAAGATAGTAATAATCGATGAAACTGCCAATTCGTGGTCCGGCTGGCCCTACCGGGTCCATTTTACAATACGAATCCAACATACAATACAATCTCTGAACGTGTTAAAATTGTGAAAACTCGTCTTAATATAGTCGTCCACCCTATCGTTTGTAACTATCAAACGACCAGTACACAAAATGTCCCCCTTTGGTTTGGAATATACTCTGGTAGTATCATTCGTTTATTCTTAAAAAAATGAGGAAGGTACGAACCGAATGATAACCAAATTTTGGATTAAATCAATGATATGGATGTGAAAGATGTGGTGGTTTGCTGCATCTCATACAAAGCTTTGGCTTTATTACATGAACAATTTTCTGATCGAGTTATAAAAATAACGTTTTGGGGATGTGAACTTGCGGCCAAGATCGTGTGATTTGTAGCCAATTGATTTCTATTTATGGGAATTAAGCCCTGCCCTAAATTTGAATGATGTATTTCATTCAAAATTTCATTCTACTTTACTTTCGGAACCACAAAATTGATGACCCAGTTATCGTACAAGTATCCGCGGTATATCATTCCGATGATTCTAGCGTATACGTACTAACCGACACCTCTGCGCTCATCGACTATTCTCCCGTGGGACTAGCGTTGGTTAACAATTGTGCTCCACTCAGCAAGGCGTCCTCTTAAGCTCTTATCTGTGTATCCACTCTCCAGTGGAAGTGTACCCCAAGGACGTACAAGCAAATCTCGATCCATTTACTTACCGAACCTTTTGTAAATCCGGTTTGCTGGACATGACAAATTCACTATCTGCCTCTCTACTGCAAAACGGCAACAATAAAAGAATGCGTACTCTGTGTCATCTTCCACGTCTGGACTTTTCGGGCAGAAGGTCGAACTGGATGTGTTGATACTTTCGGTAGGCACAGTGTCTGGACGTGAAATAGTAGTTATAGCTTAACATCGGGTTCGATTCTGAATTAATTCAGATTATGGACTTATCTTTCTTTTGTGGAGTTTTTTCACCTGGTTTGCAACATGGCAAAAGGTGACGCCTTCACTTCGTCGTTAATTTGTACCGACTGTTACTGTGCTAATTACTAAATTATTTTATTTAAATTCTTCAATTGTGAGTACCGTGAAGACATGTGTCGATAAAGTCATCCATTCAGGGCGAGTTTATAAAAATACACCAAGGACCATTACATTCTCGTAGATCAGCAGCATCGCGCGTCATTTGAATGGTTGTCATCTTTGCGCTATATTTCTTTCAGAATGGAAGAGCCAAAGCTATAGAAATTACTTGTGACAACTGTTGACATGTTGAATTGCTTTTGTATTAATGTGAGTGAATTGATCACTAGGTCGTTCTGGGATACACATTTTGGGAGCAAATATTCTCGGCTCCCGTTGTTAAAGAGGCTAGGCTGTAGCGCCACGTATATTATTGTTATGTTCTTGGCTGAATATATCAGAACGTGGTGGTATGCCCCTAGGAAATCCTGGTCGTTCAGGGCTATTTCGTATAGTTAAAGGAAATGATCTACATTAACTTAAAAGAAACCACAAGGGGTTGATGAAATAGCTAAAGATGCCCGTGACATTATGAATAGTGATGGATTTGCTCTACGAACACAAAGGGAGATAGATATAATATTTCAATTACTTAGAACTAGCAAATGTTTTGGTACAGGAAATTATCTCATGGATTCTCAAAAAGTATTGATCGCACTTAGTTGAACCTGTCTGCCATTTGACAAGTGACATTTATGGAAAGCTTCCGAGTTAAAAGTTTCACCAATCGCGAGAAATTAAAAAAACATAATGATAGGACTTATGTATCGTCAGGACATGCGTCCAAACTGATTCCGAGATTTCAACAGGGACACCACCCAGCTTCTGTATTGGTTTGATTGGGATTCGCTAATGATGGATTCACCAAGCTGCTTTTCTGATAGTTTTCGTATCACCAAGCTGCTAAAACGCCAGCCAACGTTTACCAAACGAAAATTTAAAAGAGCGTTGCCAAATCTCACCTTAACACAATGGTATTGCAGAATAACCCTTGTCTCCGTTCCCGCTCATGAAGCAAAAACGACTCAAACGTGCCTAAAAAATGACGCTTCAAACTTCATTTCTACGAATGTTTGACCCCAGACCAGATCTCAATCCTCTGGGCTACAAATTATGATCGGTTTTAGAGATAATAACTTGTGCTAGGCGATACCAAAATATTGAAGAATAGGGTTATCCTAGTATCTACATAGCGGATAGCTTTTCGATGAATGGAAAAATATGATATATTTGATCGACAGAAATCAATTCTATTTATTTAAACAATAAATATCTACCTGAAACATAAAAGTCACTCACACAGTACTATTCACGAGTCACACTGCTTTCAGGCAGGGGTTTCTGGTCTTAAAACAACTTGTTAGATAGACGCACAAAACAAGAATATTTCGCGCATATTAGCAAATACGGAAGTCATGCCGACAAGAGTGACTGGTGATTGATGGTGGTTAGTATTTTCGCACCTTTTATGAGACCGCTTTGCATGTTCTGGTTTCCTCAAGATTCGAACTTCATCACATATTCACTTCCTACAGTTTTGCTTCAATCATTACGATTAACATAGTGTAATGGACTCAGCAAGCAGATTACTTAAAAAAAAAAAAAAAACTGGCATTAGATTAAATTAGTGTCTTAATCGGATTGATGAATTGCTGTTGCTTATCAGCAGCACTTGAGTTAATTTCCATAAGACAATCTACAAAAGCGTGCTCTCTGCGATTGTACACCCAAGTGTGATAATGCTCAACGTACATATATAATTAAAAATGATTACATTTTTCGGAACGAAGACTCCCTGCTTGGACATTGATTGCCACGCGCGCTTATGTACAGCACTTGGCAGTGTTTCGGGCTGTGCTTTGATTTTTGACGGTAGTCGTCGGCACAGGGCGTATTTAATTCGGCAAGAACCGTTGATAGAATTCTGTTCGTGGATAGCATTGATCGAAAGCTCGGTGTACCGAAGACGACTAATTTCTGCAGAAATTGAGGGCAATGGCAAAAAAGCGGTATTTTCTGATTGGAATGTTGCCAGAACACACATGCGACTGATTCAAGCATAATTGGATGTGTATTCTATCAAGAGCATGATGATACAATAATTGAGATCGCAAATTGTGTACACAAACCAGGCTGCCACGAGAATCATCGAGGATTTATCTTAACATTCAGTTAGTCATATACGTTGGAAATAATGATTTTACAAATTGTTTTGACTCATTTGGTGGAAATGAATTCTGAATGTAATGGTGCAGCGATCCGCAAGGCGCTGACAGTGCCTGACGAATGTAAGTGCAACGAGAAAGGTTATCAAGTCACTTGCTGTGCATGCTCCTCATGGTCTATGAATACATACAGATGGTCTTCCAATTAATTTGGCTGACATTTCAGTTTGGTATGTCACAGCAGGCAAATGGCATTGTTAATAAACAGAATAGTCATTATTACTGCATCAGAAAACCCATCAAAAGCCCACTTTGTGCCCTATTTGAGCAGACATCATTGGTAAATTTCGGCTGCTAGAGGCAGTGGTACAGCAGTCTCAGAAACATTTTTGTAAACGAATTGAACCAATTAGGTCTACAAAACATGTCCTACAAGACTGTACTACACAGCGCATACGACACACGATGTGAGAAGATTTTTTCCCGGTCGAATGGCGTCAAAACGATATGTTATCGACTACCCCTTGATATGACTCCTATCGGTTTCTGTCGTAGGGATTGAAAAATATGAAAAGAATATGTTTGAAAAAGCATGTCTTCACCGCTGACAGAGGCAAATGATTGCTCATGAATAGTGTCCAATTAAGTACAGGGTGGGCGGGCCATCTATCATCGGTTATTTAGATTCTGGCAGCTGTTTCCCGCTCGAAATCTTGACAGAAATTCAGTATTATACTTCCGCGGAATGAAATGAGTCGTTTTACGCTTGAACAATGTTGGAAAGTATTGACAACTTATTTACAAAGTGAGTGCTGTGTAGCCCAAACAGTGCGTTTGCAAGTTTGTGCAAAAAGTTCGTGAGACTGGTATGCTCATGGTCCCCGTCACCGCACGGTGCGCGCAGATGAAAGTGTGGCTGCTGCGGCCTCTTCAAAAATGAGGCTGGGAACAACGTTTCGGTAAACGGTGGGTGTTACAGAGCCATGTTAACCGACTTTTTTTTGTACTGAAAATGAGGACATGGATTTGGATGACGCGTCATGCTGCAATCGTTCTTTTGCGCACCGAATTCCCAAATCGTGTTATCAGCCGTCTTGGCGATGTCAATTAGCTGCGAAAATCCGAGAAGGACCGATGTTATGCCAACAATCCAGAAACGATTCAAGCGCTTAAGGCCGATATCATCCATGTAATCCGTGAGGTACAGCCAGAAATCATCAAAAAGTTCTTGGAAAATTCGTCGGAATTTCATTGAAAGTAGGTGGCTAGGTTGATGTACCCGTGAGAATGCCCTTAGACTTGACTGGTCCACTGAAATGTCACTGGTCTTACAGGGACTGAATCCATTAACCACTGGTACCAACCGGAGCTCAGAATGAAGCGAAGAATGCTTGTGATGTCTATCTCACTTACTATCAATTAAGTCACTGACCTCCCTCGAATTTATATCTGGCAAGTAACATAGCTGGACCGAAGTATAACAGGTGTTGCATGCCGTCTACCTCTTTTACACCCATGTATCTTCTGCGGAAGTTGTGAGTTATGACCTGGCGTGATCCGTCAAGAAGCAGTGACCTACTACATGACTTAATGTGGCTGTTAAAAAAACAGCTGTGTAGAGTGACCGGGATCTAGTCTGGGCCACAGTCAATTTGTTGGTTTGACATGTAATGCTTGCCATCCCTCTTGCGATTGTTTCTTCGGTCGCAGTTCGGTTGGTGGGTCTCGTTTTGGCTGCAATAGTTACGACTTTTATCCATCAATCTTGCAATTGGCGTATTTCCACCCTAATTCCAATCCCAGCGTCCTTTTAAATCAACCACTGTGCAACATCAAAGCAAATTTAAAAAAAACATATTTTTGTTCCTCGGTTCCGAAAGTAATTTTCGACGTATAATAGGCAATAACTTCGCCCAAATTTGACCAACATTCGTTTTCAATACTACAACAGTTTGTGGATTGAGTGCATAAATTATCACTATCTCTTGCATAGCGCCGTACTCAGATCAAACGGCGGAAAATCACACGATCTTGGCACCCATTTCAAATCACCAAAACGAGAAATAACTGTTTCAGGAAATTTGTCTTGTCTTGGCAAAACGGGTCTTGTTGTGTGAAATGTGGGCAATCTTGTTAAACTCTCATATGAATCTTCCATATGTGGTGGCCATATTTGCTGTAGAGCGTCATCAGCATTATCTTCTGACCCGCATGATCCACTACCGGGATCGCGGGGGTATTGCATGAGAGAGATCGACTCGCCATCGAATCCAACTTATCAGGAGTTGTGCCAAAGCGCAACCAGGCGAGTTTTTGGACTTGATCCAACCATCTCGTCCCAGGATCTGCCAAGCGGCCTCGGAAGTCGTGATAATGAGGACTGTAGAGCGTGTCTTTCGATGAAGGATATGTCTTAGGACAGGACTAGGCTTAGCATCTGCATTTCGGTCTGACACATGCGACTGAAAAGAGAACATATCAAATTTCGTCAACTATTTGGTTGTTATACATGCCACATAGTTTTAGTAAAAGTTTAATTAGTATAATTACCTGAACTTCTAAAGGCGGCTGACTTAAATCGTTCTCCATCCCAAACGGATAGATTCCCATACACACATGCCATCAATTGTTGCTAAATGGCTATTGTTTGGTTTATGAATTTATGGCAAAAATATTTCACTTATGGCAAAATGCGCAAACAAAGTTTCTGACGACCCATTGTTCGCACATGTGGTTCAACAAAATATAAACAAAATTAAAGTAAAAAAAGAAGAAAAGACATCAAAACCAAAGCAGCCGATTTATTTAATTGGCTTAAGTTTTAAAAATGGTTCATGGCCATTCGGCTGGTGAAAATTATTTTAAGATCTGCCCTTGATACACATTTTGCAGTTTTCTTGTCAATTGAATCTGAATGAAGCTTACTTGAAAAACTTACGGATTAAGACCAGCACTGGCAATTGATGTGAAATCTGCTGTAATTCGTAATCCGTTGTGTCATCACACAATACATGAACAAATCGAATCAAACAATAGTCATTCATTTACTATTCCCAACGCATTCTATCATTTTTGTTTAATTATTTTCTAAAAAGCATTTTGTAATTACATTGCTTGTCCTGCTGAATGTGAATCGAATGTTATAGAAAGTGAGAATCTTCTCGCCCAACCTTACTTTTCCTCCGCGTTCAATTCAATAAAAGTGAATTTATATCATTTCGAATTAAATCCGATCTGATATTCACTTCGATGAGATCACTGTATTTGCTGGAAGTTCGATCACATATGGAAGTTCAACTATTTTTTTTTTCATTTGGCATGAGGGAATACGACATGAGCGAATGAATATGCAAATCATAAGTCAATTTATGTGAACAGATAGCAATCTCGCTCGCACAATTGGGGTTTATTTTTTCAATTCCTTGTCTTGCTTTAATTTATGGATATAATGGCAGTTTTTACATTGGATCATATAAGTCCCTACATCGTTTTTGTTTTGCATTTCCGAATAAGGCGACTAGCTATTTTTATTGCATTTCGAAGTGGGTGTTGGGTGAATTGGTTCGACATTCAATTCAATAATATATATTTCAAAGAAAAAAGAGATGGAATTAAACTATTCTGTAAACATTAAAAGAAAAGTCGAGTGCCAAGATGCAAAGGCAAGGGATAAGTAAAGGTTCAGTAGTGAGTCTTCATTCAAGTCAATTATTCACGAAATATATGCGAAATATATGCTTTTTTGTTGAAGTTGAAATTGTATAAGAATTCCGTTGGAATTATATAATACATATAAAATAAAGGTATGACCACACTTCCACAGCTGTTTGGGGGAGAGTTCGGAAAAGGAGACGTCTTGTGGTCCTTACACCCGCTTATCAGAGATTCTTACATATTTCCAAACAAAAAAGCGGATTTTGTAAAAAATTGCAAAAGCAGGATGTATCTGAAGAGTTTGTGCCGTGCTAAAAGAACCCTGCAACTCATTATTTTGAGCGCTTTCCAGAACCTGATTAAAGTGAGAGTGATTTGAATGAAGACTAAAATGGCTTGGTTTCCCTTTTTATTTGACATTGTTTAAATTTATTTCATTTTGCTTTGTTTTCATACGCCCATAAATGTTTGACATAAGTCTTCTCCGAGATTAAGACTGGCTTGGCTTTTTTCTCGAGAACTGATTAGCTGTACTACATATTATGTAGGTCAACAATTGAAGATTCTCCACCGAACTCCATATCTCAACGGTGCTCTTTTTGACCCACCATTTTCTAGTCGACTTCATTAAGTTATAATACGTAATGCACCTTTGTCATTCCTCGAATCTTCTTCTTTCATTTATGTGGCGTCACAGTCAGGACTGGGGATGGGCCTCTACCAATAAGAGCCTCCAGCAATGGCTATATTTGGTGGGGTACTTCGGATTCCTCACACCAAGTTGGTTGAGGTCAAAAGATCATCTCCACCATCTGTCATGAAAGCAAACAGGACAAAAGATCAAACATAGAGCTTCTTTCTTGAAAATGCCAATGCAATCTAGATACGATTATGATGATGTGCATGCCTCAGAGTCGTAGAGCAATGTTCTTTCTTGAGCCCAATGAAAAGGTTACTGGCAAGAATTATTTTGCGCTTGATCATGGCACAGTAGAGTCTCCCTAAGTCGAATTTCCCTCTAACTCGAAGTTTGTGTTCGCCATATCCATTGCCATCCTCCAAGTCGAACCAAGCAAGAGTTATTTTGCACTTGATCATGGCACAGTAGAGTCTCCCTAAGTCGAATTTCCCTCTAACTCGAAGTTTTTGTTCGCCATATCCATTGCCATCCTCCAAGTTGAACCAAACAAGACTTATTTTGCGCTTGATCATGGCACAGTGGAGTCTCCCTAAGTCGAATTTCCTTCTAACTCGAAGTTTTTGTTCGCCGTATCCATTGCCATCCTCCAAGTCGAACTTAATCTAATTCGAACTATACTTATGTCATTCGCCCTTGATTTGAAAATCGTGCCTCTAGTGCTGGCCTACTTCAGTCTTCTTAAGAACGATGGTAAGGAAGTCATACGAAAGCACATAGCCTTGTCTAAAACCCTTTTTAAGATTAACAGGTTTTTATTATTATAATTGTTGAAGTTATATTGCAGCGACTAACATTGCACTCTTACGAGCTCCCCTCAGAGAGTTATTTTCAGAGTTGTATTAATGGCGTGGGAGCTCGTGGCGTTGTAGGTATGTGCGTCGACTCCTACGCACTTGAACCTACCTGTCCAGGTTCGATTCCTGGTGCGGCAAGAAATACTTTTCACGGCCCCACCTCTTTCGAGTCACTGACAAGAAAAAAAACTGTCTAGAAAAAGCTTCTCAAAATTGGCCGTTCGGAGTCGGCATAAAACTGTAGGTCCCTTCCACTCGTGATAGAACAATAGCACGCACAACACAAGTGGTTGCTGAGAAGCTAGGCCTGGCCCTCTACGGGCTGTAGCGCCACCAATGCATATATTGATGGCGATGGACTCCTGTAGCGTACGTATAGACTTACATGGCGGTACGCTGAATTCGTTTCCTACCTTGCCGAATCAGCGATAATTCACTATCCTCACCCTGCTCAAACCTGATGAGTTGGGCAGGAATGCCAAAAATATACATGGCTGTGTATAGCACGTCTCAATGTAGCCGCGGCCGAGAAATCAGGCAGTCTGTGTTTACTTCCGCAGTGTAAAGGTCTATTCTATTGTGGATCTCTCTGACCTGAAGCAACAGTGATAAGAACTTTTTAGACTGCTAGCAAAAGTCATCAGGCAAGCACACACTACAGAGGTGTTAAGGTTCTCCCTTATTGTTTATCATTTATTCGCCCCAATAAATTAGAATAAAGTCCCAGAACTACCTTCACAGGTGGCTGCAAAAACAATCAAAACCGCCGCGCGACATAGTAATTGTTCACTATCTGACATGTATTGCCCCTTGTTAGATGGAATCCTTGGCACTTCAGTCAACTTCATATCTAATCCCGTTAATTAGTATATTCCACTCCGATTATTGTAACAGACAAAAGAGCGATTACAACATGCGTACATTTAATTGCCCTCATCCCACATTCATACTGACTCCATTTTCCAGACGAGTACTGATAAGAACGTATTTTTTCGCTCACTTCAGTCTGAAGGGCATAAAGAGTATTTAACTCTATATGTACGCTTTATTTGCGACCCGGATTTAAATGTTTCACTTATATCACCCACCATTGCTGAACAAAAAGCAAGCAAGAACTGAACTTTACTTGACTGATTATCGTGCAGGAGTTCATGTATTTAATCTCAGATGTATAGAGGTTAAAAACTTGACCGTGACATTATTCACTTTACAATTGGCGAAATCACATACAAACCATAAAATCATGACCCAAACGAAAAGCTCATGTATACTGGGCTGTGTATGTGTGTGTGTGTTGTGTATCGAGTACATAATCAGTTATCGCGCCACCTTTTACTCTCAATTATATCTGGGACATATGCCCAAGTGAACAGGTGTTCACCTGCTTATAGACTGTGATAACTACAAGGATAATTTACTGCGTCCCTGCGCATAACAAATTTCGAGGAATCCGCACGAGAATACATCGCTTCATTTATAGTTGAAATGCCATGTTGTCACCGCTGGCGAGCAGCTTTTTTTTTCCTTTTGATTCGAAAGCGATATTTAAACTACAATTAATGTTTTGCCACTTCTTATCTCAACGTGGAAGCGATTAAACTTTTTTTTTTTCAGTAGCCACACGCCTAGCCTTTCGCCAGATTATGAATGTAGTGTGTGTGCAATATTGTATTAAGAATATGACATAACAAACGTTCTTTTCTTTCTTTTTTTCTTATCTCCACCAGAATGGTGGATTTTAAGGTACAACAACGGCGGTATCGCACAAGTGAGAAGACGATTGCGAACACAATCTATGGACCTGTTAAGGGTGTCAAACGTAAATCTATCTACGGAGAGTCATATTTTAGTTTCGAGAAAATCCCTTTCGCGAAACCACCCCTCGGGGAGTTGCGATACAAAGCACCACAGCCACCAGAGCCATGGACAGAGGTGAAGAGCTGTACGTCTATGGGTCCGAAACCTCTGCAAAAACATTTTGTATTTCAAATGACTGAAGGATCGGAGGATTGCCTCTACCTGAACGTTTACACCAAGAATGTAGGTATTATTACGTCGTTGAGCCCCCGAGAAAAGATTGTAACTCGTTTTACCTTTTTTTTTATAGCTTAATCCCACAAGGCCACAGCCTGTTATGGTGTGGATTTATGGCGGTGGATTTCAATTTGGCGAAGCATCCCGTGATCTCTATAGTCCTGATTATTTGTTAAGAGAAGATGTTGTTGTGATTTCGATTACATATCGTTTGGGACCATTTGGTAAGCCTATCAATTTTCATTTATTGTGATTTCGTTCTTATTTCTATCTTTTTTTTTCTCCCCTCCGCATATTGAAGGTTTTCTTTGCATGGAGAATTCCAGTTTTGGAATACCCGGTAATGCCGGTTTAAAGGATCAAGTTATGGCACTCAAATGGGTGAAGGCGAATTGCGCACGTTTTGGTGGCGACAGTAATAATATAACACTGTTTGGTGATAGCGCTGGCGGAGCATCAGTTCATTACATGATGATAACACAGCAGACTGAAGGTCTATTTCATAAGGCAATTTCCATGTCGGGCAATGCTCTATCACCATGGGCAGTGACACCGCAACGCAAATGGCCATATCGATTGGCTGTCACTGCTGGTTACACTGGGGACGACAATGACCGGGATGTTTATCAATTTTTATTAACTGCAAAGGGATCCGATATAGTTAAGGCGAATGAGGATCTTTGCACAGATGCGGAGAAACGTGAACGAATTGGATTTTCATTTGGACCTGTGATAGAGCCTTACATCACCGAGGAGTGTGTTGTGCCAACGAAGCCAATCGAAATGATGCGTTCAGCGTGGAGTAATCGTATACCGCTGATTATTGGTGGCGTTTCAAATGAGGGACTTTTACTTTACTCAGGTAAGTTTTTCGTTCCTTTAAATCTCTGTGGAGATTGCCTCTGTGCGAAATATGTATTCTTTCACAAATGTGAGCATAGCAAACAAATGTGAGTGTCGTTTCTATACGATTGTGACCGGATTGTAATTTTGTTTGACTTATTTTCCGCACAAACATGCAAACAGTCATAAATTTATTATATTTTTAGACGCTGAATTTTGCGAATTTCCAATGCAACTATATATATGTACTTCAAATGAATAAATAATTTAAATATTCCCCCATGTCATCCACAGACACGAAACGAAATCCAAAACTGCTTAACGAACTCGGCGACTGCCAGTACGTTGTGCCAATAGAACTGGGAATGGATCGAGAGAGCACAGAGTGCAGGGAGTTTGGATTACGTTTGAAACACACATACTACGGGGATAAGCAGCCCAGCATCGAAACACTGTACGAATATCTGAACGTGAGTCTGAACCATTGCATTTCTCCTCCAAGCGAACCTCTTAATTAACTTTGTCAAAATTCTGTTTTGCAGATGGTATCACATGAATACTTCTGGTTCCCAATATACCGAACAGTATTATCTAGGCTTAAATATGCATCAGCACCCACCTATATGTATCGTTTCGACTTCGATTCGAAACACTTCAACCATCTGCGGATCCTGAGTTGTGGGAAAAAAGTCCGTGGCACCTGTCACGGGGATGATTTATCGTATCTTTTCTACAATTCCGTTGCTAAGAAATTGAAGAAGCACACCATCGAATATAAGACAATTGAGAGGCTAGTTGGATTGTGGACGCATTTCGCTGCCGATGGCAATCCTAATTTCGATCCGGCTGCACCAGAAATTTGGCAGCCCGTTCGTTCGGATGAGAAGACGCTTAAGTGCCTTAATATTGCCGATAGTTTGCAAATTATCGATTTACCTGAGGTGCATAAGTTGCAAGTGTGGGAGAGTTTCTTTGGTGAGAATGAGCTGCTTTGAGGAGAATGAACTTACTTGTAGTTGGAATATATTTAAAACAGAAAAAAAACAAAATGCACGAAACTTTTTTTGAATAAATTTCGTATGCACTTAGAGACTCTAGAATAGAAACTGATGCGTGTACATGCATGCTCACAAGTATGTATTTGTTCACATATACGTATTTCTAAGGCTTAAACTTTTAGAGCTTAAGAACAAATTGAATGAAGAAAGAGCATTGAAAGCACTGCGGATAATCATGCATCTATAAATGTACCTACATGAATGAATTTGAGAGAAGAAGTCCTATCGGAATCGCGAGATGTCATATTCATATGAACTATATTTATTTATTACACTTTGACAGAAACAGTTGAAATATACATATATATATATTTTGTTGTACGTTTTACTATGTATACATTTTATGAGTGATAAATTTAATTTATACTTAGCTTGGTAATTGTATACCTTCCTAGATAGATATATAAATAATTATTTTTATGAACTAGTCCTTTGAAATGTTACAGAGCACTTGCAGTGAATGTATATACGGATTGTTATCAATGATAATATATTTTTTCTAAATAGAAAATTATTATGAAATTGGACCAATTGTTGTTTTAATGTATTTTATTTTTTATATTATTTTGTGAACTTTTAATTGCGGTTACTGTAAAACGTCATCAAGTAGCATTCATATTGTTTCTTGCTACATACGACTAACCTCATGAATGGAAACTCTGAAAGTTCGGATGTTTGTGGAGCTCTAGGTCTTAAAAAGCTGTTCGGATCTGGATGGAACTTAATGGATTGATTGCTTATGTTGTGGATGCAGACATAGGACACTTTTTTTTTTTTTGGGGTCGACTAAAATCATTTCCGTCATCCATGCTATGTGTTTGAGCAATAAAATAAACTCAATAGTACGTAGAAAAGTGAGCGTCGTTACGTGTGCACTTTTGTAAAGAATTGAATAGCAAAGTTCAACAACTAGTAGACTGTGTGCAACGGTTCATTACATGATGATAACACAGCAGACTGAAGGTCTATTTCATAAGGCAATTTCCATGTCGGGCAATGCTCTATCACCATGGGCAGTGACACCGCAACGCAAATGGCCATATCGATTGGCTGTCACTGCTGGTTACACTGGGGACGACAATGACCGGGATGTTTATCAATTTTTATTAACTGCAAAGGGATCCGATATAGTTAAGGCGAATGAGGATCTTTGCACAGATGCGGAGAAACGTGAACGAATTGGATTTTCATTTGGACCTGTGATAGAGCCTTACATCACCGAGGAGTGTGTTGTGCCAACGAAGCCAATCGAAATGATGCGTTCAGCGTGGAGTAATCGTATACCGCTGATTATTGGTGGCGTTTCAAATGAGGGACTTTTACTTTACTCAGGTAAGTTTTTCGTTCCTTTAAATCTCTGTGGAGATTGCCTCTGTGCGAAATATGTATTCTTTCACAAATGTGAGCATAGCAAACAAATGTGAGTGTCGTTTCTATACGATTGTGACCGGATTGTAATTTTGTTTGACTTATTTTCCGCACAAACATGCAAACAGTCATAAATTTATTATATTTTTAGACGCTGAATTTTGCGAATTTCCAATGCAACTATATATATGTACTTCAAATGAATAAATAATTTAAATATTCCCCCATGTCATCCACAGACACGAAACGAAATCCAAAACTGCTTAACGAACTCGGCGACTGCCAGTACGTTGTGCCAATAGAACTGGGAATGGATCGAGAGAGCACAGAGTGCAGGGAGTTTGGATTACGTTTGAAACACACATACTACGGGGATAAGCAGCCCAGCATCGAAACACTGTACGAATATCTGAACGTGAGTCTGAACCATTGCATTTCTCCTCCAAGCGAACCTCTTAATTAACTTTGTCAAAATTCTGTTTTGCAGATGGTATCACATGAATACTTCTGGTTCCCAATATACCGAACAGTATTATCTAGGCTTAAATATGCATCAGCACCCACCTATATGTATCGTTTCGACTTCGATTCGAAACACTTCAACCATCTGCGGATCCTGAGTTGTGGGAAAAAAGTCCGTGGCACCTGTCACGGGGATGATTTATCGTATCTTTTCTACAATTCCGTTGCTAAGAAATTGAAGAAGCACACCATCGAATATAAGACAATTGAGAGGCTAGTTGGATTGTGGACGCATTTCGCTGCCGATGGCAATCCTAATTTCGATCCGGCTGCACCAGAAATTTGGCAGCCCGTTCGTTCGGATGAGAAGACGCTTAAGTGCCTTAATATTGCCGATAGTTTGCAAATTATCGATTTACCTGAGGTGCATAAGTTGCAAGTGTGGGAGAGTTTCTTTGGTGAGAATGAGCTGCTTTGAGGAGAATGAACTTACTTGTAGTTGGAATATATTTAAAACAGAAAAAAAACAAAATGCACGAAACTTTTTTTGAATAAATTTCGTATGCACTTAGAGACTCTAGAATAGAAACTGATGCGTGTACATGCATGCTCACAAGTATGTATTTGTTCACATATACGTATTTCTAAGGCTTAAACTTTTAGAGCTTAAGAACAAATTGAATGAAGAAAGAGCATTGAAAGCACTGCGGATAATCATGCATCTATAAATGTACCTACATGAATGAATTTGAGAGAAGAAGTCCTATCGGAATCGCGAGATGTCATATTCATATGAACTATATTTATTTATTACACTTTGACAGAAACAGTTGAAATATACATATATATATATTTTGTTGTACGTTTTACTATGTATACATTTTATGAGTGATAAATTTAATTTATACTTAGCTTGGTAATTGTATACCTTCCTAGATAGATATATAAATAATTATTTTTATGAACTAGTCCTTTGAAATGTTACAGAGCACTTGCAGTGAATGTATATACGGATTGTTATCAATGATAATATATTTTTTCTAAATAGAAAATTATTATGAAATTGGACCAATTGTTGTTTTAATGTATTTTATTTTTTATATTATTTTGTGAACTTTTAATTGCGGTTACTGTAAAACGTCATCAAGTAGCATTCATATTGTTTCTTGCTACATACGACTAACCTCATGAATGGAAACTCTGAAAGTTCGGATGTTTGTGGAGCTCTAGGTCTTAAAAAGCTGTTCGGATCTGGATGGAACTTAATGGATTGATTGCTTATGTTGTGGATGCAGACATAGGACACTTTTTTTTTTTTTGGGGTCGACTAAAATCATTTCCGTCATCCATGCTATGTGTTTGAGCAATAAAATAAACTCAATAGTACGTAGAAAAGTGAGCGTCGTTACGTGTGCACTTTTGTAAAGAATTGAATAGCAAAGTTCAACAACTAGTAGACTGTGTGCAACGATATCTTAAGTCGAACTCTCCCTAAGTCAAATTTCTCTCTAACTCGAATCTTTTGTTCGCCATAGATCGTCATTCTCCTCAATTATTCATACAAAAAACTATCCTCTAAGTTGAAATCCCTCTAACTCGAACTAATTTTGAAATCCCGAGGAAATTCGTCTTAGGGGGAGTCCACCGTATTGTCTCATTTCTCCGCTGGACGTTTGTGTGGCACTACGGTAAGTTACTGAGAAACCAATATAAACAAGATATCAATATTAAGAACAAGATGAGCGAGTATCAAGAACTTCTGATTCACAGGTACAATCAAAATAGCTTCACACATTAGTTTGGCTAAATAAGCATTTAGGCTGTTATTCAAGCAACCACAGAAATATTCTAATTACCGACGAGCACGTCGTGAGTACTTCTAGTACTCTCTGAAAGGTGAGGCCCGATGTGATCGGTAATACTTGAATCCACACATGGAGACTTCTCATTAGCATTCCCCGTTCTTTCAGGATGGAATAGTTATAGATGGGAAGCTAAAGAAGTTATCCATATCCCATTTTGTCTAATGGATTGCATCATCTTCATGAACTATCAGGCATTTAACTTCAATTCATTTTAAAGTCAATTTGGATTAATTTTCATCAATTGAAAGACCGCAATGAAATAAATGCAATCATTTGTGATCTCAGTGCACTACATGAAGCCGAAATTTTTATTTCTCTGACTCGACTGGAAAGAGTTGGAGTTGTGAATAATGAAAGTTACTCGTGGCGAGAATTCAACCCAGAAACCCACCGTAGGAGCCCATGCTTGCATAATCGGACCTTACTATTCATGTGAGCGAATTACGGAGAGTCTGAGTCAAAGCTTGTGATACATTCTTCTTGCAGCTTCTAGTCATCAATGCCAAAGTATCTGTGACCGTGTTCACTTGGCCGCTATATAGGATCTGATTCATGGTCGGATCGATTTACCACATCCTTGTACTGCTCGTCTAATCGGTGGGGTCGAACCAGTATAGTCGAAACGGCTTGGTGTTAGTGGCGAGAGTATTGCTTCCGTTCCAGCGTCCGTCACAAACGAACCAAAACAGTGCTTTCCATGGGGTTCTCAAGAGTCAACTGAATTTTGCGAAAGGATCTTTGCCTGCACCCTTATAAAATGCAGCTCATGAACTGAAGTCACTCGGCCATATGAAGAGACGCACGTCTTTGGATGGGGATCTAGAAATGTTGGAATAAGATGAAATCATCTTCAGTGATAAACGTGCTTCAAAAAACATCTACAAAAAATAAGTGAATGGTCTTTTGGACCGAACATTGGACCGTGGTCGAACATTGGACTGTTTTTTTGTTGACGGACCGTCACGTTCAGTCAATGGAGATCGCTATAGAGACATGTTGCAGCGTTATTTCTTTGGTCAATTACATAGACTAGATATTATGGATATGTGGTTGATACGAAACCTTAATCTGATTTGATTTGGCCTTAATTTATAAGGTTTACCAAGTGCATCCTTCCGCTCCATGATTTCACCCGCAATACCAGTCTCACCAGGCATGCCGATTAGTTAAGCCCTAAGTCTGCTTTCGGATGCACAGTTAAACTTAGTTTTAGTTTAGAATCTGAAGGGTATTGAGCACACGCAAATTATAAAATAAAATTATATGTGGCTGAAACGAGACGGTGTCACAAGTCACACACAAGGTGAGGTATTGTGTGATTTAAAACATCTAGACTTTTTTTATGGGTCATTGGTCTATGCCAACAAGCCAGCGCGGCGTCCTTAGAACAGCTCAATATTGAACGAGAGATGCGAGATACGAGAGATACGCTGCAGACGTGCCATCGACGTCGAATTCCATACATAAATGGTTTGATTGTACTTCAAACCAATAATAAGATTCAATCAATGGCTTCTGTTTAAGTTGTTATGCTCTTATTGGAAAACCCGATATAAATAAGGTCCGAGGACCTACATAGGTCGAGGTCCTACAGGAACTACTCGTATGCGTGCCATTGTTCTGGCATGAGTAGAGGGGATCTAGTAATTAATGGGAACTTCGGATAATTCGTTAGGTTTACAGGGAATGTCGAATCTTTGTGATCGTTATCATGACCTTGAATCCAATATTTTTTTTAATACATATCCTTGTATTCTGTGGTCTTAGATCGATCTTTCCCTAATGAAGCTACCAGTTCCTTTAAACAGTTGTGGACAGAGTTAGGTTAGGTTAGGTAGAGTGCCGATTCGAACGGCCATATTTCAGAAGCATTTTCTAGACAGTTATACGCTTTGAGCATTGTCAGTGACTCGAAAGAGGTGGGACTGTCAAAATTATTTTAGGTCGTATTGGGAATCGAACCCAGACACCGAGGCTCAAGTGCCTATACACATACCCACAACGTCACGACCGCCAACTCCAGTGATAGTGCCGTTAATTTGATCCCAACGGCAAATGATGACTGGACCCGATATGAAAAACGGATAAAAGCGTATTAATTTTGCTTTCACCGGGATTCGAACCAGGGACCCCCCTAACCAGGGGCACGCACTCCACCACTACTACTACTACTCCCTCGCCTCATATAACTCCCACTTAAGTCTTCAATATAAATTAACGAACTGTGTACAATTTAATTTTGACCGATCTAATCCCTCTTTCCACCATCATCACCTCGAATTTCAAGTTTTTAGCAATGAATTGTTAGAAAATTCCACACATAAAAGAAACCTGCCGCCGATTAATCCAATTGAATCAATCAATTATGAGGTAAATAAATTGAAATCGTCGTGGCGTAGTGACTAAGTGCATCGACTGCTGCGCTAAATGGTCTATGGCTCGATACCGGATCGGCACAATACCACTTCTTACGAGTCAATGACTGTTTCGAGAGAATGAAAACGTCACGTGAAGCTTTTCAAACATTGCCATTCGGAGTCATCAAATTGTATGTGAAAGAAAAACAGCAGGCACAATACGAGTGACTGCTATAGAAACTAGACAAGAGCTCTTTACACGTCGTTATGTTCACAATTATCAATTAAATCCACACACATTCGTGAATATAAAAGACAATCGAGCACTTATGTGTATGTTCTGTGCATGTGAACTTGTAATTCCCATGAAGCATTGTTTCCACTTAACTATAAAGCGAATTAAAGCGGAACACATAAATCAATTTATTACTGTTAAAATCGCTTGAAAAGCTCTGTACTTTTACATTTCAAATGAGGGAGCTTATAGTTAACCGGTTTGCATTCGTATGTGCCGAATCTTGTTGGCCAATTAAGCTTATTTGCCTTTACGTCTGAATACACCTTTTAACAAGATTTTCCTTTCATGGCATGGCACGATGTGACATTGAAGAATTTGAAGTTCACACAGAGTTGAAGGATGTTGTTGAAGATTTTACTGTCTGCGACGACGAAAATAGGCCCATTCTCATGTGGGTGGTGAGGCATAGGTGGCCTCATTTTTTATGTTTTTTTATTTTTTTTAATGTAGGTTGTGCAAATACTGAAGAGCATTACTGTTGAACTCTGGTGTCCAAATGTATTGAGCGACATTTTCACTCTTGGTGTACATTGCGATAAGACAATATTTGTTTTTTTCTTAATGTTGATACCACATGCTCTGATTGTTGGCAAGATTGAATGTCACAGTGAATGATTGTGTCTAGACAGATTCCTCACAGAGCCTTCGGAGATTTCTGAAGGAACATCAATTAATAACCTATTTTTATAGACTAGAAAGTTATACCCGCAGAGAATTGTCAAATTCTCAGGAGAGGTTGTGCCGTGAAAATATAAGTGGCTATTTCTACCCTGGATATAAACCCTGGAGTATAAAGGAATTGAAATCTTATTAAAATGGCCCAAACCAAATCCCATCATAGGAGCTTCATGAGTTTCGAAATCTTTCATTCAAACGAGTGAAGGAATATAAGAGATACCACATGTTTTTAAAGATTTTCACGAGCCATGCCAACCAGAAACTACTACACCCAGCGCGGGTTAAGTTAAAGTTATATATTGGGTATATGACTAGAAAATGAGATTTTTTTTGCATGAATATGGCATTATTTCAACTACACATCAATCAATACATTATTCAAAGTTTTGCCCATGGGAATGTATAACTTTTTGCTATCTCTTTGGTAATTTATAGATAATATAAGACGAATCCTGATAATTCGAAATGGCAAGGGAACAGCATTTTGTTTACAATTTAAAGCAGGTTACTTAATATCGAGATTTGGATTTACCGATGTGGAAAAGATAAAAATACGAATTAACGAGGATTTCACATTTCATACGATTTATTGTTTAATTTTTTTAAAACTAAGCGCTCAATTCCCATATATGTAATTACATCTTAAATATGTACTACCATATGTATGCATATAGTCTACAAAAGTTAACGTGAATTAAACTGAAATGGTTTGTTTTTTAAGAGGTTAAAAAAATTAATTACGATTTATAAGACGTTTTGTGTTCATTGCATTTCAAATAAAATACGAAATAACGAGGGGAGCAAAATGTATGAATTTTTATTTACGAAGTAGCGACGATTTTTCAATGGGCTAACAGTTTGTTATGAATTATTGAGGTTTCGATTCCGAAACAGTTTTATCGCCGTTCGTAGGATTGAGGAGCTTGTTCTAGATAGAAGTTCTCTTTGAGCATTGTCAGTCATTCATAAGAGGAGCAGCCGTGGATTATGAAAGTTGGTAAATTAGAGGATTCAACCTGATACCCCCAACGCATAAGTGTCGACTCACCAAGAGTTTAAGCCACAGCGTAAAGTTATCTCTTGTTTATGGATAACTTGCAAAAACAGCCGAATGAATGAAGCATTGAAGGAGCATGTAAATTTAACAGATTAAATGTCTTTTAAGAACATAATGGAAAAGTACTTTATCAATCCAATTAATAAACGCCTCGTTTTATTAGAAGGCATATCAAAGCTACAAATAAACTTTAAGCTAAATATCTTTTGAAATTTATTTTAATACTTTTCAACCATTCTGTAATCAAGAACGGACCTCACTAGTGAGATACAAATATATTTCAGTGCGAAAGGATCTGCGAATTCTTTGGCGTTTCGTTTATGAAACCCAAGCATCGACTTAACTTCATTAACCAAATTCGATGTGAGGCAGAAATGAATGATTGGTAACTACAGTAACACTAATGTCTTGTTTACTTTCTTATCAACTTTTTCACAGTATATATAGGTTTACACCATTTGGAATGACTTCAACATATCGTCAAGCAATGGCTTCAGCCTTAGTCACCCTGTGCCCATTTGGAATCATCCAATTCGTGGTATGGACTTAACATCCCTGATTCAATAACAAACGTCAATCCGAACTATTATCTGAGACTGTATGTGATTATATGATGACTAGACCACGGTGTGACATTTCGCAAAATGTATAATTTACCACGTGCTAACATGGTTACATTTTGAAAGCACCTGTAGTAGTAGTCCGTCTCGCGAATAACCTGAGCGTACTACAGGTAGAAATTGTTATTCTTTTAGTAGGCATGTGCGTCGAGTCGTACGCACGTTAATCTACTATGTCAAGGTTAAATTTCGGAAAGGTCAACGAAATTTTTTTCATAATTTACTGCTCCACCTATCTCGAGTCACTGGCAATGTCTACAGAGTAAAAACTGTCTAGACATGGCTAACAGAAAATATAAGGATAGTATCCAAAGGCTTGTTCATCGTGGGTTTATATTTATATTAAGTTCTGTACATAAAGGGTGATTTTTTAAAAGCTATAGGAAAGTTTTTCAAAATAAAACAAATAAAATTGAACAATGAAGTCTTTACTTGAATCGATAGTACGGTCCATATAATTTAATGTTTGAAGATTATTTCATGCAAATGTTGACCTTGACTGCGCCTCAAATGGTCCATCCGCTTAGTCCAATTTTGGCATACTCTTTCCAACATTTCGGCCGGTATCTCACGAATAAATGCTTTAATGTTGTCTTCCAATGCGTCAATTGAAGCGGGCTTGTCTGTATAGACATGAGCTTTAACATAGCCCAAAAAAAAAATAGTCTAAAGGCGTTAAATCGCACGATCTAGGCGGACAATTGACCGGTCCCGAACGTGAAATAAAATGTTAACCGAACTCGCCCCTCAATAAGCCCATTGTTGCGCGTGCTGTGTGGCATGTGGCACCGTCTTGTTGAAACCACATGTCATGCAAGCCAAGCTCTTGCATTTTAGGCAAAAAAAAGTTGGATATTATCCCGAATAGCCGCTTCAGTAGGTCGATTAAACTGACCATAAAATGGAAGAAGCGCGCGATGAATTTTTCGTAACAGAGCACGCATTTTGATAATAAAATTCAATAATTTGCAAGCGTTGTTCGTTTGTAAGACGATTCATGGTTAAATTATAGACCAAACTGAAGATGTTTGACAGTGAAACAAAACACGAAACGTGCGTCAGCTGTTTAAACCAGTGTTGCCAAAAAGATAATAGCTAACAAATTTTTTCTTACCGTAAGTATTTCTCTGCAAATAGAGAAAATTCCATGTAATGAAGTGTAAGAGTTTGTGAAGTTCGCATTTTATGCATACAGCACTTTATTCATATACCTATTATTTGTTTACTTCGAATAATATTGTAGTATTACATTTTTTATTACATTTTTGTATTTTTGTTCTTACGCTAAATATCGTGTTTATGGACACAATTCGTAAACTCGACTAAACGAGTCAATTTCGTTATTGCTCGAAATGTGTCGAAATGTCATCGCGTCCCACTTTGTCACAATCAAGTTCGTGGGACCTCCCGTGGATGAATCTTGAATGATGTCCCTTCGTTTATTATGGCAAGATTCAGACAATGTATTATACAAATAAAAACCATAAATGTGCCTTACTGAAATTTACTTTCGGAACCGCATAATGCATGGCAATGTATCTTCCAGTTATCATGACCAAGTCTTACTGCATATGCATTTACCTCAGAATAAATGTCGAAGATCGGGCTACTGCTCGGAGTCAAGGGGACTTATTTGCCTTGATCCATTATTGTTCTTGTACTCGATATGTTTGCTGAAATAAATTTAGAAGCGAAGAAGTCATTAAAACAAAATCTGTCCGGTAAGCAATGGAACCCGTTTTTGTTAAATTTAATGGTTCCTTAAGAATAAACTCAACAAAAAGTATTTTTCAATCGACCAGACAACTACTTCTTATCCAGATTATTCCAATGATAGGAAGCTGCTGATATTTATAGCCATCGTTAATTGTGTAACTTCTTCTTTAATCTCCATTTCATGTTAAGCGCACGTTTGTAATTAGGTTGTCTGTCTGTTCGAATGAACTCACTCCCTGCTTATCAGTGAAATCAACATTCCGACTTCTTACAAAATTCGTAAAAAATACCGACTGTGTAGACTGTTGAGTTGGTTGCCACTCATGGTTATCTTGGAATCCGAGCACCCGTCCTTGAAATGGTTAGAAGATATCCAAAAAAGAAATCCAAAAAGATATCCACAGTTCACGTCAGGAACAAATGCCATCTTTCATTTTCACAGCATCACGCACGTGTCACTCAATATATCTACTCCGGTTCGTAAGCTTGTCCAATGATTAGATGATTAATATGTTTTGAATATGTAGACATAATGCTCAAAACAATGAAAATATGAAGACAATAATACAGTAAGATATGTTTATGACTTTATGTAGAATTGCAAGTGATTCCACGTGATCGTATTAGAATAAATTCACTAACAAACAATTCATGAACAATGGAACAAATTAACTTCTCGGGGATATTCAAAAATGAGTTCTCACTAGATCTGGGTATTAAAGACCAATTTGTGATATAACACTTCAACCAAATCTACCAAACCGTAAAGGGGCATCTTCTGCACGTGCAATCCTAACAATTCCCAACAAAGCTCTTTCGTCTGTTTGTCATTTGTGCAAAAAAAAAAAAACGAGTCACAGAAGTGACCATGAAACCCGGAACTATGTGCTTAATATGCAATATTCCCAACATCGACTCCAATCGAAGACTCATTCCCTGTACACAGAGACAAGTATTGAACAATCTCATGTTTTATGTTCATTTTTGTGTCAATATTTCATAGAAGAGCAAGTACATCGCAGTCTTATTCACACTTACATTTAAATCAATTCAGATGAGAGGTGTGGTCAAAACGGGATCTCTTCACTTATATTTACTATATGGGGCTCGCCAACTTGTTTATACATAATTGTGTGTCGCTGATAAATAGGAACTAGCGAACAGACTGCTGATAAGGATAGTGTCATTGTGTGATGCTCTTGCGTTTGATTCGAAGAACTTTGACCAGTTTGACTGGTTAAGTGATTAAGTGACAAGAAAAAATCAAATTTTATTTTTATTTGAACTGCAGAAAGTGATAGCATGTATTTTTTTTATTTAGGCCAATACGACATTTACTCTGCAGACACTTTGTGCTTTATGTTAATTAGTATGTTTTTTGCACTTAACTAGACTCTTCAAGAAATGATAAGTTTCATGATAAAAAAAAACATTTGTTTGAAGGTAATGGGAATATAAAATGCACCCCTCTGACATTTGTTTATTCTATGCAGTCCTATGGAGATCTATACAGAGATGTTTTACTTAACTCCGAACTGTTTCTGCATTTTAAATTATTATACAGGACGACCAGATAAAAATGAAAGGAAACGATATTTAAATAAAATAACAACCGTGTGAGATATTAAACTGATTCATGCCTTATTTTGAAGCTAGATTTCTGCCACTATGTACGGAATAATATATCATGTAAATGGATTGCTCCGGTTCGCTGATAATACTCAAAGCGAAAGGTCAAATTTTTAGATGCAGACATCACTTGGTTTGCTATCCGACGTTATCATCGAACTAAATATGATTTTCTGTCTTTCTAAAGACTGCCCTAAAGTTGGCCTTCTAAGTTTCGACATTCCGAAAGGGCGAACTATAGTGCTTACATTGGCTTAAAGACTTTCGACCGGACAGAATCTGCGTCAGATGGTAGATATCGAGATTGGGCTTATTTGTCCAACTTCCTTTTTGCAATTGACCTACTTGTTCGGCTTACTGTCGGTTTCGGATTCGCCTACGGAATCATTTCATCAGCAAAGACTCACGGTACACGTTGTATCATCCGTGTTTGTCATTAGCGAAATCAATGACTCAGACTGCTTCGGGTAGCGTAAAAAACACCGTCATACATTATGTCCCACAATGGTATGTGTAGATACTATTGTCGGTGGGATATTTGATATTCAACATGTAGGAGGGTATACCCACTGAGATGAGGGATCTTCATTGTATATGTTCGCCTAAAGCATTACCTCAAAGATAACACACAGACGTGACGGTATTGTGGGACCTAGATGGAACTTTCACATGCCTCAATCACCCAAGCTGAAGCCCTCGCCCTAAATGACACAGGACATTGCATCAACAATTGAAATGCACTTAATTAAAAAACATCGATATTTTCAGATAGCCAGGCAGTACTTAAACCCTTGCCTCACGTCCAGGCAAGAAGGAGGACAAGAAATCCTTTTATTGGGCCTTTCATGGATTTAGCAATATGGGCATACAACAACACTAAAACAACTGGTCAAATAAATGCCGCATCCAATTCTGGAACAGTCAGGAGGGACTTACACACTGCAAAAAATGCATGGATCGATCACAGCAGAACTAAGGGCTCTAATTCTGAACGAGCCTGACTTAAGTATACTGCGTGGCGTTATATCTAAGATTTTTATCGAGATGTGAACTTGCCGATAACCCACTCATAAAAGAACTTAATCTAGCAAAGGAGGCGGCACCTCCATAGCACAGCATCATTATATGACTAGCCATGTTCATAGTACCTTTATATTTATTCTTGTTTGGCTGTTATTTTTTTTTTGTTATTTATTTATTTATTTATTTACTTATCTATTTATTTATTTATTTATTTATTTATTTTCTTTATTTATTTATTTACTTATTTGCTTATTTATTTATTTATTTTTTACTTACTTATTACTAATTGTAATATATATACACAATACAATTTACATGAAGGTTTTTTCCATTTAAATTTTTTTTCCTTCAAAAGCATTCACGAGCGACTAAAAATTGTAAACCTTAATAATAATATTCCAGAAGCAAGATAAATATGTATCAAATCTCTGCACACACACTTTATAATGTATGAAATTAATACTGGAAATAAATCTATCTATCTATCTACTGCGTGGCGTACTTTCCGGCCACTTCTCATGCAACAATGTGGGGCACAGCAGCTCAAACAGTGGACAATGAAAGGAACCATGCATCACCTACTAGCCGAGTCTCCAAATCTGACGTAAGCATATACCATGGTGTAAGGAAAATAAGGTGTGTCGGACAGTTCTATTGAAGCCCTGTATGACGTCTTCCCGGAAATTTGTATGTCAACAGAAACCTAAAGGCAGAATCAAATTAACATTTTTCACACATTTAAAAACAAAATGCAGCTTTCTTTTCAACATTTTTCTACTCATAGTTTATGCACATTGTTCCATTTTCCTATATAATACCATTATAAATGAATTAATTTCGCTGCAACAGCCCCTTTGCAAATAATAATCTAGCAACATGCTTTGTAGATACAATGTTAAGAAAAACATTGATCCCTTAAATTGCATTACCTTCGTGTTCCTTTTCCCCGAAGCAGTTAATGTTTTCGAACCATTTATGCGTAATTTTGTATTTTTTTTTTGTGCGTACAATTGATTACATTAAAACTCAATTAACTTACCCATAATGGAGTTTAAAATACGTGAACTTGCACGACATGTTGTTGTGAGCGAAGCTTGAAGCGAATAAATAAAGCATTGTGTAAAAAGCTTTAAAAAAGAGAACTTCGGTTGATATTTTTTAAATACCAGCCACGTGTTACAGCCAAACCTATTTTATTTAGCTGCAGAAATAATTTTGTACTCCATCTACTCCAAGGAAACAACGATTAACACAATCTGATTGACTCTTTAGTACCTCCGCGAGTTATGCTCTGGCAAAGTGTTCAGTATATCCCTCGTAAGTGGTCTTCCAATAGATACTTCCGAACTTTGACAGTTGATATCGGCCAAATTGCTGAAGCTACATCTGCCAAATTGGCTGTCATACATTCAGTCTGGCATCACCATGGACGCACATAGCGTTCAACAGCACGTGCAAATGATGAAATTGTTTTATCGAAATGAGTGTTTCTAGCGTTTCTAGGGCATTGTCGCAGATCTATGCGAATAAACTCGCACACCCCAATGGTTCTCAAAACGAACAGTCATGTAAAATCGGCCATTTCGGATGCGCATCACCCAGAGAAGCCGCGGCGAACTTTTTAATGATGTTTAATTCCATACATAATGGAATACAGGCTTTTTCAAACGAACATGGCGATGGAATCTCATACGTTTTTTTTCCTTCTTATGTATATGTTTGAGCAACTTTCCATTGACTAATCAAACCAGCAAATTTAGTTTCTGAGTATGAATAATACTGAAATTAGCATACATATATGTATGTACTAATTTGTCTCCAGTCAAATAAATTTCCCCGCAGCGATCGTCAAAGCATTTTTTTGGCTGAAGGCAAAGATATGAATGTCAAGCGGCAAGTAATTTCCTCAATATGTGTTGTGAAGCGCGACATACTTGCATTCAAAGGAAGACTAAATACATTAAAGACTCGGTAAGTGTCACTGAAACGTCAAGTAGACAAAGAAATTCAAGAGCTAGATGAACAATTGAAGGCAATGGGTTCGGCGTGTGTATATAAAAGGGGTTTCGGTTTTTAACTAGCCAAATGGTAACCACTTATCTTAAATTATTTTTTCTTACTTTAGCATTTGCACTAAACTACAATTTGTGGTTATTACTGCTCATTCTTAAACTGTCCATCAAATTTCGTCTGCGAGCATATCAGTCTGCAATCCTGGAATTTCAGAGGACAATTGCTAATATTTAATGCTGATCGTTGTTAAGCTCATCAAATGTTTTGATTTCTGCTGCATAAGGGATGAACATAATTTTTTTTAATGTATTTCATAAGCATTTATATATAGAATTAGCAGTCTTCTTAATAACAAATAAAAGGGACAACAGCTTGACGCAATTAGTAACTAACAAAATAGAACTAAAACAGTACTTAACGTACTTACAAACAGTATTCAAAATTCACCGCAATGTCGAACTCGGACAGAAAGAGTTCTCTAAGTACATTTTTAATTCAGTGAAATCGCTTCATTTTGTAGCACATACAACCTTGCTCGAATTGGGAATAGTATGACGATCCCAAGTAAATGCCTATAATGTACGCATATAACTTTTGCATAACGTGCGTTAGGAAATATAAAAAATATCCGACCAAAACATTAAAAATTGATTGTTTTATTTATCTTCATCATCATCATCGTCATCATCCTACCCTCATGATCCACTAAACGGATCGGAGGGCAAACTACGCACGAGAGTTGTCTTACTCGGCTGAACAAATTTTTATTTTTCTCAAATTTAATGTTGACATTTGTTTTTCTTTTATTGTAAATACAATTTAATCAATTAAATTTATCCATATATACACTGCAATAGTAATGCATGTAGGTAGTTACAGCGTGGTGGCAGACCTTGATAAAGAGCTCAACTGGAAAACTATGGGCCTAAGCGCAGCTATCACGACAATATGGATCGAACTTCACAGTGATTAGTTAATTTTACTCAAGAAGTTCATCTTCCTCCCCAGTTCAGCCAATCTAGTTTCGAGAAGAACATCTCAACCAACATCCCATCTAGATCGGAGTGGAAGTCTAACTTTCTTTGTTAATTTTAACAGATGGATCACAAACTGAAGAGGAGTAGCCATTTGTGTCTACTGGAGTTATTTGGATATAAGCATGTTCTAACATCTCCCAAATTACTGTTATAGCGAATAAAAATGCACTTTCCTGACTCAATAACAACGTGAAATCCAAGAGAGATATGACTAAATGTTCAGTCGCAATTTAATCTTTGAAAAATGTCGACTTCAACTCAACTCAAAAATGTTCCTCAAATGTCTCTTAACGAGATAGCTGAGCATTTCAATATTCACGTCAAGCGGGTGCATAGGACACTTGGACGCACCAGGCATTTGTGAAGCACTACATCCCATCTCCTCTTCTCTGGTACCTCTCCAGATATGCCACACGTTACAGCAAACAGAAAAAGTCTTTAAAACAAAACCATTCAAGGTAATGCATCTTGATTGGTTAGAAGGCACCACGTAAATCAAAATAAATTTTGCCTACACTTGACTTATATCCTCATTTAGTCTATTCAGACTATTGGTCTACATACATACAGATCACTTAGGATACTCATCGACTTTAGTGTGACTCATTATACTATGTGCGCCTTAGGTAAGCCTTCAATATCGGTATCGCATAGAACGACCTCTGCGAAAGTTGCAGAGACGAAGATTAGAAATCCAGTATGTTCTCTGCTCATGTTGTACTTTCACATCATGTAGGAAACTACATATGAGGGCCTACTTCTTCGACATCTGAGTGGTATCAGAACGCTCCCACATTTGGAGTATGTGTGATTGATTTTCGCTGTCAACCACATGTACTTAAGGGTGTCAAGTATCCATTGAGTTACCTTACTAGAATCTTTAATTCGGCTCTGGTACTATCTCCGGGTGAACATCTCTCACACAAAATTCTCCTAAATTTTATCAAAAAAGTTTTAAACTAGCTAGTGAACAATCAATTCATGCCTACAAACTGATGGCAGATCTGTTCAGTCCACATTAATTTTTGTTTGCATTAATCTTTCTCCGTTCACACATTAATTAACTATTTTTGGCATTCGTATATTCTGCAAGTCCATATCCTTGTAGCACAGGAAGAATGTCCACTGTCCTTGCCAACTATGCTACAAGAGGATAAATATAATTTAGAATTAATAAAATAATCGTAAATAAGATATTTACAATCCTTTATTTTACTCTCATTCTACACTATATTTGCGACTGTGCTGTAGATTTCTTCTTTAAGAGTACTGCCTCAAAATGGACCAATATGCATTCCGTTGCACCAGACACGGGCACCGAATACTTGGCCACGCGGCTTTGCTTCAAGACGACTGTTCGGAATCCAGATTACTCACTATTCAATGCGGAGATACTATAAGACAGGGAAGATGCGAACAAATGTCGAAATCTCACAACCAAACAAATAAAACGTCTTGCTGCGGCGAATAATGAAAGAAATTACAGCACGTCGCCGAAAGGTCTAGGTGCATTGGTCCATTTCTAACCACATTGGGGAATTTTAAAATCACTTCACACTTCAATGCTCAGACAAATTAGCACTAACTTCTGTCTCATCATGTTCTCCACAATTCACCACATAGTAGTCATCGTTATTCCACATTTCTCTTACGCAGCTCCATTTAGCCCGAACTAGATACACACATATATGCATACACACTGGTATAGTTTTTATTGCCCTCCCACGATCCTCAGTTATTCGAAAAACCAACTAAGGCTAACTGCATAGGGAAAAACTCCCAACGTCATTTCCAAGAGAAAATAATTCACATGAAGTTCTATTGCAGGTTCAACGGAAAGCCCACCAGCACGTGTATCGTCTTTGTTTACTTTAGTTCGCAGCGCATATTGTCTCAACATCAATTAAAAAAATATTTTTTTAATGACTTTGGAATTTGGAATTTGTCTGAAGGCTTACTTTGAATTCAGTATAAAAATTTGTCTATCAAAATAGGTCTCTCGCTCAGACATAGCATCACCGTTGATAAGATTTTTTTGGCAAAAAAGTGTCAACAAAACTTTTGGAGGGTGTGTTAGGTCAATGCGATAAGGTTGACCTCTTTCAGATTGATAGAGAGGTGCTCGGAAATTTGCAGCGCTCTATATTCTCAAAGATTGTATATACATCTTGACGAATACACATAAATCTACATCTGTTTTTTGACGATTTGACTTTGTATTTCAGACGGGATTGGTTAACGTGTCTTGGTTTCATCTTTTTTTCGATTATCAAGAAATATTCACCCCAGACATCACAATCAATTCAATAGTGCAAAAGAGCGCAGATCAAAGTTCGTGGAAATGTTGTCACCGGTCTTTTGAAAATTAACTACGGTGAAACGGCTTGCGGTTTTAAGCTCAGTGTGTGACCAGAACTTGAAGTGAATGGTTATATTACATTAGAATTGTATTAAAGTTTACTTTATACAATATTTATTTCTTATGCAATTTCATTCGTTGATTTGTTAAGATTTTTTAAAAATTTGAAAAAAAAGAAATATAGGAAAAGACTTTGGAAGAGTTTTCTTTTAACAGTGATTGTGACAAATTATTATATTTATTTAAAACTTGTGTTCTGAGCAAAATGACGACTAATTCAATTCGACAATTCTTGATCCAAACGTAAGTTACATTTGATATCAGCCATGAGTGTACAATGCTAGTAGGTGGAAGTGATTCGTGTCCTCTGACGCAGAGTACAGGGTTCAAACGAGTAATCAGAGAAAGCTTGAGAAAGATTCTACTTCTGATATCAGTAGATGCTGAAAACCATTTCGACATGCTGGTATGAGACTGAGAATACTTTTGACATGTAGATTGGAAACTCTTTTTTTTGTTGATAATATATGTTATATATGTATAATTTTCTGTCTTGTGAACAATCCTTATAATTTGTAAAAGCTTAACGTCTCCCAATCTTCGACGTATTTTTTTGCTGGGAGACGTATTTCGTTAACTTTACATTTACATACATGTGTTTGATTTGGAGATGTGTTGATCCACATTTGTAATCAACGACATACTTAAATAATTGTTTCCAATTTAATGACAACCCTATCAAACCGCAAACCTTGCACGAGCATTGATTAGAAGAGATTTCGTAGAAAAAATCTGCTCTGACCTAGAACTCAACTCATCTATCGCATAGAAGGTCATTCAATGAGTGATAAGAAACTCAAGAAGACTCAAAGTTCACTCTTGAAAATTTCACATCTTCAAATACGACATAAAGATCAGAGTTGAAGTCTGAACGTGTCTTTTTTTTTGACACCAATTTCAAAGTTCAAGCTTTACTCCTCTCTGAAGATCCCGAATGAATCCGAATGCAGCGAAATTAACTTACTCTTTAATAAGTTTCAAGGACAACTAATGACCTGACTTGACCTCTACTTTTCAGTGTAATGGATTACAAGGCCCAACAGAAGAAGCTGAAGACAACCGAAACGGTTGTAGTTGAAACCGATAAGGGTCCAATAAAGGGTGCCAAGTGGAATTCATTGTACGACAAAACATACTATGCTTTCGAAAGGATACCTTTTGCTAAGCCACCATTAAACCAGCTGCGTTTTAGAGCACCAGTCCTGCCGGATCCCTGGACAGAGGTTAAGGATTGCACAAAAATGTGCGAAGTGCCTTTGCAACAGAATTTCGTATTCAGTGCCTACAAGGGAACCGAAGATTGCCTCTACCTAAATGTCTACACAAAGAATGTAAGAACGACGGAAACAAATCAAAACATTTCTAATTTCACATTTCTTGCAGTTAAATCCGGTCAAGCCCTTGCCTGTGATGGTGTGGATATTCGGCGGAGGCTTCCAGATTGGCGATGCTAGCCGAGATTTACACGGACCGGACTACCTCATGGAGAAGGATGTTGTTGTTATCACAATCAACTATCGTTTGGGAGCCTTTGGTACGCATTTAGATCCCTAATCCTCATGGAAGGAACACGCAATAACATATCTTCTTTTGATTAAAGGTTTCTTGAGCTTCAAAGATAAGGAATTGGACATCCCCGGAAATGCGGGTCTGAAGGATCAAATAATGGCGTTGCAATGGGTCAAGCAGAACTGCGCACAATTCGGTGGAGATGCAGAAAATATCACAATTTTCGGAGAAAGCGCAGGTGCTTCATCAGTGCACTTACTTATGATGTGTCCCAAGGTCAAGGGGCTCTTTCATAAAGCCATCATTGCTTCAGGCAGTATATACTGTTCATGGGCATGTCAGCCAAACTTCAACTGGGCCTACAGAATGGCAAAGATTCTCGGATACATGGGTGACGAAAAGGAAAGCGATATCCACAAGTTTTTGTCCAAAGCCAGCGGAGCAAGTATTGTGAAGGCCTCCGTTAAGACACCCACTATCGAAGAACTGCGCAATTCGATTCAATTTGCTTTTGGGCCAACAGTAGAACCTTATATTACCGATCAGTGTGTCATACCGGAGGATCCAACAAAGATGATCAAGAATTCATGGAGCAACGAAATACCCCTCATGATTGGTGGCAACTCATTTGAAGGCCTTTACTTCTATCCAGGTAAGAGATCATTATCGCTTAAAAAATGAATGCTTTTCTGACTTATTTCCGTTTCTTTAGACATCATGGCCGACAGAGATGCGATGGTTAACCCCGACAACTATCTATACTTAGCTCCCTCAGAGATAATCACCGACAGGAGTAGCGAAAAATGTAAGGAGATCAGTTTGAAACTGCTGAAATCTCATTTCGGCGACAAGAAGCTAACTGCTGAAACCATCATGGAGTTCCTAGACGTAAGTGAATCCCAAAATAATTGATCGTCCAAATCTAACAAATTTGCTTACAGTATCTGACTTACAAAGTATTCTGGCATGCCATCCACCGAACAACGCTCTACCGACTAGAGTACAGTCAAAAACCCACCTACCTTTTCCGATTTGATTTTGACTCGCCATTCTACAATCATATCCGCACACTTCGAGTTGGAAATATGTTCCGTGGCGTAAGCCATGCCGATGATGTTGGCTACCTGTTCTACAGTATCTATGGCAAGAGACTGTCCGAAGATACAGACGAGTACAAAACAATCCAGAGGATGGTCGGAATTTGGACCAGTTTTGCAGCGACAGGTAATCCGAATTGTGATGCTATCAGTGAGGTTCATTTCCAGCCTCTATCGAAGGAGGATAAGGTTCATAAGTGCTTAAATATCTCAAATGACGTAGACTTTATCGATTTACCGGAAACTAAGAAGCTGGCGGTTTGGGACGAAGTGTATACGAAAGAAAAGCTATTTTAATAAGGCCTAGTTTTAGATATTTAAATAATTATTACTTCTCATATATGTAAGGCATAAGTTAAATAAATTTATATATATACATAACTCGAGCGTTTATTATTTATCCAAAATTTTGTGATACCAAGTGGTCCCATTTATGGAGAACTTCTACGTAATCAGGCACGACAACGGTCATCCATTTCACTTGTGGCATGTGGAAGTTCGTGAGCTAATAATCTTGCTCGTGAGTGAGCAGTTTATCGACTCGTGGGTCTCTGGAATTACTACGCCCGCGTAGAAACTTGATGCCAGTTTTATTTTTTTTAAATTTTCATAAGTCTGTCTTTGTCGGATCAAAGTAAATTTTGTGTAATAAAATATTCCTAAGCATTTTGTTTACAGAAATTTGGTCTTGAGTTGGAAGCGTCACAAGGATTTGAATTGTAGAAAAACAGGGGCGTTGTGGAGCATGGTAGCAAAATTCTTTGTCTTGACTAATACCACGTTCGTGGGTTGTTCCCGACCATTCGAATCTAGTTCACGACTTTTTCGAATAATTAAAAGTTGTATTACTTTCGCTTAGTGTACACAATTGATTGATTGATGTGTCATTCTAACTTGTTGTACTCATGATTTAGTATAATAATGCATTGATTATCATTAACAGAGTGAGATGGTCACGCCGGGTGCTCACGTCTCAGATCTACAAACAACGGCATATCTTTTAAAAGATCTTGAAGAAAGGGCGTATAACATCGGCGGATTGGCTATGACTTCTAGGTAGTCAGAGACTTAAACAAACGCCTATGCGACTGAACCATGTACATTGGTAGTCGATTTCCATGTTCACCACGGATTGTAACGCCCCGCTAAAAATAAGATAATTCATTGACGTAATTATAGACTATGATAAATTGGTCCCCCAATGCTACTGTTCTTCCGGTGGCGCTCCATTATTTGGGAATTGTAAAATGTATTTCAGAACAATTAAATTGTCAAGTGGGCGCGTTCTATTTCGATATGGGAAACAGTGTGCACCGCGTTTTGACATACGTATGTAACATTCTGGTAAGTTCGATAAAACGCGAACTAACGCCAATTAACGTCCGACCGCGCGAACGCGATATTGCTGTTTGCCCTTGATTCACGAATTTTCGACGTTTATTCAATTTAATTTGAATTTTCTGATATATAAGTTGGGTTTGAGAAAATGATATAAAAAACGCTGTCAGAAAATGTTTGGCTATCTCTGTACCTACTACTTTGTTTCTGGCTAAAACATGCATCACAAAACAAACAGTGCTATAACACAACAACGCCCCACAAATGTCATTTACATTGACAGTCAATGTATATAAAAACAACATTAAAACGAAATAAACACTTTTAAATAATAATTTAATTTATATTTTATTCAATAATAATTTAAGGCGCTAGGTACCAGCACAGCTACCAGGGTTTTGCACTAATTGAGATATTTTAAATACATAGACCAATTCAAATTTAAATTTTACAGGACTGTGCGAACTAATCTAATTTTATGTTCTGAAATACATGTTAGAGGAATAATAATGATTGGCTGGCTGGTCATTACAGTACTCATTTAGCAAATAATGTTCACTATTACTGTTTTTCACTGAGTTTTAGAAATCATTGTTATTTACTCGAATGCCAGAGGTTATTGCAAAAGTAGGCATAGGTCCATCCTGAATTATATTACGACTCAAATTAGAAAAGTAACCAAATTCCATTTTCGGAGTTTGCTTAAATAGTGTATCTAATGTTACAGTTGCAGCTCTTTTTGAAATACGTTAAAATCGCTCCATTTCCTCATTTTGGAATATACCAAATTATGCGATTAATTTGCTCTACCAACAGCGAAGTACTGATTGATTGAAATTCTGTTCGTAGGTGCATCGGGTATCAGGTATTGAGGCAATTTAATGATTTGGCCCAAAGTAAAAGTTAATTGGATTTCCTGGCAGAGATATGTAATTTGAAGAAAAAATCTGACGAATTTCAACGTATGGCCAGTAATTGTATTTAAATACCACACATGACAGCAATCGGATGGATATTGGAATGATGAATTGATACAAGCAAAAAGTCAATTATGTAATAAATGTACATATGAGTGGAACTGATTTCACTGCGAATGACTAAGTGGCTAAAAGAGAAATGGTTAATGACCCATTTCAGGTGCATTCCGATATTTCTACCTAATCTTGTAGAGTGTAGTGACGGAGTACCAAAATAATGATACATTCAGCAAGAATACTAAAATACATACCGGAATTTGCCTAAGCGATCAACAGCTACCTCCTAAAATGTTAGGTTCCTAGGGTAGGTGTAAAAAATAAATTTGAAATACTTTTTGGATTATCGTGTGTACATTATTTAATATCACGCATTTTTATAACGTCAACTGACATCGTTCGTTAATTAGTTTTGACAGCTTGCAATCCTTCCTGAATATCAGTGGCAATAATAAACCAATTTTGCTCCGATTATTAAAGTGTACTGCCAAACTACAAATTGATATAACCTAAAACCAGGCGGACGAGGCTTATATAGCTCAAACTTGCAATAATACGTTCGGAAGTTTTGGAGTTACACTCCATCTACATCCACACTACAGTGCCCTAATACGACGTTTTCCCCTAGATTTGGATTAATAGTCTAGTGGCATGCCTCAAACCTTTTCCGGTTATAATGACCCAAAACTTTTTGGCTTGCTAGTTCCCTAAATTCTTCTCTAAGGACATGGTCTCCTACAGCACAGAATCGTTCAGGGCTTGTAAAGGGTGCCGATACTCCTTTTATAGCTGGGGAGTTGGCAATTTCATTGCCTTCTATCCCTTTATGGCCAGGCCAGGTTTATCATACTCAGCTCTTTAAGCTTCTGAAGGCATTCCCACAAAAGCTTGGATTTCATAATTCCTTGGAAATTAAGATAGCGGCACGACTGTCCGACATTATTGGTATGTCGCAACTTGTATATTTCCTGTCAAGATTGATTTTAACGCATCTGTCTATGGCATATATTTCTGCTTCGACGATGCTGTTGCGTTTGCGTATGAATTCGAAGTATTTTGTAAAATTGATGTAAGATGAAAATATTTAATTCGTTTATTAATGGTAATATGCAGAAAATTATAACAATGTGGAAGTAAAACGTTGCAGGCACTATAATGAACAAGGACATTTAAAAAACCCTAATCCTTAAACGTCTGAATTCGTCATTCATATTGATGTAAGGAAAATAGAAAAAATCATCACGCATCATTATTTTCCTATTTTTTCTATTTTCCTTACGCAGCTTGTGAACAGCTTCTGTCTGTGAAAGTGTGACGCTGTCAAATGAGATCGTGCTGGCAAGGAACTCTCCAACATACGTTGTTTGCCTTACACAATGTTTTGTTTTGCGCTCTGTCGACACTTCTCTTACGAATTGACATCTCTCAAGGTTTTTGTGTATCAACTGACAATTGAGAAATGAAAACAGCTAATAATTTTGAATTGTCAAAGTATGTGTGTTTTCATAAACGTGAACACACACACAGTGTAGAATGTCTGCAGGCGTCCTTTAGTATTAACATTTGTACATCCTTCATTAGCGTCATTTCTACTAAAAACCTTCTATGGCTATTAACCTTCGTTTTCCATGTACAAACAAAAAGTAGTATATGTACATATAAAAGTAATATCGAAATAAAAATACTTTCATGTTTTACAACTAAAATGTTTTCTTCCATTTAAGCCATTTTGCAATCAAGAAATGACACAATCTGCCCGACATCGATGAGGTATATGAACAGTAGTAATAAACGTGGGTAACGTAGTCCTTTGTTAATCTGACGTTTATGACAACACCCTATGCTTTGATTTACCTACGTGATGCATAAACGATAACACCTACTTGTGTTTCTCGCATCAAACTCCGAGAAGTCCATTTTAACCTTCATTAAAAGTTCTGCTGAATCGAAGTTATTCAAATCCTACATTCATTCTTATGTGTCAATAATTTAATTTTTATGAAAATAAAAAGATGTTAATGGTTAACTACTTCGCAATTCTTCTTTTAATTCATTGTAAACAACAGAAACCATCGGAAATTCTCCAAGAACCCATGGTCGCAGTTATGTAAATGATTAAATATGATTAAAAATAGAAAACACTTATGTATTTATAGTCTCCTTAAGCATAGACATACAATTCCGGCAAACGAACAATTTGTTATATATATATTACAATATATATGTACATAAATACATGTGAGGTAGCCTAACACTGCAAACTGGTAACATTATCAATTCATGAATGTGCCTACAATTTCCCATAGAGTGCATTCTTTTCGTACATACTGTCCCAAACAGCAAGCTTCTTGGACTCTGGCAAATCGATAAACTTGACTTCATCAGATATATTCATGCATTTCAAGACACTATCGTCCTTTGCCAAAGGCTTTATTTCAACGTCACTTATGACATCACAGTTGGGGTTGCTCGTTTCGGCAAAGGTAGTCCAAATGCCAATCATTCTCTCGATTGTTTTATATTCGGGAGTATCTTTTTGCAATTTTTGAGAGAACGTGTTGTGGAATAAGTAGCATAGTTCATCGCCGTGGCATGCGCCTCGGTGTCCTTTACCGCATATTAATTCTCGGATCATGTTGAAGAATGGCGAGTCGAATTCGAATCGGTAGAGATACGTTGGCTGTGTGCTGTACTCCAATCGCGACATAACAGTGCGGTGGATTCCGTGCCAGAACATTTTGTAGGACAGTAGCTGGTTTAAGGGGGAAAAAGAAACATTTTCACCGTCAACGGTAAGTATACATGAAAGTGCTGATAAGACATACGTCCAAATACTGCATGGAAGTTTTTTGGTTGCATTCCTCTTCCCCGAAATACGTTTTTTTGATCAAAAGCCCGAATTCGCGGCACTTGTCACTGTCCCTCTCCAGGTGAAGGTCGGACGGAACTAAATATTCGCAGTCCTTTACTTCATCGAGGGTAATCGGCCTTCGTCGGATTTCTATGAAAAATTATGATTAGCCGAGACTTGAAGAAAGGGGTGTTGCAACGTGACGTTACCTGGAAGGAACAGAAGCCCCTCGTGAGAGTTTCCTCCTATTAGGAGTGGAATGTTATTGCTCCAGGTTGTCTTCATTAATTCTAGCGGTTCCTCGGGAAGTACACAGTCTTCGGTTACATAAGGCTCCACAACAGGTGCGAAGGCAAACAATACTCGGTTTCGTTTCTCATCCTTGCTCGTTATCCTCACTGCCGCTCGCACCATATCCGGACCACTCGATTTCAGAAGAAACGCATATACATTTTCATCGTCATCCTCACCAGTGAAACCCAGTGATACCGCAAGGCGATAGGGCCAATTGTTCATGGGTGGCTTTGCCCAGTGACACAATGCACTGCCAGACTGAACAATAGCCTTGTGGAAGAGACCTTTTGTTTGATTGGATACCATCAAGAAGTGTGTGGAAGCTCCTCCAGCGCTTTCACCAAACAGAGTTATATTGTTCGGGTCTCCGCCAAACTGTGCGATGTTCTCCTTGACCCAACGAAGTCCCAGAATCTGATCCTTCAACCCGGCATTTCCGGGAATGTTTAACTTCGGGTCCTTTAAACTCAGGAATCCTGCATGATAAGAACTGGATATTATATGAATGCTAGTCATGCAGTTTCCAGGATACTTACCAAAAGGTCCCAAACGGTATGTGAGTGACACGTAGACAACATCTTTCGCCATAAGGTAGTCCGGGCCGTATAAATCCCTCGTGGCTTCACCAATCTGAAAGCCGCCACCGTATATCCAGACCATGACTGGAGCAGGCTTATCCGGCTTTACCTGAATTGAAATCTGTCATTGAAATTGAAGTTAAACGTGAAGGAACAGCCATACATTTCTTGTGAACACATTCAAGTACAAGCAATCCTCGGATCCTTTGTGTTTCTTAAAAATCATATTTTCTTGCAGAGGCTTTTCGCAACCTTGAGTGCAGTCCTTGACGTCTTCCCATGGATCTGGGGGCACTGGTGCTTTGAATCGAAGTTCTCCGATTGGCGGCTTGGCAAATGGAATTTTCTCAAAACTGTAATAATGATCATCGTAAACTGTCTTGCGTTTAACACCTTTTATTGGCCCTTTGCTGGTTTGAACTTGAAGATATTCACTTGTCGCTAATGAACTCTGTTGAATTTTGTACCCTATAACCCTGAGAATGAGGCAAGTTTATTTTTCATTATTAGACGACGTCAGTAATGATGATTTACGTCATTGTCAGTTTAGAACAATGTAAGTACTTATTGGACATACATTAAGTTTAATAGTTCGGTATAATCAAGGTCAAAGGTTACACTTTTAAATAAGTGAGCTATAACAACTGCACAGAGAAAGGACGTACATTAGATGAAAGTATGTACGTAATTAAACTTAAATAAAGCATTAATTTTTTATGAGGACAGCTTACAATTAATTCAGAACCGGAGTCAAAGCGGCTACGTAAGCTTTTACCTATTATTGCTACTGGTAAACGCTCTGCAGTACGAGGTGCAATAAAATCCTCATACAAGGGGGATCAGTAATTATAGTGAAACTTCTCTATAGCGGGCACCCGCGGAACTACCATGAATGTCCACCATGTAGAAGTGTCCCTTCTAGAGGGTTAACCTAAGCTATGTAATTCACTCCCAGCTTATTTTTTTTAAATTAGTGAATTTCATGTTTTAAAGACCTTTTGAAATGGGGTCATTACAAATTGTCCCTAAACACAGATCTCTCCCATATAGGGGTGTCCGTAAGGAGAAGTTTCACTGTAACAGAGTTATGAAACAATTGATATTTCCGAAGGTTGTTGGTGGTACCGTCGTGTACTACTGAACATCGGAGCACTTGAACTAACGTATCTTCAACTAACGCTGTGTTTAAACAAATAAAAGCCGTGAGTGCGCTTAAATTTAAAAAGAAAACGAAAAACCGAGTTTGGACCTATTCTTCTACAGTTCAGGCTACTAGGTAGGACAGAACGTCAATAACTGCGACTTATGGTACACATCTCTGGGTGATGGGTATTATCCTGGATAAGACATTAAATTGAAAAAAAACCAGACCCATTTCGACTTACGGCAGCATAGTTATTGAAAGGCATTGCCTGAGACAGTAACGCGATGTTTTTGTTCGCCATATTTTGGCATTACCCTCAATTTCCATACAAAAAAAAAACCATCATTTAATTCGAACTGATTTTCGATATCCCGTGAGAATTCGACTTGGGGGGAGTTCACTAATTCCTTTTCTCCATTTTGACTTTAATGAAAATACTTATTTCTATCCTCAAAATTAAATTTATCTTCTTCTTGAAGCCCTTCTTTAGCGACATGATTTTCCCAAAGACCTTCCAAAAAAATCTCTTCTAGAAATCTTCATCCGAATATGTTTTTGGCCCATTATCAGCAAACGCGGCACCAGTAATGACCATATTTTTTTTCACAAATGATCATCCAGAATTCGAATGAAGGTATTGTTAGAAATTGCTATAATCTCACTTCTCGTATGAGACTTGGTCCGACGATCGCCCAATACAATATTATGAGTTTTGTTGACCTATCCTCCGTTGTTTGCTCAGCAATGAATCTCTGTCCACCACTCTGCGTACCGATGTACAGGGTCTCCATAATATTTTGTATGTCTCTCTTCAGTGTCTTTTATATTTTACCGTTCAAAGAGTAGTGCTCATAAGAACAACACCAATCTCACTCTTTACAAATAAAGAAACTCCGTTATAAAAGCTAAGTGACCGTTGCTGAACGAGACCTTGGTCTGGATGACTGGAAGTAGCATATCCGGGAGTAATGATCGAAGGGGCCTTTAGTGTGTGTGAAGCACGCAATGAACGATTTATCAAAATGTGTATGGACAAACGTTCATTTTGAGGGAGGTAAACAAAGATGTATGGGTCGCATGGTAACACTGGCCTAACCTAAGCACTGCTTACCGGCAGTTCATTATCATGTTCAATGTTTATTCAAGTCATAACGTGGGGCTCCACAAAAATTGTCGAGTGTCATTGCAAACAAATAATACAATTTTAAGCTTAATGAGCGTCATTCAAAAGTATTTTTTCTGATATTGCATAAACAGCATTGCGAATGTTACAGTGATAAAATAAGACCTCGCGGTCAGTTCTTATATGTTTAAGCAGTCAGTTCTTATATGATATGAAAAAGCAACAGAAGTTAGATCCAAGCCAATGTTGTACGAAAGCGCCAAAGAAATAAGACGAAGAGATGAAGACCAGTAATCAATTGCTGGAAGTTGATCAAAAGAAATACAAAACGCATCTGACACAATCACAATCTCCATATACACGAAGACCCATATGTAGAAGAACAACTAAATCTACACCACTTCCCACACTGCACTGATCACCAACGGGCTATATAACGATTATGTTGCATATTCAATTTGTGTTAATTCAAAGCTTCATCGGGTTCGAATAAATTTATTACACTTAGTAAATGATTTAGAAAGACTACCGATCACCGTCTCAAATGACAATTGATCAAATGACGCCGTCAACAGTTTTCTAAATTAAAGTCTAATTTAAAAATTACCCGCATTTGAATGAGCAGCACGCGATTTAAATCCATAAGAGAAATCTTGTCTGGATTTTAGATTTGCGTGAAAACAATGAAAGTGTCTAATTAAAACGTTTTGTGGAGCGTCGTTGCAAAGGCTAAGCAAAGTGTAATTATACAATTCAGATGAAACTCCTTGGATGTTTACAGGGCAGGCATATGATTATATTCCACACAATTAATAACAGTTCAATAGTCCATTCTGTAGAAGGGTGCGCATTGCGTGTAATAACGAAAATATAATTGCTTTTGATCGCGTGCAAACCAGTTGACCCTGCAGAAGCGGCGGAAATCCATGCATACAAAACGTGTTAATATATGTACGTCTAAATGTAAGATGAATATTTATCACTCAAGTTCAAAAATTCAGATTTTCATGTTGGGGATTGATTACAAACACGAGAAAAATTGATAGCAGGTCGGAAGAAAATGATTTGTTTGCTTGTATGACCGAAAGAATGAGATCATTTATGTATGAAATCTTCAGTTCGACGAGGGTCATTACCCACCTGGTCTTTATAGACCAAGAAGAACCATTGCTTAGCATCTTCAACGACCGCTCTCGGTGTGTGTTATGTAAGTGTTATTGTTCTCAGACAAATAAAATGGGGCAGTCGGAAAACCAATAGTTGAAAAGAGGTCAGTCTCCGTCTTAACGACTTATTCGCACATAGGTTCAGACCAGCATTACTTTTCAGTTTATTCATACCCGCACTGAGAAAACAATGGCTGAGAATTTTTAATTGTTGTGTATTCTTAATGTCGTCTTGCATACTTCAATTGGACAAATGGAACTCTTGATTTCACTTGGGGGATGACATGCCTTTGGACACTTTGAACGCTGCATAACTCTTAAAACGCTGACAGACAAGACATTTGAATTAAATGGGATTGAATCTAATAGCCTTGTGAGCTAGCTTATGCAGAAGAAGGCTGATCAACCCAAAGTTCGTCGGGATGCACTACAGTAGTTTCAATTGCTTTCATCTTCGCCTACCACGAAGAAGTCACTGTCTAGCTCTGGTCCATATGGATCGATGTGGAGTAAGGTCTTTAAGTTTGCCTTGTTTATCGTTCATGGAATACGAACGGCGTGATTGTCAATTTGATCTTCTCTAGGGAAAATCCTATTAATTTACGTGAACATACGCGGGTTGTTGAACTCACAGCAGGAACATTGTCGACCCAGTGCAAGTATGTGATTTTATGCATTTGCACAAGTATGTGAGTCTTGACGTCAGTATATTATACTTTACAGTCACTATGTGAGCTGTATTGTTTGTGTGGGTTCCAAATTAAGAGCAATTAATGGCAACAGAGTATTCCCAAAATTCGACAAATACTTCGATTACTGAATCAGTTAAGGATGTCTTTAATTTGGGCTTTATCGCATACTTAAGGCTCATCTCTAGAAACAAAATACGATTGGGGTGGTCATATTCTCATATTTTGAATGCAAATTTCAAGAATTGCCTCAACAAATCGATGTTTGCCAACAAACAACTGATTCGCATTTCCTTTAAACTTCGAAAAAGATAAACTTGTTTTTCTAAAGTCCACACCATCAGCTTTGTTTTGCAACGAGTCGGGCATATTGCAGTTGTAATGTTCGACATGACAAATCAGTGTTATTCGAAGTTATAAGGACATTCTGATTCTGACCATATATTTTTCTTTTTGTGTGGTGCCAATGGCAAGTATTCTTTGTACACACGTTTTTCAAGTACTTTCAATTCTCTGACGACTTGGCGCGTCTTCGATTGAAGTTACCCTATACCTCTTCTGGGGTATTCTGCACTGTGTTTCTTGATAAATTTACCCCCTCTCCCGCGAGATTAGTGGTGTCATAACAATGAAAGCAGCTATGACAGGTATCCAGTTACGAACCAATTAAATCTTCACAACATAAAGCTTAGGACTTTGTCCGACCTTTCACAAATATCTTCTTTTGGCTATCTAATTTATTAGTGACAGCTCAAGATAAGATAGTTAGTAGGTAGTAGTATGTGTTGCCACAGAGTTACACACTCCCATTCACGTTATTCGTACTCATTGCAAAAATATATCTGGTCGGTAACGCCTGATTAAATCTGAATCGATCGAATCCTTGACACGGATACCATCAATCATCACCTGCGCACTTCCACAAGCTTGCGAATCTTTCCACATTTTAATAAAAATCTACTTACTCTGAAAAAGCCCGTATTCGGAATGAAGGAGGAATAATCATGTGTGCGTGATTTGTACTTTTAATTAAGTACGTGACATTGGCGTGAGAAGAATTCTGTTTTTTTTGTTTTGGTTTTTATGAAAATTGTGGAAGCCGGCGAAACCAGTGATGATGTTATCTAAGTGTAGTGAAAGTAAGACGGTGCGGTGGGCGTGCTAAAGAGGTAGACTACGATATGCTGAGTAACCACGGAAACGTAACATTTATGCATGGATGTAGGCTATACATTTGTTGTATTCTCATCTGGTATTCCAAAGGGAATTCGAGAAGACAGCATTTCATTTCATGCACATGACAGATTATTATGAAAGGGAGAAAAGCTATCAGCACTTGCTTAAAGCATATGAGAACGTTTTGCACATGTTCTAATTTTTTAATTTTAATTAATGCAAATAGGTCTTGTTACGTTTTCCTGATATGTTTGAGAATTTGATAAAAGGAATAATTTTAAAAGAATAGTGTAGTTCCTTAGATGAATGCAGGCCTGGTGACAAGAGCTTTTTTAGCTTTTCAACGTCTTTGAGGCGGATGCTATGGGAGATGGTAAGGACACCGACTTCTATGCTGTGGTGGTTTATTGCCAAATTCTAACAAATTTCGCAATTCATGGGACACTGACATTACCCAAGGAGTATTTTGTCTAGAAAATAAAACTGTAGGCCACCCCAATTCATGAGAGAAGAATAGTACGAATAGCTAAACGTTTTTATAGAACCTAAGGCCAGGCCACCTCTGACTGTAGCTTCCATACACTTTGCAGTCATTTTATTGGTATTTATAACGGGGGTTCGGTCTTGCTCTCCTTCTCGAACCAGGAGGCTAAGATTCGAAGACCATCATTGGTGTCCACGCATTGGTGTCCATGCGCTCATTGTTGCCAAGTCAGTGCAGTCGGCGGATTTTTGCCTGCCGGGCAACATCGATATCCTGGTACAGCTTGTAGAGCTAGCGGTTGTGTCTTTTCCTCCAGAAATTTTCTTTCGAAGCCACCAAGAATCAGCTCCGCGTTGTTTTGCTTATCGCCCAGTTATTGGCTCTATATATATAGTAGCCTGGTAAAATAACTGCTTTGTAGAGCATGCTTTTGGTCCATCAAGTCAGTAATTTTGAGCCCAGTTGTTTTGACAAACCGAAGTAGCAGCGGTTGCCAAGGGCTGTTCTACGTCGGATCTCCACTAGAATGTCGTTTGTGGAGTTCACGTTTGCCTCGAGGTAGGCAAACTCATTCACTACCTCGAAATCGTTGCTGTGGATAGTCGTGTTTTGTCGCAATTGGTGTGTGACGGAACGTTTCTTAGTCTATAAACGCACAACAGTCTCTAATGCTATACTGTATTGTGAAAAAGGTATCTATTTTTGTTCACTTTATTTGTTGTTAATTTCAATTGATAAATTGATTGCCCACTTTTTCTTCGATATTATTTTCAGTGTAATTGTTCTTACTTTTTGGACATACTTTTTTAAATGAATTTCATATAAAATTGTATCTTTCGCAACTTCCAGGTGTATTTAGAATAGTACATATTTTTGTTCGTTTTTGTTTCCTCCTTAGTAAGCTGCCGCAGCTCATGGTTACGAAAGGCAGGTAGAAGTGGCGGTTCGGAACCCAATTAGCACTATGTGCCCCTTAAATGCCACAGCCATGTCACCTTATTTATAAGTTGGATTTTGGAGATATCACAATCACTTGTTCAAGATAGACATTAGTTCATTAACAGGTATTAGCAGCAATGGCGTCAAGTGTGTTGGAATATGGTCCAAGCTCTCGTTGACTGGCTCTAGCAAGTTCCGGGCAGCCACAAATTAAACGTATTAAGGTCTCTCTTTTAGCTGTGTTGTTACAACTGTGGCAATGTGTGTTGTGTATGATGCCCAGTTTGACGGCATGATATCTTATCGGCCAGTGCTTTGTACAGCAGGCAGGCAGTCACCAATTTAGCGAGATCATGACGAGTTCGGTGAAGGAGATCGACTGTTTTGGATCGGTTGTACTTAGGCCATATTTTCCTTCCAGTTGCACAGGTTGTCCGTCTGGCCCATACCAGCCTTGCCAGTTCAATGGATTTCTCACATCCTGGGATGTCATTGTGACCTGGTACCCAGTTTAGGGAAATTTTGAGACTCTCTGAGCCAAATGACGCTGCGTACTATAGTGGTTTTTATGTGTAAGTCTAAAGAGAGAGATGTTGCACTACCGTCAGAGCGTGTGACTGAGTCGACCGTAGAGCACCTGTGGTACATATTCATGCTGTTCATTGTACCTTTTTGAGTTTTGTGATATTGTATTTTTTTTTTTTTTTGCCTAAGCCGCAACACAATTATGAATATTGATAAGCCAACATTTTACCAGGAATCGATGATCGATTTGCCGTACCTGATTAGAAATTCGCGATAGTTTATTGATTAATAAAAAGCTTTCAATTGAAAGCCTAAGTTTTCTTAGTAAAGATATAACTCAACATCGATCGACTATTATCTAATCATTTGCCAATCAGCAGTACCACTTTTAATGAGTGTTGAAATGGTGGGTAGAGAGGAACAAAATACACGAAGTAACTGCATGCAATACTAATCACAGTCCCTCCGAACTATAATCAAGGTAATGTTGGTTATGTCACAAATCTCACATGGATTCACATCTCCCCAAACAAAGTGACACTGAAATTGATCAAAATATTATTCACAAAATATTAGAAAAATAAAAAATGCACCCCATTGACTGGCTGTGGAGGGTTTGGTACTTCAGACATTTAAATGCTTACGCATCGCGTGACTGTACCGCCTAAGCAATTTATGATTGAATCATTTCCTTCATTCACAGTCAACACAAACTGTACTTAAAACCACAGTCAGTACATTCCTCTCCTAGGTGCTACAGGAGCAGATAGCACGACTCCTGCCGTGGGCTTGGTTGTATTATTAAATCGAATACCTCTGGACCTCTACATGCAGATGACTGCTACAAAAACCGCCATTAGGATTAGCCGATCCAGTAGAATTGGACATGCAAGCATACTGCATTGAACAAATTGAACAAGTCGAAATCGATTATACTCTTCCGTTCCTTGATTCGAGACCCTTCTTCCGGTGCTATTCCCCAACAAGGGAAACGTGGACTAGAAATGAAACCATCAACACCATCCATACATAGACGGATGGATAGAAGATGGATGTAGGCACAGGCGTGAATTGTTAAACATGCACTGCTCTATCAGAATCCTGGATTATGACATTGTTTCTCAAGCGGAGGCCTAGGTAGTCAAGAAAGCGGGTAGAATGATATCAATGTTGGAAATACTACCACAGGCCATTAAAGCAATTTCGGCAACAGAAATCAAGTCCAAGCTGGTCGCATTCTGCCGCGAAGAGCTCAAGGTTTCAGCACACAGCATTCAATTACTCTATTCTCTGTCCCTAGTCACATGAAAGGGGTCGAAACCTACCCATCACAGGCAATCCTATGTATCAAACCACCTCTTCCGGATGTTAAGAAAAGATCATAGAGAAAGCGAATAAAATGTGGAACTCCGTAACCACCTGTGAGACAACTCGGTTGCTATGGCTCAAGATGAATAGTACACAAATCGACAAACTCTTTCGATGCGACAATAAGTTGCTATCGATGGTAGTCGGAGCGCTAACGGGACATAAACATTTGAAGTAGTTATTTCTTTGGTAAATTTCATGGACTAGATATTAATGATGTGTGGCTTCAACAAGTCGATACTACAAGCCACAGAGCTTGTCTAACAATCGACTTATTGCAAACTCAACTCGATGAACATATGATGAACGCTTGAACGCTGAACGCCTAACACCTCTAGAGTTTTTTTTATGGGGCTTCGGTAAATCAAGGAGACCAACAAGTCGGCGTCGTTAGGGAAGCTCAGAGCCAAGAATCAGCGAGCGGTCGTTTCCGTCGAGATGGCTGAGTCATCGACAATTGTATTTAACGAATCGACCGCTGAAAAGAAGCCCGTGGTAGACGAACGTCGAATATAACTGTTTAGATTGCGCTTTAAGCCAATATTGAAATCTCGACAATCGTTTTGCGTCTTACTTAAAAAGAAACAATTGTCAAGTCCTTGTTGCAAAAACTCATGCTTTTACTTGCCCTTGTTTAACGCCGTTTTAGCCACATCTGTAACCTTGAACCTTGAACGGATGATATTTTCAACCAATTCCCAAGCGTTCGCAAATAAAGTCCAGAGATGATTTTGTACACGATGTTTCATCAGAAAAATAAACTCTTGGCGGATCACATAACGACACAAGTAAACAAGTCAAAATTCAGTGTATCATCTCTCGCGAGTCGTTGGCATTGATCAGAGAGTTACTGTCAAGTTAGGTAAAATATCACCGTTCGGAGTTGGCATATAAACTGCAAGCACCCTTCACTCGTGATACAACAATTGAACGGACAACAGGAATGGTTGCTTTAAAAGGTCCACGGCTGTTAACCCAATGCATACACATTTATATTTGCGAATACTATATCTATATAGTTGAATCAATTGAACAAACGTTTTGACGTTTATTAACATCTCACAAAAGAATCATGAAGTACATCCGTATTTTTCTAATGACCTATCTAAACGGATGCAAAGCAACGTCTTAAACCTAGGCAAAGAGCAACAAATGTCATCAGAAATACATTATCTAAGAGGTCACGTACGCGGTAGATGCAGACCATCGATTGCAGCTAGCATCACCAGAATACATTGGTTTTCTGGGAGAATATCGCTTACGCAAAATAATGTGCATTATCACCATAAACAATACATCAGGTGTATCGTAATATATTTCCAATTAGGCATACGGAGTTGATTTAAAATGCATGTATCTGGCATTATATTTTGTGGATCAGGTAAACAACGCTGGGTTTCAATCCGTCGAACATGCTTACCCCTGATCATTGCCAACCGCCTTTCACGTCACCAATGACATTTTTTTTGTCAAATAATGAGACCACCACGACAAAGCAAAATACGAGTTTTTTTTGCAGACATACCAAGTGACATTGCATAAAAAAACCGTATACTCCACATTTTTTAAAACATCTCAGTCATCGGATATTTTTTAAATGCTTCAGTGATATCCTCCAATGTGGAAATGCAACAATTAATCACTCTGCATTCCAATCCATGCAATTGTTTAATAAGGCAAAACATGAACGCTCACACGGAAGAATTTGATTAAGTAAGAAGCACATGCAACCCATAACAAACTTAAGCGAAAGTATTTCTCATCAACCCTATTTTGCAGTGCGAATTTCAATTCAAAAGATATGACATCAATCAAAGACATTCAAATACAATTTAAGTGCGATACTTAATTTTTTCAATTTTCAGCATGTCTGCACATTTGTTCACTAAAGTCATTGCTTAAAAGCGTACATCTGAATCGCCTTCCATTCCATCCAATTTACGAGTAGATGCGCAGATATAAAATGGCTCATTGTTAAACTATTAAGCACTCCCGTGGATATGTAATAGTAGGGGGAAAATGCGCATGGGGTAGTCTGTTTGTTTGTTTTTCAAATCTTGAGGAAAAACAATGTTTTCAATTTAAGAAAAAAAATCGTACTGTTGTTTCACAGATGACATTACACTAACGGCACTACCTCAGAAACCGGGTTCATTGTGCCCTTGATTGTGATATATTTCACAACCTTTCAACAGCTTTGTTTATGTTTTTTTTGAGTGTGATCCTATTTAAAACTTCCAGTTATACACAGAAGTGTTTTCCTATGCCTTGCTAAGACTGTGCAGTCACAGCGGATGTCGACAAGAATCTATGTCTTCTTTGTCTATACTGGAATGGATGAATGCCAAAATACCCGGTAAGAGCTCTCATTAGTATACCTCTCTTTTTTTAGGGTCAGTCAAAGGGCCTTTGCCTTTGATCCGCTGTCCAGACTCAGCTATCGATTTAATACTTTATCCAAGGCTTCGTCTTCTAGTTTATTTCGTATAGAGCTTAGCAGCAGATTGTGTGACGATAACTATAATTAGCTCTAGTGCTTTTGCAAGAATATCGGTCCTTCATTGCATTGCCACTAGCATGTCTACGTAACCAGCCGTATTCATAAAAAACGAATTCCATCAGATTCGGTAAGTCTCGTTTATTACAGCGGGATTATTTGTAAATGACCGTTGGTATTTGACCGTTGGTTTCCAGAAGAAATGTGGCCACTTTGGAATTTGATAATGATGCTTCGCTTAATTTTGGATATAAGCTGAGTACTAGTTCATTGTCGGTGGTCGCAACTCACCTGTACCCGGTTTTGTGCAGTGAGTGTATATATTGAAATCGCACTTGTCAGCCCTGCGATACTAACACCTGTCAGCACTGCTTCCTGTTCACGAATCATGTAGAGCCCGTAGTACGTCTGCTCAAGGTTAAATGTCAAGGATTTGACACTACTGGCCTTAAGTAATGCGGACAATAATCGCCGTATCTACCTAGGTCTCATTTTCCTTTCATGTGCGTATTCTAAACAACATTTGAAAACTACTGATAACGATTTTTTTAAAGCGTAGGAAAAAGAAAGAAAAACCTTTTTTTCATTTATGTCAAAATGGTTGGAAGAGCAATAAATGCTGTGTTTAGTTAGTATAATCCATGTACGTCCATGTCATGTTCAGATATTGTACGAACTGAAAGGTTTTTTTTTCAATCGAATGCCTATAAACCATTGCAAACTCTCCCACGTCTGAAAGCCGAACGAACATGCCTACTTTGCAAATACTCGGCTGTTAACCGGTTGTCTAATTTCGAATTTCACCCAATCACCTACGATATTGCACACATTCATTGATTCCGTAATGACTTCAAGCACCCAAGGTCAAAGGCTTGAACTGAGCAACATACACGCATACAATTGAAACGTCGAAAGCCTAAATCAAACAAGGAATTTGATTAGATTGCGATAATCGAAAACAATTAAATATTCCAGAAAACTTGAGTGACTTAAGCATTTCCAGTGCGCATTACCTAAGCTTGTTCACGTACAATACTCGTAGTTGGCAATACTTTCGCTGCATCTTAATTTCTTTGTCATTCTTATGCACGCTACACATCAGAAATATGTAAATAAAAACAAAATGAAAAAGAACAAGCGGATCAAAACAGAGCGGGGAAAAGAGAGAGAGAGAAAGGTCGTTGGCGCAATGATTATATAAATGCACAAGCGGACCAACACAACACAACACACCTGATGAGCTGCCTCTTGTTGCTTTGCAGCAAAGCTGACTGATTACGAAGCCAAACGCTTCAAAGAAAGAAGCAACTTGTATTTTGTATTTCATCGCGACAATAAAAAAAAAGAAATCAAAACAAAACAAACATTCACCACTTCGTGACAAAGACGAAAAGGGAAAACTAGGAGCAATACCAAAATCGTTTAGTCCCCATGGGCGTTGCTTTGATTTATGAGTACAGTACTTACTTGAAGGTTAGTTTTATCATATCCAGAAAACTTAAAGCCGACATGATTTAATCAGTCAATTAGAGCAGCAGATTCATATGAAAACAACAAAATACACGTGCACTAAATTTCACCGAACTGCTATGGAATGAAACACACGCTCGCGATGAACGATGCTACTTTGTCAAGTGGGCGACACGAACTGAAGCTACGATCGGAAAAGAAAGCCCACTGTGCCAAATGAAGCAGTCGGGGAGATAGACGCATAGTACGATAACACCGAAAAACACATACAATAGATATGCGTAGTTTTTTTTTGTTGTTGAGTTACTTGTGCAACACCCTATTTTTAAAGAGACCTGCTTACTGGGCATTTTAACGCACTCGAAATATGTTCATTTGTACAACCAATTTTGCTAAAGTCAAATTTATTGCGAGTTGAGCTGCATGTGTCACAAGTCACTAGAAAACGTGTGCACATTATCAACATTTTATTCCCGAAATTAGACGATTCGCGCATTACGTAGTTTCCACTTCTCTATTTTGTTTCTAAAATCAATACCCTGCGTGGGTGTGAATGGTATAATCGGAGGGAGTTAATTTCTCCTCGCTCACGAGAACTTATTTCTTGGTGAATTTTGCATGACGACCGTAGGCAACGCCGTATTGCCTTGGGAGTAAAATTTCCCATACAAAAATAATTTTCTGTTTTTGAACGAAACGATGTGTGACCCTTAAAAACTGCCAGCTTTTGGACGATTTTTGAACGATATCTCTAACGACGACGTAGATGTGTACTAGTTTTATTATCGCCATCAGATCTTGTCACTTGGACTATAAGCTAGAATGAACAGTAAATAATTGATGCCCGATGCGTCAACATAACCAACTCCATCCAAGTGTAGCGACATTCCAATTACAATTCTAAAACCCCTCCAAAACCACTACGAACTCTACGACGTGTACTAAGATGGGAATATAGGCCGAAAAGAAAAAAACCGGCGGCTGCACTAGCTCCGTCACAACGTGCTCATGGACATCAATGCTACTCCTGTTTCGAGAAGGAGAGGAACGGCTACAACACAGCTTGATCTTGATGACTTTAAGTAGTTTGCCTCAGACCGTAACGATGTAATGCAGCTATTGCTTAGGCCCCTCATCTTCTTCTCGCAGATTGTTATCGACAGACGTTGGCATTTCCGCTTGGAAAACGAAAAGATTACTATTTCCTAAAAAACACCTCTCTCGGTAGTGTCAGCTGTACGTGGTCTTTTCTACGAATCAACTCAAAAGCCGCTCACTGAACCATAGGAGGTCCTTACATTCTAAATTGTAATGTCCTCCCCAGCTATAGTACTAACTGAAATGCATACATGTATTGTAAATGGCTGACAACTTCATCTAGGTGAGGTTATATTCTAGTGATACAGCAGCGGCACTTAGGCCAATGTAGCACGCAGATTGACTTCTCATAATTATTGGTTGGTAGAAGGAACTCCAGTTCGATTACGATGATGTTGTTCAGATGGCTCAAGTGTGATATAAGTTGGTCCCCAGGGGTTTTGATGCGGATATTCTCCTTATGAAGGATGATCTCAAAACGCCATAACCACACAACATCCAGCATTGAGTTGGTCACAGTTGTCAGAACTCTTCAAGTAGTTGCGAGTAACATCAAAGATCGTGAACAAACCACTTAGATCGTAAAAACTGTGAGTAAAGATATTACCTATATGAACCGCGTCCATGCTAGTTTCCATTGGAATAACATCCGTACAGTATTTTGATAGCTGATCGGTGATCGGATATACTCGTAATTAGACGTTTCATTGGGTCGATTGTACACACGGTATAGTATTAGCGTTGGAAAATGCATTTTGTCAAATGATGCATCAGTGTACATCGGATGAAGGCTAGCCCTGATACTCAGTCCTAAAAGGTTGGAAAGGAGTTCTAAACAAAGATTAACAGTACTGTAGTTCAACGCATTTACTATAACTTTTCTTTCTCATTTCGGCAACAAGCTCCAATCAACAGCGTCAACATTAAGTAGTCAGACTCAGCCTTACATAAAAATATAGTCCAATTATAATCATATAAATTAACCTTGTAATTTTTGCCTCTGCTTTGCAATTTGATGGGTTCTTTAGAAAGCTTGCTTGCAAATATGTAAGTTTGAAGGTAAGCCATCTAGGTAAAATGTTGTACTTTCTACCTTCGAATTATCGACATAAGTCAAATAAGAAAATAATGTCTACTTTTGGGCGGACGTTCAAAATGTCTTCATGTTTGCTGCATACAATTAGATGTTTCTTAGAGAGGTTAAGTGTGAAACGATTTGGCATATGGAACATTCGGACTGTTTTTGTGTTACGTTAACGTCACGTTAAAATGTCCAATTTTCCATATTATACACTACTACGCTCGGCGAAGTATTCGGTAAAGTGATTTTAAAGCGTTTTGAAAATGTATTGTGAACAAACAAAATTATTTTTTTTATAATTTGAGATTACAACTATGTTTAATAGTAAGGGTTAGGGTATTGGCTCAACAATAGGGGCCCACCTGATGTACTTTGTTTAATTCAACATTTGGTATTACAATATGGGTTTAGTGTTTATTTTTTGGTGGCTTACATCGGGTTATTCAAATCCGTGTGTCCATGTTGATCCTTTTGGTTTGGGGTGGTGGTGTGGTAGCCGATTTAGCCTCGAGGATGACTGCTATCGCTGGTCTGGTAGAAGCCATGAAGCTTCGTTGGGAAGTTCTGCTCACTTAGCAGATTTGGGGCGTTGAGGTAGCGTTGTCCGGGGATGGTGTTGCTCAGGTTCCTGATTTCCTCGTTAGGATAATTGTTGATATCAAAAAGCTGCTTTCTGAACAGTGTCACCCCAAGTATTGTTGTAAGGGGATGATGCGTGCTTCGTCGTCAAGCTTCTTGTTTCTGTGGTGCTTTCGTCTGTTCCTGTCGAAGGTGAGACCTGTACATATTCGCAGTATTTTAATTTCGAAAATTGCGAGCTTCGCCATGCTGGTATTAGATATTGTGTACTATAGTGGGAAGCGGTACATTATGATCGGCAGTATTAGCTACTTGTGGAGCAGTAGCCTTGTCTTCTGGCTTAATCCATTTTGTTTACGCATCAAAGGATAGATGCGATGTAAGCCTAGGTTCACCTTCTTAAGGGTAATTTTCGAGTGGCTGTTGAACTCCAGACTTTCCGTGAAGTTATCGCCAAGATACTTGACCTCTTTGTCTGTTGCTATTTCCGTACCGTTTGGGAGCACTATCTTAACGCTCCGACATTTAGGTGCTGATAGAACTACTGACCTCGGGATGGTCTCTTTAACATAAGTATCCAGCATTTATACGAATACCCCATTTGGTGTAGTAGCCAAATTTGTTTCGCTGTCTGTATTTCGACCCTTCGCCTAGCGATCAGTGGTGACTTCGAGCTGGCATAAGTCAGTCAGTCATCTGAAGTAAGACGATACTGAGATGTTGAGACGACTGGAATTTGATTGGCGATTTCCTGAAGTGTGAAACTATCATTTTCACGACCCCGCTGTACATTTCATCATGGGATACGCGTATATATTGGAGTAAGTTCCGCATAGTCGAACATGGACCGACGTTAGCTATGAAAAGTTTAGTAAGGTACCTTGGCAATTGGTTAGATCAACTTGATACCAGGGTGAAGGTAATCTGCTACATAGTTCACAACATCTCATTATAGTGGACGGTTGTTCACTGTGATTCAACATGAGTCTACAGTCTTTTTGTCTACGTGCATGAATGCACATAAAAAAAAAATAAAAAAAAAATGTAACATATCGAACAAAAAATCATTTTCACTTCAAGCAACATTTTTATTCCACTCGTCTTTTGGCATGAATGCCTATTATTGAAGAAAAAATGTGCTTTTATTCCATTTCAATGGGCATTTGGAAACAAATAATTCCCGAATGTTTCTGTAAAAAAAACTGTAAAAATACACTTTGCACGTGTTTTTCGCACACCTCTATTTTGAGTTTTATTAAAATGTCCACAACGAGTCCTGCCCATTAAACAACACAAAAAACTATGATTTTCACACAAATCTTTCTTGTGTTTACAGTGCATTGCCGCACACTCATGCTAATCTATCTACAAATGCAAGTGTGTGCGTCTGGATTTATTTGAATGCGTTAAAGTACCAAATGCGGAATGGACTCAAATACATTGCCTTTGATTGCGATTTACATAAAGTCAAAGGTTCATGATGGCAGTGTTTACTCAAAGGCTTTTACTTAAATTTATTGTCAAATGATCTCAGTGCAATGCCGCTCGTTGGTAATGTATACAAACAGCCAACATACCGACGTATGTGTGCTGCACTTTTATGTTTCCTTGCAACTAGCTGGACCAGACTACTTTAGTGTGCCTTGGTTAATGAATTTCAATCTGAAGAGAATTCGTACATGATGTTTTCGAGTTGTGTGTTATGTTCATCTGTATATCATGGTTGGCAATGTTGAACACTGTAGAAGCGTGTACTGACATACAAGCACAATTTGAAATGTCTTTGATGAAAGCGAATACTCGTATCTGATTGTACTTGCTTTAGGGGTCTTATTGATACTTTTGTGGCGAAGATACAAATGTGATTAGTTGTTGAATTGCCCTTGCGGTCTGGCTAAACAACTAATCAAATTCCTGCTCAGATAACAAATGTTTATTTAACATAACAACCATGTTGACTATGCAATTTAGAATAGTAGAAACTTGATTGAACTTGATTGACAATGAATTTAAATTCTTCTCAAAATTGCAATTTAGGTGAAATTTCATTAACCACCTAGAACCATTGTTGTTTAGGTATCTCTCCTTGGATCTTTTTTTACAAAGCGACCACGTGTTTGGGGGTGTTTTTATCGGCACTATGAAACAACGAAATAAAGGCCATAGCTATCACCGAGTGGGAATAACATGAAAAAGCAGAAAACGTGTCGTCCTGTAACATAGGGAAGAGTTCAAAGCAAGTCTTTTTTGATGGAGAACAACACAGCATATAACAAACAGCGAACATCAAGGGCCGTTTACATTGTCGTTCGATGACAGTTGAGCACTTAAAATGGTTAACCACTTTCGTAGCTGATTTTAAAAGAAAATTTTCCGATGAACAACGGATTTTATGTTCGAATAAAGACAGTTGATATGTGAAACATTTTATGTATGAGTACACTGACAATGAATATTCCAGGTAGATGATGTCAAGTCGTCATTTCTATTCGAATGACGATGCTCCATCCAAGCGGTCTTCGAATCACTTCTTCTACTTGTCCGGGCACTCGAACTCTTACCCTACATCTTGTCGTATCTTGCGCTATGATTTAAATCAAATTAATTTAATTTCCATCCCTTCAGGGCTTCGTACTTCACAGGTTAACACAAACCCCAACTGCTCTGTTACAACCCCAGAGATAAAAGTGCCACGTATATACATCCATACGAGTATATACAATGCAAAACATCCGTAGACTTAAACACACACCTGGTTTATCCCCCAGAAGAGTTATCCTCTTATAAGCAGTTTGATTGATTTTTTTCGGATGCGCACCAAGTGTTCAATAACTGTCAACCCTCAATTACTCAATTCCCTTTCGGCCAAACTTCATTCTGTGCTCTACCCACCGCTTTCGGATCCAAAGACGCATCTGAATTTTAATTAAGCCATCAACAAGCATCCCCTTCGGAAAGTCTCTCTCATCCTTTTTCGTAAATGAAACAAATTGATTCAATGTAAGCATGAAAAGTAATTTATTCAATTTACAGGAAACGTTAAATTTTATGAAGGAAGACACACAATTAACTCCCATGAACTTGGCGCTTTGAATCAATGTCTGCACAGTGAAACACGACTACCCGGCAGTGAATGAAGGACCGACTACAGCAGGGTAAGCATAGTAGAACAGCAAAACAATTCGGATAGCTTCTGGTTCATCAAACTTTTATTTCAGGCTCTTAACACCACGGAAGCCCAATCACGCACCTGCCCTACTATAATATTATCACATTCCTTTCCATCTCTTACACTTAGCCGAGAGTGTCTCAGAATGCATGTTTATGTTTTAACTTATGGACGAGAAAGGAAGTGTTACACATTGTAGAATACTTTGGAGAGTTAATGAAATGCTAGCAAAGTGGAAAATGGTGAATGGAAGCACGGTGTTTTACAGCTGCAGGAGGAACGAGGATGGTGTGTGATGAGACTGTTGGATAGCATGCGCAACAATGCTAGTGATTCCGCTGTGAGCAAAATTCGATAAACAATTTATGAATCAAATAATTACAAAAAGCGAATATATACGTGATCGAAACAAAGGCTTGCGCTTCTTGGATATTTAAGAGTTTATTGTCCTCCTGGTTCTATGAAAACTGATTCTTGAGTAACTGGAAAAGGAAATGAGTAACTTTTGCTCACTGCATTTGTCGTCTTCGATTAGTCAACTCTTCAGATAAAGGAAATGATTGATCAATACAACCATAGCGTTCGACATCAATAAATTATGATTTTCTGGGTAAAATTTGAAAATCAATTTATAAACGTAATCGATTCATCAATTTGCATTCGCATTTCATTTGACTCAGCGGGAGCTTGCCGTAATATTCTCACGGAACCGATTTAGGAGTGGGGTGTGCGACTAATTAAAGGGTTGTTAAGTATGGTTGGCTACAGAATGTACAGTCTTACTTTGGTCAATTTAAGCCGGTTGTGACAATACGCAGATGAGACCATCTGTGTTGAATTGGCAGTGCTGGTATTTTTTCAGGACATGCAAGTTTTTGAAGGAGTACGAACCCCCACCGTCTGGAAAGAGACGAGATAGCATCACTATAAGGTACATGAAACAATGCTACTAAGGCAGGTGATCACGTCAAAGCAAACAGTCACTTGTAAAGGGTGATTTTTTAGCTATTATCTTTTCGGCAACACTGGATTAAACAGCTGACGCACGTTTCGTGTTTTGTTTCACTGTCAAACATCTTCAGTTTGGTCTATAATTTAACCATGAATCGTCTTACAAACGAACAACGCTTGCAAATTATTGAATTTTATTATCAAAGTGCGTGCTCTGCTAAGAAAGTTCATCGCGCGCTTCTTCCATTTTATGGTCAGTTAAATCGAAGCTCATTTTTGGCTCAATGGGTACGTAAATAAGCAGAATTGTCGATTTTGGGGTGAATATCAGCCGGAAGCATTGCAAGAGTTACCAATGCACCAGTTTGGTGCGGTTTAGGGGCTGGTGGCATCATTGGACCGTCCTTCTTCAAAGATGATGCGAATTGTAACGTAACTGTGAATGGTGAGCGCTACCGTGAGATGATATCCAACTTTTTTTTAACCAAAATGCAAGAGCTTGACTTGCATGACATGTGGTTTCAACAAGACGGTGCCACAGCACGCGCAGCAATAGACTTATTGAGGTTCGGTGAACATTTTATTTCACGTTCGGGACCGGTCAATTGGCCGCCTAGATCGTGCGATTTAACGCCTTTAGACTATTTTTTGTGGGGCTATGTTAAAGCTCATGTCTATACAGACAAGCCCGCTTTAATTGACGCATTGGAAGACAACATTGAAGCATTTATTCGTGAGATACCGGCCGAAATGTTGGAAAGAGTATGCCAAAATTGGACTAAGCGGATGGACCATTTGAGGCGCAGTCAAGGTCAACATTTGCATGAAATAATCTTCAAACATTAAATTATATGGACCGTACTATCGATTCATATAAAGATTTCATGCATTTTTCTGAACTTTATGTGTTTTTTTTTTGAAAAACTTTCCTATAGCTTTTAAAAAATCACCCTTTACTTGTGAGCTCTTTTAAATGAAATAGAAGCGAATGTTTTCCGATAAAGTAACACAGGAAAAAGTTTGACCGATGGTGATCTTGAGTCCATGTCTTAGTATTAGTCTGAGCAGACAGGGTGATCGTTTGAAATTCTGGTCTGGCTATATTTCCTTTGTTTTAAGGCAGATGATATGCTATAGCGAGCATCATGGAGACGGAATTTGTCTTCAGTGTGGGAGTGTATGTTGTACCACAAATAGCGAGTTTATCGGATTTGCAATTGCCTGGTATGTAACTGTGCCCCGGCATGAGGACACATGAGGTGTATGTGCTCAGCCATGTCTTTAAGAGACAGCCGACACTTTACGGATGTAGGGCTTAGTGAATATCCGACTTCATTCAAATCTCGACCGTTTTTAACCCTGCACTGGATCACTTAAACAAAACTGGTACAATGGACTATCAGACAGCAACCTAATTTTGCTGGAATTGCTTGATATTCTGCGGGTCTACCTTGGTGGTTTACACATTCTAGTTATTAGCGCACTTTTCTGCATGCTTGATATTGATTATTTGAAGATAGTTACATTTTAGATGAATTTTACTACCCAGAAATTTGCCAATAAATTCTACCCGAGTTGAATTGCTAAAGTCTAATATTAACAGAGTTTTTAGGTTTTATTGGCGAACCTTGTTGGTACTTATTTTTTGGCCACATTTTGATGGCACTCGCATTTTTTTAATGAGCCCACAAATCTCTTGCACAGATATAGACTAAGAAGATGATTTAAAATCTCATGAATTCATAATGAAATAAAAGCCGCAAAAAACAATGTGGCCTGCTTACGACAATTGCCCGCCATTTATTGTGGGTCATTCTAGCATTTGTTGGAGCACAGCAAATACTCTATTATTCATGTTTGCTTTCAGTATTTTCCTCAGTGTACGACGTATAGTTCAACGTCAAGTTAAATATCGTTCTGCCAGCTAGCTAGTTGATTTCTCATGAGATTCTCAATGTATGATGATGACTTATTCATTTTTCTCTATGCTGAGAAGACCTTTTCCGGAGAAAAGTATTCTCTGTACTCCGGGGCACATTGTACGATATATTGAACATTATGCATCATGATGATTGCATATGATTCTCGTGCTCCTTTCATTTATGTGAAGTGGAAAAGGGATCAAGCAAAGGAAGTAGTCTTGTTTAATGTTTTATTTAGTTAATAAGATGTTGTACACTTTTCATATCAAAGTCGACTTTACTAGTGCCAATTATAATCATTGGATGGAAACACGCTCAGCTGTTGGAGGCGCGTTCCAGGGCTATGGTCGAGTCCAGGATGGGGGAAGAACAGTGTAGCTTTTGGCAGAAATACCACCGACCAGCTTTTCTCTATTAGAAGGCAGCCGAGAAGGGTTGTAGGTGTGGCAAACCGATCTGCAGCATTTTTGTAGATTTGAAAAAAGCCGAGTGCCTCGAGGTTAGCTCTGGATTCTTCTGCAGGAGTATGAGATTGAGATTCCTCTTTTGAGGGCCATTCAGTCTCCATACACAAACTGTAGCAACTGTTGACGAGTGATGAGATGAGAATGTTGACATTTCCTGTAGAATTGGCCAAGCTGAAACAACTTGGGAGGTTGGAACCACTTTAAACAAGATAAGGGATCGGAGTGTAAAACATTTGACGGAATAAAGGAAGTCTTGTTAATTATAGGCCAAGGCGGCTTATCCACTAATAAAAACTTTGAAGTACATTCGAGTAAACTTTTGTATTATTAAACTTAAGCAATGTCCCAAAATTGCAATTGGTCACATCTCCCAGACACGTCATGTTTCCTAAACTGAAAGTGGAGTTTGAAAGCGAACGAACAGGTAGGCCAAACAATGGCTGTTTACACGGCTGTGTTGAATGTTTTGAATAGTTGACGAGATCTAAATTGAAAGGTATTTGGAAATGAGACTTAATTAAAAAATAAAACATTTAAGGGAAAAACAAATGCAAGCTACTACAGGGTGCGCCAAAGAGACTTCACAATGTTATGTGTACTATATAATGTCTAAAAGTCTCTGTTTTTTTTTTTAATTTATTTAAATATGCTTTATCCTATATGTCCATCCTATTTTGTCCATTAAAAAATTCGGACACAGTTAAACAAATAAATAAAAAAAATTAAAAATATAAGAATATATGAAATATATAAGAAAAAAACAATTACATTGGAAAATAAAAGAGGTATTCGTGTTTAACGTTGGTTGCTCTTATTAAGGCCACCCTGCATCACAGCTATGATTATCACTACAAAAGTGATGCATTGTTTAAGTTCTTGTACAGATATATTGACTTAATTTATTGTGACTTTCGTGGTCGCTATGACTTGGTGGCTGTATTCGTCTGCTGCTACGCCACCGAGCATGAAACACTATTATTTCACCGCTCTTATTACTGCCAACGCATTGAGGGTATAGCAGTCATGGAAAGATTTCCAAACCTAGTCGTTCAATTCGCAGATGTTTTAAGTATTCAGTACTCCAGCAGCTAATTAAAATACCGAACAAGTACATAACGACGGCTGCATGGTTAAATTAGACCACATCCAGAAATACACAAAGACCCGAACAAGTGGAGCAAAGTCTCGATGAAATGCATAACGTATTAAATCCTCTTCGGTAACGTTGTTAATCAACTCATAACATCGCACCTCGGAACTTCCAGTACCACAACACATATCGCATGAGCACAAGGAAATAATTTCGAATGCACAAAGGCCGAACTTCTATTTAACAAAATCGATTTCCCGCTATTTTGAATCCCATACAGAATTCGTTGATGATATAACCCAATTACAATTGCTTGTAGGTACGCAACAAAAAAAAAAAGACTAAATAATATCACCCGCTCTTGCACACAATTAGTTTTGCTAAGCCGGCAATTTTCCGACTATATCGTTCCCCGGTGTGGGATAAAATAATGAAGTTTTTCAATTAACCCAATTTAACAACAAATGGCTAATCAAATAAAATCCCCTCCACTCATATGCCACCCTAATCCCAAATAAATGTATGCACTCTATTAGAAATATATCCACTTGTGTGCATATTCCATGCCATTCGTACGCGTACATTTCCATTTGTTGATGCACGTAAAAAACTAGCCAATTTCGGTTTCAGTGCATTTGCAGCAAATTAAATTTTTGGAAAATTAATTTTAGGCTGCCATGCGTTGCTGGTAGTATGAAGACTGCTTGCATTTTGTCAGTTTGAAATAGTTTTTGGGCGAAATACAGCGAGCGCAGATACATCTGAATTTACACTTTTTTTTTAAAAAAAGAGCAGCATATTGTTGCAGAAAAACATAACATCTGCAAATAAGAAACTCGCCAAGGCGAAGTAATTGGATTTTTTTCTGGTAAACCTGCAATGCTGTGTGAAATGAATGATGTTCCATAGAATTGGAGAACAAATATTTTACAATATGCTATATTTATTCAAAAATAAAGCAGGCCAGACATTTTTTCTTTGAGGGTAGTTTAATATTTTCATGTGGCACTATCGATGATAGCCTCCCTTCAAAATGCATATATTTGTTTCTGCTCCAAAACTAAATTAAATATTTACCAAGCTGTTTTCATTGAAAAAACACATTTCCTGCTACCGCCCACTCGGTTTGGATTGACCGTTCAAGTTCAGAGAGTCTAACCCTTTGGAGACGGCGGGCAATTTTTTTTATTCTTGGTTTGCTGCAATTCCACAGTTCTATACGGATTGTCTAAAGAGGTTTCAGAACTTGCATATACGAGTACATATGTGAGCTTTTATTGCCTTCCAATTAGCTAGTGCATATCTCTATATCTAGTCTAAAGCTCTTCACGTTTCCTTTTAATATGCTTCCACTCCAGTTTTAAGTTGAGGGTCATATTGAGAAACGTCGAGAACATATTGATATTTTGTGATTTGGAGATTTTTGAATCGTATTGGAACACCACCATATATAAATCAAGTAAATATAATTTAATAGCAGAATACTTACGACCGATTTATAACGTCTGCCGACGTCCACTGACTAGGCTTAGGTCGGCGTTTATAAGGTAGAGTAGCTTAAGAAGAATTTTCATATGTATATCAATAGAAGTGGGGAAGTTTAAGTATCTCGGGGTTTTTTCACGAGTGATGGGAATTGCGGACGTTGAGTTGTGGGTCTGTGCGTCGACTCCAACGCATTTGAACCTCACTGTCTATGTTCTATTCGCAGTACTACAAAAATAAATTTCACGGCATCACCTCTTTCGAGTCACTGACAATGCTTAAAGTCTGGAAAAATTCATCTCAAACTTGGCCGTTCGAAGTCGGCATAAAACTGTAGGCCCTTTCCACTCTTTAGAGAACAATAGGATGCACAAAACGAGTTGTTGCTGAGAAACTATGCCCTGGCCCACTACGAGCTGTAGCGCCACCCACATGGGAGGAGTAATGCTTAGCTTTCCTGTAGGATTTCTCACGCTCTCTGAGATTACACAGGTCGCATACAATTTGAAGTTCAGTCCGATGCGGTATGAAAATTAGCTTAAAATTCTCACCTCTTATTTTAAGAATCGTACTTATTTTTTCTACTGAATAGATTGTATTTCACTTTGCTGTAGTAATTCCATACTAAATAGTTGTTCACCTGAGATGGATGCATCGCCATGTGTTGTTCTATATATATATTAAGTCATCGCAAGAATTTGTTACGATAAACTCGAGTTTAAAAATGTGAACACACAAAACTACGGTTTGTCAAACAAGGTAAATGACCAAACCGTTTGCAAGCGCTCTTATTCACAAATTTAAAAAAAAATCATGCATAGAAACGTTTGTAAAGTGCGCAGCTGTTCTTCAACTCGTTGCCGTACTTTTTGGTTTTGCATGCATCACATTTCCAGAGTTTAGCCCTTTAATCTAACAGATTGAGATAGGGTGCAGTTTGGTACAAAAATGACTCTTCTGCAATAACTTCTGTTGGAATCGTTTAGATGAAGATTAGGGGCAAAATGTTCTCCAGCCTCTCTGCACTCAACCATCTTTCGCACGTTTTTAAAGTCTTTCAATTACCAATCCAGGATTGACAGTGGTGTCAGTTCGAAAATAAAGAAGCATATTATTCTAATTTTCCTCATGGCCACAATTCCAAAATACAAATGCAAAATCATTGATTTCCGGTCAGAGACGACATTTTGCCACTTCAAATTTTAAATCCAATAAAGCCAACCACAAAGAGGATTGAATTCAAGAATCCTGATCATCACAGTTGGTTATGGCATTCTCCGGATTCGAAATCAGGTTGATTTAATTTGCTATGTTTCACGAATTGAAATCGTGCATTGTTTCTATCACTGTACAGCGATTCCGTGCAAATGGGTGTACAATCAACTGAATCTATCTCTGCATTTGTACGAGTGTATTCGTTTGTATGCTTGAATTCGTGCAGTCCTTGGAGATGGGAATATGCTCATGTGGATATTTAAAGTGCCATCGTACTCTTTGCACCCTAGTTTCCGTTCCGCTCATATTTTCAAACTTGAATCGCACGTGATTTAAGCTTGTCATCTCAATGACACTATCCGTCACATGCACATGTATAGATAAATATATACATAAATGTAGACAAATATTTTGAATAAAAAATCTCGCATATCCGGCGTTTCTTATCCTTTTCTCTGAAGTTTGCTTGCTTTGATAGCCACAAAAAAGGAAAATATAAACAAACACGTTGGTATCTATGTACAAGCGTACATAGTTTAAATCAAGTGGAATTAAGTTCATTTAGTACCCTAAGGGTAATGCCAAAATATTTTCCCCTTGCATGGCCATGCATATGAATGCATATGCGTACCCAACTTGCTCGCCTCATTCATATTTTTACATACAGTATGCATATTTTGGAACCCGGTTTGAAACAGCAGACCATACATACGAGTACGTACATATATGTTGGTGGGGAAAGTTGTCCTGAAACAATTTCGGGTGTGCTTTTTTTGGATGACACCCGTCGTCCTCTGGAAATGTTATGATTGGACAGAAGTTTTCATTAAAAACAAAGCTCAAAATGTTTTGGCTTTGTACTTTCTAAAATAACATAGAAATGACGTTGACAGTTATATCAAGGTTTCATATTTTAGTTCGGACTTGCTTTGGATTAATTAAAATCCTTATATCCAAGCACATTACCATTAAAGGAGACTAGGAAAATCTCGATTTAATTTTGTATCCACAAAACTCGTCAGACAATTGCTAATTTATGTTAACGAAATACGTGAGTTTTTTTTGTTAAAATTTCGAGGGCGGATGTGAATTGAAGGCGCCCGATTATGGTCATTTTCGAAGTGTACGAAGTGTAGTCTGACTTCAACTAGACAGTTTTTTTTTTGCTGACTGTACTTGTGGAGTATTTTGTGTAATTGTATTAAATGGTAGTTCTTTGAGCAAGTATGTGGTGATTTTTATGATCCAGTTAGATATTGTATGGCTATTGTGCCAACTGGGATAACATTTGTCACTTGCCATTAGACAGTCACAGAAAATGATCCATAACTACTAAAAACCTGTTATTGGATTTAGACGTGATTACTTTCCTTTGTTACTACAATGTTACATTTGCACAATAAAAATGGTAGTCAGCTCCGAGGTGGACCGGGAGCCGGCTTTTATCTCTCGTAGGCTTGTTTCGTTCTCTGAGCATTGTCTGTCACTCCAGATACTCATGTGAACTATGGTACATATTTGAAACTGAGGCTAGTCACCCACTGAGTAAAATATAATACACCAAAAATCACTGTACCCATGCTTACCAGCTTGTGCTAAGGTTGCAGGTTGCCAATTCCGTTTATACATTAGACTTGCACTAAGTTGTGGCGTTCACGTTTGTCCGAGGTATAAAAGCTCATTTATTGCCTTAAAACGCCAGCTCCTGATCATCGCAGATACATATTATGTATGTCTTATCTACAATAATCAGTCAGGATTTTGATCTAGAAGGAGCTGCTCTTTTCCTAGTGGTTGAAGAAATACGGAATGCTTTGGATGACAACAAGCCCACACTCCTTGATTTCGCAAAGGGATTTGACACATTCAATTATTCTATCCAGTGCAGAACATTGAGAGATAATATGCTTTCTTCTTCATCCATAAAACTAATATCACCGTATTTAACTGAAAAGCAACAATGCGTTATCGGCAGTGATAGGTCGTCAGGCTTTATTGACGTGATAAGTGGAAATCCGTGCTTGGTCCTTCATTAGTCTCAGTTGTGCAATTGTGCAGTTAATTGTTTGAACCATGATATATCTCGAATATATGATAAGTTACATAATGACTTATCCGAATAAGTAAGAAGTAAGAAGGTAGTTGTTATATTTCGCAAGGCTTTCAACCTTTCTTGTCTACCTCGTCTTCTTCTCAATGATACACCTATTACGTGGGCTGGCTCGGCGAGAAACTAGGAGTAATCTTCAACCTTTTACTGCCTTGGAATACTCATATTATTACAACTATTGACAAAGTTTACGGTGGACTTCGTAGACTCTGGGTCAGGCAGCATTTCCTACCTGAAGCAAGTTACAAAATCCTTACTTCTACCGGTGTTGCTACATACAGTCAATCACAAAATTAAGTAGACAGCAACAATTTGTCTGTGTTCTCAACTAAAATTACATTCAAGCATCACTGCAACACAAAATCTTGAACTTAGTTTTTTACATCAATTAGTAATGTACTTAAAACAAGAAAATATATAAAGATAGCCCAACAACTATAGCCCCAGGGGAACATAAACCAAAAATTAAGCAAAATTCACATCGCAAAAGTAAGTACAGACGCATGTAAAGGGTTCACCCATAATACGGGGACTTATGGCAGTGTCTACAGTGGTCAACTTAGTTCATGCGATAAAGGATGGTTTTTGGGATATCCTCATTTTTTGTTTGAACTACATTACTAACAACTACAGAAAGCTGCATTTAAGTTTTGTTTTCTTTGGAGTCCCATATGAATTTAATTTTTGTTGAGAACTCAGACAACTTGTTGCTGTGTACATACTTTTGTGATTGAGCTTTCAAGCTTGCAGAATATCTCAAAGCCATATACACGCTGTGAGTTATTCTGCAAGCTTAATTATAAGAGTATGAAAAAACTAATGGAAGTTTCATCAGTACTGCTAGGTTCATCTTTAATTTATGAAAAATGAGAACATGTCTCATTACAAATTACTGGATACTCCTTAATAAACTATTATAAAAAACCGTTCGTAGAGATTAAATTATTCCAATCACCAAGATCCTTAATAATAATTGAACCGAGATATTCAAGTCTCCAGCCAAAATGACAATCTTTTCTTCAAGCTTGCAATTATTGTATAAGATTTCTATAATCATCCTATTATAAGCGATATTGCTAAATTCCGCTAAATTCAACGTGTACACTGTATAGAACCGAAACTCTGTTACGCCTTGGTAGGGAGTCGCTTATGATGGATCACCAAGCTTAATTTCAAAACAGAGTTTCATTCTCTTCACGAGGAGGAGAAAGTTGACTGGTCTGACTCAACTGGTACTAAAAGATGTCACCATCCGCTTTTCCGATAAAGCTAAATATCTTCTTTGGATAGAAAACTTCTCTGGAAAAAAAACGCATTGAATCGAAAACTACCAAGGGAATTTAGGGAAAGTATTGGGGTCTATCACCAAAAAGATCCCTTTGGATATGATAAGGCCTCTTCTATCATATGCATAGGGCGTTTGGTGGAATAAGCTTTCGCGTAAATACGTTTTCCTGCTTTCACTAAGCCTCAAAGAACGGTTTGTCTCGACTGCATAGGGGCCTTCCCAAGCCGGCAGGCTCCGCTCTTCATGCGCTTCTGAATTCCCTTGATAGGCAAGGATCCTATGTTATACTCTTAGGACCTGCGTTGGGACTACCCGTGTCCTCGGTTAAAGCTTCCTGGTATTCCATCGATGGTTGGGCTTCTCGAGAGCACAACCGCAGGTGGCGTGACTCTTCAGGATGTAGACAAACCAAGCGCTTGCTCCCAGATGTCTGTAAGAAAACCGCGGCATTCCTCTTAACAGAAAAGACGAGAAGCGCCTGTTAGTATTCCCCCGGATGACCAAGCAATTTCAGTAAATGTAGGTTGCCTACAACAATAGACCGATTTTTGAGTTTGAGTGTTCCATTGTAGTAAACATCCGACCAAAAAAAATAAAATCCTCTTAACACAATACTTTTCCAAAAACAACCCGCAAACCTTCCAACAAAACTTCGCTCTCGCTAACAAGGAAAAAACGAAACAAAAATATTAAAAAAGTAACATTTCAAACTTTATTTCCACGGTAGAATGGCCAAGTCTAAGATATTGGTCTGTGCGGCATTTTCTCGTTGAGAGATTTTCTTAGCTCCATGATATTATTTTGGAAAAAAATACAAATAAAAAAAACATGAAGGTGATGTAAGGGAACATGATCATCATGTTCACATAGTCTATGTTCAGTGATGATGGGTTTCTAATAGCATCCACTAACGTCACTTCTCAGATCACCTTTAAACCTTCATCACATTCAACGAAAGCCATTGCCTTTGAACAAACAAATCCTAAAAACATGTATGTAGATTATGTCACATGCTCATCTCTATACACGCACATCTCCGTATGAGCGTTCTACTTTCCGATTTAGAGACCATCTCCTTAGTGCTGTGTTCGCCCTCTTTTATCACTCACTTACTAGGGAGATTATTGTGATGTAAATAATTTAATCTGGGTCCAAGAGTAGGAGTTCGTATAAAATCACCTGCCTAAGCAGATTACCAGCACTTCCAACGTAGTACATATTTGCTATGTGCATATGGGGTGGATACATAAGGTCTAAGTCTCTCGGTTTTTCACTTTATCTTTTTGTTTTAAAAAGGGGTTTTTTGTCATGCCATCGTTTTGAAGGGATTTCTCTAAGCTTTTCCTAAGTGGTTCTAATATTTTTATTTGTCGGATGCTCTGCCATGAACATCAGCAATGATAATCAGGAGTGATTTTAAATTTTTTATGTTCAGGGGAGTTGTCTACATACAGTGAGGAATACATTATTTCATACATTTTTTTGGATGAAATTTTTTTCAATTGGGTGTTATTTGAAAATGGAATCCTGAAACTTACCTGAAACTGTTTGAGGTTTCCCTAAAAACTTTCAAATTCAATTATCTATATTTTTAACTTCTTCAGCGTCATCCATTTTATAGTTCAGGAAGTAAATTTAAGCAAAACACATTTCTGATTGAGACTTCGGAAAAATTTTTATTTCAGTTTATTGTCCGGAGCTTGCCATTAAAGGAGCTACAAACAAACTACATGCCTCCACAGGCATATCTTTGATTTGAGACTAACAAAATTTGGTTTCGGCCCGATCCCTTTCCACTTTCTTTTTAACGATCGATCGGCCCATAATACCACCAGACCAAATTGCACACCACCGACATTTTTTGTGGATACAGTGGTTTTTCGACAGTTAGATTTTAAATTTCCTATGCGTGGAATTTTGTTTGTTGACGTATCCATCAAGTGCATCAGCCTTTACGAAGGTGGACGAGAATATCGTTCCCCTGACATAGACGAAGTGAAAAAAACTATATCGAGACTGAAGTTCAGCAAAGCTGCGACAGCTGGAGATGATTTGGCTGTGCACAGCTCATCATGAAGATATAATCAGAGGAAAGCACAACTCACGATTGGAATCGGGCTCAATCGTTAGCCCAATTCACAAAAAAGGAGTAACTCAGTCAACTATCGAGGGTAGTACATTACACCGTGCTCAAAATCTTCTTTGCCATTTTGCATGCTTACCTGAAGCAGTGTATGAAGCATCTGATGGTCCTTTTCAATATTACTATTGGGAACTTCATCATAGTTCATCATAGTGCAAATCGACACTAACCACCTATTCAAGGGCACATACGACAGTCTACGGTTCTAAGACTTAACTGGATGGGCGATGTAACTGGCCCAAAGAGCTTTCGACCCTGTGGAACAAGTCCAAAAAGTTGATATACATATTTGTATCATCTTCAATACTTTCACTAACTGCAAAGCTATTCTATCCATGCATTTCGATGATGGATATGCCTTAGGACATCCGTTACATAGAATGGCTCTCAGATTTTGTGTTTTTAGTCAGATAACACTGACCACAGAACCACAGTAACAACTCGTATTGCGCGAAACTACAGAATCTCTACTTTCGTGGAACTTGTCACAATTTTAAAATGTACAGAGATTGTTAAAGGATGCGTAATATACTCATATACACTCTCGAATGACGGACCAGTTTAACGTGTGTGATAGAGACAGTAATATCCAATCCGAACATTGAATTGTACAACCCTATATAAATGGTACACACTCAACATTTTATGTTGGTTATGTGAATATGTATCTTTTTCTTGTATTTATCGTATAGTTGCCACATACAAACACACATTTTAGACTGCATTTAAAAGTGCAACGTTTGTCAATTTTTGCTCGTTAAACGATGTCATTGTTAAAACAGAGAACAATTGAGAATTCATTTTGAAAATCATTTCTAACGGAAATGATGTCCAATGAGTGTCGACAATAATTCTGCCGAATCAGCAGTAGAAGGAAAATCATCAGTTAACGGTAGTTGTTCTACTATTGGAACAAATTGCGGTTTCATTGCGACGTCGGTTGAATAATCAACTGAGTTACAAACTTACATATTTCTCCCTTCCTGTTACAGTTGTTAAAACGGAAACTGACAGCAGAAGTTGGTCACAGTGCTATTTTACATGACAAAGGAATAGTTACAGTGATGGTCCTCCTCTTGAGTCGATTTTGAATCTTAATGCCACTTCTTGGTTGCCTTTTGCCTTGTCCACAGCATAGTCACGTACGGGCAAGTTGCTGTGCTGTGGAGATTAATTCTGCATACATTTTTCTCCGTTGGCTACCAACGAAGTGTACTGTCTCTGTCAGTGCTGTTTTCGTAATTTGAATTGGAATTCCGTTGTGACTGTCAAGGAGGCGGATTAACATTTCGAAGAGTACTATCCGGCAAAGGATGTTTTGCAGATTGAAATTATATAGTTTTAATAAAACAAATTTAAAACAGATTTTCCAAAATGATGCTGGAATTTTAAATGTGTAGTTTTCTTTTAATTACCGATTGAGTCGATGTTAAATAATTCATGGCATATTCCTATGAGAGAATTGTTCGAGGAAACACAGTTCCATTCCGGGAAGAATTTGGAATTTGTGTGTCACTTTGAAGCCGCAGTGGGCAAGTCGATGTTAATGAGGTTGACATTTGTGCGGCAGTCCATAAATATGATGAACTATTATGCCGGAAAAATTTTGCGAAACTTTTAAGCAAAGTGGGCGGTGCATTAATATTTTACACGTTACTTTTAGGGATTCTGGCCACAAGGACGCCAACGTTTTGTTTTGTGGTAGCATGCTTTTCACCTCCCTCCTTTGTGCTAGTTTTTGCAATGTTCTCTAGCTCTAGGTGCCCACAATCGTACATTTATTGAATGAAATTAACTAAAGAGCATTTTATGTAAGTCGGACTTATCCGTGTTAGTCATACCTCTTGATTGATGAACAAAGGCCATTGGATTACTGTGAGGACTATGCTGCGTAAGCATATTAAGCATAGAATTGTTTGCGGGATACCATAAAGAAGGAGTCTCGTGAGCGTGAAGGGTGAAGGCTTGCAAGTAGTTTTTTTTAGAAAGCAACGCAGATAACATTCCTTTATAAAAACATATTTAATATTTATAATAAAATGCTATATTCCATGGTTGATCTGGACTAGGCTTCTGCAGCAACCACTCGCGTTGCGCGTTTTATTGAGTGGAAGGGACCTGCAGCTTGCTCCTGACGTCAGAAAATGAACCCTGAATAAGGTCACAAAACTAAGAAGATAGCAGTTTTGATAAGCTTTCCAGTACAATCTGTTTTCCTTATAGCATGGCCATGACAAATGTCCGTATCGTCTCTGCCTAGTCATCTATCTAAAAGAATCTCTATCTTGTGTACACAATAAATATCTACCCACTGAAGTTAAGTTTAAATCCAAAAACTTAATTCCGCTAAGGCACAGATATTTAATTAGTAGACGCCATTTTTTTATTCATTCAATTCACCTACGGAATCAACTCCCTTCAAGCATAAAAAGACTGAACAGAGAATCGTTTTAGAAAAGAGCTACAGTAAAAGCTCGTTAATTCGGAATCGTCGGGGGTAGGTCATTTCGAATAAACGAATTTTCCGAATTAAGAAGATGCATATATGCAAGAACTTATGACGAAAGATTATTTTAGTAACCCAAACAACACCAATGTTGATCCCCACTACAACTTTTTTTATGGTTTTTTCCCGACTTCTAAATGTGAATAGCCGGGACTCCTCCAATAGATATTTTGATGATTCTTTCCGACTTCTACATATTTGAGATCTATCTGCATATACGTGTTCAATTTCTGCGTTATTTAATGTTTAATTTTAGCTAATTTAAGTTTTACGTAAAAAATTGAAAACCGACTCTCATTTATTCGGAAAAATCTTAATTTTTTCGGAATAAACGAGTTTTCCGAATTAAAGAGCTTTTACTGTATTTGATTTCATAAAAAGCAGCATTTAACCTGACATTGACATACTCACTTTCTTCTTTCTTTTTTCATATCTGTCCTATTCTCTATATTCTATTGTTTTTTTTTTGTTTTCTCTCTTTTATAACATTTTAAACTACATATTGTATATATGGTTCTTATCAAAAGTCCATTAAGACTTAGTACTGTACAGAGCTTTTTATATTACTAGGCTCGCCCGTTGTCGAAATTCGACGACTCTTCATATAGTTTGATGTCTATCCCACCTAATCATTGTACATGCGTAGAAGCTGAAGCAAACGTGCATGAGCGTTGCAAATATACCAACGCAAAAGTTGTGTACACAACAAAAGTGTCGTCACTCGTCAATATGTTTCCATTTTTTTCATTTTTTTTGCTTATTCTCTATCCCACTTAGAGTAGGGAAACTCTTTTGCAATAGTGGTAGCGACATTTACAGTCACAAACTTACATAAAAAACAAAACAATACATTTCATAAGTCAAACAAATTCCTTATCTCTGTTTATTTGCAGAACAAAAAATACAAATGAAGTTCGGATATATGCTTAACTTAATCTAACTTTGTATAACTTCAATTTTATTTTCCCTTTAAACGATGTGAATATTTCAACAAAATATTGACAAATAGACGAGTAAAACATAAATAACCTCAAACTACAAGCAAAACAAATTTTGAAAACTTTTTTGAAAATATTGTTTTTTGCTATCAGTAAGCTAAGTAAAATTGTAAATATGTTGTAAAATAACATAATTTTATACTTGTGGTTACCAAAAGAAGAAATCATTGTGCATCTACTCGACATTACATTTCCAATGGTGTAAGCATCATGCCATTCGGTTGAGTAGAGCGGTTTATAAGCGTACGGAAAAAATGGGCAGCTCGTATTATAGATTAAATAAAATTATATTAAATACCCACAGATCATTATGTCTTTAATACAGAGACAAAACACAGACCCTGCGAAGACGAACTGCAGGCTTGTGAAAATCCCAAGAAAGACTGATTAACTAGTATGGCTTCTAGTCGATCTTGACATCTTGATATCCTCTACGGAAAGCAGTATACATTCAGATATTGCCTTTAAACTCTCAAGGATCAGAGAAGGAAACAAAACTGTTGATTCGTCGCTTACTACGAGAAGAGACTCTGACGTCATTTCCTCCGCTTTCGAATACTCGGACGACCATTTTCAGTCCTCATGCCACCCATCTATCAATCCGCGAACAACAACCAAAGGCTTAGTTCTTATACAGAATCAATGAATGTAGAGTAAACTTACTACCTGGATACTAGCAAAATATAACACGAATTTCTTCTACACAACAGCAATGTGGATCTTACAATAGCTCTCCATATTTGTACATAAATTGAATATTAAGACTTTAGCTAGATTCTGTTGACTTTTCTTCAACATCGATTATGTGAAGATTGGGTTGTTGGTTAAGTACCAACAACATCAGACCCGAAGTCAAAAGCAGAATAACTATTGCCAACAGATTTGGGTTCAAGAGATTTGAAAAAAATTCAAAAAAATGTTTCCAAATGATTTGCAAGTAAAGTAAATAAAACAGCCAGTGGTGCATTTATTTACTTTGTCCTTTTTTTAATAGTTAAACTAGTATTTAGTATTCAACAAAGAACATAAAAACGACTTATCGAAAACTAAATGTAAATGGGCCATAGCAGGAACACCTATGGTGGGCCATATTATAGACATCGCGCTTTTCACCATTGTTTTCAAATACCCCACACTTGATAAACAAACTATTATACACTTTTGATTTCACATATTGAAATTTGAATACACTACGCAATGTCCAAATTAAAAAAAATTGGGTACGTTTTTTAAATTATAATTTAATAAATTAAATTATAAATTATAATTTAATAGTTAAAATCACTCCACGTGACCTTCACTACACATATATTGACCAAGACTGATTATGTTATGACGACCGGCAGCCAAATCGAAAATAATGGACATGAATATATAGTGACATGTGTATGCTTTTCCTGTTGTGAGATATTGCAAACATGGGCGATATTTGCAGCACTTAGATAGTCACATCTCTGTTCATAAACAAAGCGCTCAAAAGATGATTCAACTTTTGTCTCACCCGAACTCGAAAGATATACTGTTATGTGAAACACGTCATTAGATTAAATATCGTTCCTTTTAAAAGTATCAATATCATGGTCACATACATCAAATTGATTTAAATCCTTGAGTGGGAACTTTTATAAAATTGTTTATTGTTTTCCAATAATAACTACCGTACAGTTGATTGTGCCGCCACCCGGATAGTCAGTATTTTATTTCATTTTTCAGGAGCCACAGACCAAATCAACAAAGTAAATAATGAAAATGCATTCACAGCGTGTGAGTATGAAACGAATAAAAAGGTCCATTGCTTTGGTAGAATACCACAATGCACACGATCCATGACTTGTCGCAGCTCCCAGTCTGCATCTGGATTATTGCTTCGGATCTTTGTCCGGTTGGAGCGATATGTGAACAACGTTCGCCTTCAGATATATTCGCCATGGACTCCTGCTTCGGCAAATGAAATTGTTTTCGTTTTTTTTTTTCATTTTCTTTTTCTTTTTTGATGTGTGTACTTCCCTATTTGTACAGTACCGATTTTATTTTCCTCTTCCACTTTTTAATCAGTTCAAAACCACAAGTGCAGAAAATTGTATCCTGAAAATGTATTCAAATAAGAAAAAGGAAAACAAAAATCCATCGTTAAGGGCCGGTTTCTGGTTTCTCGAGTTTCAACTGTCAGCAGAAAATTTTATAATTAAATTGCGGAATTCCTTGAGACCGAATTGTAAATGTGAGAGACCGGGAAGGTCAACGTCGCGGTCGTTGTGCAATAATACGTACGAAAGGAAATATATTATGGAGGTGCATCGAATGCTGGTTGTTTTAATGATCCTACGATTGCTCATTCATCTCATCTGGAGTAGTATGGTTGGCTTTCGAGCGCATCGGCGAAAACTTGCGGCCATATCAATACCACTTTTCATTAACTCCTCCCACTGAAAATGAATAAGGTGGTGGCTGGCGAATATGCATGGATGTGTGTTGCATTAACTTTTATTTGTTTTACAATCTCTCTGCTGGGGTTTGTAAATATATATTGTGCATACGAATGCTAAGATAGTATGGTCTGGTCGTTAATTACATTTACAATTGGTTCACAGGTTCCATTGGAGTCGATCAATAATTGCATGATTATTCTCGATATACGAGTACACCCCATTGTTTATTTGGTGCTTTGTGCCACATCAACATATAAATTTCAGTAACTCTTTAATTCACACATAATTGAGTCCACTGGGGCTAATTTAATTGATGCCTTTTTTCGCATGTTTCTGTTTGTATGTACTGCCCCCTAATATATAGCAGTGGGAGTGATGACACCTTGTGGACAGGTCTGTTACAGATTCAATTATTTCAGACAAATGATCATCGAAAAATCGAAAAAAGCGGTGTTATTGTTTAATTGAATATTTTAATATGCAAATTTACAATGGTTTACAAATATTTGTACGATATGATGTTTGGGGATCATATACACAAGGCTTTCTAAATTAATCAGTCGCACAGCAAGGATAGAACCGAAGCGGAAAATACTGGGATATTGGCAGGAGGAAGCGCAGTGCGTTGGTGAGCGGTTGGGACACAAGACCAGTGTACCGATTTCAATGAAATTTGGAAAATATTGCAAATAATCGTTTCGTGGTAGAAAAATTATAGACCTAGTAAATTAAGACAACAAATCTAATTTTTATTAAAAAAAAATGTTTTTATAATTATACGCCTTTTTTGAAGAACTTGCAGCTGCTTTCAATAGAGTTAACAGGATCTTTACTCTAGATATTATCGACCATATGGCTTTAGAGCATATTTTTTAGAGCTAATGCAGAGCTCATCGAACAGACATGTGCCACTGTGTGTAATGGTTGTGTTTTATCGGCTAATTTCGATACAATGAGATACTTCGAGTCCCGCAGGATGAATACTAAGTCTAAGACTTTTATTTGCTCTCTTTCTTGATGACAAAGCAAACTACTTCTAATGGGGGGAAAGGGGGGTGTTAGTATTGGAGATGTAAATGTCAAGATTTTTTAGTTGAAGCACAAGAATACTCTCCAATCAAACAGATTAAATGCTTTTGTGACCTTTCGTACCTTAAGAAAAACACTTCTAAATCTAAAATGGGGACTATCGGCTGATACAGCTACCTGTTTTGTATTGTAACGTTATAACGAAAGGTTTCATGGGCAACACTCGAGTAGATAGTATTTCCAAATTTAAGGTCGTTCAAGAAACTTGCCTTTAATTCGAGAAGATCCCCCCAACAACTCCTTCATATGCCATGTCGAATTTGGCCTTCCTCAAATACATCTCCGAACCTTGAAGCCAAATGGCGACTTCTTAGTCAAGCTGATGAACACCCCAAACAATAGTCTGCAAAAGAGATTGCAGGATTGCACTTAATCATAATATAACGCCATTCAACGAATGGAATGAACTTCTCATAACGGAGTCCTAGGCCTCACAAAAGTAAATTACTATGTATAAAAAGATAAGCTCTGAGTGCATAAAGAGACAAGAAGATAGTATGTGCGAACAATTTGTAGGTAGAATGCCGCCATGAGGCTTATTTATAAACATCTGAAGGAAGGATGTTGGAATGGAGGGATGGAGCTTAAAGGTCAACACTTCCAAATCCAAGGCAATGGTCTTTAGGAAAGGAGGACGGAGATGTAAGAAATGAAAAATGGTATTTTTTTGGACAGGAATTGGAAACTGTGAAGTCGTATAAATATTTGGGTATGAATATAGTAACCTAAATATGGAGCAGCATTTTAAAGAGAAGATTGCATCAGCAAAATTGGCTATAGGTTAGGTTATGTGGGCTGCCAGCAAAATCACCAGCATACTCAGACTATGTTCGCCCTTGTGATACCCATAGTCAGACTTCTACCGTTAATTTTAACCCAACGGCAAATGGTGAACGGACCAGAACGAACGAAACCTTTTACCGGGATTCGAACCAGCGAACCCTCTAACAAGAAGCAGGCACTTAACCAACATCGCCATGCAGCTGCTAATGAGATCTCTCGTGCGTGCATTAGCCCCGTGACACCTGTAGTGGATCATGCTGGTCAGAAGATGATGATGATGACACCAAACCAAATGCTACGGAAATCGGTCTTCGGTCATTATTTATGGAAACATTAAGACTGCACTGCCACTATATTCTGAAAACCATGGCCATGGAAGAAGAAATGTTAACTAAGCGTATAGCGAGAGATGTTGTAGATGCGACATGTTGAAGAATGGTCCTTGGCGGATTTCTTTGGGTGGATACACACTTAGATTAAGCACAGGAAACATTTCGCATTACAATTTACTTTCGGCGGTCGATGCGAAAATATTCACATATAGCATTGATAAATTAAGAAGCTCAGCTCATGGAGATATATACGAAAGTCTAAATTACCTTCTAGGCTGAAACAACTGTTTCAACGACATGTACTCTATCTATAACATATCCGCAGTTTTTAAGGGCAGATGAGAAATTATGGATGAAAAATTATCAACTTAAGTCAATGCCAACTTGGTAGAAAGGTTTGGAAGTAATTCAAATATTTGGTTTAGGGTTTTTGTACTATATAAAGCTATGTTGCACAATGTGTTTGTTTCCCTCTACCGCCCGTACTTTTCAAACAATTGAGTTTTTTTTTTTTTTTTAAATGTAGATACATAATTACGGTACAAAGGTGATAGGCAAAAATTTGTTGTGAACCCGATTTCAACACGTTGACTCCATGTGTTAAGTATTCTGTTGTTTTCCTTTTTTGTTTGTGACGTTTGTGTTTTTAGGCTGTGGCTACCGATAGCTCAAATGGTACTCTGTTAAAATTCGAATTAATATGGTGTGTAGCGCCGGTGGTACCTACACATTTTCTCGTTATTTTTATTCAGATTTTTCTTAAGTGTTCAGATTATTCACGTGAGTCTAAATAATATTTTCAATGGTAAGCAACGAAGCAATTATAACTAGATAATTTTACGGGCATAGAAACAGAGATGAAGGTAGTGATGATAACTTGGATTTTGAAGCATCCAATTCCAGTGACTACGTACCATCAGGTATGAATTTCGTGATTCGGACGCTTAAGAGGATAATCACGAATCGAAGCACTGAGAAGCTTTTTCTAGACAGACTCTTTGAGCATTGTCAGTGACTCGAAAGAGGTGAGGCCGTACAAATTATATTTGGTCGTATTGGGTATCGAACCCAGACACCGAGGTTCAAGTGTGCAGGAGTCGACGCACAGACACACAACGCCAGGTCAACACACTTAATACTTTTAAAAACCGCATCGAACTCGGTCAGACAGCTTTCAAGCATGTCTCAAAATATATGTATTGAATATTTATATATTTTTCTAAAGAGTTATACCAATACAAATTTAATTGAATTGAAAAAACTACTTAACCACTTTAAAACTGAAATAACAACCAATGAAGTAAGTCTTATATTTAGAGCGAGGGCCGAACTTTTACGACTTAGCTACATCCCGCACATTTTGCAATTGCAACGAAGTTGATAATATGTACCTGTCCAATTTTACACGATTTAAGTTTCTTTACTTTTCTAATCTAACTTTCTAATGTCTCTTTCAACAGACTGCACTTTCGCATGTTAATTTTTCACTGAGGAAAAGGATACATAAACGCGAGCTTTACGAACTGTGTGGAAATTAAGTGGTAAGTCAGAATGTGAAAATTCGAAGTCAGCGAGGATTTTCAAGAACTGTATGCCGAAATCCCAATTTTGGACACTAGGAAGGCAATACCACGAATAGTAACGCTCCCATTACGGAGTCAAGAAGTGGAAGAAGTAACTTCATACAGATACAGCCTTCCGTCAATATCCAATATTACAACCTCTTGACAATCTGTTCACAAATCTACGAGCTGCACCAATATGAAAGCCAATAATCCAAAACTCCAGCTAAGAGCGTCTTTCTTCGAATTCTCCTGTTTCAGCAAGTGCTCAAGTCAAGTTCCTCCAGGGATCGCGGGCATGATAAATAAGTAAGTATGTAAGTAAATACCAATTGTACATCCTTTCATCGTATCTGAATTCCAACTAACATGCATGCATGCATGCTCTTGGAAGACTTGAGCATTATATCAGTAAGTCCAGTTCGTTACATTATGTACCCTTCACAAATAGTTAATGGTAATTAAGTAAACAAAAAAGGAGTGCAATTTCCAATATCATTCCATGCACATACGAATATATGAAGCAATCCAGTGATTCGGTGAAATGTCAAAATTAAATTCAAGTGCACATTATCATTACAGGTTAAAATAACCAAACTGTACACGAACAGAGTGTGTATATATGTATGTATGCATGCAGCAAGTTCCATATATTTGCAGTCGAAAACCCGAATCGACGAGGTCGACTCACCTTTGCATAAATAGCGTTTGGTCACGTTTACTAAATATTTGCGTTAATCGTATTCCTCTGGGATGCTGCACTGTTTCTATATTCTTGCTTTTAGTGCATGGGCAGGGAATGATTGTTGGAGGGATACGTTGGTGGCGGACCTACAGGAAATCAAATTTGCCAAATTTAGTGATGCAACATTTTTGTGTACTTCTAAAAGAGCGTAAAGGACGTGACTATTTCAAATTCTATAGGAAGAGAATGAAATTATATGTAAATGTGTTAAGTGCGCTGCTCTGACTGATTCATCCCTGACCTCTGTAACTATTAACATGCAATTTTCGAAATAATTTATTTTCGTGATACAGCCTTGCTCCGTTTCATCGTCTAACAGGTGTTCAAGTTCGTATGAAAAAATGTAATTAAAAAAATAACCTGGAGCTTTGAGTAAACATTCTATGTTATTTAGTGTTATGTTAGATACGAGTGGTTGCCGGAATAGAACAGTCAGTCTTAGGCCGACGTGAATCTAGTCGATCCTACGCTGTAAACCGGGTAGGTGCTAAAGCGATGAAGATGGCTGACACTAACGTTGCTTAAGGAGATAGGCCAGTCTAGAGGCCGAAAAAGTAGGCCTTTTAGGATTTTTTTTAGAAATACATGCTACAAAATAATTTAAGATTTCGCTAATTGTTTTAATAAAACTATTTACTAAAACATATCAGTGTATATAACTAACGACGATATAACTGTATACAGACATTTTTTCAAGCGATTTATTTCAAAATTGCGGCTGTGCAGTTTTTCCAATGACCTTTCCGTTTTGGTCAGGGTCCATGGCCGGACAAACAGCTGCTGTAATTTATGAATTATAATTTTAGAAGTACGGCGATATTTTCCAATATATGTAAATATGTTTTGCCAAATGGAATGCTTCCAAAGTGGAAAGTGAAAAATGTGCCTAAAAATAACCAGATAATTATTAATAACAAATTTACTATGCAATATAAACAAATCTACTGCACGTCCATAGACAATGTATTTTTCTTACTTAAAATATGCAGTTTTGAGATACAAGCATTTGACTTTTTGAGCACTCTCAAAAGGAAACCAGGGAGACTTTTACTAAAATTCGAATACAGAGTACTTAGAGATTTTCTCCGATCATAATCTTTTGGGACATCATTTTCGAGGTTTTATTGGACAATTTTCGAAAATTCTAGAGTGGCCTAACCCCTTAAGAATCCTTTGCGTGAAGATTGTGCTGCAAGAACAAAGGTCCACGAAAGATTCCTCCTCTCCAGAAGTTCTTATAGGGCTGACCCAATCTGTGTATGGTTATACCGTCGATGAGAGTACTGAGCGCAGTACAGCTTAGTCTGATTAAGAGTATTTATAGCCTACCCTTGTTTCGTTGATTAGTATTCTTAGTAGTCCAAGTAATAGGAGATGTTAGGTAGTACCGAAAGGCATAGATGTCTGTTTTCCACCCAGAAAGAGCTATGCGCAAGATATCAACTATTAAGGGTATTTCTGATTGGTCTGTTTGGACAAAAGGCTAAAAATCTAAGTGAGGAAGAGCCAGCCGAACCATAAGGTGTCATTACGGGCAGGCACCCATGCACTGCTTCATCATGCCGCGTTCTGAATCCGATGTGGTTGTCTGATATAATGTTATTTTTATTAACCCATTGATTCAGAACTCGAGGAAATTGAGGTGTCTTTTTCTCGTTTTGGGTTCACTGGTTTAAAGCAGTGATGCATAACCCCTCAGCGCATTATAGAAACAGTATTGTGTAAATATATACGCGACAGTGGAAAGATGAAGAAGAACAATATTCGGTATTCGGATGTGATGATCTTCTTTGGAAATCGAAATGTAGCTTTCATCATTGGCGAGGGCATTATATGCCATGTTTTATTCACTGAGCTCGCTCGAACAAGCCATGTTGTAACATATGCATGCTAACTGTTGGAAGTTTTTGGGAGACAAGAGCACAAGAGAAGTAGTCGGTTCTATGATACTTGATTTCTGCTATCTAGCCACAAACAAGATGGATATTAAAACAGTTGGCCATCTCGTTCAGAGTTAGGCGGGAGTTTAAAGACATCTTCTATTTAAAAAAATACTCCGGAGATTTGAACGCCGTCATACGACGATATCTCTATTTGTTAGCAGTTTGTTCTTGGGCTATGTTAAAATTTCCTGAATGGCTAAAGTTTTCCCCTGATGAACGCTAGAGTATCGCGGCAATCTAAATAATAATTGTATATTTATGTACATCCTTAGAGTAAACTCATCCTCCCAAGCCTTCGCCCAACTGCGAAGATTTGAGGGGCAGATGATTCAACTACCTCTAGTTTGTCACTGAACATCTTACTAGTGACCAGTTGGAGTAACAAAGCACCTGGCCTGGCCTGGCCTAAGGACGCATTGGTAGATGTTGTTAAAGATCCCCTCAAAGTCGACAAAATGAATGGTGTAGTCCCTATTTTCAAAATATTTACGAAATTGAATTTATTTGACAAGTTATTTGTTACAGTCAAGGCTGGCGCGTAAATATTACATCATTTACTCTGCACCCTGGCTATATTCCCGGAATAATGCATCGAATGTAGGTTTTCAAGTCCAAGTGTTCCATGAACAGTTAGTAATCATGTCTCTGTACCGCTCACGGTTGACTGTAAAGCCCGTGCAAGGCTATAACCTATATACCCATATACAACCCATGATTCCACTGGTCCATAATGGGCGTAATGTTTGACTTTCTCGAATTGAAACAGGTTTTTGAAAATAAATGCGAACAATTTGTAAATTTTTCTCTGGCGTGAGTCTTGTCTCATAAAACACTGCCTCTAAAATAAATCACCCTTTAGGAAATTATATAAAATAATTTAGGCTCGTCTAATGAGCATACTTAAGTTGTTGTGTGTTGCACTTTTCACAGATTCTTCCTTCTTCTTCTTTGTAAGACTCTACAGGGCGGGGGAAACTGGGTCTCAATCAATAAGTCTCTCCAACTAGTGCGATCTCTGGCTAGCTGTGTCCAGTTACGCACGCCAAGATGGTTGAGGTTCTTTTCCACTTGGGTGCGCCAACACAGACGCGGTCCTTTGCGTTGTCACACAGGTTCGGAGTCCGAAGACTCTTCGGGCCGGAACTGAGTTGTACGTACGCTCTTCATGGCTCAGCCACCTTAGGCGTTGCGTCTTTCGAGAGATGGCTCTATTACTCAATTGCCTCTTAAGCCCAAGAAATTGCGGTTGGAAAAAGTTATTCTGCGTTTGATTTCGGTCGGATGTTATTCGTACTGTGTACTGCGAAGCCGAGGTACACGAAGTCCCTAACTACCTCGAAGTGACGCTCTGTCTAAGACGTCAATATTGTATATCCTCTCTTGAGGACAGCATACATATACTACGTTTAGCCCTCAGATTCATCCTATTTAATAGAAGAAACTGCTATGTCCTTTTGTGTGTATTTGTTAAATTACATCAGAATAGCATGGATAACCCAAAACAATTTCACAGACTGCATTATTTCCCACTTCTTTTGGTCACCAAATTATGCATGCGATTTGTGACTGCACTTGAAACATTTACATTCACAGTACTCTCCTCTCGTATGGGTATGTCCAAACGGACATCATGCAACAAAATCTCTTCATTGTTATAACCACGCACAATTAACACAATGTACGATACACTGGCAAATGTTTGCAAATAAAGCAATGAATATAATATTGATCGGCATAGAGGCTAAACCACAAAATACGATTCGCTCATACCCGACAATCCTTTCTCATCGCGTCGCATCGATACCATTTCGTAAGCTCTAATTACATTCGCCAAAAATTAGGTTGTGTGATATTGCGCTGCCTGAATAAACTAATACTGCCCGATGGAGGCTCAAGAATTATCCGTTGCAGTTGGCAATTGACACTTGCTCTAGTTGTCGATGCGTTTGGCATTGTATCCGTTGCGTCTGCACCCCTTAATGGTTGATTATAGCCATTTGAAAATGCATACCACTGTTTTGTGCATTACGCGATTCAACGGTCGGAAAACTTGTGCTGCCTACAGCCAGGCGCTGCATGATAAATTATCGCGAATCGGCTAGAAGAGATGAAAGTTAATGGTGCGCGTACACTCTTGTGATTGTGAAAATGTTTAGTTCTTGCTTTGCACTTGTTGTTGTGGCTTAACTGACAGCGAGAGCCATTTACCAAATTGGCGGTAGATATGTTATCCCTTGTTTAACAAATGTTTCACAATGTGCACACTATTGGTGGAGTCTCTGCCGCAAGCAGCATTGGAATGTAGATTTATGTGCGAGATATCTCCAGTGATTGTTAGTCGCTTTGAAAGGATATGTGGATACTGATAATTGAGTTACAGTGGGACTAGTTCAATTTTATGCACACTATACATGCGACAATTTTCTCTCAAATAATTATATGGGTATTTCACTTAATTTCAATTAATATATTTGTTAATCACTTCGGAAGCTTATACAAACAAACATATTTTATGGAGTAATTTTTTTTATTTGTATTATCGGGCTAAAAGAAGCCATTTGAGATGTCGCGAGAGTTTTATTGTTTTTGGTTTGAAGAACAATTCAAACGTTGATGTATTGGAATCGAAGTCGTTCATATGTCCACCACGGGTACGTTTGCAGGTCGATTCGTTTAACCCAATTTTCTATGATTCGGCACCACATGACGACGGAAAACGCCGCTATCTCTCTTTCAATATTTACTCCTTGACTGTCACGTTCCATACGTCCAGTCAAGATTCAAGACCACGTTACAGAAGATTTGCTCTTTCTCTCCTTTTTTAAGCACGAGCCGCGAATTTGAGTGGAGTTCGTCCGAAGAAAGCGCCTGTCTCAAAATTGTACCTGTGATTGTTATGAGCGACGGATCAATGGTTGGTTGAGAGCATAGATATACTGAATTTTGTCCCCACTCCTCATTTACCCTGAGATATGCTCACATGCGGATGTCTCTCACATCTGATTATCTCAACGGTTGAATTGATTTGTAGAATACAGTGTCTTCGATGTAAACGCTATGCAAGTGCTTGAACTGCTGTATTCTATATTACTCGATTCAAGATATTTCATGACAACGCATTTTCTTGCCGAAATTAGGCTGGTTGGGGAATCCTTGAAAATCTCTATTACGTAGTCACGTATGAGGATCGGGTCTCCATACATATTTCTTGCATATACGATCCTGATAAAAGCGGGTGTTTTTTTGTTTTTATGGTTTGCGCCAATGGATGTGGAATATTCTTCAAGATACTGGAACCCGTGCTACCAGCATGGACAATTCACGAGATATTATCTATTTATCTACTATATCCTCGAGCCTACGTTCTAAACCACACACAGCACTCTTCTACTACTCTCCCCGCGGAACTGTCGTTAGGTACTACTGGTTAGCTGGTTATATTCCGGAATGCGGCCTTCAGCAATATCAAATCAACTTTCACTGTGTAGCTCATTCACAAGCTCATTCCAAGTTTTATTTGATCTTGTCATTATGGCGATCAGGTTTTCGGTTCTGCCTACCTTCTGCAAATCCACTACAGTTGATGACTGCGTGTTCTGCGTCCTCTTCAACATTTGAACTATGTGGACACGGCGGCTAACCATCACGTCCCCACTTGTGTAGATACTTTCAATAGCCGCCGTGTCCAGACAATGTGCAATGTTTGAAACTCCCAGTTTCAGTGTAAACATTTCGCCTGAGTGGACCCTGTGGCATACTAGTTACGAAAGGAGGATCGGCACCCTTCTCAGGCCCTGAACTGTAGGAGATCATGTCCTTAGGGAAGAATTCAGGGAGAAAGAAGAAACTGGACAGAAGACAACGCTTTTGGCATGAAGCAGGCCAGGAAACTTTTGGGCCAGTACAAACGAAAGTAGTTTGAGTCATGTATCAAGATGAGCAAGAACAACTTCCAATTCCTAACAGGCTTCCTAATAGTTCACTGCAGACTCAGGGAGCACCTAAGAAAACTGCGGGTATCCGAAGAAGGTCGGATACTGGAATGAAATTCCAGAACATACGTTGGGATTGTTTGAGGCCTACAAAAGGCAGAGATAGCTGATTTCAGAGGAAGAATTGAAGTCACTAGAAACATTTCTCATTCTCAGATTCCTGAAGAAAACCGGCATAGAGATAATTCTCTAGAACGAATCTCTTCCACCTTTGCACAACATAAGTCCACAACCCTCAACAAAATTCTGAAAAGAACTGCATGTTAGGGGAACTCTCAGTAGAGTTTAGGTATGAAAAGGAGGCACAATAGACATAAAGGTCGCTGCGCAACAATAATAATAATAATAATAAAAACTTGTCTAACCGTGGTGTTCAAAGTCGGGATGAGAATGTAGGTCCGCCCCTCCTGGATGGGCTAGATCAAGGTCTTCTTGGGTAATGCAACTCAAGACTTTATTGGGTGTTGTGACATCTTTGTGATTGTTCGCTGAAGAATCCACTGCTGAACATCGAAGAAATGCTTCCTTACCCACACACAAGTTTTCATAATTTTTTTTTTTTTTCAAAAAAATAACCCTGCTCTCGTCTTTCAGTTCTAGAGGGTACCACTCATTCTACAATTAACGAAGTTAAGCAATAACCTGAACAACAGAATCTGCATAGGTACGTGACACACTTTAGAATTTGTCACAAATAAACGGTCCTTGATGAACATTGTCTCCAGACTCCAAGCTAAATTAAACCAACTTTGATGTTCAAGCACTCCCACCCCGCCTACCTACTCTCTCCATCACGTTTTGTTGCCGCAATATATTTCCTAATTTGATGAACGTGTATTTTTCTGTTGGCCGGAACATGTACAAAGATTCACACTCCGGGTAGACTCCGTAGACAGGTCAAGTGGGAAATGAATCAATCTTCAAAGAGGGTGAGAGCAAATTAATTTACTACTCGTATTGCATTACGAGGAACTTGTTGTTGATTTGCCGAAACTCACTGCATATATTTCACTTGTTTTAGGATAATTAATTATCTGAGAGCTTGATACGTATAATTCCTCGCCTTTCAACAGGGCTTTAGATTGAATTAAGTCTTCAAAATAAAAACAAGAACTGGGCCATCGGTATAGGAAAACTATATATTATGGGTTTTCTGAAGTGTTTTGTGGAAACAAAAACCCCACTCATCCACGAAGACCGTGCAGACAAGGGCGAGAACTCTCACTGCCTTGCTGACAGTCCACCCATGTACAATCACACCCAATCAGAAACCAGAAACGTGCGGAGACGATCATAAATTTGGTGCCAACGTAACTGGAAAAATGTCGGTAAAGTTTAATGGATAATAAAATGTGGAGATATCATTCGAACACATAAAGTATAGAAGGGCAATGGCACGGTTGTGCTGTGCAGGGCAGACAGAGACCATAGATAAATGACTGCGCGAGAAAATTTCTTATTTTTCACTGAATAACGAATGAAAAGTTCAGTGTACTCACATACATCCGTGCATAAATATATACACACATCATAGTATTATTGTGAATTCAACTGCAAAGCTGCAAAGTTGCCAAAGGCAGAGAGTTCCTCCATATGCACGCAGTCTTCCATGGTTAAGAACACCTAACGATGCCATGCCATGGGACTGGCATCGTTTCGGTTTCGTGCATATAGCGGTGACATGGGTATAATGTGATCATTTATATGAATTAATATTCAAACGAATGTGTTAGCATTTTACTTTTGAATTTTCATATATTTGCTCACAGGCAGTGGACAGAAAAGTTGGTAATTTATGTTCTTCATGTTCTCCTGTTTGTCAGACTTTGTGGTCATAAAGTATTTTGGTTTGCAAATTCATTACTGGGTATTTGTTTGAACTGCTCTATCATAAATGATGGTATGAATATGTTTCGGGCTTTTTCGTTTGCTTAATGATCCTTGGACAGTGCGGACTGCAAAATGCTTAACTAATCCTTTTTGTAAATGAAACTTGTTTGACGATTATATATTCATATGCGACGTCAAGTCATTAAAAATGGAATGACAAGAGGGAATTAGAATGACGTACGGTTGAATTCAATTAGCCAAATATAGTCGTTAATTTTTAAGTCAAGCAATTTTTGAACTTCATCATGCAACTTAATGAATCCAATTCAAGAAGAGAAACGGGTAAGGCTTCACGTTATACTCCATTAAAAGTTTTTGAAAGTGTGTAATGCTGGCCTAAGATGTTTCAAAACGGTTGTGGTGCAATTTGCCAGAGAGGCCTACAAACAAAGAAGTTTAGAAAATCCTCGAAAATTATGTCTACACTTGGTAATATGGTAATATGGTAATATGATAATATGGTCATACGGTAATACGGTAAGACTGTTGTAGAATTTCAACTATTTATCAATATCAAGGCTGTCATAGTTTCTTTGTTGTAATGACACATCTTCCTAGGCAGAAGTCGAGATAGGTCAAATGACCAGTTTCTCTTCTTCTTCTGCTCCTAAACCAATTATTCGTGTCGTATGTGCTATTGTTCACTCAAGAGTGAAGGAGACCAACAGTTTTGTGCTAAACCCCAACGGCGAGGTTTGAAATTTTTTTTCTAGACCGATGATCTCTTTAAGCTTTGTCATTAACTTCAAAGAGCTTAAGCTGTGATTTATGAAAGTTGCTCGTGTCAAATATTGAACCCAAAACCCCCAACTTAGTAATCGACGTACCTATCCACTATACCATGACGGCTACCATCTCAAAGTTATAGCTGCATACCAAAAACAAAACATTGCATATCCAATGAACCGCGCATCCCAAGTTGTACTCATGAATATTATGTGTAGCAAGACTTCGGAACAAAATGCAATTGAACCTGTCGATACGTTCAAACAATGTGTCTTATATAAAGGGTATATTTTTTAGAAGTATAGAAGTTTAAGTTGCCAACACTATTTTAACTGGGGGCTATTTTGTCAGCTGTCAAGTGATTTACTTTTAGATTCGTTTGGCATTTCAACATGAATAAACTGACGCATGAACAACGCTTCCATGTTGTGCAAATTTCTTTTGAAAGTCATGGTTCTGTTCGAGATACGTATCGCGCACTACATCCATTTTCACCATGGTCACTTTTGGTTGAATGGATACGTCAAATAAACAAAACTGCCGTACTTACAAAAACTGACTCTTTGGTGTGCTTTATGGGTTGGTGAAATAATTGGTCCGTACTTCTTTAAAAACGATGCTGGCCAGAACGTTACAGTCTATAATGGTAACCGCTATAGGGCCATGATTACTAACTTTTTCGTTCATCAATTGATCAACCATGATGTGCAGGAGCTGTGGTTTCAACAAGACGGCGCAACATGCCGCACTGTTCGTGCCACAATTGATTTATTGAAGAAAACGTTTGGTAACCGCATAGTTTCACGTTACGGACCCGGGAATTGGCCTCCAAGATCGTGCGATTTAAGCCGCTTGACTATTTTCTGTGGGGATATGTGAAGTCGCTAGCCTTGTCTTCGCCGATAAGCCCGAAACGATATTGCTGATATACGACCACAACTGTTAGAAAAAGTCAGCGAAAGTTGCACCTCCAGATTAGACTACGTTCGAGCCATCCGCCAGAAATTATATTATAATGCCAGAAGTTTATTTTTCGAATAAAGTAAATTTCATGTCAATTTTAAAGAATCATCTCTGTTTTATTCCATTTCAAAGTTCTAAAAAGCTCCCTGTGTGAGCCCTGCGTTTAGCGCACCATTCTTCAGTTTTGGCACTTCAGTTTAGAAAGATAACTTTTCTAGCCTACGCTTTAGCAAATGCCATTATAAGGTCATCATAGTCTAAAGACTTAATAACTCCCTTTCTATTATCATTCTTTACAAACTTACCAATCTTTCTTCAGTCTTGTTTGTGCTAAGGTATTTTTTTATTATCTGGATTTTAGAAAAGCTACATTCTCCGAAGGCTACTGTGACTGGCAATGTGGACAAAATTTGGAGATCACTAACTGACTTGGAAGTCATAAAATTTAACATTTCTAAACATGAATTACTGTTAACACTTGATACAATTCTGCCCGTTAAAGTCTTTAAAATCTTTATCATCATCATCATCATCATCATCTTCTGACCCGCATGATCCACTAAAGGGGTCGCGGGGGTAAACCACGCACGAGAGATCTCCAGGCAACTCGATCCTCCGCCATCGACTCTAATTCATCAGGAGCAATGCCCAAGCGTAACCCGGCAAGTTTTTGGACTTGGTCCAACCACCTCGCCCTGGGTCTGCCAAGCGGTCGCTTACCTGATGGAATCGCATTCAACGCCCGCCTCGGAAGTCGTGATGATGGGGACATTCGTGCCTCGTGACCAAACCACCGAAGCATAGCCCTATCCGTTCGAAGAAGCAGCTGCTCAATGTTGAGTCGCGCACTGCCGTGTTTCTCACCCTATCCCGGCGAGTAATTCCCACAACAGCACGAAGAAATCTCATCTCAGCAGCTTACACTCGCGATCTTATTCTTTCGGTCATTACTCAAATTTCATGACCATAGGTGAGAGTTGGAACAGATTACAGAACTACCAAGCTATGTCAAAACTGACCCAGCTTGACCAATCCTACCGGAAAGCTCAGCATTACTCCTTCCATCACTCGTGAAAAAGACCCCGAGATACTTAAACTTCTCCACCTGCTTCAATGGGACTCCACTAACACGCAGAGTGCATTGAACAGGCGTTCTGGAAATGACCATAACCTCCGATTTGTCCACTTTAACCCTCATTCCAGCATCAGCACATACGACCACAAACCTATCAAGTGCGCGTTGGAGTTCCGTCTGGGAGGATGTGAGGATAACCAAGTCATCTGCAAAAAGAAGGTGACTTACCCTCAACTCTCCCAATGTGAAACATTCCTCACCTCGGGTGCGCTGCAATATCCAGTCCATATATACAACGAAAAGGAGATGTGGAAAGACACACCCTTGGCGAAGTCCAACGCCCACGGTGAAAGGTGTTGATTTAGCACCGTTTACGCGAACACAGCTGCTACAGTTTGTGTATAGAGACTGAATTGCCTTCAGAAGAGGACCATCAATCCCATACTCCTGCAGGACACTCAAGAGTTTACCTCGAGGGACTCGGTCATATGCCTTTTCCAAATCTACAAAACAGGTGTAGATGGGTTTGGCATACTCCCAAGCCTTCTCAAGTACCATTCTTAGAGTGAAAAGCTGGTCGGTTGTACTTCTGCCGGGACGAAAGCCGCACTGTTCATCCCCCATCCTGGGCTCGACCATAGCTCTAGAACGCGCTTCCAACACCTTAGCATAGACTTTCCCGGGGATACTTAAAAGAGATATGCCCCTATAGTTGGAGCAATCTCTTTTGTCCCCCTTCTTGAAAAGTGGGACAATCACCCCAGTTTGCCAATCGACAGGTGTCTCACCGCGTTCCCAGGCCACTTTAATGACACGAGAGCAAAACTTGCAGATTTTATTTCTGCACGTTTCCCTCAACGCCTTGGTGGGTTCAATTCTTTTGACTTTTTTCGATTATTGTGTGTTAACAGATGTAACCATGTATGTAGCTTCAAATATTAGAAAATAATTGGGTTCTGTCAGCGTTTAGAAATGCATACATAGGTAGCATAGGTTTATTTAGTCTCCACAATGCGACCCTAAGGTCTTTGCGTCTTGTGCATTTGCAAGTCCTGCACACATGGTGGGTCTGGTCCTATACATATATCAATAAATATCAAAATATCGAGTAAAGTTATGATTGTTTTTGCTCGTATTTCGAGATACATTTTGGCTACTTTTGTTTCAATACCACCAAATACCCCGTCGACAGCTCATCGGTTTCGCCCAATCATGTCATTGGTTTTACATGAGCACGAATATAGGGGTGCCGAGTAAAGGCTCTTCTCAAACATATTTCTTAAAAATCGTATTGCATTTCACTGAAACCATTTATACATTAACGCTATTGGTTAGTTCATTACCGACCTTGATGGTGTGACTAGACTTGTGTGGCTTGCACAATCTTATATTCTTAGCAGGAATATAATCACATATACATGGCGGTGAATAGTTCGTCACTATAATCGTTTTTTTAGATATGGATAGGTATAGTGTGTTTTTAGTGGTTTGGTTTTAAAACTGGCAACATTGTTTGTATAGGTTGCCAATTTGACAGTTAAAAGTGAAAAGCGCTGAATAGATTAACGCCAGAAAAACGCGTGCAAATTGCGCAAACACATTTCGTAAACCATGGATCAGTTCGCCAAGCTTATCGTGTGCTATCCGTCCATTTTACGGTCACATAATCATCATCCTGTTAACTGACCTCAACGATCATGTGATCTCGCGCTTTTAGATTACTTTCTTTTTGGGGTATGTGAAGTCACTAGCCTATGCCGATAAACCAGAGACGTTGGACGATTTGAAAGCCAACATTAGCGGTTATATAGTTGCCGCAGTTGCTCGAAATATTAGACTTCACGATTGCGTTTCATTGCAATCTCGCATATGACGAAATTTATTTAAGCACTAATTGCATAACATTGTCTATTAAATTAATTTGTATAACTCTAAAAAAAACATACTTTAATTGGTTGAAACATTCCAAAGATTGTTCCTTTATGAGTTAGAAAGCTTAACACTTCTTTAAAGTAACAGCACACTGAAATCTCATTAAATTCTTTCCATTTGTCTCTACGTCCAGAACAGCTAATGAAAAGTCATTACCTAGCTTCTAAAGCATGCAAGGATGATTTCGTACCAAACGGTTAGTTAATGATTTCCATGCAATTCCCAAGAATGTGATAATTTCGCATCGTGTCCAAATTTCCCCCTACTAATGAAGTTAGATTCAAAGTCGAAAATATAGTCTGCAGTCGCCGTCTATGTTACCCCATCAATACCAACGTATTTTGTTGAACTTGACATCATTTTGACACTTGATTCATTTTTCAAATCTCCCTTTACTTCATTATTTTGGAACACATCATCCATTAACCAAATCTACAAAATAATGGTCCACTAATACTTACTTACTTACTTACTCCAAGCTCTGCTTTTGAGAGGAAAGTAAAAAAAAAAACTATAAAATAACCACACTCGTTGCCTTCCTTCGGAAGTCATAAAACTTATTTTCAACATCCTTCTTTCCTTTTGTAATTTTTTGTGACGATAAAAAAAAATATCAACCATAAAGCAATGTCCCTCTGACCAACTTCGTTGCGCTCCCAAGTATTTTCCGGGCGATTCTGCATGGAATTTATTTTGAATGAAATTGGCATTTCCATTTAAAACGGAAATAGGATGTCCGTGCAAATATAAATAAATATCCAAATATAAAATGTTCCATGTGTGTATGTTTGTGTGTGCACGGTGGTATGATATGTTAATGATTTGGTTCCAGAAATGCAAAATTGTGCTAACTTGTGAAAATGCAGCGTTTTGTTGTTAATCTACTTTGATAAATGTTGCAGGTACACACAAGTGTTGTATTTTGTTACCATTTATGAAATGGCTTTTCGTTATGTTTAAGCAAATTAATGGACCATAGCTCATCCGAGGGGAAATTCGTACATAGTACATGATGTATAACGACATTGGCACGGAGTGATATCCACGTTTTAAGTAGTATGTACGTTTATGCAGTAACTTGCCATGATCTGTCTTAAGTGTCTGAAAATAGCAAAATTAATAATCGATAAAACCAAAAGGTTAAATTACCTGTCGCCATCAAAGATGTAGTAAAAACTACCTTAGGCTAACTGCCATTACTGACAAGGAGCCCGTGGTATGATGGGAAGTGTGAGCAGAAGGTATATGCAACCGACAGCGTCGAGGTGTACAAAAAAGCGCTGCTACTCCAGACAAGGGTAATGCAAGAGGGATATCGGCCCAGAAGACTAGGGGAGAAGAAGTTTCCACCCCTAAAGAAAACACATTTCGCAATTCTCCCAGCTCACGGATATTGGAGAGTTTAAAGCATGTTTTTGGCTTTTGGTCCCAGTCCACATGGTCCGCGAAACTGTGAGAGTAATCTCCCTCTCGCGGAGCTTCAAGTGGCATTGAAGTAGATGGAACAGGACAATGATTCGAAACATACTCGCGTTGCCTGCGCAATCCCATGACCTAAACCGAATTGAAAACTGGTGAGAGATAGATAGAATTAACCGAGACCAGTACAGGACTGTGGAGGATATCTGGCAAAGCGTACATGTTGCAGTGATAGAAAGCCTTGTTAGATGAAACAGTGCCTATGTTTCCATTAAATTTTGCTAAAATATACAAAAAATAGAAAAACAACATGATTATAGTTTTTTCCTGTGTGGTAAGTTGGGCTATTTCAGCAAAGCTAATTTTTCAGTATGATACATATTGAATTGAAAGTAGCTACAAATACTGGACGCATCCTTATACGAAAGCGTGAAGAGCTAAGTAGTATCCCAGTTTGAGATTAAGTCACTTTAAGGTGAATACCAGCCATAAGCTGGCATTCAGTATTTGCCCAATTTCGCAAATATGGTTTGCCACACAAATGGACAACTAACAGATCTGATATTAATGAAAGAAGCCTGAAAGAAGCCATTTCAGATGTTATTAATGGAAGAGAAACCGTAAGCAGCTCGAAAACGTGCTATTAAATGCCAGACTTTGAAAATAGGACTGAAGAAAATTAACGATAATCCAGAAGATGGATGGTCCATAACTTTGCATAGACTTCAACCACTTGATATGGGTCTTTTAAAGAATCAGGTCGAACGTCTTTCAATGACGTTCTATGTGATAACCAAAGGAAAGCAGTCACCATTTGGCCAAACTGACGAACCAAACTCCTCAAATATCATTTCCACAATTCGCAAGTTGTAACACAGGATGAATTGGCTTTAGAGAAATTACCGTATGAAGAGTTTGTGCAACTGTTCAGACGGAAACTCAAACGCAGCACGAAATTTGGTACCAAGAACGAATGCAATAATTTAAAAACAATTTTTCTCCCAAAATGATACGTCTTCGTACGTCGAAGGCAACATAAAGGAGTGGATAATCTAGTATCTTAACTATTTCATCGGAAAAACATCCGATCGGAAGAAAATCTAAAAAGGATGAAGTGTATACTACCAGGCAGCACCCTAAAAAATTAAAACGGGCTGTGAAACGAGTTATTCTGTTTCAATCTGAAAAAGAGAAAAGGAAATTTAATGAGAACTAAAGTTGAAACTGTCTTGCCCTACTAATCCTGCATCATCATCCCGATCTCGAACTAAATGGCCCGGGATGGGATACATTTAGTAAAGGCCTTCGATTTTTAGAATCGTAATGATCTGTGTCTTTTTGGATCGGGATATAACAATGGAAAGAGGTAGCCGAATGTGACCCAGTTTAATCAGCTATAAGGGTGCTTCAGATTTGTGAAATACTGAAGATAGGTCCGTATTTCAATTTGAAAACAAAAATTAGGGTAATAGTTTTTCACTGCAGTATGTAATTTCAGCAGACTTTGAATGAGATCTGTTTGAACACGAGATGAAGACAGTCAACAGATCACAAACGTGTCAGAAAAGTCTAAATTGATAGATTAAATTTAACACAGTTTTGGGATAGCACTTGGGGATGACTAAGGCAACCAGAAATATGCCCCAAAAAAAGACATTATATGCTCTGTAACTGATAGAAATATCAATAATAAAACACTTGAATATATTTTTTCCACTTTTTTTACACAAGAGTGAATCTTTATTCATGTTCACTGCTCTCACACCGGTAGTCCCTTTTACATGTTTATCTCTTTTTCTTAGAAGAGTGATTGAATTCGTTATAAGAGCTGCTACAGCTCTTAAAATATAAACTTAATAAATTATAATTTATATAGTAAAATAACTTTTATTTGAGGAAACGCAACTAAATAAGAAACAATGAATTATAATTAATTTAAATTTTTGTTGAAAGAATGCAAATAATTTTTTTTTTAACGACATTTTTGTACTTAGAAAAACGTCTTTCTACCTCAACGGATGTAATAGGCCCAAATTCCCTGCTGAATTTTATCCGGAAAGACAACTGGAAACTTATTTTACAGTCCTATAACCATGTTTTTTTTTAGATCATTTCACATTTTGGTCTTTTTTTCCCTATATTACAGTCAACTTTAATTGCTGCATCGATGACACGAAAATCATCAGATGGTAATAGGGTTTCCTCGCGCAGCCACATAGTGAACAAGTTGTACCTGCAGGTGCGCAAAAAATCGTAAAACGTAAAAAATCCTTAACACTTTATAGAAGTATAAATGCCTAACTGGTAGAATTTTCAATTGCTTAAATAAAAGAAAGCTTGGGTGCAAACAATGTTTTTTGCATATAATTATTGTAACATGTTTTTGGAGCAGTAATAAAGGTGTGATTTTCTTATAATATGTGCCGCCCCAACAACTTATGCAGTACTGTAATTTTGAGTCGAAAATACCATAGTAAATTGTTCTAAGAAGATTTTGGGAACACACTTTACTCAGATAGTAAAACTTCCTTAGTGCAGAACACAAATATTGTCTCAATATATTAGTATGGTTGAGAAAGGACATTTTGGAATCAATGGTCAGTCCTAGATATTTAAAAGCATCGATTTTCTCAATTTCAAAACATTTATTCCAACAATCAGTGAATCTACAGAACGTATGGGATAACAAGAAGAACAAAAATTATTCAACACATTAAATCTTATACATTCAGGTACATGGTAAACTAAGTTAGCATCACAGCATTTTTGTGAAGAGAGATTAAAAAACATAGCTTTAGTTTTAGAACTTATTACAAGACCATGTTCAGAAAACCATTTCCTGAACAGATTTAAATCAAAATTTATATCTCAAATTAAGTTGAACATACTGCTTGAAGTATAGGAGCAACCGACATCATCTGCAAAAGCAGTAAGAGAGCCTTTAAAATTTAGTTTAAAAATGAGTTCATATATATTAAGAATAGTATAGGACCTAAAACAGAGCCCTGTGGTACTCTAAGATTAATTAATATTTTGTCACTCCTAATCTCGTCAATTTTTACTCTTTGTGATCGATTACTTAGATAAGATCTGAATCATTTAAGAATGAAACGTCTAAAGCCAGCTTTCTCAATTTTTTCTAACAAAATTTCTTGGTTAACCATATCAAAGGCTTTCGTTATGTCGACAAATAAGCTTGCAGTGAACTTTTTACTGTCAAGGCTGCTTAAAATTTTAGAACAGAAATTTAAGACTGCATCTTCCGTAGATTTGCCTTTACGGAAACCAAATTGAGAAGGACTAAAAAATTGTGTAGTGTCTAAGTAACATACAACTCAATTTTTGATTGCTTTTTCAAAAAATTTGCTGTATGTTGAAAGAAGCGGAATGGCTCTATAATTGCTTATATTATCAGCAGGTCCATTTTTTTTTAATAGTGGCACAATGTCCGAACGTTTTAGCGATTCTGGGAGACACCGAACAAAATACTCTTATTTAAAATGTGTGATAAAACATCCCCAACGAAACATGCAATATTCTTTATAATTCTACTAGAGATACCATCTACACCTCGAGAGTAGTTTTTTAATAGTCCAACAATTTTTAGAAGCTCAATAGCTGAAATTGGTTCAAAGAAAAAATAACTATTTTGCGAAGAGTTAATTGTACTATATAAAGCATTACACATTCTGCAAGAAATTTGAGTACTAGGTTTCAGTAATTTTAGCAAAGTAGTTAATAAATAAGTTCGCAATTACATTCTCTCATTGTTATCAACACAGAGAGTAATATTCTTATCGGTGGGACGAGATTTATTAAGAATGTTATTCACTATTTGCCATTCGGCTTTAAGATTTCTTCTAACTTTGCAGAATTGATTACTGTAGAATCTGTCCTTGCATACAGGAATTTCTCTTTTTAATTGTGTACACTTATACCTTTTTTGTAGTGAGTTACACTGAGGAAATTTTACGCATTTGAGTCGAAGTTTATTTTCTTTAAAAGATATGCATTAACCCAAGGTTTAGGTCTTTTAACATGTTGTATGCATGCATGTATTTATACGGAAAATTATACCCAAAGTATACACAAATATGCTCTAACGAATAGGGCTAAAAATGCTTACTTTTGTAAATATAAAACGTATATCTGTGTAATCCAATTACCACTAAGAGCTTACAATAAAGCATGCATTTGCATATTTCAGGTTGTCCTAGTGATGACCAACAGTTAGTATCATACGGTTGAAACACTTTTGAGAATTGTTTCACTATCTAACTCGCTTTAACACGATATTTTACAATAGCATCGTTTATAAGATTCACATCACACGTCTTGTTGCATACACCTAATGTGCAAGTATAACACATTGGTATGAGTAAATGCTACTCTGGAAATGTTCGAAGTGATTTCCGTCCGAACACAACATGCTCGGCAGCCAAAGCATGGACAACTTTCTATTGTATGTTTCAAATTCTTCAATAACTGTACGAGAAAATGCATTGCCTTAATGCATCGATGCTCGCTGGCCGTTCCGAAATCACCCACAACCACGCTAATTACGTTCAGCTGCCATTCCTCGTCACTGCAAACTTGTACATATCAATCAGGATCATCGGTTTGGATTTCTCCAGCATATTGGTGTTATGGGGTCAATCACAGCGAGACATTGGCTTTCGTTTTTATTTTCAGGAAAAACACTGACATTGATCGACACAAATAACTTGTGTTCAAATCACAGTCAGAATTAGCTGAAATTTTCTCTGCCAATATTCGCGAGACATGAAATGAGGAACCTGTCCTCAGCATGGAAACATTAAGCTTGGATGCTGCCTTGTAGTCAGACGTCCACCATTTAGTTAGTTATATATAAAGGGTGATTTTTTAAAAGCTATAGGAAAGTTTTTCAAAAAAAAAACACATACAACTCAGAAAAATGCATAAAATCTTTTTAGAATCGATAGTACAGTCCATATAATTTAATGTTTGAAGATTATTTTATGCAAATGTTGACCTTGACTGCGCCTCAAATGGTCCATCCGCTTAGCGTTAATTGAAGCGGGCTTGTCTGTATAGACATGAGCAAAAAATAGTCTAAAGGCGTTAAATCGCACGATTTAGGCGGCCAATTGACCGGTCCCGAACGTGAAATAAAATGTTCACCGAACTCGCCTCTCAATAAGTCCATTGTTGCGCGTGCTGTGTGGCATGAGGCACCGTCTTGTTGAAACCACATGCCATGCAAGTCAAGCTCTTGCATTTTGGGCAAACAAAAGTTGGATTTCATCTCACGGTAGCGCTCACCATTCACAGTCATTCACTTTCTTAACAGAACACGCATTCTGATAATAAAATTCAATAATTTGCAAGCGTTGTTCGTTTGTAAGACGATCCGTGGTTAAGTTATAGACCAAACTGAAGATGTTTGACAGTGAAACAAAACACGAAACGTGCGTCAGCTGTTTAAACCAGTGTTGCCAAAAAGATAATAGCTAAAAAATCACCCTTTATCATCAGTTGGTGATCATCGACTTGACTCCTAATTGCAGTGGCACGTTTTCAACAGGCGTACATAAGTCTTACAGAAATTTGATTGAGTCTCTAGCAGCAAACACGACCCTCTTGGACAACAATTACACCCTATCACTATTCATCCAGATTCAGATGTTTCGAAAGCGAAAATAGAGTCTGCTAGAGGCGGTTTTTTCAACCACCCCGATCTTCGTCTTTCCAGGGCTGAGATTATGTTGATTCACGATACCCTAATGAGTGGTTTTAATGGAATTCCCAGCGTCGCGTTTATTGAAAGAGAAGAACCAAACTATCCGGGTCAGGGTCAAAATTGGTATCTACTACTTGGCTTCTTCTGGATCTGCTACACTTAGAACATTTTGAGTCCCACCACTATCTGGAATCTAGAACCCAAACTTATTTCCAATAAAACATTTCCACTGTATCTAAAACCTGCTGCGGTGACTCATTGATGAGGAAACCCCACCACATCAACTATACACACACACGTAGCGAATGAATGAACATTCGTTGAAGTAGAAGCAAATGGAAATGATTGGTGACTGATGTATAATCACACTACTGGACACTTGCATTTGAAACTTTTCTCGAACTCCTGGATTTTGAACAATTACTGCACAATCTCCATTCCATTCCTGGCGGCCATATGTGTGCCAAGTTCCTAAATAATTTCACTCCCCACTGACTGCACTCGTAGCACTGAGGGTCTGGTCTGAACTTTCGAATGGAAATACTATGTTACACATTCGACCCGGTAAAAGTTTTCGTTATCCAATTTGCTTTTTTCTCTTCCCCCTGCCCGCCGCCACTATCTTTACAACATGAAACAAATTTCTTGGATTAAAAGTTATTTCCAGATGGGAAGAGCAGCACAACAACTGCGCTGAAACAGAAAAAAAGCTTACAAAACGAACAAATCTTCGATCGAATACATGCATTTTGAATTTGTTCATCTTTCACGTAGCCAACCCTAGTGGGAACACATTCTCTTAGTGGGGAGTTCAGGATGCCAGCAAAACAAAGAAAATAAGAACAAAAATAGGAACAACAATCTCTGCAGAAAAGGAATTACAGATTGCACTTTGTCCATTAAGGATAGTAGTGGCGGAGTAGAAAGGATAGCCGGTTGGCACTTAGACAGTTTTCTATCCCTTAACTTCTGAACTCTTCGCGGAATGCTTTCCGCCTCATATATTACCTTACAGTTGAACAAACGACAATATTTATGAATAGGGGAAAAAAGCGAAAACGAAATAAATAAATAAGCGAAAACAAGAAAAAGAAGAGCAACAAAATAGGGCCTGCACCCACCGCAAAACGGACGAAATAATGTAACGAGTACGAGTAACAAAGGAGTAAACGAATATTATTCAGGAAATCCTGGAGAAGCCGTCCTTCATTGCTTCAGTAAAAAGTGTTCAACTAAGGCATTTGCTGTGTTTCCTGCGACATAAGTGTCAAGCGTCCAACAAAGTTTTTTTTTTCTCTCATTTTTCGTGTTTTACTTGTCATTTTTTTGTTTCAAACAAGGCGGAGGGTCGGCTGCGAACCACCTAAAATAGTTGCAGTACAATTTTTTGCTTTCCATAGAGAGTAGAATTTGTTGTTGCTGTTCCTTCGTTTCGTTGCGAAGTAAAGGAGCTGTTTTTGTGGCGATACCCTGCAAGGTGTGCTCTGTTGCTTGGAGTATACGCCCAGAAAAAGACAACCGGCGGTGGTCGATAGTGCCAGCGGTGTTGGGTGAAGTTCAAAGCAAACTTTACATTTTGCCTCGCCACACATAAAAGACAACCGCTTTGCATGTCAAAAGGAATAAACATTAATTCTAGGGAGAGATAAGGACTTCCGGGAGCAGCACCCGGTTGGTAATGTTTTCGTGTTCTCAATGCTGTGGCTTTGTGCGTGGCCATGGTTTGGTTTTGAGACTAGCCCAATGTTTGCTATGTATGTACATGCATACATTTATACATTTGTACCTTTAATTTTTCTTTCTTTGCTGGGCTATTTCGGGATCTTCGTGTCCCATGGTAGGGACGTCACCACGTGATTGGTTCGGGATAGTCCATTGTCTGGGGTACAGTGGTAATGCGGTTGACATGCGGCGAACAGAGAACAGAAATTGTGATTGTTATCCACTAATTAATACCAACACTAATGTTAACGAATTAAACGTAATGTGGCATATAGGTATGTATCTGCCATATAGATACACTTCGTTATAAATCAAGCTAAAGGCTTAGGGATACATTTTCAGATGCGAAAATAGAAAATAACGAAACTAGAAATGTTTGTTCTCCAAGCACTAAATGTTCTTAAATAAAATTTAAAATTTAACGTTTAATTTATTGCTGAATATCGATCGGCATGTCCGCCAATTGTAAGTGAAAATGATAGGCACAGCAGGCCAAATTGTAGCTTACATAACTAACAAATGACTCTAATGCTAAGCTTTTCTTGTAAGTGCAGATTAATCGCAGGTTGCTATTAAGATTGTTCAAGCAAAAAACTTACTTTATCAGGCCGGCGACCCGTGGCAGTTTTGAGCCTGAGGAATAGCTGCATTCCCTTGGTGACGGTCCTTTCCACGCTGCTTCTGGTCACCAAGACCAAGCTTCTAGCGTGCGTAATAGCTTGGTATTTATACCGGAGGTATTGCTCTTTTGGTCCAACCAAGAACCTCGGATTCAAAGACCCTCTTTGCTTCGTTTTTTATGCGCTCGATGTGCCTTCCGGACTACATCCATATCTTGTTACAGCTCGAAGAGCTTATGACTTCTCCCAAATTCACCTTCCTCGCAAACAGTGGATGGGGTATATGAAGCTGATATTCCAGTCTTCGGGTATGATTTTGTCTTCCCATATTTTGCAGATGAGCAGGTTTATGCTCCCTACCAGAAAATTACCACCGGCTTTAAGGAGCTCTTAAGGTAAACCGTCTGAGCCTTCGGCTTTGTTGATCTTCACTTGTTCAATGGCTGTACCGACTTCTTCAAGGTGGAGGATCACTTCGTGGACTGGAGTTCTTAATTCCATATATCACTCTCTCCTGGTCAGACTCGAGTAAGGGTGTCATTCCTTAGGCCTGTATCGAGGCTTTTAGATTTTTTATATAACCACACTCATCCATTTTTTGAACACTGAAAACTAAGTTGACCACACTCAATTTATAGAAGTAAGTCCCCATTTTATGTATGTGCTTTACACCTGTGTTCATTTACTTTCGTGATGTGAATTTCTGGAGTTCTCGTCCTGATTGAGTAGAACAGTCTGCCTGTTAGTCAACAAATTGTAGAAATATATGTACATCTTTTTCCCCAAAATTCAACCCCTTCAAGATTGAAATACCAACTTCTTAAACCTGAAGATTACAAAAGATTTACAAATGGTCAATGTGGAATCGTCGCACGTATACTTATATTCAAAGGACATGTAGTGTACACAGATTCAAAACTCCCTTTCAACGCAAATTGCGGTGGCTAGAATGTGTATTTCTTCATATAAAGCTTGCCTTTGTATTTTTAAAAGGCATTGTATTTGCAGGATGTGGCACCATACTCCGTTAAAGAGCGATTCTTCTATTGTTAATTTTACACACAAATAACTATGAAAAATGTTCATGGCTAAATGAGTTGAACTTTACATTGTCGGCCATTGAGCATACTCACTTACTTATACTTTGATGAGCGTATAACGTGTATAAATGTATTAAAGATTCCTGATTGCAAAAATGAGATTATTAGATTCAGGTGGTAGGTTAAAACGTATGAACACTGACAATTATGTGATCTGAATATGTAAATATTTTCTTGGTTTCCTTCAGGCAGACACATATGTACTCATATGCTTAATAGACTTGGATTTGTGTACAGTGAAATATGTCTATAGTGGACACCCGCGGGAATTTAATGATTGTCCGTTATGTTAATAATAATAAATAAAATAATAAGAAATAGTAATAATAAAATATATTTAGTATGCTGATATTACACAATGGTCATATGTAGCTTATGTGAAAATCAATCAAAAAGTAATCAGAAGTGCCGTTCATTTCAAACTGTTAAGAAGTTTCAATACCAACTGACACGATTAAAGAGAACGAATCCGTCGATAGTAAGCGAAGCTGTTACTATGGTTACAATGTATAGTTCCTGTGTACTCTCACGATCGCTTAACTTAACTTAAGTCTGCGTACGTCCTGAAACCCACGGAAAACATTTTCTGTGAGGAATTGCTATCACATCCTTAATATAGAGGTATTGTTCTAGCTGGATAAGCTTGGTGATTAAGGACGAGGTGCAAACGGGTCTGTACCGGCACAAAAAACATCTGCTCAAGATTGAGTTCCTCGCGTACTGCCGTGTTTCTCACTCTATCGCGGCGAGTAAATCCCTCAACAGCACGAAGAAATCTTATCTCGGCGGCTTTTATTCGCGTTTTATTACATATGAATGTATCTCTTTGTGTAATCACTACTCATGTTATTGTTGGGTATTGGGTGGGATGATGTGACTGTGCTTGAATGGAAATAGAGATGAACGAAAACATTTTTCCTATCGGCTGCAGAACTATTACGACTCCCAGAAGCCGTTCTTCGGTGATTCTTATGTATGAAATGCGATCAATCATCATTAAAAATACCCAAATTTGGAACAACCTCCATCCTCCATGAAAGGTGGGTATCTTTAATGAACTCTATGAACTATGAATGTGTGACAGACATGAGACAGATAATCGGACAGACAACAAAAATATAAAGCTTGTGTTTTTTTATGACGAACCTTCAAAATGGTCTCCAAATAGAATTGATACAAATGTGTACTGATGCTGAATGAAAGGTGTTTCTGCCAATACGTAGACTTCTGAATGATATCACCCTAATATTCACTGATGGTTAGAAAAAAAAAATCCCAATCGTTTTAAATAAATAAGGACATTCCAGCAATTAAATATAAGGTTGTGAATTCTGATAATGATTTCCAGAAACCGATTGTAGGTTGTCTGTCATTAAATTGTATTGCAATCTTAAAGGGTCACCCCAGAACATTGTGAACGATAACTGTTTTTATCGCTTCAATCTTAAAGCCAAAGTTTTGTTATTGCGGCCGTAAAAACTCATGACATGCTTTAGCAAATTTATTAGTTGGAGTTTGCGTTAATTTCGAAAATATTTGTCTCATTTTATATCTCTGTTTCCAATCTCCGGGAATTTGTCAGCTTCTAATGGGGTCAAATATGGGCACGTGGAAAACACACTTTGTATGCCAAAGTTTGATGAGTGTTACCACGGACTTAAGACTAGCGGGTGTCTTTGGTAGAGAACGCAGTGTCTGTCACAATTGGTTATTGTAATAAAATAAGAGTTATGTAGGTCTTTTTCGTAGTTTTCCTCTAATAGTTCATTCATTTAATGTGCTGCATATTTTGACTTGCAAAACAATTGTATTAAGCAGTAAGGTTTTATATAACCGTATCTCTGTGCAAGCTGGAACAAATTATAGTAAAGTTGTAAAACATTGTTATACTATGCATGAAATGAAAATATATCTTAAATAAGTGTTTATTGGTTATCCCACCAAAAGTATTGTCCTTCATAGCTTGCCGAAATCCAGGGTTTAAGAGTCCTTGTGCCGAACTGCACGGTGTTTAGCGTATACACAAAAAAGGTTCACTTGCCTAGTATTATTCGGTCTGCACATTGATTATCAGTCGAAGATTTCTTCTACTGCCGCCAACGTACTTTAAATTCTGCTAATCGACATACTCGTAAAACTCCCTCAATGTGCAATGTGAAGGAACTTTTTGTGCACACTGCCTGATTCAGGTGGTTAATTTGCTAACAAGACTGTCCAACTGTTAAATTAACTTCCACGTTAAGTGCTTAATCCATTCGCGGCAAAAAAAAATGAGAGAAACTCACCGTATGTTCCATTCACTTCACTCACAGGTATCACCCTCAGTTATAAATCGTACAATTGAAACGTTAAATTGTTTTACTCCACCTTTCCTTTTGTAAAGCATATCTGGCACTCAGTGGCAGGAAGAATTGAAGCAAATCGAGGATAACGAAAAACGGTAGCTATCACCCGACCACAATCGGTCTTACGTGATTTGCAATTTCCCAATATATTTCGACTATCATGAAGGCATAAATACTAGGGAAGTGGAAGGAGCAGCATTCGACTCACATCCTCCTGAATGCACGGGAGCGTGCATCCAACAAAGCTGTGGTGGTGGTGGTTGCCCTTGTACCTTTTTCTATTTAACTTCTCGCAATTGAACGAACGGCTGGAGGTGCAGTTGTTGCCACTCGATGTGTGTGTGTCGGTATTGCTATAAGCAAGTAATGCTGCTTCGGCTCAAGACGTTCGCGAAAAGACGATAGTGTGGTTCTAGTGATTCACTCACGTAGTTCAGGAGGTTGATAGATTTATATTCTTTACTTATAACGATATCGAGGTGCGTCGCACAGGGAAATACATGTACCGGAAACGTGCAGTTAGAGCATATATAATGGTGATGAAGGCTTTTCAATTAAACTTGCTGCACCTTGCATCCAAGCAGCGCCGCGGCTCTCCGAGGAGAACGATGCTTGGAGAAAATAGTACGTTTCGAGACTCAGCGACATGACTTATGGCCTATTTCTAATGTCGCGGACGATAGGATATGCCTCAAAAGAAGTTACAATTGTTGATAATATCTGCCATAAGGTGCGACACCGAAGTTTGATTAACACATTGGCGCTTCGAGTTAGTCAGAGCTTTGGTTTCTGTAATTTCCACAAAGAATTCGACAGAAAAAAATTAAAAATTGATAATATTTTTACTGTTTTTAAGGATATATAATAAAACATAATGCTCTGCACGAATGATTGCTAAGGATTCCGTCCAACGACAAGCCCCTCAATACTCAATTGTCTTAAACACAGATCCTGGAATAAAACACAAATAACTGTAAACAACTGCAGGGTGGGCCATATAGTTATTTTGATACTGACAGTGGTTTCCCGCTCGAAATCTTGAAAGAAAGTCGCGGGATGAAATGAGTCGCTTTACGCTTGAACAACGTTGGGAGATATTGAAAGCTTTCTAAAGTGAGCGCTGTGTAGCCCCTGCTGTGGTCTTCTTCGAAAATGAGGCTGGAAACAACGTTTCGGTCAACGGTGGGCGTAAGAGAGTCATGTTAAAATATATTTATTTATTGAAGTTAAAGACATGAACTTGGGCAACCTCTGGTACATGCAGGATGGCGCATCATGTCACTTTGGACTTTTTTGTTTTGTGGGAAACCATGAAGGGCCTATGTTATACAAATTCGGAAACGATTAATATCATCCAATCAATCAGTAACCATCAACAATGTCTTTGAAAATTGGGGTGACAGAAAGCACTACTTCGAAACCAGCCGAGACAGCTACGAAGTTGAACGAACGTTGTATTTGAAGTGTTTGTTCTTACTAATGAAGCCATAATATATGTACAACATTTAATTTGACACCGCACCCTTCACTGAAGGTATTAAAATCACTTCTAATGACAAACGCCATAACTGACACCAATTGTAGGTGGGCGGAAATGCAGACCATCGAAACCGCTATTGTCTGCACTAAATCAAAAGAAGGCTAAAACTCTTCTGGAACTAGACAAGAAACAAATTATACCATACGCCATCTATTTGCAGTAATTTTAAGAGTAGACCCCCACAAGTATCAAAACATTCTACATTAAGAAAAAAACAAAACTGCTATTTGAGTTGATATAATAATGCCACGTTTACTTCGTGTAAATGTTGACACGGCAATGTTTTAAGTGGGCCGTGTTTAAGAGAGTCCAATAATTTTGAGTGAACTTTTCGAGGATATTGCCTGGTATGTCGCTTATAACATGTGTAGTGTTTCATCCAAATCTGCAATTCGATGCTAGCTTATCGCTACCCAGTAAAAAATAGGCAAATGGCCGAACGAGGGACAGATTATTTATTAGCGAACTTATTTATCAATTGGTCTATCGATTCGCGTGTTATGCCACACATTCGCTTTGCCTTTCTCGTACATTTCTGATCAAAAAAATTTCGAAATCATTAAATGATGCCCGGTCTTATTGACGGCAAGGTTGTTCATACATTATGGTCAATGATTTCAGACAGAGACACTACAGAGTCCAGAAAATAAGCCGTGCAAAACAGTGTATTTTTTCGGGTACTTATTAATAATTCAGTTGTATTAATTGACATACCCATTCAACCAGAAATGAGGTTTGTCGCAGAAGACATTCGTATGTGTTCTTCTTAGAGCTTATGTCTCACAGTGATAAAATGCCAATGCAAGCCGACCATGTTCGAATGTGACACGACTCACTCGTGAACTATTCAAAATAGAAAACTGAAAAACCAACAAGGAACATATTTGTATCCAAATCCCTAATTTATCTGCTCGCTCTCTCTGAAAATATTCTCAAAGTCAATGCCGTAACCGAGGTTTAATTAAGTTTTTAAGTTTGTGCGTAAATTTGATTTTCCAATCTACTGACTTTGGTCCCCTTCAATTATTTGTTCATCTACTCAAACACTTTGCACAAGTATCTATCTTCTTAGTTTAAATAACCATAGTTTCTGGGAATAAAATGCTCTAGCTAATCCCTATTTCTCTTTTCATTAAGTTGATAAAGAAATAAAGCCAGTCGTTGCCCCATTCCCCTTGGATTTGTGGGAGAAACACTCGTTCTCAACCTACACATACCATATCGATGTAGCAAAGCCACATAAAATGTATATTTTGTAAATTAAAGAGCCTATTCCTGGACGGTTCGACGTACTTATGTGCACATGAAAACATACGATTTATCTCTCCTAAATAAAAAGAAAAACACTTTTATCTTCACCGCGACGCAAATAGCATTAATGTTCAAATGGAAATTCGCGAGGTCAGTCACAAATTAAGTAGGTACGGTGCTTGTTTGTCACGGTCTCCTAAATTCCAAAACAGATAAAAATCCTTATGACTTGTTTTTTTTTAAACACATTTTTTTAATGCTCGCTGCATTAAATATTCTATGTAGATTGTGCTTCTATGTCTGCTATTTCGGCCCACACAACGCCAACTGAAATAGGTAGCCTATAACGTTTTAGGATAGACCTTCATTTGTACATCATTCCCTTTTAGTAGCATTTAAAGCAAAAGCGACAGAGACACAGGAAAATAAAACGCGATTATATAATAGGCAAATCAGTTTGATGGTAAATTAGTCTTTTTGACTGGCACTGATTTTAAATCACTGAACCATTAAATCAATTTCCAACAATTAAGTTTTTCCCAAGAATGTGCTTTCACGCGGAAAATATTCTACTGTGATTTTAATGCTAATAAAGATTAGATTCGATTATCTAATTGTTTAAGCCCTTTAATCATTTTCTTTTTTTTTTCATCCAACGTTGGGTGCTTGTTAAGCTGTAGCTCTTAAATAGGTTTTCGTGTTTGAATGAAGCCTTGTATACCGAATTCGTATGTTCTAAAATGAAATAATTATATAATATGGGTTGCGCGACAGTCCGCGGTGGACCTGGACTTAGCTTCTAAAGCACTCAGTCGCGTCGTGCGTGCTATTGTTCTGTTCGAGTGGATGGATGATACACTATTGTGCCGACTTCGAGCGGTCAAGTTAGTGATAGAATACCCCTTGAGCATTGTCAGTGCCTCGAAAGTTTTGGAGCCGTGAATTATGAAAGTTGGTAGATAAATTCTGGGATTCCACATCACGGTAGGATATGCAACCCTGTAAGGTTTTGCCTCCCGAGACGCTTTCCCTCTTACAAAGAGACTGTTTTACAACAGCCAACTCGATGCGAGGGTGAAGGTAATCTGCTACATGGCCCTCATCCGGCCAGTGCTCACCTATGGCTGTCCCGTGTGGTTCAACGTGAGTGCAAGCTTGATGGAAAAGATTCGGGTGTATGAGAGGGCTTCTTGCCTTCGCCTCTACAGAACACCAGAGTCCCAGTACAAAAAATTCTACTCCAATGAGGTTTTATACAACAGGGCGAACCTGATAAGAGTGGACAATTTCCTGTTGAAGTTGATTCGAGGCCATACTGCCAGAGGCTTACTACCCCAATGCACAATATCACAAACGGGTACGTCACAGTGGCTTCGTCCCCCCGGAAGCTTTTCTCCATTTAGACATGTACGGGCTGTTACAAGACATAAATGCGGCACCTCTCATCTTTCACATCACATCACAAACATCACAAACACGACCGTTCCGTCGCACAACGAGCTGAGGAGGGTCTCCTCCGGTTCAGTACAGCGGTATCGAGTCGGGATGTGCGGGATGTTGCTATGCAACATCGAAAATTCTGGTGGCTGGGGAGCGAGGGAGCTTCAGCGTCGAACCCTTTAGACCCGGGGTAGAAAGGGTAGTGCGTATCCCCTTATGGGACGCAGTCGGTCACTGTCTTGCAGTGGATTATGGAAAGTCATCAGCTGCAACCTATGGCCGACTTCCATATCTTAGGGTAAGGTATTTTAAGTTGTATATAAATGTACAAAAAAAAAAAAAATTGGACAAATGATGTATTAATATATACAAGTAGATACATTTATGCATTATAATGTGTATATAGGGATATATGCGTATACATATGTGTACAGGGTATAGGTATATATAAATGTATATGCATATATAAGTAGATTAGTCTAAGTTAGTTGTTTAAGTTTATTTTATGGTAGAATGTAAGTTAGTTTGTAATTTTTAAATAAAATGTTAAGTCATTATATTTTTAAATTTTTCATAATATACAATTGTTACTTGAAATATTAGTATCTAATTTAATTATTGTTAGTTTAGGTCGAAAGACATAATTTAAGATTAAGTTTAGCTTAGAGCGCCCGCCTAGGGCCAGTAAGTTAGAAATAGTAACATTGTTCGTCTAACTAGCTTTAAGCATTTTTGTCTAGTATGTAAGCATATTCTGAATTAATAAACAAAAATGAAATAAAAAAAAAAAGAAAAGGTTTTGGATCGACTCTCTAGATCAGAGTAATCAAATTATTATAATTTACTTAACCCTCAAAATGTACAGATATAAGATACAACTCATATTTAATGAGTTGCACATACTGGGATCTAGGCTACGATCTCCCATCCCCCGTCTCGAACCAACCTAGTCACTTCCGACCAGAGCTTGCCGGCCTGTCGATGCTCTCTTTTCTTTCTCCACGGTCCGCCTCGAAGTTAAACGTTGACGACTCCGACTTCGCACTCCATGTCGGCTCCAGCCAGAGCTATCCTAAAAATCTCCGTTCCCTCCGCAGGGTGTGGCATATCCAGCTCCACTTTGGACGATGGATCTCTGCTGCGATGGGATTCTTTGAAGCTGTGGGCTCCAGTTCTTCGTTCGAGATTCATTCCGGTCAAAAGACCTTCAGAATTCGTTTGAAGCATTTGTTGACGAAGACCTGAAGTTTGCGAACAATGATGGTGGTAGTCTTCCAAGTCTCACATCCGTTTAGCAGTACAGATTTCAGCTTGGGTGAGGAGCAGATATTGCCAAAGGAGTAGTGAGCGTGGCGGGCTTTACCTATACGATATCAGTTTCTGCACCTCCATTCTCCACCAACAGAATTTGTTGACATCCTCGATTGGTTTCCCGTCTTGCAGGACAGGTGCCTCGCATCTTGAGCCGATTGTCATTAACTTTGTCCTGGCGACTTTGATTTATAGCACATCTGGCGTTGAGGACAAACGCGTGTAGTTTAAGGTGTTAGACAGCAGGCAGATGTTGTCGAGGTTGTGGAGTTCCTCTATCAGAGATCAGGGGACTCCTTTGAAAGTGGCGATGTTTGTGCGGTGTAGAAAAAGAGACAATGATGAAAACCAGGGGTGATAATATACAGCCTTGCCTTACTCCTCTGGTGTTGGTGAAGGAGGTGCTGCCATTTCAATGGAAGCGCAATATGCTTCCCGGCAGAACTCCTGGGTGAGCTCGATGATGGGTGGCGGTATTCCAATGTTCTCCAGAGCGTTCCAGATGGCTTCTCATCGGACCATGTCGAAGGCTTTCTTGAAGTCAACGATGATAGATGGAGTTGTTCCATTCAACTCATTATCCGATGACCACCCGAATCGTGGTGATGTGATGTTAGTTAGGTCGAAGACGAGGGTTATATCATATACCGTAGATATCATCCAAGGATCAAGCTGTTTCATTAAGAATATTACTCAAAAACTATCATGGATGCGTCATAATGATGACTTGTTCTTAATTTTATTCTGTTCCTTTTTCAATATTCTTTCAGTGATCCTGTTTCAACCAACATTGGTCAGGTCCACGAGTACGCTTTGGGCCTTTTCACATGGGTTTCTTTTGAAGGACCGAACAGATCTCAGCAGAATCACTTAGCGAAGTCAGTTTTAAAAACTTCGTTCACACGATGCAAATGGTTAAATAATTCTCATAGTCAATGATAGACTCGGATGAGTTTGAAAAGTTCCAATTAACAATGAAGCTTAAAATTCAAAAGTTATCCAAATTGTTTCATCTCTTGAATTTATTTTTGCAGCTACCATGTAAAAACGTACTTGACAGCAAAGTCGTGGCGGCCATTTATCCGATGTGCTATTCCATACATAACCCCAATTTGTATAATCTATGATTCAATACAAATTTTAAGTTTTCTAATGTAAAATCTGTATTTTCTATCAAAATTACATCTTGCGTGAATTATGGGACACCCATTGCATATGAAGTAAATCATCATCCCTTCTCGAAACTATACCTAGTAGGTACCCATATGAGCACATAAATAAAATAAATTCTACACGTTTCGCTCAAACGATTCCATACGAATTAAGAACTGAGCTTATTATTTTGAGATGTTTTCCTATACCACTTTGGTTGGATTTTTTTATTGTGGCTTTTTTCGAACTACCTCATATATTCCTGTGCGTGAATGGAAATGCTTACATAGCAATTATCATATGTTTATTTAGACTTCACAATGCGCCCCCAAGCTGTGTGCTCTGTGCATTTGCACATCCTGTACATATGGTGGAGCCGGTCCTGTCTATGGCTTTTTACACGGTTTCAATTACGATGTTAATAAAGAATACTCGCGAGTGCCTTACACCTTTATTACACTTTTTTCTAGAGAGAGCCTGTATTTTTGCAACTATTTCTGTGCTGAATCAACTTCTTTCAAAATATCGCACCGCAATGGAAGGTAACACAAAAACGTAAAGTCGCATACAGCATATAAGAGTATGGTTGTAGCACCTCTTGTATCCCAATTTCCCTTTTGAGGATCACAAAGAAGTTCCAGAGTTGAAGGAGTCTTCATGAAATTTTGCTTCAATGGCTTAATCGCCTCGTGATGAGCGCTCCATCTAGGCTACAAGTCTCTTGACTGAAACACCTATATTTTTTATGATAATATCCCAAAGATACATACATATATAGATGCTGAGAAAAATGTGTCTTTCCACTGTCCCAAAAATCGTTGTACTTGAAGGAGTGCTTCACAAAGAGTGAACTCCACAAAGGTTTAAAGAATGGTCTTGCACATGGCATAAGCAAAGCTTTTGGATTAATTTGCCGAATTAATGTTTGAACTCCTTCCTGAATACCCGCCATAGTCGCAGCATTATCATACCCCTGAGCCTCAGATGTAGGAAAGAATTCTAGAATGGATTCCCTTACCTCAACTTTGCCGTCCTGGATGTGAACGTATCTAAAGGCCTCGTTAATTTGGTCGATATGTGTTTAATCGGGTGTTATGTCTAATATAATGCCAAAGTACTTCGCCTGGTGGATGTCTTTCACAGTTCTTATCCTCACTCTTTCCCAAAATGCCGTCTTATAGTATCGCGGACTTTTCTTTTTCTGCAGCCATTGACATTTGCGAATTGGGTTTTGCAACTTTAAGTCCAATTCCATGGTACTTACGAAATTCATGCACATATTTAGGTATATAGTTACATATAGGTAGGTTTGGGAAACATTTTATTGTTATATTGCGTGTAATATGCAACATAGTTGTTTTGCTGTTACTGATGGGACCACCCATTAGTTTGCCACCAGGGGCAGATCGCCACCTCCACCCCCTATCCACTCCTTAGTCTACCACTGGGTACACAGTGTACGAAAATATAACCGCCAGGCAAAGGGTTCAAGTCTTCGTTCGCGTAAGTCTATATTTTGTCAAAAGCTTGGCTGAGCTCAGCTGGAACTGTTGCGGCACTCAGAAAATACCAATTGTCTGGAAATCGTCCCTAAAATACTGTATTTAATGATGACAAAATATTTAACATTAAATACATGTCGGCCCACGTCGTTTGTAATCTCTTCAGTTGTAATTGCTGAAGCAACAGGGTGCGTCTCTCATGTCAAGTAAACTTCCGTAAGTGAACTCTCGTGCCGTATATGAACCCACGTTTCCATCCGAAAGATCTAAAATTAACGGTGAGACTAGACTCCGATATGAAATGAAGCAAAAACTGCCTCTCTAGCCCACCCCTTGTGCCACTGTCAAATAAAAATAGCTACCGACGACGAATCTTCCAATAATTCCTTCACCGAATCGCCTTCATGCGCACATGCATAGGGTGTATGAATATAAATAAAAACACCTCAATATAGCAAGGGACTACAGTAAAATACCGAGAAATTCTGCTCTTTGCTGTCTCTCCAAAGGTAAATAGAAACCAACAAAAAAAATCCCTCGTCTACTTTTAGCGAGATAAAAAAAGAACAAAGAAAAACAAATACTCACCTAGAAACTTTTTAATTAGGACCAAATACAAGGCAAAGGCACAAGAACAGCAATAAAATCTGCAGGAGAACAGCAGCAGCGCTGGGTAACAAAAACTCAGCGAAAGAGGCGTTTTGTTGTCTCAAATTAAGATATACTCCAGAGGCAAACGTTGCCAAAAGAACAGAAAGGAATCCTCGCCCGTACCATTATCAACGTAATTATATCCGTTTTCGTATGCCGAAAACCATCAGCATTGGGTTCCAGCAGAGTTCGGTAACAAAAGCCACACACACTCACACACGAAGAATGGTGGATAGCACCATGAGGTAACTACCAGTTTTGGGTCAATTAAAGTTTAGTCTGCGAATGTTTATGTGAGTGGCATTCGAATAGTAATTGCTGATGCCTGAGCACATCCTGACCGAAATAGTTCTTGTTGTTTTATTGTTTGGCTCGCTGTTTTGTCGAAAAGTTAATTGGTGAACGAGGGCCGCAAGGAACCGGAAGTTTCTTGAATGGGTGTGTGTGCTTATCTTAAGCCCGGATGGGTGGTCTGGGACTGGGGCCGGAGAGTACTTGTAAAAGGAAGCATGAGGGAGATGTAAGGAAAAGTTGAATGTATCGAATTTCTGTTCTGGATTATGATGGCTGATTACTGTAGCATTGGTAGATAAGTAGGCGACCTTGAGAACGAACGAAGAAAACATCCCTGATTGGTAATTGAGTTTTAAGAGAAAATACTTGCTGACTTATGACTTGCATATACGAAATTATTGTGAAGGAAATTGAGGAAAACACCCACGAGAAATCAAATGTAAAGCGTTTCTACTTACATATCGTTTTTCCTGTTGAGTGTTGTAAATGCGATTAATAATGCGAGTCAATTGATTGAACTCTGTTTGTTGCTAAAGAAGTGGAAGTGAAGGGTGTCCCATAATTTTTTTAATTAAATTTGCATTTTAAATAGTACAGTGATACCAACAAAAAAAAGCGGACAGCTAAAATTTTGATCCCAAATGCGTTAAACGCATTTTCATTGTCGCATTTGAGGTACAGAAAACCCACTAGTAATTGCTGAGAAACAAATACGTCCACAACTCGTGACTGTTTTGGGCTAAAAGCATTATCGGACCATTCTTCTTCGAAAACGCCGCTGGTCAGGCAGTAACTAAAAAAAACCCAGTTTCTAGTGCCAAAATTATGATTATAAGATATGGCTATGACCAACAAGTTATTCCAACAAGACGGCGCCACATACCATACAGCCAGAGAAACAATTCAAATAATACACAAGTCATTTCCTAATCATGTAATCGGCGGTTCTTGCGATCAAAATTAGCCATCCATATCTTGCTAGCTAACGCCATTGGACTTTTTTTTTGGGGGTTTTGAAGTCAAAGGTCTATGCAGACAAGCCCACGGTCACCATCGCCTTGATAGAGGATATTGTGTATTAGCCACATTTATGTGAAACGGTCATAGAAAATTTCAATAAAAGAATACGGACTTGCCAGCAAAGCCGTGGCGGCCATTTATACGATGTGCTATTCCACACATAACCCCAATCTGTGAATCAATACAAATTGTAAGCTTTCTAATTAAAAATCGGTATTTTCTATCAAAATTACATTTTTCGTGAATTGTGGGACACCCTTTACTTTTAAGTGTCAAAAGGGAGATTAGGATGCAGGACCTTGGGAAGGGTTACCGACGCAAGTATTTTTTAAATTGTGTGTCAAATCAGACCATGTTTACGTTTACTGAAATGGATGGTTAGAGTGTTTGTTATATAAATGTTTTTTGTTACAAGTGATCCTTCACTTACGAAAGCAGCCCGTCTTTCAACGGCCATCTAAACTCTAAGATCCCATTAAGCGAGGCCTGATGTCATCGCTCGGGCTTTCATGTTTGCAGACAATTTTTTCGGAAGCTTTTGCTGTTTGATGTGGAGATTTTGTATGTAATCTAAAGTCATCGAATTCGTCGTAGTGCATTTGACATCTCTGTTTGTATCAAATAAGCCACATTGAATGCAAGACTGACTGCGTGTAGGTGATCGCTTGACATTTGGTAATATGGATAGCTCAAGAATAGCTGAGGGTTTTCAAACAGTGAGAACTGTCTACAAAAATTAACACAACGAGTCTACGAAGCCCTAAGTGTGACTACTACATGCTGACAGACAACTACATCAACCTACTAGTCTGCTATCAAAAATAGTGACTCTGTTGTAGGTACGTTTCGCGCATTATGCGTAGAACACGATCGACATAATCATCCATCCTAATTTTAGTGATTTAAAAATCTTATCGTGAACAAAAAATATTTTTTTACGATTTGAACTAGGCTTAATACTATGGGTTAGGTTGGTGGCTTAACAATAGATGTACATTGTTTAATTCGTCTTTTGGTATTATAATATCGGTTTAGTGTTCATTTTTCATATTCTGCAATGTCCAGTGCATACATCGAGTTCAAATCCGTGTGTCCATGTTGGTCCTTTTGGAATGGGGTGGTGGTGTGTTAGCCGATTTAGCCTCGACGATGACTGATATCACAGCTCTGGTAGAAGCCATGCAGCTGTTGTCCGGAGATGGTGTGTCTCAGGTTCCTGATTATCTCGTTAGGATGTTTGTTGATGAATCTGCTTTCTGAATAGTGTCACCATGTACTGTTGCAAGGGGATCAGGTGTGGTTCGTCGTAAAACTTCCTGTTGCTGTGGTACATTCGGCCGTCCATGTCGAAGGTGAGACTTTATGGTGGCCTTAGTAATGGTATGTCATATTGGGAAGCTTGTAGAGCAGCAGGTTTGCCCTCTGGCTTAAGGCATTTTGTTTACGCATCAAAGTATAGATGCGATGGGAGCCTAGGTTGGCCTTCTTAACGGTTAGTTTCGGGTGGCTGTTGAACTTCAACGTTTCCGTGAAGTTAACACCAAGATACTTGAGCTCTTTATCTTTTTATATTTCCGTACCGATAGGGAGCACTATCTTCATGCTCTGACATTTAGCTGCTGATCTGCATCTACTTCTAGATGGTCTCCTTAGACATATCAGTACCGTTGTAGCCAAATTTGTCCGCTGTCTGGATTTTGACCTTTCGCTTGGCGATCAGTTGTGACTCGTCCAACGTATTTTGCATTTGGATTTATATCTACACCTTCATAAAGTTAGGCTCAAAAATCGAAGCCAATTTGACCACGGAATGCCAGAAGCAAACACCAAGGTGTGGATCTAGCGACACCCAATTCCTAAAAACGCCATGGAATCGACTACTTTGCGTCGGAGGCTTGAACGGCAGCAATATTCTCGCCATTTCTATCAACCTTTTGTCTCATAGTCACGGGAACGTTCAGCAGCTAAGATTCAGACAAAAATTGGCTAGTGTGACGAAAATCAGGACAAAAAATTGGCTTAAGGGTGCGTTCGCAGTGAAAGTTTATAGTTGTCAAGTCCCTTATTTATTTGTCACGGAGCCTTCGATATGCGAGTAAGACTCGAACTTGGAAACTTTTTCTATTGATCGAACTTAAATTACGATCAAAATTAAGATACATAACTATTCAGTGTCTTAAACGGACTCCGAATGATGGACATAAAATTGACACACTGTTAAATACACCTTGTATTCCTAACACTGTAATACCTTACTACAATTTACTACGCACTGGTGGTTTACAATCAATCAATCGTGAACTAGACGTGCATGGCAATGTTTGGAAAAGTTCTGTCCATTCGCATGCCCGGACTACAATAGTTCGGCGTAACACTAATGATGCCCAAATGGATAATCACATATCGTTAACAGCGGTATTGCACAACGACGACGACGTGTCGTTTTCAATTGTCGACATTGTGATGTTGCCGTTACTGTCGTTGGTGTCATCAACGCTGTGTATCTGACGTTAACTCTGACAATGTCGTTACTTGCTTTGTAAACGTCCGACAATGAAACGTGGTTGTACGTTGTACAACAAAAGCTTTTCTGAAGTCGGACAATATAACGCAGATATTAGTTTAGTGTTACTGACTTATCGACTTCTATTATTTATGTTGTATAATAAAAATCTTTACGGACATTTTGATATTGCTGCTGGTATCTAAATAATTCTATTCGTGTATATCAAACCTTGTAGAAAGTACACCCTTCTACACTGGACATGAATAATCAGCAGTTTTACCTCCAATAACAGACACACGAGGAAATTTGGCTAGTAAAAATTAAGAAAATAACTTACTTTTCAAAAAAAGTGGAATTGAATTTTATTGGTCAAGTTTCATATATAATTTACCATTCCCATCCTAAAACAGACACATCTACATAAGGGACAATCATAGTGGGTGTCCAGTAAAGGAAAGTTTCAATGTAAGTGATATTGTTCCTTCAAGAGTGGCGTCGACTCACAATGTAATTCCGTCACCTGGTGAGCTTTGGATGGGAAACTAAATACGACCAGACTATTGTCACCGATGCAGAAGAGCGAAATCAGTCCGACTTTAAGAGGTAATACTAACATGTTTAGTGATTGGGTAGAAGGAAAAGATACCCTTCGTTATACCCCTTAGAGATAATGAAAAAAGAGAAAAAAGTCGTTTGCTGTGGTTTGGATGAATGTTCGATATCTAGGCTATACACCATATACTCGGAGACCAACCACCTCTTGCCGACCCAGTCAAATGCTTTTTATTCGCAGATGACTGCTTGACATACGCCAACTTAATGTCACAGTAGATTGCGGGGCGGAGTGTTTATAGCCACAACTACTACAGCAAATAGGTTATACGAATAAATGGTGAAAAATCGGTACTCATGTGCTCCGGGAGATCATCCAGAGGTAGATGCAGATCAACAGCCGAATGCTGAGACTAAAATTCAACAGCCTTGGAGTAGCTGGTTGTCAAAAAGGCCAACATTCGATTTTGATTTAGATAGAAGACGAAGTTACTACTCAATAGACAACTCATTTGGCCAATTAAAGCGTACGGATTCTCTATATGCCATACCATCTCCAAGACATGGAGAAGCTGTTAAATTAAGATCAGAATAGCTTAGAGTACCCGTATAGGGTCAGTAGGATAGATGTAAGAACAATTGTTCAGATAGTTAAGCTAGTTTGAAGTATTTTTGTCTAGCACGTAAGTAAATGAATTAAAAATAAAACAAAAATGAATTAAAAAAAATAACATGGAGAAACCCTAGATATTGGAAAGAAAAATCCTCTGAATATGAACCGGACTCACCTTTATTTTCAGAAGTATTCCACCAACAAGAGCCTTTATGAAGAAGACCGCATTGCAATACATGGTGAAGCTGTTCCAGAGGCAAGTGCTCGAAATCGGCAATCATTCTAACAAGAATATTGAAAACTTAAGAAATCGGCTTCCGCACAACAATTCTTCAACGCGCTGAATCTGCTAAACGAGCAGACATTCTTAGGAACATCAACCAACCCAAAGTAGTGACAGCAGTCATCATCGCGGCTAAAACGTCTGTTACTCCACCCTACCACCAATCCATCGCGAGAGGACCAACAAGGACACATGGAACTCAACATCTCCATGTCAAATCAGTTAAGCCAGTTTAAGCGTTTTATTGTTGTTCAGCATGACGCGAAAAGTGCGAAAAAGATTGAGTTGGATTTTTTACAACAAACCGAACATAGCAAGCATAAGGCAAGCCTGACAAACCACAATTGCTGAATTTTTTTTTTCAATTTCTGCTGGATGGGGGTCTTCTGCCACCTACGCTGTGTTTTGATTGAATTCGGAAACATAATAAAAAAATCCTTCATTTCACGACGTATCGTTTCACGCTTCTGATACTTCTGACGCTTTATTTTTCAATGCAATAAAATTTGCTACAATGGATGAGGAATGTAAGCTTTATGGTTCTACTACGCTGTCACTGCAGTTAGAATACGTTGTAATGACACCTGAAATCCCTCAGCTGTATTAATTTGAGTTGCCATTTTGTGTGAAAAGACTTTCAGCAGCATATCTGCCTCGAATCCTTGCCCACACACAATATGTCACTCCCACAAAATGTACGACTTTTTCCAGCGAAGTTTCAAAACTCGTGCAGAATTTTTACATAATAAATGAGACAGCGCGTGCGATTCGTAACTATTGGCAGCTACAGAGCTGTGTAGCTAAAAATGTAACCACCCACCGCCAAACGACGCGACGTTTGAGAGCAAATCATAAGCATTTCAGAGCACGTGTTAAATCCTTTTCATGAAATATTTAAGCGAATAACAAAGCTACTCACGGCACGAGTACAGCATATTTCGATGAATAATCGATGGTAATAGAGAGAGAGAATCAAATTCAGCTAACTAACCTTATAACATCATCATTGTCTCAGCTTATCGCGTTGTGCCCAATTTCAAGCTAACCGCGGCGGTAAAATAATATAGTCATGTTAACATGTTTGCCGACATTGGATTAGAATTTCGCAGATGCGATTAACCCTAGATTCCTTTGCAAATGAAAGCATCTTAAATGACATAGTTACGCGGTTCATCTAAAATCTCCGCGTGCGGTTTTGTTTTGATGGTTTTCCGAACGATTTTAACGAGCTTTAACGTAGCTTTGACGACGGTTTTGTCAATTACAATGTGGGTGGTAATTGTACTATGATTCTTTATATGATTACATTTTTCGAACGTAGACACTTGCTCAACTTCCCCCAAAATAGAACACCTCGATTAATTTGAAGAACATTTTGAGATACACTCAACTACAACTACCGAAACTAATTTGACTGAAGGATAGGGGCACAAATGAAATTAGGCATGATGTTTTCTCATTGAGATGCAGAGAAGCGCGAATCCCACATTCTAGTTTAAACTACCAGTATATGTACAGCGTATAAGGGCGGTGAAACGTATGAGGGAATTCTCCATATCAAAGGCAGATATGTATAGTTTCTGTTTCATCTTTAACTTGGAAAAGTTCTTCTCCACAGTAAATTTAGACGAACTATAGCCCACAGCCAGAGGATGTGTGTGTGTGTATGTTTTGCAAAAGGGCATAGAGCTCCGGAAGCAGGCATTCAATTTTCCACACCGTCGAGCAAAGAAGTAGTTTATACCAAACGCTTTACATTTTGTTTTTTTTTCTCTTTCCTTCTCCGTTCGTTCTCGTCGGCCTTAGTTACCTTAAACTCCACAGACGATATATCAGAAAGAGCTGAAAAGTTTCTTTAATATTGATTTCGATATATTGATACGTTTCTAGACACTGAATATTGGCTGCCTATATTGTAATCTAGTTATGCATCTTCGGAGTAAGCCTTTATCTCCTCGGCTCCGCATATAGAATTGGCTTCCGTTCACCCTTGCGAAGATTACTCGTGCGGCGAATTTGTTCGTCTCTATATAGAGACAGATACAGAGAACATCTCCGAATACATAAGCAATATGTCATTTATGGCTTCGCCGAAGGATACGAACGACAAATAAATACATTGGACTGATGGGAATATAAAATAGATAGCTTGCCAGTCATTAGACGCTTTATTAGGTGACCGCCACGAGGAAGTTTCTCATTTCATTACAATTTTATGCAAAAGTTGAGCTTTGGTTTGATTTTTGAAAGTTGTGAACAATCTTTATGCAGCGCTTGCGAGTTGTTTCCATCTTTTTTTTTTTTCAATTTTTTTTTCTTGCGATGTATACTTTATAGCCATTGGAGAGATTTTGCTTGTGGGCATTAAATGAACATAAATTATGTATCCCTCGTGCGCACACTAGCAGATGCTGCACCGGGGTTTGGGTGGCAGACAGCAAATATTTGCAAAATATTTCCATTAAGGGATTCCTCACTCATTTTATCTTTCGTGGATAAATATTTGAAGAATGTGATGATGTGGCAAAATGACAACTATAACGTGTGTCAAAAGAAAATGTCTATTCTATGGAAATATTAGGCTAAATGTAGATGTAAATTTCCACTGCCTTTTATCGGTGGGAAGAGATGAACGTTTTTTGTCGACTTAAGTCGATTCTTTTCCATTTCATGAATATATATTTTTCTCATAGTTTATGGGGTGCTGTTAAAGACGCATGAACCGGCGGGATAACATCAAGCGATGTGGTTGTTTAGAAATATGCTTCATACTATGCTTCTTCATGCATGAGTTTATTTTGGATAAAAAATATGCATCTATGGGGTTATCTAATGATGAAAGCCACAGCACTAACATCAACTGACAATTGTTCTTTCTTTTTATTGCCTTTCCATCTTCATTTATGACCTTTGAATCCTTACGGCACAAGTACTAAAAAGCGGAAAAGCAAAGCGAATATTTATGTGACCCTGCAAGGCGTCTGTACACCTTTTTTTTAATCAGATATGTACATTTTCATCCATCATCCAATTATGTCTTTTTGAATTACTTTTTTACTAAATAAAAAAAAATAAATGTTTTGTGTGATGGACACTTTTATTTGAACCTTTACAATTTTCATCTGCAGTCACACATATTCTATGTGTGTATTCTGATTGTAACGTAGACTCACATTTCTCTGTGAAAATTAGAATGGCTCACTCGAGGAGTTTTCAACTGTTTTATTCTGCAAAGCAACTCACAAAAAAACACCCAACATAAGTCACCATCGTTGTCATGTCAAGAAAGAATTTTCTTAATATCTGAAAAAAAGGATTGCTAACCGGCCATTGTGGCTTGAACTATCACCTTACCAAATTAAACCTGTCAAGACAAGGTCTGTCGGCTCTGCATCGAAGAGGATGACACTTCTGAGCACATTTTGTGCGAATGTCCGGCACTAATATTGTTTAAATAAACGTATCTTCCATAGGTAGATACTCACTTCAAATAGGCAAACTACTTGTGCGGTCATGGTAATTTTGCAGCTCTTCTATAATGTTCTAACATAATTGCTTCGCAAAAACAAAATAAATCCTCCATTTTTTTTGAATGTCATTATGTATATTTTTTTGTCTTTTTGCTAATTAACAAACTCACAAGTTGTGATGTTTTGCTCAGAATACGAAAATCTCACAATTTTGTACACACTTTTTTCTTGTGAGGCTTGTGTTCCAGAATAGTGCTGTTAGGCCAATATACGACCATTATAGTGCCACGCGGATTGACTGACCTGGAACCAGTTGGTGTTTGAGACGAAATGATGTAGCAGGCTTATGTTGACGCCATTCAGCTCACTGAGGTTGTTGAAAAAGTATGCCCCTTGGTTAGGGCACGAGGAGGTGATCCATCGTGGCACCCAACCTGCGGGGGTGTGTGTCAATTGTGCAGTTTTCAGTTATGACATCGATGACGGTCCTGAGTGCAGGTCTGCGTGCTTTATAGTTGGTTGTTTGAGTTGTGCGAAGCTTAAGAAGATGGCAGGCTATAGCGAGTGGCATAGAAAGTGGATTTGCTACTGCTGTGAGAGAAGGAGGTGCCACACATAGCAAGTTCATCGGCTTTGGAATTGCCTGATGTATCACAGTGTCCCGCCACCCACATAAGGTGTATACTGTAATGCTCAGGGGTCAGCTAACTCAGAAAGGGACAGCCGGCAATTGTTTAGGGATGTTTTTGAAATGACATTGTCCAGGGACTTATTTGCGATTTAACTGACCGAACTTGTCTCTTGGGTATTACATTGTTCTTGAGCCAGAACAATGGTTTCTGCCTGAAAAAAGTCCGTCTGTGTATGTATAAATTAAAAACTTATTTATTAAGTTTTTTTAAAAAAAATATTTTCTGTTTATTTTCGATTGAGCATGGGTTGCTCTTACGCTTGATTACAGACTGAATAATGAATTTATCTTAACACTACCTTAAATACTTATACTGCTTGCTCTGGAGTGGTGTTGAATATCGGCATGTGCAATGGGATGTCCACATGCCGTCCGTGATGGAATGTGCGATGATCTCCATGTCTCGGATGTCTCAGACGACGGGTCAGCAGTTTTTCCATGGGAGCGATGCATTTCGAAGTGGTGATTTTGTGGAACTTTGAGGAGGAAATATGGGCAATGTTTCTGTTGTTAACTTATATTCGCTGGGGATCGTTTGGTGACTGATTGTCAGACATCAAGTGCGATCTTTAAATTAAGCTGGTGGAGATGTTTTATCGAAGATGGCTTGGGGCAGTGTGCTACATCGACTTTACCCATCTAAGCGTGAAAAGCCGTGGTCTTTTCGTTGTATTGTGGAATAAGAACATTGCCACGCCGAACCGATTACTGCAGTTTTGCAATCACGAACGTACACCGCAACCGCCTGACTTAATCAATGTTCTCTAGTTTTGATATGATATTTTTTCGGTTTTCGATGATCTTAGATCTCTGTAGCTGTAGCGCTGCAAATCTACGAACTCATATCGGGCACACGTAGAAATGTCACTTTACTTGACGTGTGTGACGCCAGACGATCGGTACCTGGATTCTTACTCTACTCCTCCGAGCTGGCTTCTCAATATCCGGGAGAGGCGCGAATTTTCCTCAATGTCCAACGCAAACAGAATACGTGGCAAGGAAAAGCCTGGAATCTCTGCGACTGAAATGGATGGATTCAGCTGTCCTCAGCATCGACTGTAGTTTGAAGATTTGCTGGCCTTCAAAACATCATACAAGGTACAAGGTCATCATGCAAGGTACCATAAATTGAGGAACTTGGAACAAACCAAAAAAGGGAGAAGAAGCACTAACACAGGATATGAACCTAACGATCCGAGCTAGCACTACAACCAAAGCACTAAAACCAAAGAAACCACTGCCATCAGACAAATCTAAACTATTGACGTCATCCCACGTCCCCCACTTCATCCAGAATAGAAATGGCCACAAATTCTAATCCTTTATAGCCGTTAGGCCTAACAAGTGGGCGATTGGTGTCTCTGGAAATTAAGTTGAATTCATTAAGAATAGTTGAGTTGCACTAAATAATATCAAATTCAAATTTGAAATCTTCACCCGAATCCGTTGTTGGTCCATCGTCAATCAGTGCGTCTCCCATCTTGCCGGTATTTTTATCCAAATGGTTTGTGTTCGACAGATCTCTTTGATTCTTCTCTATGCAGTCAGAGAGCCATATTGCATTGAGCCAGTGTACATCATAAATCTATACCCTCGTTTCGATATGCTTCAGAGGACTTTCATTTCACTTTTGCTCAATGTAATATTTTTTTGCTGTTCTTTCGCCTGCTCAAAGCCTTTTTCACGCTTAAATGCAGTTCAATGCCAGTTTTTTTTTAATTACCTTCGTCAAGCTAAATTTTCTCCTACTTGCCTTTTTTTCATTTTTTATGCTCAAGTCGTTGCAAAGAACAACTTATTCGTGGAATATTTACCCTTTCAGATTCCGCATTGATTGACAAAAGTTTGATGCCGCTTCTCGGTGGAAAAATAGTTTTACCAAACGTTCGGATGTTTTCAGACGCATAATTGTTCGCCATCTAATTATCGATTGCCCTGCAGATTCTAAAATCTCCGACTTTCCCGGAATTTGATTCTTCATCTGTTCCTTGCCATTACAACTTGGAAGCGAGTTATTTAAGCTATTCTAAGTAGGTTATTCTAATTAAAAGGTTTCCATCCGTGGACGTTTTCATTCATTTTTTCATAATTCCAGCACCAACAACAATTATTTTAATAACTTAAATTTCCATCAGTTTGTTGAAATCCACTAGCATTCATGGTATACTTTAATGGATGGACTTTATTATTGAATTTGATGCGAAACCTTGCAATTACCTTTCGCTTGGGGGGAAATTCAATTGAATATCCGAAATGAATTCGTACAATTTGGAAGTGCTCTTGCTGTATAATCCTTTTTATTGTCTGGCCCACGTGCAAAACACGGGCCGGACCCGCGTCTGTGATGTGCCGGGTCGTCCTTCCATTAAATTTGTACGATTTGAGCAGCGTTCTGTATTCACCCGAGCCGGCCCGTCCTATTCAAACAGCAAATACTCAAATCATTCAATAATACCTAATTTCTCTTAGCAAGAGGAAGCATGGGGCACATCGCATTTATCTGCGTACATTCTGAACTGTTGCCTGCAGAATAGGTAATGAAATCGCAGCTCAATGCCAATCAATGGTGGCAGTAGATGTGTGTATGTTGATGTGTGCGACTACACAAACAGTAACGGATTAGAATTATTGCATGGGATCTGTACTTTATGTTGAAAGCTTATTTTATGATTTGGAAATCAAACTGGCCATGTGGGAGTTGACCTTGCGTTTCGAAGGTTTCTTGCTTTAAATAAAATTTAAAAAAAATCGTACTGACTATAAAGTAAGGAATACGAGTTATTTCACTTTAATTTACCATTACCATTCCAGCTAAATCGAACATGTATCAGAAGAAATCAAATAGATGGCTTTAGTAATGTGTATCTCGCGTTGTATGAGTCTTATGGTCATATACAAAATGCATTGGTTGGTTCAGTTGCGTCAAAGCTGGACAAGTCATATTTTAAAGTTTACCATCGACAAAAGCGACAACGCAATCACAAAAGCGTCTGAAAATGTGAATAGTTCTTATGTTCCTGATACTGTAATTGGCTGAGGTTAGATCGTGCGATTTAACGCCTTAAGACTATTCTATATCTAGACTATATCTTCCAATCAGTCACCTGCGCCGATAAGCCAACGTCAATTGCAGCCTTGGAAGACGACATTGGATGTGTTATTGGCCAGATACTAGCCCATATGATCGAAACTTAAAACATAGTCGTGATTCGTGAACAACATTTATATGAAATCATTCTTACAAATCATCATCTTACAAACGTTGGAAAAAAAACGTTGCATGAAAAAAGGCTTGTTTTTTCAAAAATAAATAGGCTTTAAAAATTTGGAAAAAATAATTTGATTTTCCAATTTTTTTTGTATATTGTTGTCATGTTTCATTTTGAAATTGTGCGAAGTTGCATTCACTATTAAAAACACTATAACAGTCTACGGATGCACTCAGAGTAAGCAAATGGGTTAATGTCAACAGTAGGAAACACGATAACTGTTCGGATTCTGGTGCCTTTACCCTATTAATCGCAATCATCATTTTAATGTATTGTTTGATAAGAGTTAGAGTTTTCTAGCAAACAAACTTATGACAGAATTATTTCTATGCATTTTTGCGATGAAACTGAATAAAATTAGCAACTAATCAGCGAAACAACGCAATATCTAAATTAAATGACCGGAATTGATAGGTGTAAAATATCCCTCGATTAAGAGTTCCTTCAAAAAATGCATTAAATTCGAAGGATTGGCAACACTGAAGCATTACGATCTAACAAAAGCCTACTAATTTCAGAATTACAGGTTAAATATGCGTAATGTAAGCTAAATGATGCATTGACATTTGACATTAAAATGGCCCAACATCATTGAAGTCATCGACCCTTGGAAAAAGGTTTAAGAATAGACGTGGCTGGCGCTACAGTCCAAGGTATACCTTTACCCGTTACAGCATGTGACTTGGAGTGTATGGGACTCTGTGTCAGTTAGATGTTAGAAGATGAACTAGTAAAAAGATGATAAGTGCCCTAAGAGTAGAATGGCCCTACAGTTCCAAGCCGACTCCTATCGGCGAATAGATTATTCTAAACAGACTCTCCGAGCATTGTCAGTGGCTCAAATAAGTGTAGACCCATCTACCAAGGCGGCAGCACCTAAAAAGGTACTGAATAAAAAATATCACTCGTAAATAACATTTTTATCTACCCCTTCCGTGTACAGAACCATTTGAATTTTGAAAATCCATGAAAGGCTCAACAATTTGTTCCTGGGATGTGGTGAGCCTTATCGGAAATTAGCTTGAAATAGGAAGCAAATCTCCAGATTCAATCTTCTTGTTTTGTATTGCCAAACACATGCGTATGCAATATCTGAAGTCCGTGTATTATTTAAGAACACATACATATGTACCTACGGTGTTGTGTGCCTGTATTAATGAGGAAAATAAATTCTAACTCAACGCAGTCGTTGCTAAAATTTCGAACCGAAACTCTCCACAAATATCGGTTTTTTGTCTATAAATCCTGTCTGCAGTTACAAAGCACACAAATATCATATCGTTCCAGCACAGGATGCCAATACAAATATTTGTCGCATGTACGGAAGTATGCATTTATTATCCCCAGATAAGTTCTTACCATTTATCCAGGCATCCAGATTATTGCTCCTACATGAAGTGAGGAGAAGAAGAACTTGTCTGAAGCTATGCGTCATGTCTGCATCATCAGAGTGTACACATGCATGTGCATATGTGCACTGTAATTTTTTAAGTGGAAAAAGTTTGAATGGTTTTCCTCGATACGTAGTTCGAAGTACTACAGTTCACTTACTGGATTGGAGGCAAAATGCTTGCATCACCAGAGAAAACTAAGCCACAACAGAAGTGCACCCTGAGTTAGGGGAAGTATTCAAACAAATTCACACATTCACTGTGGCAATAAACTCAAGATCTTGGATTATGGTTGCTTAAAATAATGGTATTGATACAGTCAGACGTATGTATCGGGGGATGTGGTATATTTTGCGAAATGGTCAATAACGCTGTACAAGCGCATAGATTTGAGCATACAAGAGATCTTCTCAGGAGCAATTTCATCCTTCCTATTTGCATTTGACGTGAAAGGGAATATTGTAATTAATTTGAACCACTGGAGTATGCACCACATACACACCCATATGTGGATACATGCATTGGAGCGACACTATTTTAAGTACTTGGTTTTGGTTAAAGTATCATTGATTCGACACAATAACGTCCATGAGGTCATCCCAAATGATTATCTCCACAGGATACGTGTGTGTATAGTTCATCTTTGCACCTTCAATTTAATGGGACCAATGAATTGTAAAGTGTACAAATGGTAGATTTATTGCAAGCTATTGTTTTTATGCATTGAGGTGCTAGCCATAATAATACATGCAGACTGATATCTGATCAACCGCCTTCTAATCTGGACTTAATTACGAATGACAATACCATTTGATTTATATAAATTAAGGAAGCTTTTGACAACTCCATCTGCCTTCTAAAACATCGTGCCTACCTTCTAAACAGTACCCAAGCAGTATTCCTTTATTGTAGTGTCAGGTGAGCCACAGGGTTCTTGGTTCACTCATGTACATACTCTTCATCATCGATATAGCGAATTTCATAAAAACGTGTAGGTACCATATTTACCATACCTTAAATCTCGCATTTAACAACTGCGACCATACGACCAGGAAGAGACCCTAGCGAATACAACACCGGTAATTGAATACACGAGGCAGTTCTCAGTGAGTTGAACTGCAGGAACATCATGTTTTGGAATGCGGTACAAACGCACAACAACATACAGCTGGAAAACAAGCTGCGCAGAATACAGCCAGGATCTGACACGTTCTGACAAGTCTACCAGCGGAGAAAGCAGAAGCGTTTTCAATCTACTTCGAAGGCAACTTCCAACCATCAACGCCTGATAATCCAGATTTTGTCAAAGAAGTCAATACCTATGCGCCAATACGTCAATGCCCTTGAGAATTCATCTGCACCAGACGTTATCTTCAACGAAACTAACACAGCGGACGATCCGGAAGACCTCACAAGGGTGGAAGAAATCACTGGAATTATTCTACGTAGCACAACGAGGAAGGCAGCTGGGGCTGACAAAATCTTCTTACCATCATTATGAACAATTGTATCAATAATTGATTCTTTCCTAGCAAGTGGCAAGTAGCTAAAATGTTTGCAATATCAAAAAAGTTGACCCTGCATGTGTTTCAGGGTACCGGCCTATATATAATATATTATTAATAATAATTGTATTTATATATAATATAATTTTTTGTTCACAATAAATTGTAAAATCGACCATACGATCATACCTCTCCTTATGTGAAGCAAATCATTGGTTGGTCAATAACCATGTTGCTAATCTACCGAACTCACTTTATTTGAGATAATACAAAATAGAAAAGCACCAGATAATCTATATTTGGAACTGAATTTTGTCCGATCTGAAAAATGGTTCAAACGTATCAGTTTTTTAGCCATACAATTCAACCCTGGAAGTATTGAGGGAGTTGATCCCTCTAAACAGAAAAAATGTTTGAACACAGAAAACCGTTTAAAATAACTGTAGCACGTGCAGTGGCGAGCAAAACTGGATACATCGTTTAATTTGTTGTGGCTTTTCATCAATTTGTTTTATGACGGATTTGATTGAAATGTTCAGAGCTGTGTTTTGTTTGTAAGTCTTACTTCCATTTACCGTTATTTCTGAACTTAGCGTTTCATATTTTGTAATACAGTGGACTCTCTCTAAGTCGAATTTCTCTAGCTCAGACTTTTTACTTGCCATATTTTGGCATTCTCCCCACCAAAAAACCATCCTCTAAGTAGAACTCTTTCTAACACGAACTAATTTAAATATTCCGCGAAAATTCGACTTCGAAGGTAAAGTCATACTAAAAAATGCAGTATATGTAGCAGTATCACCCATATTCTAGTTGAAAAATCAGGTTATTATTTTAAAAAATTTCAAATTTATTTTTTAAAAAGTAATATAGGAAATAGTTTAATGACATATATTTTACTGTCTCAAAAAATATCCTTAATTATGGGAGATAACGCAGAAATTCGGTTCATGCCATCGCATGTACAAAATAGGAAAACAAATTGAGACGGTGCTTAATAATGGCGGGTGCACAGAACTGTTGAAAAATGATGATCGAGGAAGTTATGGCAATATTACGCCAAAACATCAAAAGCAGCTGCAAACATATGAGCGAGTATACTCTTAAAAGACACTGCGCAGAATTGGGCAAATGTCCACTATAAATAAGACAAATAGTCAAAATCAACAGTTTCCAGTCCGATGGGAATTCGAAATGTCATTCAAATCAAATAAGTAATGCTGTTGTCAATGAATAACCTGCGCACATTCAAAAGTTTGTCAAAGAGATCTCGTGGATGTAAATAAATGTAAATGAAAAATATATCGGTGGACTCTTGTATTCCAAAGACACAATTTTGTTGAAAGGAGAAAATGTAAATTCAGTCCACTCTCGATAATTTGATTATTGTGAACATTTTCCCGATCCCTTATAAGATACTTGATAAATTGAATAAAATCAATATTAATTGGTCCCTTCGGTAATTTGAAGTTGAAGAAATACATACAGAAGGGATACAATTAAGTATCTTACCCGTAGACATTCAACAATTTGAAGTCAGTATAATTGGAAGTGTTTTTCATGAACCGACCTGTTACTCAGATACATATTCAGATATGTATTTTGTTTACACGAATGAGATATGCATATGCGTAGGTTTGCAGTCTAGTTTCAGAAACGATACAAGTGACTTCTTCTCATAGACAGAAGTCCCTCACTCACTCAGAAAACGCAACATTTTCATGAACAATCTTTATTTAGTGAACATAAAATGAAATCCTGCGAATAGACGAATAGAAGCTTCTGGCATAAAATTCAGCCTCACGTAGAACACCCCGCTAGGTTCATTATACTCTTGACGGATAACATCTCTATGTGCATCTTTGGTGTCAGTGTAACACGGCTATGATAAGGCCTCTTCTATCCTATGCATCGGTCGTTTGGTGAGATAAGATACGTAACTGCTGCTTTCACTAAGCTTTAAAAAACGGTCTGTCTCGGCTGTATAGGGCCCTTCCCTAGCTCTGCTCTTGATGAACTTCTGAATGCCATACTTATGGCCATGAACTATATAGCGAATAACAGGTGGAAGGGGCGGAGTATTTATGTAGCGGCAGCCAAGCTGTTAACCACTTCCAGGATAGTTCATTAAAGCAAGTCTTCTTTTAATTTGATCGGCAGTCTAAGTTCTGGACTAGACTTTTAGACTTTTATGGGTCCCGGGCCACCACGGTGAACTTGATAGACAAGGATCAGAGGAGGTACTGTTAGGACGTTTGGACTACCTTCACCCTTGGTTAGGGCTACGACCGATAGTTGGGCTTCTCGAGAGTACAAGGATGTAGACAGACCAATCGCATGCTCCCAAAAGTCTGAAGAAATCCGCTGTATTCTTGTTATCTCTTGACAGAAAAAAACTGCAGACGACTTTACGGTGTACTAACAGGGCACTATACCTTCGCCAAACACCTAAATGTGCCTGGCCTAAGCGATGAAACTACCTGGGACGCCTGTGAAGAAGACGAGGACACTGCAGAGCTCTTCCTCTGCCACTGTCCTGCCTTTGTTCGGATCAGGTGGGAGTTATTCGATGTTGATGAGGTCAGAGCTGATGATGTAGGCTCTCATCACAGACCCACCTGCTGGTATTCATCTGGTAGACCAATAAATTTCAGGAAATGTAGGATTTTGCCTGGTAGCAAAATGGGCCAGTTTTGAGTCTGAGTGCTCCAGTGTAATGTTAAAAATCCTTCGACAGAAAAATCCATTTTTCGTTGATTTATTGGCCACCATATTTCCTGGTACATCCAAGAGGGTCACTGTATTAGTCATGGTAGAGAGAATACCTGCAAATAAAACGTCTCAAATCCAAGCCGTCCCAAGCCAGTGCTGTTCAGCTACCCGTCACTGTTGTGCTTTCTATTAAGTGTAGAACTCGTATCCAAGTTCACGACGGGCTCCAATCCAAAATAGAAGAATAACAAAAAAGCTTTCTAGCGACTGTAGATAGACTACAATTTGCTCTCAACTTCTTCCCTTGACCTATCAGGGTATCTATACTTCAGTCCGGTCGTGCTCGTGATGCATAAAGTGCTGAATCTATTACGTACGAAAATATTTGCCTTGATTCGACAAACACAGTACGGAGGAATTGTAGAGTATTTTAATTTAATTTAATATGAATCCCATTGAAGTTGTTGTTCAACAGGAACTCCACAACCAATTGTACGACGCTACGAAAAGCATAAGTTTATTTGCCTTAAATGACGTCACTCCGTTCTTAATTGGACTTGCAATCATAGCACTGCCACTCTGCGAATTGCTCACTAAATTGATTGCAGTAATCAGTTTCAATCGAAAATATCAAAGACGTGGCCATATCCGAAAGCTACACAACCCTAAATACACGTCCCTTTCCCCTAATATCCACATATTCAATTGAAAGAGAGATTTTTTAAGCTTTACCGTCAGCTGCCGATACATCAAGCCATTCCTTTCCGCCACGGAAACCTATAAGCCATTCATTACTACACTACGCCAAAGTATGATCAAAGGATTTTCAACTTAATTGTCGAACATTCCAATGCTCAGTGTATGAGTGGGAGTTAGAGAGTAAACTACAGTATCGATAAAAGGGAAGCAAAAAAAAATACAAGTTGAAACATGCAGCGCACAATCAAAAAAATTCTTCCCAACCATTTGAGCTTATTTGGGGTAGGAATAGCAGGGAAAAAAGCATCCCTCGAAAATCTATTGAACAAGCGAGAGAACGGGATTACCATTCAAATTCAATTTCGATTAAAAATGCAAATCGATAAATTGCAATGCGTTCAATCAGATACAGATACAGATAGATTCATTGGTTGAGTACAAAAAAGAAAAGCCCAATCTCCAGGAAGACCGACGATAGAGAAGGGAATTAGCAGCGAAGCACGACCAGCGTAGAGTTTTTATCTTAACAAATATTTAATGCGAAAATGGATACCTTGATTTGATTTTGAAAACCATTTATTTCCCAGTATCCGACGGCGATACAAAATATCCTCCGATGATATTTTTTTTTTGTTACACTCATCGCTCCACCTGGATGCTGCACTCACTAGACAATGATGCCGTGGTATCCATAAATGTTCTTCCAATATTGTCATTTATTCAGCAGAGAATTGTGCTACAGCCACCGTTGTTTGGCGCTGATGGCAGGACGGGGATTAGGTGTCCTTATTATTTGTTTACTGATGAAGATATTATAGGTCTTATGTAGTAATTTTCGGGGTCTAATGTGAAAACGTAGCCACTTGGTTAGTCCTTTTTATCTCATCGTTTCGTTTATTTGTCCATTTATCCTTTGTTCATTCGTATTTCGTCATATCAGCTTTCGCTCTCCGCCGATAGAAAGGCTGACTTAATTTGTATGTGCGTATGTATGTGGAACGATTTTTGTTGTTTTTTTTTTGTCGGAGGGAAAGCCAGTGTTGAGGGGGATTGAGTGTCTCCACGAGGGTGGTGATAATTCTGTGTCAAATGGTGTGAAAATTAAAACAATCAGCAATGTCCTGCCGTACGAACGGCATTCAATGCTTTTTACGGAGTGATTTATGAAGTGAGCGCTGAAGCGAAGACGATTAAATGAGTTAAAGGTTAACATACCCGGAACATCTTATGGCCGTTTAAGCTCTGGCGTGTATTATGTTTCAAAAGCTTGTAATCAATGGCAAAAATAAAAGGCTGACGAACGAGAGTTTTTGTTAAATGCTTGTATATACCGCTGGAACGTGCTTCGGGAACAAGCAATAAAGGTTGCAAATGATGACCCTTTTAATGCTTTGAATATTTTTTTTTTCGACTCGTACTTGTATGTGTGTTTTGGAGTAGTCAAAAAGTAACGACTTGCTCCCCATTTCAGTGATACATGTCACAAGCCTGAGAGTCGTTTGGGAGTAACAAAAACAGAGTCGTTGAGAGGTTTCTGCTAGACTGATAAGATGCAGTGGCTAACAAGATTGAACAATCAGCACTCCATATTTGTGCTATTTCAGGACTATCCACTGACTGTGAATGCTTTTTTTCAGTTTGAATTTGTTTAGAACAAACAAGGAAAGTGCTTTATAGTGCAGTGCAGTACCAACTTGATAAATGAATAACAAAAACCTCAGTGTTACCAATCGAATACTAAGCTTAATGACTGGTTTTATACAGTGCAGTGGCTAGCTTTCCCTGCTTTTGAGGAAAACGACCTCAACCTCTCAGCAAGCAGACGGCAACTTCTCTAAACCTCTTTCCAAGCTGGTGGCGTCGTTTGGAACGTTCAGTTCGGTGGCAGTCATTTTTTCCATGGTTTGAATTGTTCAAGTGTGAGCTTCCCGAAATGTGGATGTCTATCTATTAGCAGACGTAGAGGCGAGTTTTAGTAGAAGACAGTGTTCAGCTGCCTTATCTTGTATGTACCCAGGAACCATGGTGTCTTTGCAAAGATCGACTGGTTGTTTTCATGATCTGACTGAAGTAAAATCGCCAAATATACTAGAGTTGGGCTAAGTTGCGATTTTATATTCACAGGTACAACTGTTATTGCGATTCTAATCTAATCACAGTGACTTTAAACTTCGATTTTAAGTTGTGAGTTCAAACTTCTTATATTGCACTACATAATTTATGAATGCGTAAATTCACAGGATAGAAGTCCCAAAAACTCGCACCAAATATCGCTCTTTTAGACCAATCATTCTGAATTGTATGATCATACATAGTCATAGTGTACAGTATTTAAAATCTTAATAAATTCACTACTCCAAGTTCCGACTATTAATTTTTCATTGTTTGAGCTCTGCGACCGCCTGGTTTACAGATCTGCCTCAATCACATGTATGAAGTTCAAACATTTGAAACTATTATCGTATACTTAGCATACTCAGATTTCAGCATACTCTTACCATTTCATTCACATGCCACACTTCAGGACAGTAAACATGAAATCATTTGTAGAATCAAAATGCGAATGGGGTTGTGAAAAAGAGCAACTAAAGCGTATATTTCATTTCAAAGAGTCGTTGTGAAAAAATAGCAACTTAGCTAGAAGTGTGACAGTTGGATGGCGCCGTTGGTTGAGTGCCTGCCGCTGGTTAGAGGGGTACCCGGTTCGAATCCCAGTGAAAGCAAAGTTAATACTCTTTTATCCGGTTTTCAAATCTGGTCCAGTCACCATTTGCCGTTGGGATCAAATTAATGGCACTATCACTGGAGTCGTCGATCAGTGGTAGTAGTCTTACTATAGGTAGCACAATGGACCAACATGGTCTAAGTGTGCTGGCGATTTCACTGGCAGCCCAACTACCTAACCTACCTAACTAGCTAGAAGTGTGATATTAAACTATCACGGACGGTGTATTGTTGAAACAAACAACTAACATCCTACAGACAGGGTTCCGAAGGCATTATTTTAGATATGGAAATAGACAACATTGTATATTTGACGCTAAAGACCATGGATTATGGAAGTTGCTTGTATCGGGAATTGAATACAGAATCCACGGCATAGGAGAAGTTGCACCTGTCCAGTGAGCCACAGCGGACATTGTTGGAATATTTTTTGCAAATAGATTATAGAATCTGCGATATACACCAATTTACTTTCACATTTTGGTTTTTGTTATCGATTCTTGATAATACCTTGTAAATCCCTCTCCAAGAAGTCATTGTTTCTTTTACTTCAAGTGTGCTTTGAACAGTCTCTGTCAACTAGCGCTGAGCGATGTAATGCCATTCACTTCTAGTGACAGCAGTACATGTAACGTGTTGGTTTCGTAGCTGATTGACATCCTTTAAATTGAGTTTAGTTATTCTGTTGGTCTATTTAGCAAAGGCAAAGGTACACGTTTGATCAGTGCTTACATCGTCACAACCCCACAGGACTGTGGACGTCGAAATTGACAGTGGATTTAGAATTACATGGGGGATTAAGGGCGAAAATGCGTCAGTAGTTTGTTGATAAATTGCTTGTGTGTTTGACTGGATGTCCATGTTTGCAAATCATTGCTGTTGGAAATAGTTTGTGCGTAATTTTTATTTTTTTTTTTGATAAATGATTAATTTAATGGACGTCATTACTAATAATGTAAGATGACTGTCTCTCATTTCTCGGGCAACTTGATTAACCCAGATAGAGTTTTAAGACAAACCACAGTTAATTAAAATAAGTTACTTCTGGAAACTAAAACGTTATGATTGAAAAACAGGATCGGAAAAAGTTATGAAAGCGGGATCCAAATTATAACAATATATTCAAGAAAGGGCCAAGAGAATATTGTGAAATGAAAATAATGTAAAATGCGAATGGATGGATCAATTATTTACTGTTAAGTTTGATGAACCCGACTGCTCCCAAATTTTTTAAACTATTTGAATTTGAGAGATGTGACTGACCAATTGTATAATTAAATTTAACGAATGAAGCTAGTTTCGTAAATGAAATTGAATGATACAATTTTTCAAATTTGGAGTTAGTTCATTATTGTTGCACCATTTAGAGATGTTGTTTTTGTCAGAGTGGTCAATGCGCTACACCTGAATTATATTTTATTGCCTAGGAAAATCAATTTTTAATCTTAACTCGTTGAGGCCGATTTAGAAGAAAAAATATTATACAGCGAAGGAACTCACTCTCAGCTCAACAATTTTAAGCCTATTGATCAAAAATGAGTGAATAACGCAATCGGCATAAATTTGTTTCCATATCATTGATTAGGAATACAAAATAAATTTGAAGGTTGGTAGTTGTAGAAAGACCAGATATGGAATCGTGGCGTACCTCAAATAGATTACACCATCTGGTAATCATTGCTTGAATAAAAGTATTAGAGGACTACACAACTAGTCAGTACATTAATCTGTAATCTTAGTCCCATCAAGAATTTAGGAGTTGAAATGGATCGTAGATTTTGTGAGAAAACTCTCGAAAACTTTCTTTTGTAAAAATATATTGTGAATTTTAAATACAAAATTAGGCTTGTTTTATTACGAATCAATGATGCGATGCAGCGCTTAAAATTTCGTTTCATGATAATAAAAGGGAAAACACGAGATGACACTCACTGACAATTTTTGCAGAACTGTGGTAAGCAACACCATTATAGGCAAGTAATGGAACTGTGATTGCAACGATATTTATTGAGAAGTGACGTTTTGGATAATGATACATAATAGAATATTAGTTACTTAGTAACGAATACATACTTGTTTTGTTACAGCATTGCTACATCGCGAGAGATCATCTCTAGAACAATTGCTATCGTTGGTGGCATAATCCTCGATCCCAGAGAAAGACGAGCGTGGGACTTCCAACAGTACAATTCTCAACCCTGGAAAATACCGTAGAGCGATTGTCTAAGCAACATCGTCGTATTTTTTACGTAATTACATGCACTCAGGTGCAGTATGTACATTTATCTGTTGCTCTTAAGTATCTAATTGAATCTTGAGAGACGTAGAGAAATGCCACTGCCCCCCTACAAGGCTAACAACGAATCCATGAAATGATTTCGAAAGTCATAATGCGAGGGGGATTTTAATAGTGGCCGCAACCAACCCCGGCGTGAACAATAGACCAACAGGTCTCGTTGCAACATAACAATAATAAATGTGGCCATTACAGCTCCTGAAGAGTCATTGCCCAGCATCTACAGCAACCACTTGTGTTGTGCAAGCAATTGTTCTCTCACGAGTGGCGGGATCTGCAATTGCATTCTGATTCCGAAGGAAGAAGTTTGACAAGGTTTACTCTTACAAGCTCATTAAAGTTGGAGGGTTGGCTTATAATCGAACTGTGTGGGTTATGGCTGGATGTGAAAATCTGTACTCGACCAACCACTAAAATGGGAATATGGTGAAGCCTCCACAAAGTTAATTTCGAAGAGAAGTTAGTCGAAAAATCGCTTTGTCTTCGATTCGTGTGATATTGAGCTCTTCGACCAATTTACTTTTTTTTTACAAAATATGCTGGTAATGAATATCGATGGGTGGAATGCTTTCTACATTTTAAAAACAAAACAGTATGCCATCATTTACGAAAAATCTTCGGGTGCATACTCTGTTTGCTAAGGACTTCGGCCACAGTCCACCGATTAAGACCGCTTGGGCACCATCATCATCGACATGGGTGGCAGCGGTAAAGCACGCACGAGAGATCTCCAGGTCACTCGATCCTCCGCCATCGACTCTAATCCACCAGGAGTTATGCCCAAGCGCAACCATGCGAGTTACTTCCCATCTGATGAAATCGCATTCAAAGCACAGCTCGAAAGTCTAGATGAGGAGGACATTCGTGCTACATGACCAAACTATAGAAGTATAGCCCTTTCCGTTCGAAGAAGCAACTGCTCTAAAAAATGAGTTCCTCTAGTACTACCATGTTTCTCACACTATCCTGCCGAGTAACTCCCACAACATCACGTTTGGGCATTTCAACTGTAAAAGACAACTTGTACGCTACAACATACAAATGTCTTGAGTTCTTCGACTTTGTGAAGGAGCCAAAAACCGCTTAAAGTTTAATTGGTCGGATTAAAAATATGTATTCAAAAGGCACGACAATTCAAATACAGTAGTCCCTCGATAATATTATTTACCGATAATGTGAATTTCTCTAAAATGTGAATCGGTAAAACTTTACATTGTCATCTCTATAATCAAGCTAATCAACCAGCATGCACCATAGCAGAGGAGATAGGACGCCACCCTGAGGGCAACCTCTATTTACCCCCGACATTACATACTGGCCAGAGGGCATGGGCCTATGCATGCAGGGCAAAGTTGTTGACTGCTCTCAACTTGGCGAGATGCTAGCAACGATCCCTGAAATTGCACAGGTCAAGTTAGCACAGCCTCCTCCTGGCGCCCTCTGGATAGCCTTTACAGCAACCGCTTAGAGGTGAACCAATGTGTGCAGTGGCCCCTTGTCCAGGGGCTTAAAATAGAACCCGGTTTCGCGTGGGGGTAACTTCCCCACCGTGTAAAAAAAATTAAGAAATCAGAAACGGCAACAAGCCTCGGTTACGGATGACCCTACTGCTGACGACCATGGACAACGAAATAAGGATAACGATTTTCGGTTTTGCACGTGGAATGTGAGGTCCCTTAACAGACCACGTGCAGCCGATGAACTTGTGGAGGCCCTAGAATCCTATAAGGCAGACATCACTGCCATTCAGGAAGTGCGATGAAACGGTCCGGGCAAAAAGAGGATGAAAAACTGCGACATTTATAACGGTGATTGCTACAAAGAGAGAAGGCAGCGCTTGTTTGGGTGCGGGTTTGTTGTTCGAGACAGACTCAGGCAAGAAGTCTTAAGCTTTAAATGCATAAGCGAGCGCCTCATAACAATCCGCATCAAGGCTACATTCGGCAACATCAGCCTAATCTGAACCCACGCCCCAACGGAGGATAAAGATGACGATAGCAAGGATGACTTTTACGATCTCCTAGAAAGGACATACGATGAATGTCCCAGCTACTACACCAAGATCGTTCTAGGAGACTTCAACGCAAAGCTGGTTAAGGAAGACGTCTTTGCTAGACTTGCCCCCGACTTCGTGACGGAGCGAAACCTATCTGTAGCCAGCACACATTTCCCTCACCTCAATATTCACAAAGGGACCTAGCGGTCCCCTGATCAATCAACCGTCAACCAGATTGATCACATTGCGATCGACGTCAGACACTCCTCCAGTATTCTCGATGTCCGAACATTCCGAGGAGCCAACATCGACTCGGATCATTTCCTTGTTGTAGCCAAGGTAAGAGCACGGATATCGAAATGACAACGGAGTAGAGCAAACCAAAACAGTTTGAAGTCGCAAAGCTACAATCGCAATTGACCACTAGGGACTTTGCCTGAAGCTCTCAGAGAGTCCAACCCTGCCAGGCAAAACAATCGACGAACAAGGGAACCGTTGTCAAAACGCCATCAGAGAAGCTGCCTCTGATGTGTTAGGTTTTAAAAAGCCGCCCAGAAACAGCCCCCGGTTTGACAACGAGTGCAGGCAGGCGCATCTAGCGAAGCAAACGGCATATAAGGCGACGCTGGACAGAAGGACGAGAGCGGTTCGTGAGCTCTACGAACTTAAAAGAAGGGAAGAGCACCGGCTTCTCAAAAAGAAGAAGAAAGAGCATGAGAAGCGCTCGATCGAAGAGATGGAGAGGTGTTATGGCGGAAATGATATCCGAAAGTTCTACCAACGGGTGAAACAATTATCCCATGGGTATAAACTTCGGACAGAAGCCTGTCGGTACGAAGATGGGCCACTAGTAATAATGTCGCAGTCTATACTGAGTATCTGGAAAGATCACTTCTGTAGACTGTTAAACGGCGAGGAAGACACCAATACCGCTGTCAGGCAGAATGTTCCACTCCACACAATGGACGATGATGGAAGAGAATTCCGTCCCCCCGACCTAAACGAAGTTAAGATAGCTATATCGAGACGAAAGTCGAACAAAGCTGCTGGTGCAGACGGACTGCCTGCTGAACTCTTTAAAGCAGCTGGAGATGCACCAACTCATCTGTAAGATATGGTCGGAGGAAAGCATGCCCGGTAAGTGGAACCTCAGTATCGTTTGCCCGATCCCCAAAATAAGAGACCCCTTCAACTGAGCCAACTACCGAGGGATAAGTCTCGTAAACATCTCCTACAAGATCTTCTCTGTCGTTTTGTGCGAGCGCCTGGAACCATTCGCGATTAACCTGATAGGTCCTTACCAGTGCGGTTTCAGGCCGGGAAAGTCCACCATCGACCAAATTTTCACACTACGGCAGATCCTGGAAAAAACCCAAGAGATGCAAATCGACACCCATCACCTATTCGTCGATTTCAAGGCCGCATATGAAAGCGCGCTTAGAGACGAGCTATACAACGCCATGTCTAGTTTTGACATTCCTGCCAAACTCGTCAGGTTGTGCAGGATGACGATGGAGAACTCTCGCGGCTCCATCAAGGTCGGTAACGAACTCACGAGACCTTCAGTGTCAAAAAAGGTTTTAGACAAGGCGACGCGCTGTCATGTGACTTCTTTAACATCAGCCTGGAGAAAATCGTGCGAAACTCAAACGCCAACACTAGAGGCACGATCTTCCAGAAGTCCGTACAATTGCTAGCATACGCGGACGATATTGACGTGATTGGTCGAACACAGCGAGCCGTCAATGAAGCGTTTGCTGGTATTGAAGCGGAGGCTGCAAAAATGTGTTTAACAGTGAATGAGGGCAAAACGAAGTACAAGCTGTCATCTAGAAAGGACGCACAACACCGAGGTCTCGGCCAGAACGTCACCGTAGGCAGCTTTAACTTCGAGGTAGTTAAGGACTTCGTCTACATCTGCTCCCAGGTAAACAGTACAAACAAAATCATTACCGAGATTAAACGCAGAATAACTCTTGCCAACCGCTGTTTCTTTGGGCTCAAGAGGCAATTGAGTAGTAGAGCTCTCTCTCGAAGGACCAAGCTAACAGTATATAACACCCTCATAATCCCTGTCCTGCTCTATGGCGCAGAAGCCAGTCTCAAGAGCAGATGAAGAAGTCCTTGGTCTTTTCGAGAGAAAAGTTATGCGTTCCATCTTTGGTACTGTTTGCGTTGATGGTTTCTGGACAAGAAGATACAACCATGAACTGTAAGGGCTGTACAGCGACATGAGCCTAGTCAGGCGTCTACGGGATCAGCGCCTAAGATGGCTAGGCCATGTAGAGCGCATGGACAACACTGCTCCAGCCCGAAGAGTCTTCGACTCCTAACCAGTGGGACAGCGCAATAGAGGACGTCCACGAAACCGATGGTGCCAACAATTGGAGAAGGACCTCAACCAAATTGGTGCGCGTAATTGGAGACAGCTGGCTAAAGATCGTGCCAGCTGGAGAAGCTTGTTGACTGAGGCCCAGGTCCACCCCGGATTACATACTGGCCACAGTCCGCATCCGCAATTATAGTTCTATTCATTACCATTGCTTTGATCCACAAAACTAATGATTCCTCTACACCATGTTTTCTGGACGAGTTACACATGCCATCAAAAGTCGCATTGTCAAAAGCACCCTCTATATCGATGCAGATGCCCAACGCGTATTCTTTCCCATCAAATGCACATTTTCTATGTTATTTCAAAGTTAGTCACTGGTCGACCATAACACAAAGAGCCATACACCATAGAATAAATCGCTCCAACATCGGAAAGGGTGTTCAAATAGAACGTTGTCATTTTCAGAACTAGAACAAGAAGAGCATGGAAATGGTTAAGAAGTTATAAACATTTAGTTCAACCATGAATAAAGACAAAAACAAAGCCATTTGTGAGGATTTCAAACACATCTCTTTATCACATTGTATATTGCGGCACGTTGATAGTATCTATTTAAGGATGAATTCTTGGCCCATATTTTTCCATTGTACTAAGGTAATTTGCCAAATCCAATATAAGACTGAATTATTTCAAAATCTCAAAGCGAGTCTTTCAATGTTCCCACACATGGATGCACTAACCCACTATTTCATACACAATCGAACAATTGTGCCAGAGTAAGACGGCAAAAATGCTCGATGAAAATTGAATGGCCTTGCGGTGGATAGTAGTACGCACACATTAGCAGGACCATTACGCTGGGGAATTTTTGTAATAACCATATTCATGCCATAATAATATCCGCTCGCAATACTCGTACCATCTCCAATGATGCTTTTCGAATGCACATGCAACGAAAAACAAAAAAGAAACAAGAAAAAAACAATGCGCGAGGAATCATTGTTTGATTTTCCACTCTAGAACGCCCGAAACAAGCATGTACCGCAGAAGTTGTTGCGCTACATGGGGCGGCATGATAGAGGGGCGGCCACGTTCGCACATATTGTGGCTGTTGGAATAAAGAGCCTCAAGAGTTCTCTCCACCAGCGGCTTGCAACAATGAGGAAACCAAATAATAGGTATTCCCATTGTTCGTTGTTTTCTAATCTCTTACTTGAATTTCGCTTTTAATGAGAAAACTCTTTTTCCCCATGGTGAGCCAGGGCGCAGGGAGTTATTGTAATACGTTGCGAAATGTACTACATCCACTTTAAGCGTGTTCCACTTTTTATTTCACCCAATTTTATTTGATTTCGCATGTTAAATGAGCAATGTAATTGTTTTTGAAATTTAAGTGATACTAAATATATTTACAAAGCATTAGTACAAGTACAAGATCATCTCTGTCACCTGAAGCGGTTAATAAATAATCTTAAAATTCCTAAGCGTGTACACTGCCACGTCTAATTTTAGCATTCCTATCAAAGTCGTCATTTTTTGTAGAATGACGATTGAGACTTATCGCTGATCCGTCAAGTTCAGTAGTCAAAAAGGTCTAAGACAAGTCGACTCGTTGTCATATAACTCCTTCAACATCAATTAATCATCACTATAGAGACGTTCTTCAGAAACCTTCAGCGGTTTGTAACCGCGGCTGCAATTGCTGTGATAGGTCCAACGCAACGAGCCGTCAATGAGGCGTTTGCTAGCCATGAGACAAAAGTACCTAAAATAGGTCAGGCGGCAAAGGAAACAAAAAAATGATGCGATTGTGTCAATCGAAGATTTTTGTGCACAAATCTCAGAGGTGCGTTTTTTTTGTAACTTAGCCTGGTCACTGATTTCAAACAAAATTTAATGCAACATCTTTGCTCAACAATATCAGGCACTATACAAATCGCAGTATTCGCCATCACCAAAACCAAAGAAATCACTATGTTGACTCTGGACTATTAATTTCAATGGTTTAGACTAGCTTACTAAGCTAAGTTGAGGTCGTACCAGAACCAGTAACTGGTCGTCACTCCACGTTCCTTTACAGCTTAATACCATCCAAAGAGAAAATTATGCCGGAGGTGATGCGAAAAAGATCAATCGTATCAGTGAAATCTCGAAAGGGGGATGGACAGAGTCACATTTCCAAATATAAATAAAGAAATAAATAAATAATTAAGCCTACTTTAGATGAGTCAGTTTCTCACCATAATTTGTTCTACCAAATCGATGTAAGGGTTGGCCGCCATAGGAAGGGGAAGTTCGACTAAATTCACTAGAGCAAACCATATCGAACGACGCACAGTGGGGCAGCTCCATAGAGATCAGTGCGCAAAATGTCATTTTCAAATGTTTAGTAAACAAGAAAAAAACCGTTTCATTTCACAAAGTATACGGTATTTGTGATAAGAAAAATGCATTTTTGTTTGTTTTTATGTTTTGCACTAAGTTAGTCAAGTGATCAAAGTTACAAGTTTGGTTTTGTTAATTTTGTTTTTTTAATATCTTTATTGTAAAGGGTTCGAGTAAAAATATAAGACATGTCCGGAGAAGGTAAGAATGTGTGGATTTTACTTGTTTACTTCAGAAATGAAAAAAAAAATAAATTTATGACTAGTTAAGGGGTTTTGAAGTGAGAGTGTTTTTTTTTTATTTTATTTTAATTTTTGCATAATATCTTCTGTTCCGGCAAAAGTTTAGCAGATCTATTAATGGAAGATAATTAAAACATATGTCCTTAATATAAATGGGAAAGCAGAAGTGCTAAACTTTTGCCGGAAATATTTTTTTTTATTTTTGAAAAATAGTGTTAGCAATTTTCAAAAGAGCTTTTTTTTATTTGTTATGTCCATTCAAATGCATCTTCTTGACTTTTGCCAATTGGTCAGTTAAGTGAAGAAGCCTTGGTATCAATAAACAAAGATATCAAAATTTTTAGGGAGCAATTCAGTCGATAAACATCAAGAATCGACAATTTAACTGATATTTTCAATAGAATGATGATCCTTTGTTATCAAGTCTTAGGAGTCAAAACATTTTTGTTAGTAAAAAAAACTTTTGTTCAGATACTATAAATGTGTTTCATGTGGAAAACATTTCTTTTGAAAATTAATTAACTAAATTTTGTTAAATTTTAAATGTATTATTAAATACAAATTATAAGATTCAAAAACATTCATTTTTATTAAATTTATCGTTTACTTATTGTTAACAACAGATGATTAACACCAAAATGAAAAATAAAGATTTTTTTCCGTAAGTTTCACGTAAGTTTATATTGAAACAACCCTCCAAATTTGTCTTTTCTTAGCAAAAGTTAAATTTGAACTTATTTTCACTCTTATACAAGGCTTTAAGTCACAACAAATCACTTTAGACTTTTCAAAATAACTTATCGCACGAAACCATTACTTTTGCCCCACTGTGCGACGCCCAGATGAACTTATTACGAGTCGCTCAGTGAGACGACCAAGTAGGGAAATTTGAAAACCAAAGTAAACCTGTATTAAATTGTCTTACAACTGATGATCAATCACCACTGATTTGACGACGGTTTCGCATACAATCCCATGTCGATTCTAAATGTACTCTCCATTATATATTACGTAATTAACTTGTGCTGCTTGCAAATGTTTTTTTGCCCGTTCAGAAAAATGCATATCCTCATCATTTTGTGAATTTTGAATTGCGGCCATTATAATATTTGATTGTTAAAGTATTTTCAATTTAGCGCAAACAAATCGTTGTTCCTATCTGCGTTGTGCTAATTGTCGATTTCCGCTCTCTGAGCAAATGTTTTCAATCATGGACAAGGCTCATTATGAATTAGCAGCGTGATTACTTTTTTTTTTGGATTCATGAGGGATTGATTTTCGGCGTCGGCGTCTTTAACATGTTTGTGACGAATGATTCACATAGAGCGCATTACTTTCTACATCTCTCAGACATGCAGTATATTCCTTCTTCAACTTAGGTTGAAGCGTCTTGATCCACAAATGTCCCTTATGTCTCGCAGTTTTATTTGCATCTTCACTAGGGTTTTCAATACTCTTACACTCTGATTAAATGTTTCCCAGAATTTCTATGAACTTCAAAATCATAGAAGTTGTACATTTAAATCCGTTGCATATTTCCAACTAAAGGACAAGCTGGAAACATGCAACGGATTTAAACGATTTATTGTGTCCGAAATTATCAAGTATTCAATGCATTTATTGATATTTTTCTATTTCTTCGGGTTCAGCGTGGTCAAGGAACAACTGTTAAACACGTTTAAATCTTGTTATAATTATTTGTTTATTTTTAATTAATTCATGAATCAATACTTTTGATAAAAGTCCAACATTTTGTTCGATACAGAAATTGGCCCTTGTTGCAAGCTTCGAATAGCCTCTTGTTTATGAACATTCACTTTGTCCATTTATATAAAATCCGACACGGCTAAATCTGGTGATGGAGGTGGACTATAGAAATCAGAAATCAAACGTTCCATAGTTTGTCTTCCAGTCTGCGCAGTCTATTCACCTTTTCAGGGCCATAGATAAGGATACTGCTCTGTAGAAAAAAACTTTTCTAAAATTGTTCTGCAGGAAGCTCGGAGAAATATGGGCCGATAACTTTTTCGGCCATAACACCGCACCAAACAGTGCACCCTAGTAACAGACTTTTTTGCCCTTGGACCCCCACAATCCACAGATTCGCTTATTGGCATAAACATTTAAATGGAAAATACGCTTCATCAGACCTGAAAACATTATCGTTGAGAACATTAGAAAAAACCGATAATTAAATGTTGTGTACTGTACGTATCTGGAAACTTGAATAACAAATCCAAGATTTATTACATGAATGTTGCATATTTGTATGAATGTGAAGCGTGTTCAAAAAGCGTAACTTGCGATTCTCAGTCTTAAAACAAGCATAACCTATTGTTTCCATCGAATTTGTAATTCATTTGATCTTTCAGTGACTTGCACAGCATACTTTGAGCCTAGAAATAATCTCGTACTTTGAACTTCACAGTTGATTCAAAGAATCTGCTACATCTACTTTACTCTGCTAGCAACTCTGATCGCTTATATTATTTCATCAATTACTTGACACCCACGGGAGCTATCTCCTAGCAAAGTGTTTAGTGTAGCCATTGGATCAAATTCAGCGAATACACCAGATATGGTGTACGCAATAAACACACATACCATACCATACCATACATACCACATACATACGCATACCGTACGCATTTTTTGAATTTATGTCAGTCTGTACTTGGACAAAAGTAATTTACACACAGTCCAGATGTCCGTGGTGAACTATTTATATCCTAAAAAGTTATTGAGATCTTTGGTGTATCTGAGTGTTGCGCTTTGTTCCAAGTTGAAGTCTAACTGTCATATTCTTGTCATTATTCGCAACTTACATACGTAATCCGTCTCTAAATCCAAGTTTCATTCAAATCCAAAGAGGCGTTCGTGATTTAGAGATTTTACAAACATCCAAATTTGTAAGTTTATAATGTCAGCAGAATAAAGCCCTGAATAATTTACGCAAAGCTTGCAGTTCCGAATCGACTCATCCCATCTTCTTTATTAGAAAATCAATATAGAGCCGAAAAAAATACTGAAGCAAAGAAGCATACGACGAATATCGACAAAGGATGAACTGAAGCATATCACCAAAGCCCACATAATCGTCCAATTATGCACTGGCATGTCAAGGTTACTGACAAAGACGCCCCAGGATGGGCTGATGAATTTATACGGTACAAGAAAGGAGGAAGTTCAAACATCGGCAAGTGCCTTCCTTTATCTTTTCACAGATAGCCATCTTTGCAAAAGTGACGAGTCTTAATTCTTAGGTATGTAAGGAAATTCAAGGGAATATTTTTTTAAAGATGATCTTCACCAACACCGTTACTTCGTCTATTCTCCTTCCCCACGACTTCCTTTATCACGGAAAACTAATTGTTTGCCTTCCTCGTACTTTCATCCAGCCAGTGGCTAACAACCCAGCCATCCATTGAAGAGGAATCTTTAAGGATACGCTGTTTGAAATTTGCAATCAAGAAGTTACCATCAACACCAATAAAGCCAGCACATTCACGCCGTTCTTTGTATGCACTAGACACGTATCCTTAAGTACGCCTTAGAGTACAATACACTTTCTCTGAGGATGCGAATGTGGAACGGTGTGGGTAAACTATGGGTATTGTACTTTGCAGGCACAACGTAAGGGTGATTTTTCTTTTCTTTTTTTTTTTTGGTTTTGTTCACCTGAATGCGTTTTGTTTACACTCTTGATGGATGTTCATCCACCGTGAAGTAGGATGGATGGGCGTTGATTGTTTGCCGAAACGGTAGCTTTGGGTGCTGTGCTAGTGTCGGTAGTGGTGATAGAGGATTCAATTTGTAAGTCTGCTTACGCCGCGCAAATGCGATAAACGTTTTCACCATTCCATTTTTGCCATTATTCAAACCTTTGTTATGCACACTTGCACACGCACACGACTGCAAATGAATTTTACAATTTCTTACGTTTCCTGAGGAGTTTTAGAATTATTTGCGGCATGGCCGACAAACAAGATGCTATAATTCCGGCGACATGTCCCGACTGTCATTCGATATTATATAGCTCGAATTGTCCTCAGCAGTGGGAGGCCATAAATTATTCAGTTAATAAATTCCAACATCGTTGGGACTGACAATTTTAATTTACATATCTACCTGTTTCTCGGTTTCGGGGCGACGCGACTGCGTGAGACCCACTGTCTATGAACGAGGAATACGGAAGTGATTTAAGTTAAAAATAATTTTATTCTGCCTTGAGTCAATTGTAGGGGCTAACGAGACCACGAACACGGAGTCGGATAACTGGATGGGTTTTGCTTTTTCAATTTAAATGCAGATTACGATTCTTCCGAGGAATCTGAAACAAAATTGCACTTGTCCGATGTTTTTGTGGGATAAACCGTATAAAATGTGGTCTGGCATTACTTATTCTGCTCACTTCTCACCTTGAGTAATTGTAAAGGGAAACGGCATTTTTTTTAAAGGTACATGATGGCATCCAAGTGAATGGAATAGGGTTGAAAATGTTGAGTGAGCTAACTTTTATTTGTTTCTGGTTTCGAAATGGTATGGTGTGGTATGGTTGTCACAGTCATCTCTTCGTATTGGATCTGGATCTGGGTAAGTGAGTATCATGTCAACGGAGTTCCTTGTACATCAAAATATTCCATTCATGCGTCCTATATACATGTCGCTTAGTTCGTCAATTATTACCTAGCCTTAACACAATGTAAGTAAAATTTATGTCGAAATTGTTGCGATGCATTATAGTTACAGTTTCATCGCATCGTTAACTGCAGCAGTCACAGAAACAAGTGGGAAAAAAATAACGTCGTCGACAGATTATTGTCTTTAGGGATATATCGACTCATGGAGGTCTGCGTTGTGGCCACATATCGTCGACAGGACCAAATATCGTAGGCTATATCCAAGGTTATGTTGCTTATTCGCGGATTTTCAGGGGCTCAACGACAGGATGGCGAATGTGTATTCTGCTTTACAGTATTCTTTCGAGAGGACCAAGAACACCCTTTGTCGTTCTGCCAACCGTCTAAGTTTGGGCCCAAGAAGAGCTACTCGACATTCAAAATCCGGCTACAACGGCAATTGATATTTATTCTGAAGTTATTATCTTATAAGCAAAATTGAGCAGGGCAGGAGGCTTACTAAGATGAAACCGCATCAAAGACGAAAGTGATTGCGATCAGGAGTAGGTTCTCAGGAAGAATGAGACAAAAAATGAAATGCGGCCAAATAAAGGAAGTAGTTCAAACAAGAACTTCTTTTCTTTCTCTTGGGTATGAGGACTGATCTTCAGTTTGTCATCTTCAGAATTTAACTAATTCTTCAGTTTCGCTCGCAAACATTGTTGTGGTCCATCTCCACTTGTATGCATCAACTTAATCAAAAAATAAAATGTTAGCTTGCCTCTAGAAAAAAATGTACTACAACATTTCACTTCATAGCGACTAAGCCTTAGTTATAATCTTAATAAAATTACACTGAATATAAAAGTACTTAAATATAATAATATGGGTGGGGCTACAGCCTGTAGATGGCCAGAGCCTAGCTTCTCAGCTATCACTCGTGTTGTGTGTGCTATTGTTCTCTCACGAGTGGAAGTAAACTACAACTTTACGCCGACTCCGAACGGCCAAGTTTGAGAAGCTTTTTCTAGACAGTTACACTCTTTAAGCATTGTCAGTGACTCGAAATAGGTGGGGCCGTGAACATTATTTTTGTCGTTTTGGGATTCGAAACTAGACCCTAGATTCAAGTCCTAGGAATCGACGCCACGGCCGCCGCATAAAAGTACTTACCAATAACATACTCTAACATATTTGCTTCAAATAACTATTTCACATTTATTTCAAAATAAGACTTTAAAAATACTTGTTTATGCGCGGAAGTTAAAATCGGAAGTAAGAAAAGCTTGATGCATTGCATTGAGATGCTCCCCATTTATAAAGTAACGGAATTAAGGAACCTTGTTTTTTTGTTGTTTCTTGTTATTTGGGTATTTGGCCTCAAACCTAGCATTTTTTTTTCAAGTAATAACAACATTTTTTTCACTTATTACCTGCTAGTTTGTATTAAAGGAACCACTGTGCCGCGGTAATAAATCATCAATATCTGGCGTACGATGTAATAAGTATGGAGCTAAGCGATGATTAGACGAAAGTCCTTACTACCTTTGCCAATATCCTAGTCCCTGTCAATTGAGATACAGAACACTGGGAAAACACTACTTCCAAGACCTGCAAGATCTAACAAAAATTCCTCTAACCTGTATTTCAGTTATTTTCAGGATGATTAGGCATCAGATTGACATGACGGGTACGAAGAATGGCATGACTACGGGGATGGGTCGTTTACGACCTATGTGAGACCTGGCTTACGCGTCTACCCACTTTCCTTACGGAGCGCTACCTTTATTCCACGGCGCAGAAATTAATTCATCCGCAGCATTGCCCTTGGGGTCAGTATCATAGGAAACGCATAACAATGAAGATGTTATTGATCAAATGCTAATATCATTTGGTTGACTGGATTACAAATTTAAGACGTTAACCAAAAACGCAAGATTCACATCCATTAAGCAATGAAACGAATTAGAATAAAAAAATACATAAAATAAAATATACTAAATAACTATATTGAAAAATAAATACACAAATTGATTAAAATGCTAACAATATAGGCATATATTTATAAATTGTTAGATTTTACTCAACATCGGAGATGAGATTAGAAAGGTATTTTCCGCATTATAACAATATTTTTTTTATTTGTTTAGTAAATTCATATTTAGATATCTTAATTTTTCAGCTACCTCTAAAATTGTTGGACCATAGAACGAACTCTTCCCATTTGCAATGGTTTCTGATCTCGATTTGTTTTGCTCTCCTACACAAAATGCACCAGTGTGCGCCGTTCTAAACCCATTTCGCTGCATCGATGAACTTGAACACAAATCCTTACTCTCGAAAAGATTAAGAACTTCTTCCTCAGTTTTCTATACAGTTTATCCCGTTTATCCCGTAGCACTGTGTTACTCAATTGCCTCCTAGAGTCACTGAATAAACAATAGATCCTACAGGAATGGAAACAGCATTTGATGTTGCTAATGTTTATGGGAAACCAAAGGGAAATATGTCTACTTCAAAGTGAAGAGCATTCAAATTCACTCCAGCGTACGAGTTGATGTGCTGATTAGCAGTATATATGAAGTCACTCATTTCTGTCATTCAAGTGATGGAGGCATATACTCGTACGTCTAGAGTAAGACTGATTTGTACACCCAAGCAAAACTAAGCTCATGGTCATGCACCATTATATTTGCACACAAATGCAAAGTTCAGCATTATAAAGGGAAGTTCAACGCTTCGTTTCAACACTGTCAACTGACCTCATTCGAGACAAAAAAATGAACGAAAATCATAAATTACACGCTCATTCACTTGTGACTGTACGCTAAATTTACGGTGAGAAACCAGTAACGTGTGTTTTTTAATCTTTGTTCATGACCAAGACGTAACGAAATACTGCCAAAACCACTAGTGAAACCATCCCCTCTCTGCTTCCATATTCCGCTATTGTAGAATTTCGCCCCTATCAGCCCTTATTATAAATTTTGTTTTCCTTCCCCGCATCCGAATTTTCCTTTTCATTATACATTCACTTCCCACGTCCTCGATTCCACACAAAAAAGGATATTAAGTATCCGACAGAGTTGCAGAATGATGCACATGAAATGAACTTCTGAATGTTGTTTAAAAAATCACTCGAATCAATTGAAGTGATATATAGAAGCAATTTTAATAAAAATGCTTAACATATATGTATATTTGTTTTTAATATTATATTAGGGCTTTGTTGGGTATCATGTGTCTTTATCGCGGCAAGTGCAAATTGCAAATTGCCTCTTTTAAACGCAATTATCACTTTATGTATGTAGTTGCTGACTTCTCGTACATAACTTAAAGCAATGCATACAATTTCTATAAAAAAAACCTTGGTTGAAAATATTTTCCTTTTTAAAAGAAAATCCAATACGTCCCCTTAAAAGAATAAAAGTAGAATACATGAAACAAAGCAGCAGAAAAAAGGACCACTTCAAATTAAAAGCGAGTGAAGTGAATTGTGAAAAAGAACGAAAGGACAATGAGTGTATTAAGATTTGGGTCAGGTCTCTTGAGGTTAATATGGTTATGACTGCACACAATTTTCCAGAGTGATGGTGTTAATGGGTTCGTAAATCGAAATCTTAGGTGACATGGGGATGACAGAACATTTAAAGCGAATGATTTACAATATTAAAGTATCGAATTTTAAGGTGTTTCGCTTGGCATAGAAAGAAATAATTGCATTTTCATATTTCTCACGCGGAAGTAGGTTATGGTCGATGGATACGTATACTTCTATGGGAACGCGCATTTATTCTTCGTAACAGATTCTGTGCTTCATGAAAACAATTCTAAGCATCTCGATGATTTCAGGGATGAAAGTTCTCTCTGCTCAGTCTTATTTCTTCCACTTCATTTATACAGAATGAAGATGGAAAATCATCAGGGCCAGTAAGGCCGATTTTACACATACAACTTTTTACTTACGATTTTCTGCAATTCCCATTTGTCATCGCAAGCCACTTTTACACGTACAAATCAACTCTGTTGCAATTCCTGCTAAATTTGTCCGCTTCCTACCCTTTCACACATGACACATATGTGTAGCATGATTCTAATACCCAACATTGAGAAGAGAAATAAAAGGGAATATAACAATGAATCGCAATACTCGAGCACACGCAACTCGGGCAACCCCTTGCCAACAAGATTGGAAAGTTGTAGACGAATTTAGCGTGTGTAAAAGCGGCCTAACAATTTCTTCTTCCGATTTAAATGATACAACGCAGATTCTAATGAATCTTGCTGTGTTGAAGACGATAAGGATCAGATGCATCGGATGTTATGTATGGTATTGTGGGATGATTGAATTGTTTGGCAGCACATTCGTGTTACTAAATATCTCTTGCGATAGTGATACAGGCATGGTTTTAGTAAGTGTTTCTTGTTTTAAGAGGAATAATGATCGACGGATAAGTTCGGCGTACTTGTTTCTGTGGTGAAGGGAACGTTCACATGCACAGAATAACTGCATCAGCTCTCTTGAACTACCTAGAATCAACTGACTTTCAAATTCAAATTGGAATTTCACAAAAACCTTTATATTTTCTAGATAGACTTCCATGGCTTTGGAACGAAAACAGTTTTGAATCCCACGCACAACCCAAGGAAAAGGATATCATTGTCTTTTTGCCCTGTCTTTTTAGTTAGATAGGTAGAAACACAATGCACACACCATGATGGCACACGCGGTTATTGGCAAATGCGATGTATACGCAAAAATTACCAAATGCTTCTGTAATCGAATTGTGACAGGCTAATTTTTTTCGACTTAAGGGGTGAAAAAGGAGGCCAAAAATTGAGTGAATTTGTACGAGTTACAGGGAGTTTCGACTTAGAGGGTGTTTGACTTATAGAGATTGTTTTTGTATGGAAAATTGAGGGGAATGCTAAAATATCCCGAAAAAGTTTGAGTTAGAGAGAATTTCGACTTAGGAAGAGTTCGAATTAGATATAGTCCACTTTATTTTTATTTAAAAAAATCAAACAAAGTCAAATGCCCCTCTGTAGGGGTAAGTGTACGCATGCTTTGGGGTAAGTGTGGAAGAGTGGTTGTCCAGTAGGTAGAGTAGGCCAAACATTTTCTGCATATACGTGCTTCTTAAAATGTTGCAGTCACTTTATGAACAGCTCACCGTTAATGAACAATGAGTCCGTACCATTCCAAAGCAATCATTAGGACCACCATCAAGCAACTCATCTTTAAATCTTTTAATTGGAAAAATGAAAACCGGCGAGACATAATATCCTGCAGCATTCATGCCTCTTCGGCGGCCCTACATTGGCTCAAACCCAACCTGATAAGATGATTCGCCTCTTCAATTTGGGGTTGTGGAAGAAGTCTTTTTTATAGAATTTTTCCCTATATATCTATGTTCGATGAATCTGTTAAAAACAGGGTAAAGACATCATGGGAACACTACACATATATATACATATGTACATATGTATTACGTAAACATTTCAATAGCAGTGATTGAATAAAAGAACTAAAAATATCTTACTTTTAGCTGGGATAAATGTAGGCATTCGCACACTTGCCCCCAGAGTTTTACGAATACTTACTCCCACTGGCATTTCTTTAATTCTTTGTTTAAATTGAACAAATTAGAAGCCAATAGTCAATCAAATTTTCACTTAAGTTGAATGAAATGCAATCACTGACCTCTAACACGTTTTTAAATTTGCAGACAATTTTACTTACCCGTTGCGCACGCTCACCCCGAACAACATATAATAAAAATGTCCACGTTAAAGGCAGGTGTCGCTAATTCGATGGCCATTGTAGGTGGCATGGATTGCACATGTTATCGTCCTTCGTCAGTTTTTGGTATTTGACAGGATATTAATCAGACGAGGTGTCGCCACATTTTGAACCTTGAATGCTCGGATATGGGACAGATGATGTGCCATCATATTAGGCGGCATTACATTCAACAATATTAAATGATATACGTTATGGTGGGAGTTTCAACGCAAATGTATCTGTTAAACTCAATCTAAATCAATTGTAATTGTGATTACATGAAGAAATATGGTGCAAATGGATAAACACCTTGATCAAACCTTACAGTCAACGGGGAGGTACGTAGGTATTAATAAGTTTTTCGTGCAAAAAAAGTGAGATATAGTCGGATTTAAGGGCCAAACCCATGGAATCCGTTGTGCGCGTTCCATTTAGAATCAGTAAAAATCGTAGTTGCCGATGCAAAAATGTGTTCAATGAATATGTACGTTACGTCCGTAATTCTTACAAGCCCATTACAACGACATTAGAATAAAATGATTTAGGTATGAAAGGAACTGTCAAAGTATGAGAAGTTTAAAGTTGGCCATCTTCATCCATCGTGGTGCATTCCATTTGTGGGCCGCATTAGTTAGCTCTCTACCTCACATTAGCTCTTATGAGTTGAAAATTTGTTGACATAACGCAAGGGATTCCAAGGATTTTACTCCGAAGAGTGTGTGAACATTTTTACCAAAATCATATGCACGAAATTATATTGCATTTATGCCATAATAGTATCTGTCAAACGAATTCAATTACATGAGCATTAAATAAATTTGTCTGTGTTTATTGCTCCACCTCCAAAACAAACTCTTTAGGATAGCCAATTGTATTTTCAGCGAAATCAACTCGAAAATAACCAGAACACGCAGGTGGGAGATACTCCAATTGAGATCCGCTGAGGTCTTTCCCAATATCACATCATGGTATGTGTTATAGGTATCTAGAGCATATCTCGCAGAGGTTTCAAGAAATTAATATATCAATTTTAGCGATAATTGCTAGGAAATTTTCCTGATTTGGTGACAAACATAATAAATGTTAAATAATTAAGTAACAGAAGTAGACATTCTGCAACCATACGTTTTGTGTTTCCGAATGGCGATATTTAAGTTGTATTCTCTAAGCATAGCCAGTAATTCGAGAGAAACGACAATTGTTCGATTCATCGCATGGGATTGATGTCAGTCTCTACTGACATCTATCTATCAAAGTCTTCTGGTTCAACTATAGGGACAAAAATGAGAAGTAACTTATACAGCACCTCTCCTACTCGTGCTGCATCTGAAATTATCTGAGCGAGTTAAGCATCACTATAATTAATTACTTACGGAAAGTTTGATCTGCGTTACTGTATTACAATTGACCTGAATTCGCCAAAGACTGCCTGCCTGCAGTAGAACCAATGCAATTAGCTAACCGCGACTCGCAAAATCCTGGTAATCGCATATTGTGAGAATAACAGGAAACGTAAAACGTACCCAGTGACGAATATGTACTAGCTATGAAACACTCGCTACAAACAAACATACGTCGTCTGGCAAACAAGGTATTTTCTCCTCGTCAACTGGAAAATATCCCCCAAAAGCTTTAAAGACCACTTGCAACCCAAACTTTAAGTTCATGCAGTAACTTCAGTGAATGTGTCTCCATATCATTCAGGTAAAGAAAATAGAATGAATACAATATCCCCTTTCGTCTTTTCAGCCGATAGCAACCATTTTTATTTATTGACTTCATAATACATACATGTATGTACATCTATGTGCACACATAATGAGAGTTTGGGGGAACAGGCCAATTTGATAAGCTGAAATTCGGTAGTTGTGTTCATTTGTCATTGTTATTTCGTCGTGAAAAACTCGACAACACAAGGCGATGTGCGGTAATTTAAACATTAAATCAAAACACAGTACAGTGAAAATTGCGTACATTTTTTCTTTGAGTTGAGCTATAACCAAGCATGAGTCCTAGAAGCAGTTCGTAGAGAGTAATTGGAACATTTTTCTTGCAGGAGACATACATATATACGATGATGCTGTGCTGCTTTGTGGTGAGCAGATTCACGGTGACATTTTCATTTAATTTTTTCTTAAAGAGTGGGTTTCAGTCACTCTGTCAGGTGACACAATCTTAATTCTATGGGGCTTAGAAAGAACGTGTGAACCTTAAAGCAATATTTTGACAAAAAATTGTGTACGAGAATAATGTCAGCAGTTATCATACCTATAATACCAACTGTTCGTAGTGTGTAATACAGCATACAGCTCTCTTCTAATCGTTAATGAGGAAAGGCAGTTCGATCTCTGCCATCGTTGAGTTAAGATGTTTTAATTGTTTTTAATAAATGTAACTAAAGAACGAAGTCGAATTTTGTTTTCTTTGTTCGGTGGCTGTCCTACAGTTGTGGACAAGGGAATGTATTAGGTACCAAATAATAACCCGTTCGTCCGCTTAACGGCATTTGGCGATTATAAGATACTATTACAATAAAATCTTTGAATGTCAATTTTTTAAATGATTTCCTTCACATTGTATTTAGTGGCAAGCAGCCTTTTGTCATTTCAAACGACACCCCGTTTTGCATGACTGGCAGGCCACAATGGCTGATTGATTGGTTTAAACCAACCAGAACTCAATTTTGTAAAGTGGTTTTAACTACAGTTTGGACGAAAGTAAAGTTGCAGCGGTTGGTGGTGTAATCACATTTAGGATATATACTAGATGTTACTCGTATCGCAGAAGAGCAGGATATGATTCCCCAGTCTAACCAGTAAAGTCAAGAAGTTAACAAATATGAACAATTATGTAAAAAGAGAGTGGGTGGACATTGCCACTTCTATTCCCCATTCAGGGACCTAGTAGAGAATGTGTCATTTTACAACAAAGTTAACCTAGCCAATATCCTTTATGCAAAAAGCTACATATCATCCCGGAAAACTCCTGGTGAACATGTCGTAATTGCGGATATTCTAATCCCAGCAATAGATGTTAAATAAGGGGTGGTTAAATTTTAAGGGCCGATGTTGATTTTGAATAAAACACAAATTATGTAGGAAATTATTGTCATTTATTTTTATTATGATAAAATTGGTATGGTTCAATTATGTATGGAACAAAATATCGGCCAAATGGCCGCCACGACCTCGGCGGCACACCTCAATCCGATGGTCCACATTCTTCGATGACGCTGAAGCATAATTGAGGTTCTATGCCGTTAATGTGCCGAATTATCTCATCCTTTAGCTCTTGAATTGCTGCAGGCTTTTGGATGTACACCTTTTCTTTCAAATAACCCCAAAGAAAAAAATCCAACGGTGTCAAATCACATGATCTTGGTGGCCAATTGACATCGTCACCACGTGAGATAACACGGCCATTGAATTTGTTGCGCAAAAGAACCATTGTTTCGTTGGCTGTGTGGCAAGTGGCACCGTCCTTGAGACCACATATCGTCCACATTCATATCTTCCAATTCGGACCATAAAAAGTTCGTTATCATTTCACGATAGCGAACACCATTCACAGTAACTGCGTGACCGGCCTCATTTTGGAAAAAATACGGCCCGATGATGCCGCCAGCCCATAAACCGCACCAAACAGTCACTCTTTGTGGGTGCATTGGTTTTTCGACAATCACTCTTGGAATATCATTCGCCCAAATGCGGCAATTCTGCTTATTGACGAATCCCCTAAGGTGAAAATGTGCCTCACCACTGAAGATGATTTTCTTCGAAAATTGATCATCCACTGTTGCTATTTCTTGCCGCCATTCTGACCATTGACGACGCTTGAAATGGTCAAAAGACTTTAGTTCACCTTGTAAGCGTGTAAATGCAAGTCTTTATGCATAATGTTCATCAACGACGAGCGTGAGAGGTGCAATTGTTGCGCACGACGACGAGTTGAGGTGGACGAATCTTCAGCCACACTATCGCGAACAGCAGCAATATTTTCTGCAGTACGAGCTGTACGAGCATGCACTGGTGTTTTCACATCTCCTACAGACCCCGTTTGCTCAAATTTTTGCACGATTTTTCCGATTGTACGCACATTTGGACGATTAAATTGACCGAAAAAATCACAAAGTCCACGATATGCATTTTGATTTGAACGCCCATGTTCATAATAAGCCCAGAATAACTTTAACGCGTTGATGGATTGTGTATCTTTCCACGGTTCAAATTGAGTTAATCTAAAATTGAGAAATGTCAAATTATATGCAGAAAAAAACTTGATGTTTAGGTGTGGTTCACATTCAACATCGGCCCTTAAAATTTAACGACCCTTTATGATCTGTTTTGTCAATCCATAACAAAAGAAGATGCTTTGTTCTTAAGAAATGTATTGAACAACAATGAGCTTAGGATTCTAGAATTCTGATTGTAGGATTACGTCCCTTTTTTTTTTTTTTTTTTTTTTTTATTTTCCATCACAGAGTACACAAAACACTACGTTCTCTAAGTGTTAACTCTCAGTATCGCTTTACACAGCAGATTTTGCTGCGCGACTAAGGATCATCTACCGAATGTCAGTGGTCCTAGCATATACCACCATGATATTGTTAATTTGTACAGGTCCTTGTTATCAATAAATTAACTTCATTAAAAAAACAACAAGATTATTGCATCACTCATGACGAAGATCTTATTTGGCCACATACCGTAGGCAGCACCTGCTGTATAAAAGAAAAGCGATGACCCTGGTCACTGTACGATATGGGTCAAGTGTTTTTGGCCAGAGAAAGAATAAAAGAAAACCAGAGATAATATACCCCCAACTCAAAATCAATAAAATGTCCAAAGTATCAAATGCCTGGTCTATACCATGTGGTTTACCCAACATTGTAAATTCGTCAGAATCCAAATTCTAACACTTCTAAAGTCCCTTATCACGCAGCGAGATTTCCTTCCACGAATATGGGACTTAAACATTTCCAAATAATAAACCAAAATTATCTTCGCAATCCGGCGGGGATCTCAGACTGGGTCCATTCCAATCCCGTAGCTGAAGTGCCCAAGAATCTCATTATGTGATAAATTCTTAAAATATTTCATACTCCTCTCTCGCACACATTCATTGACAGCACCGTAAATTCCACACACAAAGATTCGCTTTATAAATCTCCTGCTTGCTTGCTCAATCCCTTAACCCTTCGACCGTATTTGTGTATCTCGTATCAAATGAATAGCATATTGAAAATATCGAAACGATGGCGATAAAATTTGATCCTGTACACGAATTTCACCAATGTTGCTCTTCCGAACTACACCCAGGGCCCATCGTACATGTGGACATGTTTTCCGCATAGCCGAGAGCATAATACCAAGAAAACACCTACCATTGCGTATCGATTACTTTTCCGCCTCAGAACGGCATAGTTCAGGTTAGAGGCTCTCCGCCACCGAAAGGACTAGTCGGGTAAGTTACAAGCGCTCCAGGCAAATGTTTATATTTATGTACGTCGTATACACGAATGTGTTCATCTTCCATGGATGCACATACGTATCTACGTCTTTCTTTGATTTCTTCCAGGGACATATATTTTTTTGGGGGAGAGTAAAAAAAAAAAAACATTATCCCAACGTAGACAGATAACTCTGGGAGCTACACAACCTTTGAAAGTATTTGAACGTGCCTTACGCACACAATCGTGGTGTACCCATACCTAGAGAGTATATTTTTTTAATAACAAACCATAAATAATGACGCTAGCTGGCATATCTTCGCCTTCCGCAAGAGATTCCTCTCCACGGACCAAGATGATAAATTACTCGAGAAGACTTTTCTGTTCCGGATCGCTAGGCATGCTTCTTACTCCGGAATAGATGTAGTGTACATCCCATACTGGCATTTTCCAGCAGCCCAAGGAAAGGACGAACTCACTGTCGATGTATGACATATTTATACAACCATACATACATGTCTGTTCCTTGGTACATGTTTACCGAATAGCTTCAGAACTCCAGTTCCAGTTTCCCGGTGGAGGAAATAAGTTACCATTTCGGTGTGACCGACTTAATCGAGTTTAACGCACTCATAGACTGTGGTAATAAGTCACAGCGATTAAAGAAAATCCAATACGGTGGACCAGGAAATCTTGACTAATTGAAACGATAACAGTAGGCATAACCAGAGGCGCATATTCTCAACTGCATCTGTGGACGTTTTGTGAAATATTCCGTAAGAAATACATGCTTCATGCAGTTTTATGAATTATTGTTCACCGTCCTGGGAACTCCTGCACATCACCTGATCAGATAGCAATGACCAAGCATTTATTTGGAAATTAGCAATTTTAATGATTTGTATTCAAAATTTGATTGAAGATTGAACCGGACCATAGGTACTATCCAATTTTTACAGCCCCTGCTCCGATGTAAGGGCCCAACCACAAGGGATGTACGTAGAATTAAGTAAAATTATGCAATCAGACTGAATACGCGGAGTTTATTTAGTTAGTCCGCTAAATTTTGCAGACTTATGTAGAAACGAAATCAGTCGCTCATTTTTTACCTATGTTCCAAGAAGCAACAGCTACCGTGGTTTAAGTAGGTTAAGAGATAGAGGTGAACCTACATGGTCCATTCTGCTGTCACTTCTGTGTAAACCGAAGTACCTAATGTTGGGCTATTAATTATGAATGGTCAAGTGTGATCTTGTCTGAGCGATTAGAAGATCGGTTGGTCCAGATTATCTTGGAGGCTTGACATGTGCTGTTGCCTACAGTGTCCAGACACCCAGCATAAGGGAATATTTTACTGCTAAGCCATCACGTCCAGAGACATGAGATAGTTTGTTACCACATTTGAGTATATGGAGATCGATATTGCCTTAATTGACTGACTATCTCTGAAGATGCTAATATCGCGCGTGTATCTTAAGTTCGAGCTGCAGAATGTGAGCATAATGGGATAAAGAGGAGTCCTGGCAAGCTGGTTGGATTGATATTAGAATTCAAGTCTGACACATTGAACAATGAAAAATAAAGCTGCCCACTGTAAACAAATAGCAATGCAATTGAGTTAGTCAGAAATATTAAATACCTAGGAGTTGCCATCGTGGAGAATTTTCTGTGGCATGAACACATTAATGTCTTGCGTCTTCAGCTTATGCGCACTTTTTTTGTAATAAGGTATATTAAGCGTCCAATATGTAGAAGTGTAGAAGCTGGTATATCACACCTTGGCAGAGTCGTGCATTTGATGTGGTATACTGGCCTGGGAAAACCAGAAAAATCCATTCTGGATAAGTTATATAACACACAACATCGTCTTGCGAAAATTGTCAGACCTACTAACTCCAATTGTAAAGTGTTAGATGTCAAAGCAATATTTCGTATGACAACATTGCTACACTTCATGAATGGTCGACGATTTTAGCAAGCCATAAGTCAAACACACTAAATACAAGAAAACGAACCCAAGAGATGCTGGAATTTCCTGTACCTTAGAATTAATTGTATGGAGACCGGGAACTTCGATTTATCAAATCGCTGCCAGAGCCTATTCCAATTTTTCCAAAAAAAAAGAGTTTGAATAATATTAAATTCAATTGCATTCCATATAGAGTTTTTAATTCGTAAATATTAATCTCGCTGAAGTAATCTTGAATCTTAACCAAAAATTACTGCAAACGAAAATTTATTTAATTTAAAGCCACTTCAAAACTCAACCACCAGCAGATAATCATTCTAAGTGAATAATTGATGTACAAGTAAAAAGCCTTTAAACTGAAGTAACCGTGAATTTATGGGGGCGGCGTTACAGTCGACGTCATGATGAAATAGGAGTGTCACTTTGACACATGTCACGAATCAAAAGTGAGCTGTCAAAAAGAGATTACACTGAAAAACCAAACACTAACAAAATCACCCAAAAGGGCTTAACGATAAATCTTGCTTCTGGCTTGTCTCACAGTTTTATTCACACTAGAGTCACAAAAAATGCAAAAGTTTCAATAATAGTTCAAGAACCCTTGACCGCCTACGATTCTAATTAATTCATTTTCCATTTTTAAGTTTGCTTGAATTTCAGTTAAAGTTCCTACATATCCCACAAAAGAAACTGCAAGTTAAGTGAAACCAATTGGAATTATTTTCGAAAATACAATTTCAATGAAGTGGAAAATGAACAAGACCGCTATTTATACCCATGTATGTATGTACATGTTGTTTGAAAATAATGACGTTTTTCTCGTGATTCTCAAAATTTAATTTATTGTGGATGAAATTTACCCGAAATCTGTCTCCCAGCCATGGACGCAATAAAGACAGAAACTTGAAGACCGACGTCAAACAATGTCAAGCATATGCAAGTATGATATGCACATGCATCACGTCGGAAATCAGCGATAAGTGATGTCCCATCGGCGTTTATCGGATGCACAGGAAAATCTTTGAGTGCGCAAACTATCGGATCAGTCAGTCTGACAGTTGATATTCCTTTATCACTGTGCTTTCAGGCTCAGTGACTTCCCTTGTGTCATGAAAGAGACCTTGAAGTCAATTATGTTGACCGTATCATGAAAAAAAAACTTGCTCTGGCACTTGACATCTGTTGCCCACGTTAATGGAATCGATATTTTTGATCTTTTTTTTTCCCAGTGAGGTCGAAAGTGTCATCAGACAGGGAGAGCTGTCTCATGGTGGGAGTGCATTTCATTATATTTATATATAAGACCCCATTGCATTGCGGTTATATCTCGACGACGGAATCGCCAACCAACCTGACCATTAAGCGATTGATACAAGGTATTCAGTTCATGGGCATAATGCGAAGGGGAGGAAGGATGTCACTTGGAAAAGAGGACACATGAAAGTGAAACGAAGTAAGTTCGCACGTGGAGGTGGAAAAAGTCATACGGCTTAGTAAATACACCAATTTATAGGGGGTTGTTCCAATTAAGAGACGATGCATTAAATGCAATATTTAATAAATTCAAATCGCACACTTGCACATTAAATTGATCAAATATTACAGTATAACTGAACGACCAGATGAAACCTGAAAAAGCTTATTTTTGTGGGGAACAGTGAAGGACCGATGTTATGCCAACAATCCGGAAACAATTTTTCCATTTGGATGCGCAACGTTAGACAGGCTCGGAGTCAAAGACTCTTCGGACTGGAGCTGAGTTGTCCAGTCCATGCGCTTTACATAACTAGCTACCTTGGACATTGGATTCGTTGCCGTCTGACTAGGCTCATATCGCTGTACAGTGGGTGGTTGAATCTTCTCTTACAAATGCCATCAGCGCAAACACTACCATAGATCATACGCCGAATGTTTCTCTCGAGGACCGAGATGACCAGTGTTTTACATAAAGTCAGCTTGGTCCTTCGGCAGGCACCTTGATCTCTGTACTGATGTTGTTTGTACTGTTTACCGATGTAGACGATGTCCTTAACCACCTCTAAGCTATAGCTGCCCATAGGCAACAAGAAAACGAAATATTTATATTTTCTACCAATTTTGATAAAACTCCCAAAAAATTTACGTTCGAAAACTTTGCAATATAGGGATCTTTTGTACCTTTTTACCTTTTTGGAGCACATTCGCCTGCAAAAGTCCATTGTTTTAATTGTTCTCTCATTTCTTGCGCAATATTCATCAACTGACTTGAATTTGACTTGAAGAGGTCCAAATTTAGTTTGGAAATCTTTAACCCAATCCGGTTTGGTCCACCATTAGCTAACGCGACAGCGGATGTTTCAAAGTTTTCATGTAGGATTCCAATGTCGGTATCATTTCAAGTTCGCACAATCTGAACTATCCTACAAACCACAATATCATGGACTTTGTGACCATGTCGTCCACTGATTCGTCGTTTGGGCGAATTTTATGCTCGTATCCAGTAAACCACCTTTTTCATTATTTTATTCATAATCTCTTTTTTACAAATGCAAGTTAGGTATAAGTACAACACTTTCAATACTGTTACAATTTTAGAGAATAGTAGCATGTTCTTTCGTTTGTAAAATGTTAAATATTTCACAGATCAGATCCGACTACTGCCACTGATTGACAGCTCTAGTGATAGTGCCGTTAATTTGATCTCAACGGCAAATAACTGAACCAGATGGAGCCGGATAAAAGCGTATAAACTTTACTTTCACAAGTATTCGAACCTCTAACCAAGGGCAGACCCTCAACCAACTGCGCCATCCCAGCTGTTGTCATGCATGAAAGTCAACAACTTTTCGAACAGCTCTCGAAATCTTAAGAATCACTGGACACAGACTAACTAGACACCACGCCCATAGTCTATACCTGGTCACGTCAACCATCCAGGAATTGTGGAGCAACAGGTGAGATCTACGCACTGCAGCATCTTCTATGCCCAATATTAGCGATAATATGTGAGATGGAAGAGACTTGGTGTATACTTCATGATATCCTTAAGGATGTGATATTAAAAACAATGTTTTTTTTCTATAATTTGTGCGCGCTCACGAAAGTTTCCGCGGTCAAGACGCAGCACGGTCCGAAGGTATAGAGGGAGAAAGAGAGAGGAGGTACCTGTGCACATTGATCTTCTACCCCACGTAGAGCTAGTGAACTGTATCTTTACTAATGGGGATGAATGGGAGCCTTGTTGGTTTGGCACTCCTAGTTTTTATTACAAATGGCCACACTTAAGATGGCATTTCAATCTCCAGCTCGGAAATGAAAAATAGGCTTACTGGTTTAGTTCCATGCGCACATTAATGCCAAAGACCGAAAGAATAACAGACTTTAAAATATTTATTTATACACACGTGCAACCACTTTCACTTATGCAATCAATCATTCTTGTAATTTCTTTGATGGGCTTTTATATTTGTGTTGAAACGACTAAGAAGCATTTTGAATTGGCTCTGCTCCATGCAATTCGTCTTAAATTCAAATTGGATTAATTCGAATGTTTCTTTATTCAACCTTAAGGCTGTAGTCCTCCCCACGATCAGCTCTTCAAACAGTAACTGTCTACCAAGCAAAGCTATGCGAAACCCATACCAGTTTCTAAGTTCATACACATCCGCTGATTATTTTCCCCCACCTTATTATATAATAAAATACTTTGTTTTATATTAATAAGCATCCAGAGATGACGAGATGATGTCTGATAGTGTACCGAACGGACGCTCTATAGGCGGCCACCTTTCATCTGCAGCGCCTTCGTGTGTGTTATCAGAAATGTAATCAAACTTTTTGTCAGTAGCAAAATCTCCTTGCCATGAAGGAGTTGGCCATACACCCATACGTTGTATCAACGTGGAGAGTCTTTCATTTAGCAAAAGACCGGATTCCATCTTTAAAGAATAAATATTTGTACACCAGTGAACGTGTGTGTGTACTAACCCCCAATGCCAAGCCATCTTCAAAGGACTTATAACTCTAATCAAACAGGATTCGTTTTATCCTGAAATCGAGCAAATAATCTGAGCTGAGACTGTTGTTTTGCTGTACATCATTACAGCAAGCGGTTTTTAAGTGCTGTTGGGGTTGATTATCCATTGACTAGGTTTCTACACTTATTGACGATAGTTGGATTCGTGGTATTTGTACACCAAAGTCATCGGCTGTGGTCGCAGATGCGTGTGTCAGTAGTGGTTTCAATTCGTCACCGGAGGGAACTTTAAATATTTGCAGTTCTAATCTGGCAAGAATTTTAATAAAACAAAAACAAAAACATACGTATCTAGCTTACCAGGCTTTATAAAATATTCTTAAATGTTATTTCTAATAATTTGGAAGATGGTTATAAGATGAACAAGGAAGAAGCAAAAAATTCTGTTAGTCCAAGAGAAGATTAAAATTTAAAAAAAAAGAAACAAATGGGAACAAATGAGTCATTGGCAAAGAAAGAGAAAGATAGTTCCAACAATTTTTGCTTGCATTATCCTTGAACACTCCAATTTACACTTTTTTCCCATGAACTTCTTACGACAGATGGAGTGCGATTTTTGAGGAGTTTGTATCCTCATCATTATCAATATCAATAATTTCAAAATATTTGTACAGCTTACTTCGGATCCGAGGTTTACGAAATCCTTGATTGTGCTATATTGGACTTTGTAGTCAAGTCGTCGGTGAGATGGTGTCCTTCGCTTTGTCTAAATCGTTCTTTGACACTGAAGGTCTCGGTGTATATGTAACCTCATTTGATAGCCCAGTGAGAATTGTCCATTATCAATCACCCAGCGTTCCTATTCACGTTGCCTTGAAATTGACGGATTTCAGGCGCTCACACAAAATGGCGAGCGATGTTTAGGAGGACTCCGTCCCTCGATAATGCACGAAATCAAAGGGATGTCTTTTCTAGTGGATTTTGAGGTTCTTGAGGAAAAAACCAGAGTATGTGGTGTCGTCTAAGACATAGGGTCTCAGTCGACAGCTGCAATTTGGTGGTAGCTCAGGAATGTGCCTATCTCGGGTCTAACGTGAACACTTTTGTCTAGCTAAGACGGTCTACGAATCCGAGTATCTCAGTTTGAGAAGAAGAGGAACAGCGAAATTCTGGTACAAAGACCAAGTCACACACAGTAAATAAGTATGTAGTAGCACATATTTATCCGTGTGCCTCTGACGATGTGTGACCTCACTGTCGCAAACAATGTCACTGCTTGCCCAGCCCATCTAAAGCGCGTATCCTTTAACAAAGCGATGTGATCCTTGCCTTAACCATTCCAAGCGGCCAAGCGGCATATGAACCTACACGCAGCCTGGAGATAAACCGCAGATCCCTTCCTTGTTTCGCTAAGAAGCCAGGGTTTATTATCGAATGACATGGTTATGTACGAGTTGACATTTTGCGAAGGATGATGCCTTCGACAGTTTTAATTGGATAACAAAAAAGGTACTTATTTCTAGATTACAGTAAACAATTTTCACTTTACCCTCGTTGATGCTATAGCATATAAAAGAATGACTTCAGTTGACATCATGTTCAATGTCCCACGAATCCATTAAACGTGAACATGTTTGTATATTTTTATCCTTTGTATGAACTCTGCTTCGACATTGTCCCAATTAAATGTCTACGATAGTCATCTGTGACAACAAAAGTATTCAGTACATTTTACTGTCGAGACGCCCTTTTCTCTCATCTCAACTCAACTTTCGTTGACTCACAATGGGTTATGTTCGTATACTATTAAACATTTGGCCACAAATTAAGGTTGCCACCGATATTACTTATGTGACTAGACTAAATTCATTATTTCACGGCACGTGCAATGATGACTGCCAGCCTTTTTTTTTTTGTATTACTTTTGGCTGACTGACTGACGTTGGTCTGCTTGACTTTGTCTCAAACCCTGTCCGCAGTAACATACTTATCATCATACGGCCGTGTTAATGTGCCCGGGGATACTGATTAGATAAAGTCGTTGTACTGATGAAATAGACAAACTTTTCATTTTGGGATTCGTCTTTATGCGCTTTGTTGGTTCGGGATTGTGTCGGTATGTGTAGTTGATATCAAGTGTGTTGAAATTGCTGTATTCAAAGCAATAGCGACGGTTGTGCGTTTTAGACAACAAACGAAAAAGAAGCCAGAGGGATTATGAACAGAACTTATCTGAATTAATTGGAAATTCACTATAGATTTAAGACAGGCAATAAAAGAGTTAACCTACAGTTGCTGGAATTTGTAGGCTGAAGCTTTTAACTGTATTCCAACGTTGAAGTCTTTTCCGTTGGGATTTTTTTTTATGTATTTTGATGCTTCTGTGTGACGATACATACTCCTTGCGAACCGATGTAAAGTCATCTTCATGTGTCAGAGTTGACGAGCAATTACTCGGCATCCATGGTAGCTGCTGACAGGCAAATATGCGAAATAAACCAGAAAAAACGGTTTGTTCTTGTGCTGAAACTTCATATATTTCAATTTTTGGATTTTGTAGATTCATCCGTATTTAGGAAAAGAATATAGATCAGCGGCTGAAAGGAACCAAGGTGAACTTATGGTCTTAGACTTAGTTGAAGGGTTGAAAGGTCATGTCACCATGGACAGCTTTTTTTCCTCATATGAATTAGATCAAAAATGAATCAAAATAATAATTTTAACTATGATTGAAACAATAATAGATATATACCCCGAAACTCTTATTGGAGAAAAAGCAGCCACTGCTTCAATCCACAATTGCATCTTCTGATAGAACTACTTTGGTCTCGTATATCCTTAGAAATAAGTGCATCATGATGCAAAGCATGTTGGTCCTGAAACGAAGAAGATGTATAGAATACTACAATAAAACGTAAGGCGCTGTTGACAATGTGTGCAGAAAAAGGCTTTCCAGATTTAGTTCAAAACGAGAAACAAATCGGTGTCCAATGTGCGTGTTTACCAACATTATCGACATACATATACATGCATCGATCCAGGCTACCAGCCATTCAGTGGCAAACGGAGTCGCAAAAAATGTCTCCATAAACTTGGTGTCGCATTGCCCAAAGATTACATGTTCAGTAGATCAAGAGCACCTCGAGCAACATGCTCCCTTCTGTTTCAATCAACGCTGTCTGGCGTATCCACATCGATTATGGACGACAATGGCAGTGAAGTCTTCACCACGTCGGTCAGGCGCCCACAACTTGTATATCCCCACAACCAAAAAGCGTGCCAGATATGCAATTTGTTTGACAAGAAATTCCATAACCAAAAAAATCGGAGCTTGCAAGAACAAAAACAACCGGAACATATGCATAAAATGTTTTGAATAATTTAATTTAGTAATTGTTTACTTTAATTTTTAAGAAATTCTTCATCATCATTGTTTTTTCTTAAACACATTTTTGGATGTATCCATTTTCTTGAAAAATGTATGAGGGTTGAAAACTACCCACCAGCGTAAGATTAGTTGATTTATTTAACGTAGGTATACGGTTAAGGACGATTTTTTTTTGGTCATAAAATCTTCGGTCTTTGAGCTAAACTTCATGGACGTTGGAGAGCTCCTTATGGTTATGAATTTCTAAACCAAGGCTACACTAAATCACTCAGTAAGCAGAGCTACTTGCACAATGACATGACATTCGATCTTGAAGATATCGTTAAGAGTACGTCTTCTAAGGCTTCACATGCAAGTGGGTTCTATGCAATGGATATCCAATAAAATGGTCACATTCAATGCCATCCCACTAATTTATTGAATATGTCACTTAAAGTTAAGGTCACCCGTGAATTGATGTGCTCTTTGAAATCAAAGCCTTAAGCGTATCCCAAACCAACGATTGTAATGAATTCAATGCGATTGGATGGCATACATACATATGTGAAGAGTTTGCAAGGCCCAATAAAGTGATGGAACAGATGCTGTATTCGCCAGATGCTACGGCTTTCATCGGCATTTTCGTTTGATAACACATTAGCTGGGGGCGAAATATGAGAAATGCTTTTTGGAAATATCAAAAACTGTTGACCACAAAAGACATTTGAGAGAAACCAATATTTGTGTATGTACATACATATATGATGACCATCTGAAAAAAGAAGACCCTCTGAAATTTTTTGTGTCAATGGAAAAAAAAGGAAAATCGGCTTTAAGTTTATTCAAATGAATATTTCTTTTGGATTTGTGTAGAGTTTGTAGTAAAGTCGGTTTATTAGGGCAGCGGGACATAAAAATGCGTACCATGTACTTATGCCACTCGATCCTGCGCCGAAAATTGGAGTCGATTACAGATGATGACCAAGATGTTCTAAGAATGCTATTAAATTTGGTCTACAATTGCGTTGGTATGGCATTTTGAACGACGCATTGAAAGATCTAACAACCGAAAAATAACTTGGAAGTGCCTATTCATTTTTAACGCTTCCACGCAAATAACTCCCAGGATAGCAGGTAGAAATCATGACAGGTACACAGAATACAAGGTATATTGTTCCCACTCTATATTTTTCCATAGGTTGTGTGAGTGACGTCATCTTTTTAACGTCACTGCTTTTAGGATGGAGATCGATGTCCTGAGGTTTGGTCAACGATGCAACTTATTTCCCTTTCCTTTTCTTTTCGAATGCCTGAATGAGAAACTTGATCTTTACCTACCGCTAAATCAGAATATGTTGGAGAGGTTTTTTGGTGGGATACGTGCCACAGGAGGTCTCTACGAACATCCAAGCTCACTGGAGTTCAAATATGGTTTAAGTTCCTATTCAGTCGGTAGAAATGATAGATTAACATCAGATGGCAATTGTATAATGTTTTGTTGAATGAGAAACCGATATGGGAACCGGTGTTCAGAACGAAGATGTGTTTAGTAACGAAAGTAGATTAATTAATTCAGATGTTCTCTCCCATTTAGTTCCTGCTAAAGATCACATTCACGGTGAAGATGAGGACGCACAAAACATGATGGAAGATAAGGTACGACGCTCTGGAGTACTATGCCGGATTCCCCCTGAATAGCCTTTCTTTAAAAAGTGGGTAATCTTTTGGATACCTACAGAGCAAAGATGAACAAAAATGATACTGGCTTTACATGGACGGACTTGATAACCGAAGGAAGTCTCCATAAACTGTATATTTATAAGGAAACAAAATTGTTCATTTATATTTGTCATCACTGTATGAACTGTAAAAAAGTGGCGTCAATCTTTTTTATAGAAAAACGAACATACCACCCAGTATTCTGTGTGTCATGGGTTGAAATAGCATTTGAGAGCGTTATATTTAAGATCGAATTTGTCTAGTATGGTAACAACTCATTACTGCTCATTCGTCAAAAAAACTGAGATATACATAAAATCCATCAATCGGACTCTGCTATCATGCATCGAGTAGTTATTCTCAAAAGCATTACATTACCTGTTGCAGCAGGCTAAGTGCGTAGGTTCAGTGTCGAAGAGGAGGACGGCGGCACGTTTGTAGTTGCACGGCTCAGCTTGTCGGACGGGGGGTTTTTGCCATCCCATCGATTTGCAATCAAAATCTCGTGCCTATAGCTTTCTAATGATAGAAGAAAGGGGAAAACGATAAAAGGAAAGCGCACGGACAAAAAAAACCTCTTTAACATGGATGATGCTGAGTACCTATCGATTTGAGCTACGTCAGAAAAAATTAATGTTAGAAAAAATTAATTCTGCCTGTTCTGGTACTTATTACCAATCTTGTCCCTCCACTTGCTGCAAATGTGTATTCACTACGCAACCGATACCATGGCAAACTACAACACACCGGATTGCTAACAAATTTACTGATTGGTTCAGTAAATATTCATTCATATATACACACAATTCTTCATTTAAAACGAAGCTCGCTCTTCTCCCATAAAATCGCAACATACATCGCAATACCTTTTCATGATGGAAAGTCAACGTCTACTTCATGCTGCTGCAAATGCAATCATTCGCGAAGAGTTATTCAAAGTCCGGATGAGAAGCGATAAACGCTACGTTGATTTCATGAAAACCTTCAATTCTTTCCTATTAGATGAAGATACGCTGTAAAATTTATTCGTATCCATGCACGTCTATCCATGCAAGTCCCATCTGCATCCTTCCACAATTTAAAAATGACTTTTTTTTTCATTTTTTTTCAATTCAAATCGATTTTGTGCCCTTATATAATTTATGTTCTGCAAAGTCTTAATTATTTCACGAATACGTTGGATACCGTATGGATTCATCGTCAAATGCAAGTACAGATGATGAGGAAATCCTATTGGGAAATTATGAAAAGAATTGCAATATCGTCGCCTTACTCGTTTATCGCTCCACTGGATACGCGGATGGGAAAGAAACGAATTTAAAAGAAATCGAACGAGGGGTGTACTTTGTAGCAATCGCTCTTGCAAATCAATGGCGACATGGGTATTGAAGTTATTTGCTGCATAGATCGAGGTAACATCTGAATAAAATGTTCATTCGTGATGTGTATGTACACTCATATTATATATTTGCTCTTGAACGTGGGACATTCGCATGGATTGTCTCTTATCCTAAATCAGATGTATCAGATGTGTACGTAAGATGTTCGCAGGATTGTCCTTTGATAATTTTGTTACCATTTTCTTGTTTAGTAAATTTGTACGTCCTTTAAAATTATATATATGTATGTATGTGTGTAAGTCATCAAGTTTCATTGGGTTTGCTGTTTAAATTGGTCTTAAGAACTCTTCAGAGTTTTATTCAGTATTATCGTTCAGTCGTATCGTATAAATTGGGTACAGTGAACTGAATAACGTCGGAAGGTACGTCTGACATACGTAGACCATCATGAATCTCGGAGGAAGATACCGCAGATTGTTCGTAGTCATGAAAGGATGAAAAATGTTGTCTGCCATGACTGGAGTAAATGTAGGTGGAGATCAAGGCTTTCAAAGCGTGAAGGCGTTTGTTTGAACCTCCAAAATCTAAGAAATCATTGTGAAATGGATGGTGAATGGAGGAGAAGACAACAGCGGAATCTACGATCTGCACCAAGTTATGGACGAAGATCGGAAGGTACATCGAGCGCATGGACACCAATGCTCTAGTTAAGAGAAGAGGAAGACTGAACCTTCGGTAGAAAAACCAAGTTATCGCGGGAGGACCGTGAACGATGGGAGGCAGCTATTGCTCAGGCTCTGACCCTCCAAGGGTTGTTGGCCTGATAAGTTAGGTTAGGTTAGGTAGTTGGGCTGCCAGCGAAATCGCCAGCACACTTAGACCATCCATGTTGGTCCATTGTGATACCCATAGTCAGACTACTACCACTGATCGACAACTTCAGTGATAGCGCCGTTAATTTGATCCCAACGACAAATGGTGACTGGACCAGATTTGAAAACCCGATAAAAGCGTTTTAACTTTGCTTTCACCGGGCACCCCTCAGGCAGGCACTCAACCAACGGCGCCATCCAGCTGTGTAAATAGTAGTAGCCATCCAGCCTGATAAGTTAGTAAGCAAGTAAAACGATTTAACATCTGCCATCTGGAATGCACGTCTCTAATTATTCAGCAGTATTACGAAAATCATCGTTTACTGAAAAATATTTTTCGGCCACTTTACGCAACATTTGATGTGCATCATCTATCTTTCGGTACTTTACCATCCCTAAGTTCGAGTTTCAGGGTAGGTACATTTTTGGATGATAGTCGACCGAATAGATCACATCTTCGCTGATAAGCCAGCCACGACACAGGATTTGGAAGCCAACATTACCCACGTAATTGGCCGAATACCGGTAGCAAAGCTGGAAGTAATTCCAAATTGGACCTACAGAAGGAAACTAGTACGGCTTAGTTACGGGCAACATTTACTTGGAAATTGTTTTCTAGAGTATGATTTTATTTCTTTGAGTCGACAATCCGATGTAGCAACGGTTGCCAAGGCAGATTAGCTCTAAGTAATTTGTGAAGTCCACATTTGCATCGAGGGTGACAAATTCCGTCACAACCCCCAAATTGTAGATGTCGATAAGGATGTTTTGTCCTCGACGGCATATATTTTGTATTTTGGTTTGGTCTCTATGACTTAAAGACCAGTTCGATTTGCGTGTTCATCGTCGTAAAAGCTTTTACAACAGCCCGCTGTATACGCTCGACGATGTTAATGTCATATGAGTAACGCTATCAATCCGATTGACTTTTAGAAGATGAAGTATATTCTGTTTACAGCAGCACCCCGAATTATCCTGTTCAGTACCAGATGACACAAAGCGCATTTCCTTGCACATATCTGATGCAGGATTCAAACCGTTGGGAAGACTTTGATCATTGTAGTAGTCATGCCGAATTCGGTCGCTTGAGCCTTTAAAATCGATGAGAAAACGGAGTTCCAGAATTTGTCTCAATGTGAATACTTAGTATGCAGTCGACTTGCTTTGACGGAAGCGCTCTAGATGCTGCGCAACATCTTATGGGTGAACGGTTTTTTTGTGGATAGGACACATGGAGCTGATATTCCAGACGCCGGATATGTTTCCACCGGATCTTCGTTCTACCAGAACATCGCCATCGGCCTTGAACAGCTTTGATGGTACGCCAACTGATTCTGCCGTTTTGCTATTCTCCGGCAGTTTGAAAGTTGCTCCGATTTCTTCAAAAGTAGGTGGGAAAATTACTTGATCGACTAGAGATATAATTTCTTCATTCGCCATTGCTATCTCCTAGTCGAAGAGTCTGAGTCCTTTTCCGAAAGTCCAGGCTTTTGTATTTTTCAAGAAAAGAGCATTTTTTGTATGTCCCTAAAATCTTCTTGCGAGAGACCTTTTATTTAGGCGTAGCAGCCTATTTGCCTCCTGTGTTCTTGCCCGATACTTCTCTTTCGCTGCCTTTTGTAATGCTTGCTTCTTTTGCTCAAACTTCGAGTACCACGGGTTTCTTGTCGATGGTGATATGTAATCTAGAGTGCTTTCTGCTACCTCTTTGACGACTGAGCAGGAATATATGGTTGGAGTTTGACAGGCATACCGAGTGGCTGAATTCTTCAGTGCCATGCGAAACTCCATCAACATTTAAGTTCTTCGATTATTTTATCCGACACTCAACAACTCTCCTTAAGTGACTTATCCCAAAATGTCTCACTACTCAAGTTCAAGATCGACATTAAACTTTAAAATGGTTGCTACTTGAAAACGTATTTTTTTTGTTTGTTTCAAAAAACCAAAAACTTTGATAACGAAGTTACCCTTTCTTTTTAAATACCACCGAACGGGTTCAATGCCCGAACTTACTGAAACTTAATCGACGCTGGGTTTGTTGCGACAAAGCTTCGTTCGGGTACAAACAAAACTCATTATGCTTAAGAGAAAAGAATGATTGCCGTTTTCAGGGCGTATGAGTAACCTTTTTCCAGATCACACCTTTTGATTTTCCTTTACGCACTCAATAAAATCCCCATACAAACATCACCCTTTTCGCAGAGGAAAAAAAATCTTTGATGTCCACAAATTACACAAAAAGGTAGACATCAGGTTGTAGACAAAACAGCTTCGCCACCGAAATTAATATACGTACCCACAATGTGTTTAACAGTGTAACTTGTGGAGAACTGCTCCCACCCTCCACAGCAGTGACCTTTTTTCCCAATCAAACTACTTCTAACGAAAACAGGGATCGCTTCGCTGTACCTTTCTTCAAAATTTTAGGTCTAAGATTGGGCGTTGACGTCAATGCGCACCTTATTTCTTAGCATCGACTTGGGCAGCAACAAAAAGAAAACACACACCATTCATCCATTCCAACACTATTCATCGCTTAATTAAAAATGAGAAAAGGACAAAGGGTCCTTCTCGAGAATTAAGACCGTTGCAAACACAGAAAAGGGGATGCTAATGCATTGAAAGGGTTCTTTGCTCCTGCTACCAACAGTGCAATGTCATTAATCGAACCTGGAGGGCATTGTACCTGTCCTGACATGGTGGCACAATTGAACCTGAATTTGTACTTTGTATACGCGACATCAGCATGCAAATAAGGGTGTTTTTCCTTTTCATTTTTTCTCATGGCAAATCACTCAAAATTGTAATTTGCTGTTGCAGAGTTCGCAACGTGCTTCATTTTCTTGTCACTGAAGGACAAAGTGAAATCAAGGCAAAATTAATGACGAACACAGAGTGCTGGGATGTATTAGAACCCTGCTGCCATTCACCGACATTCAAAGGCATTCGTCAAGGCATCGTTAAACATCGGTAATGAGTACAGTGAACAGGAGCAGTATCGTTTGGTACAGCTCGCGGGAATGAAACGACAAAATCGCCTAATTAAAGGTGTCAATGGAAACATTGAACTCCCACTCAGAAGGTGATTTTTGATTGACTGCAAAGAATGGTATACATATATGCTATGGCTAACGGTTCGGTGTCAGTTCAAATTTGTGTTATTTCTGATGAAGAAGTGTTCTTAAGTCATCTGGGACTATATTTATTTTACTGCCTTAAAAGACTGAAAACGCATTTTTTCGAAGTGGTAATCAATAAGCTGATGATGGGGTCAAGCTGTATTGACCCGAAAATGATTCATAGCGCTCTGTGCGAAGTTAGGGTCGTAGTAGAAGCGCTTATCCACAGTTGAACAACCAATGTGGAAGATGAGTGGCTCCGATCTTTGACCCTCTATTAGAACGTATATATATGTCGACATATTGAATTGATTTTCGAGGGACAAGAGCGCTATGTCGTACTCTTTTGTGGTACAAAGGATTTGTTTAGCACTTCATTGTTCTTGCAGTATGACTTCAAATCATGTTTGAATTTACCACTTCATTGTTCTTGCAGTATGACCTCAAATCATGTTTGAATCTACCACTTCTACACTATACACGTTTTTTCAGTGCTCACATCGGGCTTTTGAGATCAGTGTAAGGTAACGGATTCAGCCTGTTCTCATTGCTCTGGTAGAAGCGATGTAGTTGATTTACGTCGTGCGTGGTCGGGAAGTAATGCTCGCTTAGCAGAGTGCGTTGAGGGAGCGTTATCCGGGAACAGTTTTTTCAGATTCCTGAGCCCCTCGTTGGGATGGTTCTGATGTCTAAGCTGCTTTCTGAACAACTTTACCGTGTATTTTGCAAGGAAATGATACGTGATACGTCGTGAATCTTCTTGGTGCTCTGTTCTGCTGCTTGCGATGGTGTCTGTGGAAGGTGAGACAATTTCGCAGAATTCTCCTCTCGAAGATTGTTAGATTTCTGATGGGTTTAAATACGGTATAGAATATCGGTAATTCGTATGTTGAATGCTCTCACGTTGAGCTCAATGAACATCATATTGAACAATATGGAACAAAAACAGGTAAGGGTCATTGGTCCGCGAAAGGGTGTCCTACTTCTCCTCGTTTCTGTGACTTCTGCATAAATCATTATCTGGGGAACCATCCTAAAGGCATGTCTGCAATTACACAGTTGCTTCTTATGATGTCTGAAGTGTTCTGTCTGCTTGACCAGACTAAGTAGACAAAGTGTACGCAGTGACTTCGGAATATTTTGCGAATGGTTGTCCAGATTGTGTGTACCTTTAGAAGGTGCTTAGCTGTAGCCAGAGGTATAAGAGGTTAGTTTCCACGGTGAGAAAGAAAAGGTCGTTTGTAAGTTCATCGGATTCGCAATTACTCAGTACTATGTATTTGGTTTGTAGGTTTCGGTGACTTGTTTGATTCCTAGAATATGAGCCTCTGAAATCTCCTTAGTGAAGCTGCAGAACACTAAAAAATATTAATAAAATGGCTGGCAACCACTCGTTTTGTGCGTGCTGTTCTTCTCTCACGAGTGCAGTGAATGGAACATCCTGTTTTATGCCAACTCTGACTGTCGAAGTTCGAGAAACTATTCCTATACAGTGCCTTATTTTTGACCATTGTCACAAGAAAGGTGAAGCCGTGAACTACAAAAGTTGCTCTTATTGGGAATGGAATCTAGACACCCAGAGTAGGAGTCGACGCAGCTGCTCACTGTGCCAAAGCGTGACGCTGCGAAGTTTTATCTCCGTGAAACTAGATTAAAATACAAACTTCAATAGATATAATCCACTTTCTTCACTAATTCATTCAGCGATACTATCATATCGTCATCTCATGTGGTCCGTTCTTCCTGGCGACCACATTCATACCAGCTTTCCCTTCCATCACCTGCGGCATTAGTGACACCAATCTGCTGTCCCAAATACCTAGCAAAAAAGAATCCGCAAACAGTTTCTCGAATAGTCCTTGTGGCATTTGTAATATCCTCTTGCAGGTGATGCAAAAGTTTCCGGTCCGGATCTTCGGCTGCTCCTGGTGAAATATTCAGCACTGACAACCGAAGAAACCAAAATATCGACTAAGAGCAAACAGCCATACAACTGTAAGCAATCAATGAACATACATATGTGAACAATTTACTTCGGGTTACTTCAAATGGAATCGCTCAGGGTTCCAGTTTTTTGTTCATGTTTTTTAATGACGTGTTATTATTATTATTATATTATAGTAATGACTTTAATGACGTGACTTATTTGGGGCTTCGTAGGATGAAGCAAAAATACTTGAAAAATGCGTATCTAATCCAGGAACAATCGGATTTTAGTTGATGGCTAGAAGATGTATCTATTGGTACTGGGTCCTTTTGTCTCTTTGTCAGCAATGAAGCCTACCGATGAAGTGCAGGTAAAACGTTCACGTGCGTAAAGCGTGTATCAAAATCCACACAAGTCTATGGAATTATGTATGTATATGCACATTGTATGGGTACCAGCCTCTATTGTCTGGTATAATAATATATAATATTGGTGGCACCACAGCCCGTAGAGGGCCAGGGCTTAGCTTCTCAGAAACTACTCGTGTTGTGCGTGCTATTGTTCTATCACGAGTGGAAGGCACCTACAGTTTTATGCCAACTCAGAACGGCTAAGTTTGAGGAGGTTTTTTTAGACAGTTGTACTCTCTGAGCATTGTCAGTGACCCGAAAGAGGTGGGGCCGTAAAAAGTATATCTTGTCGTACCAGGAATCGAACCTAGACAGGTAGGCCCAAAAAACTGTTTACTTCTTAATAATAAATTCTAATCACGATTATCCAAATATTCGTATACAATAAAGTGAAGTGAGGTTTGACGTGATTCATTTTTTTTCTACAAATTTATATTTTTTTCTTAGTTTATTTCAATATTACTATATTGTACTGCATATTGTTGAATGCATGAGGAATATGAGTCTTTTTTACACGGAATTCAAAAACCTAGCAGCCAATTCTTTCTGCTTTGTTTTGAGAAGCATTTAAACTAACCATTACAGAATAACACGGTATACTATAAGTAGATAGAGCAAGTGCTGCCATCAGGCTTGCCAAAAAACCTGAAATAATATAACTCTCAAATATTATATTAAGTGTAGTAAAGAGAAATCCATTAATGGCTGTATTTATCATAGTAAATATGTTCAGGTACGTCGTTTGACGTAGGAGATCAGCTCACAGTAGATGATTCCCAGCCAATCACACCAAAGACACAGTAAGATCTTCCTGGCCAACAATCTTGGCTTGAACACCGTTTGCCCCGACTTACCGCATTTCGACGCTTGACCCTATCTTAAGCGATACACTTTTCGTCACCAGTCACCATCCACTTCAAAAATGAATCAATTTATCAGTAATTCACAGATGGAAATTCGGTCCATATGGAAATGAAAATTCGAACATATTCTCATTGTTTTGGTTGCAGGCTTTGTATTCCGTGCCACATATTCTGCTACAGCTGTCTAACAGTCTTTGGTATATTAACATACACTTGGTCTTTTAAATACCATCTTATAAAATCGGAGCAGTTAAATCTGCTAAATGAGCTGGCCAAGCAAAGTTTTAAAAACGTTCGCAAAGGTTTCTCGATCGCTGTTCTGTAAGAAGCTCTTCAGCATTTCATCCTTATTCTTTCAGCCTCTTAATCTACATTTTTGCTCCTGATCATGACGGCTTGGGAACTGACCTTGAATAATATAAATTCCAAAGAACTAAATTTTAATCTGTAAAAGAAAAAAAAAAGTTATTCGCTCTATACGCTCCAGGAGATAAGCCGTGACAACAAAGGGACCGTGGTCTGCAGGGTATGCATTGAAATGATGAAACTGACAACCAGGCTAAGTTACTAGCACATCTGCCAACATAACTTGAAACCATTCAACTACTAACAAAACAACATTTCTCTAAAATTGTTGCTAAAAAAACATATAACAACAAAAATGACTGCATCTATCCAGAGTGAAGTTTAACTCATCACTCGCCTTTGTCACTGATACTTCTTTAACTCACTTAAGAGGTATAGTGTCAACCAATGTTAAACGCGAATAACTTTTATATTTTCCATTATATTCGTTTTGTTATTTTGCAGGCTATATTATACGAACTCTTCGAAATTTAGATACATACACAACAACGCGTTAGAATGATCGATTCTTCTTGCCAGCGATCAATTGTTATGAGGCACCGAAAATATTTTACTGGTATTGAAACGCAGGCGTCTAAAATGGATCTGGGAGTAAACATGGGTAAAACAAAGCACAGCATACATCGAGAAAGGATGCACAACATGGACAGTTCGGCCAGAACGTCACCGTAGGCAGCTATAACTTGAAGGTAGTGAAGGACTTTGACCGAGGGGGCACCTCGGTAAACAGTACAAACAGTACACCGAGATTAAGCGCAAAATAACTCTTTTCAACCAATATTTCTATGGACTTAATGGTCAATTGAACCACTCTCGGATGACCAAGTTGACTTTGTTGACTCCGTCTTGCTCTACGGCGCAAATGCGTGGACTATATCCAAAGCGGATGAAGACGGTCTTGGTATTTTCTATTGAAAAGTTCGGCGTGCATTTGGAGAAGAAGGTTCAACCACGAACTGTATGGGCTGTACAGCGACATCAGTCTAGACATGCGTCTACAGATCTAACCCCTAAGATGGCTAGGACATGTAGAGCGTATGAACAACTCACCCCCGGCCCGAAGAATCTACGACTCTGAGCCTGTGGGAAAACGCAACAGAGGACGCCCGCGTCCAAGTTGGCGCATCCAAGTGGAGAAAGACCTCAACCAACTTAGAGTGTGAAACTGGAGACAGCTAGCTGGAGAGGCTGGAGGACTCTAGCCTCCTAAGAAGAAGAAGATTCTTACAAAAGTTGTATGTGTTTAACTATGGTAGTTCTTCTTTGAATTACCCTACTTACAATTTATTGAGTAAGCAATTTTGCTGTGCAAACCTTTTCAATACATATTTATAATCATATCTCTGTATCTAGTCTCAAGCGCTTTGTGTTTCCTTTTAAACGCGAAATATGTACAGAATTCATCGCTAACCACTCAGCTTTTATGGATAGCTAATACCAAACACTCACTTCACAATACCTGAAGAACACGAAATAATCGAATTGTAACACCCCGTATTAATATTTTATGGTTTCTACTCGTTAGAACATTCAAGCCTTCCATTTTCATTGGAATACATCTGTCTATCAATAGAAATAGATTGCAAATTGGGATGCAAGTGGCACTTAAACGAATTCAAAACTGTGAAAAGTGTTTACGTGATTCGTGGTACGCCTGCTGACTAAAATCCTAGGCTCTTATATGCATTTTGCGGCAGTTTCACAGCGTCCATAAAACCCGGACGTCAAAATGTTGGCACAGTTCCGGGAAACACGAAACAACAGAATCACTAAACTCAAACTCCGCTAGATGTAGTGACCATTATCATTGAAGAGCAAAAAAAACAGCCCACCTGACTAATTAGGAAATTTTATTGTGAATTCAAGTAAAATTTCCGTAAGTATTTCATAAATACCCAGAATACCTCACAGCATCATAAATTCTCCTTTGTCTACCCTAAGTGGTTATATTTTAATTAAAAACAACGAGTGAGCATCGTCGGAAACAAAGCGCATACAAATTTCATTAATTCACATAAAATCATTCAGGCAGGTTCCACCGACTCGGCGGAACATTGCGGCACTAACGCTGTGGCGGGCTCCATGGAAAAGGCGGGAAGCGTCAAAGGAGATTATGACGGTGAGGTATAAAGAGGCTAAAGTGTGTTGTTCTCGGATCTGATTTCAAAAGAAAAGAGAAATGGGCCAGTTATGGATGCGAGGACATCTAGGTGCTCGGTGAGACAAAGGGGTCTTTGTTTGTGGGATCAACCTATTTGGCATCGTGTAGTGGCGAATTATATTCATTATCAACCAACAACTCAATGAATACATCATTCTTACGAAGTGGGTAAACAGAGCGAATGAGGGGAGCTGTCTGATGTGCGAAACTGTTAAAATTAATCAAATTTTTACCTTGACATAATTTTCTTGGTTAGGTGGCTGGCTTCTGTAGCAACCACTTGTTCGTGTTGTTCATGCTACTGTTCGCTCACAAGCGGTGGAGACTTACATAGTGTGCTATATTTGTTCTGCTAGGAGAAATTACTACCATACTTTTTATGTTGAAAGCAATTTAAGAGACAAATATCACACCACACTATGAGTTGTCGAGTCTTAGGACCACTTCGGAGTATAGTGCTACGACTGGAGGATAAACCAATATTAAAATTGTGAAATCGTTCAACCGTCGTTCTGGCTTTGACATTTGAAGATGGATGCATGTAAAATCATTTTTTTTAAGTCGGAATGGGGCTTTGATATTTCACAGACCGTAATATCGCAAGCCCGAGTCCTAGGAACAGCTGAGAGTAGCTGGTCACTCTGGTGTCTTGCCGATTCTGAATAATTTTTCTCAAATTTATTTCTCAGTTTTGAATTTTTGGTAAACTGCAACGACTATTTGTGCAAGTAATTAATTTTTGATAGGGATTTCGTTTATATTAATTTCATATTTTTTCCTTGGAAATGCTTCAGTTCTATCTTCTCATATTTTCATACAATAGTTCACTTGAATATAGGCTTGTGTAGTTCACGAACGAACTAGTTCAGCCAAGTCCAACCAGGCTGGAACAAAACCAAAAAAAGATAGCACAATAGACCAAACCGGTCTAAGTGGAGCTTGCGAGCAGTTTTTAGCGTTTTCAGCGAGCAGTCACCATACCTACATACCTGCCTACTAAGGTTCATCTTCTCTTTCTCAAACCAAATGCATTTAACATAAAGACTTTCTTAACCAGACCATTGATATTTTTGGGTCATTGTGGCCAGGCCAAGTCAGGTGTTTGGTCGCGGACATCTCATTGCTCGGGTGGTCTTGGATATTAAGTACAAAGGTCTAGCAGTTACGTCTTCTCTTTTAATCGCCTTCGTTTCAAGACAGAAGATATACCTATGCGAAGGAGAATTTTTTTCTTTCGAAAGCACCATATTAATTCCATATTATAAAACTTATAGGGAACCTTGTAGGACGACTTAGTTTTTACGAATCAGATGTGTTAATAATTCATGTTGCTTGAGTAGCCAAGGGCCCTGCATCGGATTTCCGTTAGAACTTAGTTTGTGTAGTTCACGTTTGCTGTAGCTGTCGAACGTAATGTTTTGGCGATTAGCGATGCATTGATTCTTGCTAGACATTATATACATATCTATTTTGATTTGTTCTCAATCACTTTAATACCACACACCGAACGAAATCGAGAGATTTCATCAAATACTTCCAAATCTCCTAGATTTCGTCACACGTTATCGCGGTTTCGAAACCTCGCGATTTCGTTGAAATCTATACTGAAATCCCCTCGGATTCAACCGTCCGTGAGAGGTTGTCAAATCGAACAAGCCTATAATGTGAATTTCAGTTAATTTTGGTCAGAAATAAGGGAGCATATATTAAGTCGACTTCTACCTCCCTGTACATAACATTTTTTTGGCATCGTTTTTTATAATGTTTTCACCGGCACGGAGTAGGAGAATACGTGTGAGCTCATGCAAACAGATGATAGTCATCCGTTCCAAGCTACCGATATGGATTATTTAACGGTCGTCACGCCAACTACAATATCGTGCAATGCTTAATCTAATTATAATATAAATTTCTAAGATTCAAATCAGACTAACAAATGTTCTTACCGCAAAAAGTAGGGGGCACTGCACAAGGAATTTAAAGATAGGCAGTGTTCACGAATTGCAATCTAAAGCAATATTCTTTTAAGTTTAGAGTCTAATACGTCGACATTAAATTTGAGAGAAAAATAACTATCAATATATGTAAGATATTGGTTAATCTAATTTTATTTGACTTATAAACTAATAAATTAACTGAAAAATATACAACAATTAACTAAAAAAATAGCTACTAAGAATTAAATATATTGAGTGGTACCTCACCTCATGTAGATTGTGCTGGCCCGTGGTTTCAGGCACTTCTGGCCGTGAAAGGTCTGAAATGTTATATTCGCATATGACAAAACTTTTAATGTTATCTAAAATTTGGATAAGATATTATAATTCGCGAACAGAGCCCCCAAAAAAATCATCAAATTGCTTACTTTACTTGAACAATTCACGAATTTTGACTTTGTTGAGGGCAGAAATTCACAAATTAGCCGCCATTTTCTCGTTGTAATAATTTTTTTTCAGACAAGTGTGCGTTATTATCGGGCAATGTTCGGTGACTTGTAAATAACTGTCAAGATTCTTGAATATCTGTCAAATTGGTCAATAGACTAGGGAGTAATCAGCTGAGAATGCTCTCTATGGTCCATCAGTTTTTTGTGGTTCATTTTAAGATGCCAAAACAATTGTGACAATCGGAGAGGTAATATTTTAAGTACATAGAAATATATCTAAGTATTAATTCCTGTCAACAAACAGCTGTTTTGCCCGAGCACTTTAAAATGTATAGCTACATTGGAAAACACTTCCACTCGATGGGAACGGCCAATCGAGGTTTCAGTACTCGATATCTGTTCGGTGGGAACATGGTATAAGACCATTTTGCGAAGCAAAGCTTCTGGATCGTTATTAATATTCCTAAAATGTTTTCTCGGTTCTGCTGATGTCATATTTTATGGCAAATATGTACGTTGATGTATGTCATATATTCAGTCTCCTGAGATACCAACTTCATAGCGTTGTGCTATTCTCGTACTTCAATTCGTCTGTATTCTTTAAACGGCCATTGAATCGAGGAATTCCTTGTAATAACTGTTGTCTAGTAGATCTTTGAAATCTACAACATTTGGTCTCTAGTACAACATTTTCCAAGATGATTCACCGGGAATAATTGATCTAGAGTTTGTTGATTTGTTGAGACAGACGCTGCGATGTCCTCATGATCCTGATTCCTGACCCCACATTTGTTCAGACTTGTATATGATTACGTTGCCGAGCATTCCCCTCATAAAACAATCGATCGAAATATTCTTCCGTCAAAGTGTCACGAGTGTCAAAGTTACGGGTCATCTGAATTATCAGCTTATTGTAGGAGCGAACAAAGTTAAGAACATCCAATTAGCACCTGACTTTTCCTTAACGGCCATCATAATATTCTCAAATCCATCATAATACATCCGGGCAAAGTCCTCGCATCTATCAAAATATTACCCCGCCGCTAATACATCTAATAAGTTCTCATTTATCTCCTCGCCGCAGTCCTTGGCGAGCAATCTCGCATTTTTTCTCAAAGTCATCCATTACGTATGAAGAGAGCAAAGAATAAAAAGTCTGACATTATAGCAAATTAGCGAATTTGTGCAATTTGTCACTGGAAAAAGGAGGCAAACATCGGCATGATATCATTACGATGTCAAATGGATGAACAGAAGAAAAAAAATGCGAGTATGTACATATCCCGATGACAGAGTGCCATGTGGGCATGACACGGTGCGGCGCGCGGCGTACGGCAATTTCCAAGGAGATCTAAGGACAAAATTACACAGGCGAAGAGAATAAGAATGCGAATACGAACGACGACTACCAAGCCAACAAGAAAGAAAGCACTAAACAACATCAATTTTTCTATGTCGTCGAGCCCAATGGATAATGGCAAGTCAAATATGCGACTAACAAGTATACGGAGGCTCGCATTAAAAATTTGTCGACATCCTTGGCGGGTCGACATGATGGACGACAGGAAGAATGTATTGGCTTTTGACATTCTCGCCAGACTGAACTAAATATAAGGCAACAATGCAAACACACTATGGAAGTGCTCATCATACCCTCGATCGAGGGGGATGAATTGGGACCATCTCAAGTTTACTTCGATGTATTATAATTAAGTCTGTTTGAGTTTCGTATATAAGGCAAATGCCGTGGTGTTGATTTTGTAAGCTTTCGCAAGAAAGAAAAAAACACCAAAAACAACAACATTTGGTCTGTCAAGCGTGTATCTCCGTATCGATGTGGGAGGAACGCTTCGCTCTGACGCACACGTGAACTCTTTAAGATGGCTGATACAAACTGAAGCGGTGAAGAAAGAAAAAAATGGATCAGTTGCTATTGATTATCGGCGTTTCAATTTTGTTTGATAGATTGCGTTGGAGTATTGTTATTATTGAATTGCTTTCTTGAAGTGCCACTTGCTGCGAGATGCCGTGTAAATACAAATTTGATGAAGCTAATCGCCATACCCCGTTGGAGGAAAAGGTGTTTGGGGATGAAATGATGGGCTGCTGGTGAATCAATGTAATCGTATTGATTGTATGCTCGAACGATTCTCTCGTAAGCTAATAACCAAGAAGGCGAAAGAAGAATGAAGGATGACTTCATGCTATCGCATCTAGTCTGTTTTTTTTTGTTTGTTTGTTTTTCTGAAAATGTTGATGTACTTAATAGGTTTTGGGAAGCGTTATATGTTCATCATGGAGCAGGAGCAAATATGAAAAGATTTTATTTAAGGAAAATGTTCATTTGCAAATTATAGCTGATAATTAGTTAAGTGATGGTAGCGATGGAATCAAATTTTCGGTGTTACTCAATGTCATAGCAATTTTGTGGACTGGCATTTACTAATTCTAAGTTCGAGAAGTTGTTGTCGCACTAAATGCCAAGGGAATCATGGTGTTGGTGCTTTGGTGTGCGGGTCGGTCGAGCATCTTTATGCTATTAATATGCCTAGAGCTACAGTCCTTAGAGGGCCAGGGCCCAGCTTCTACAGCAACCACTCGTGTTGTGCATGTTATTCTTCGCACACGAGTTAAGGGATCTATAGCTTTACGCCAACTCCAATTCGGGCCAAGTTTGAGCAGATTTTTCTAGACGGTTATGCTCTTTGCGCATTGTTAGTGACTCCAAAGAGATGGGGCCGTGACAATTATTTTTGTCTCATTGGGCATCGAACCCAGGCACTGGCACTATGGTTGACAGTCGTTACTTCACACCGTATTCTAAAGAGCACATCACACTACGAAATTTGGGTAATCCAAAAAGAGGTAGGCACTTGGTTTACACCAGAAGTGGCCAAACTTGCAGGCTAGGTAGTCGACTTTTCGCTGAAATTGGTTACGTGTGCTATTCGTTGTTCCGACTTGAAAACAAATATAAGTATGTACCAACAATTCAAGTGTATTTCTTGTTATACTTTTATTAAATAAAAATGTGCTAATTCGAACTTAAATTATATGCTGCACAAATAATGAGTGTGGGTTTAAGTAAATGTCTTTTTTTATTGTACAAGAACTTAAAGTTCACAAAAACATATTTAAAATTAAAGGAAATTAAAAATAACGATTACTGAATATTACTTGAAGATTCTCCGAAAATATGACACTGCATATTTCAAGCAAGTTTTTCGTAATGCGGTTAATTTGCACTGATTACAATTCGTATTTCGTTGTGTTTTATTGTATTTAAAACTTCAAGCAACCTATGTCCTAATCCAGAAAACAGATAATTCATTGTACAATCAATCTTCTCATTCCAATCATCCGTTTACCAGATAGAGCTCACAAACATACAAAAAAAAAAACAAAAATCAAAACACCGAATCGTGGAGTCGCTCAAACTTTCTAATTAAATACAAGCACAAAGTGGAGCAAAATTAATCATTCAATTTTGTTTTTGAATTACTTTTTTACTAAATAAAAAGATTTTGAGTGATGGGAATCTTTATTTAACCATTTGCAATTTTTTCTGTTGAGGAGAAAAGATGATATCCGCAAAGTGGCTGCCGCCAGTGTTGATACACATTTCTGCGCGTTTTATCGCATTTTCCATGACTGTCACCGGTGACAACTGCTCGCATTCCTGTCGAATATTCTCCTTTATGGCTGCGATTGCACAAGGCTTGTTGGCATAAGGCCGCGACTTCAAGTAGCCCCAAAGAAAGAGGTCTGCGGTGGTTAAATCGAGCGATCTTGCTGGACATGCCAAATCGCCAAAACGGGAGATTACGCGAACAATAAACGCTTCATTCACCGTCTTGTTGAATCACATGTTCACCAAGCCCCGCTCAAGGACAGCTGGATGACGCCGTTGGTTAAGTGCCTGCCCCTGGTTAGAGGGGTCCCCGGTTCGAATCCCAGTGAAAGCAAAGTTAAAACGCTTTTATCGGGTTTTCAAATCTGGTCCAGTCACCATATGCCGTTGGGATCAAATTAACGGCGGTATCACTGAAGTTGTCGATCAGTGGTAGTAGTCTGACTATGGGTATCACAATGGACCAACGTGATCTAAGTGTGCTGGCGATTTCGCTGGCAGCCCAACTACCTAACCTAACCTAAGCCCCGCTCATTCAATTCCGGCAGTAAGAAGTCGTTTATCTTGCCCCTGTAGGGTTCACCAGTAACTGCGACCGTATTGCCGATGGCATCCTCAAAAAAATACTGCCCAATCACTACCCAGCGTGAACGCCGCGATTCGACACAAAATCGTCCTCTTCGTTGTTGAGATGATTGTTCCATATACTGCAGCTGTCTAGTTCATAAATGTCAAATATGATTGACGTACGGCGCCATCTGCAAAAATTATAACATCTTTCGATAGGATGATTCATTTTGCGCCTCCAGCTGTGCAAAGATGTGGATGTAGTCCAGAAGGCACAAAATCGTCGATTCCACTGGCTTGACCACATCGAGCGCACGCACAACAACGTTAAAGTAAAATTGGGAAAGATGAGGAAGACGCAAGACAGAATGATCTTGATGACTGGAAGCAGATTGCGCAAGACTGTCAGACATCGATGGAAGGCAGATATTGCTCAGTCACAAAGCCATCCATAGGTCGCCGGCCTGAGAATTTTTAAATCTGAAATACTCTACAAAAATGCAGTACTATGTGACCGAACAATATTACAACTGGCCCTCAACTGACATTCTGAACTTTTGAATCTGAACTTGACTTGCTGTGAAAAATTACAAACAAATTTAAGGATCGCAGCGTTTTCGACGGTCTATTAAATATAGTCTATTCCAGTACTTCCGTCAACGTTCTTGTATGCATGAATACAAGTTTCTTTTTTAAAAAAAACAAGACTTAACAAAATTATTTGTTTCCATGTAATATGGTTTTATTAGCAATAACAAACATTCCCATTGATTTTGAAATACAATGTCGTTCAAGTGGCTGCCTTGACTGGCTTCGCAGTAGCGCATTATGTCACCCCAATTTTCCAAGACTTTGTTGAGGATTTCAGGTTGTAGCTCACGGATAGCTTGGATTTTAAGTGTTTCAATCGTTTTCGGATTGTTGGCAAAATAGCGATCCTTAACGGTTCCCACAAAAAAAAAGTTCAAAGGAGTCAAAACGAAGCTTCGTGGCGGCCAATTGACATCGCCAAGACGGCTACAAATACGATTTGAAATGTTTAGCTGTTGACATCGATGGAGAGTTGATGTTCGAGCATTGAGTCTCACACTCTCGGCCACAGCTGCTCTCACCTGTGCTCATCAAGGGGGACCACGACTGTTGTCCACTAGCATACCAGTCTCACGAACTCTTTGCACAAACTTGCGTACAGCAGTCGCGATAAGTGCTTCATGTCGGCCGAAATTTTGGCAATAAGTTTTGAATATTTCCCAACGTTGTTCAAACGTAAAGCGACTCTGATACGACGACTGATACTAACTTTCTGTCTAGCGGGAAACGGATGTCAATATGAAAATAACTTGTGATCTAAAAAAAAATGGCCCATCCTGTACAGTGGCGAGCTGAACTGGATACATCATTCCAGTTTTTGCGGTTTTTCATGAATTTTCTTAGGACGGATTTGATTGAAATATTCAGTTCCCATCGGACTGGAACTTGTTGATTTTGATTCGTTTCCAGTCTTTTGCAGTCCATATGTTATACCTTTACTTTTTTTATAGCGGACACATACCAAATTCTACGCAGTGCTCTTTTGAAGGTCCGCTCACATTTTTGCAGCTGCTGTTGGTGTTTTGGCATCATTTTTAATCATAACGCTGTCAATCCCCATCTGTTGCTTGGATGATATTGGCCTTAAGTGCTTGAATCGTTTTCGGATTGTTGGCATAATATCGATCCTTCACGGTTCCCACCAGTTTTGTGCACAGTCTCAATTTTGTTTACCTTTTTTGTACCATAGTATGATGCCAGAGTCAGAATGACGAAATATGTCTCGAAATATGATACGCAGGGCCGGCCCCACTATATGTGCAGAATGTGCAAATGCACAGGGTACACAGCGATTGTGAAGACTACATAAACCTATGCTAAATTTGCATTTCCATTCACACACAAGTAATTCGAAAAAGCCTAAATAAAAAATCTCACCAAATCTTCGAGTGAACCATGCAGAAATTGAATTTGCACGCTTCGCTCAGAAATTTCTATAGGAAAGCATTTAAAAATAATAAACTCAGTTCTCAATTCGTATGGAATCATTTGAGCCAGACGTGCAGAATTTAGTTCTGCACATATTAGATTGCTATATATATGTATGCACGTATCAGTCGACAATTCCTATCAAGAAACCGTATTCATCAAGGAGACAACTCATATAAGTAGGTAGGTATAGTTTCGAGTAGGGAATAAATATATATAAAAAAATATATATTACATATATAATAATATAAAATATATAATAAAAAAAAATTATTCGGCATTTGGGTGCAGTCGGCTTTAAACGTTAATAAAATCCAAACGGCCCAACTGGTTTAATGAATTTGTTCTTTTTTTATATAAAGCTATGCTTCTGCTTAAATTAAGTCAATTTTTCATAATATAACTTAAACAACTCCAATTTTGAATATTTCTAAGTATTTGAACTAAAACAGCAAAAGTGGGGCGCTAAACGTAGATCTTGCACAGGGTGCTCATTAGACTTGGCCCGGCGCTGTCGATACATTACTAGACCTAATGCACTATACCGATAAGCGCAAAAAATAAAAATTAAAAGTGCTTTCAAATTGTACGATTTCTTTCATTAAAGTCTTTTCCTATATTAAAATAAGTAAACAACTCTGATTCAAATTACCAAACAAATCCGTCGTACGGAAATATATTGATGAAAAACTACAAGAAATGAAATGATGTATCCAGTTTTGCTCGCCACTGTACATGCATAAGTGATTGATGAAAACAATTAACCCTTGCCGGCTGCAATTACTCGCTGCAATTATGAAAGTCATAATATTTCTCGATTTCCCACACCACTAGTCAGTTCGTTCCGTTTTCAATTGCATTCACTTCATCGCAGAAATATATTTTTGCTCCAGTAAAACTGAAATAAGATAGGAGAGGAAAGCAAATAAAATAACATTCATTTCCATAGATTCATCAATGTCAGTATCACGTAACTTAACCATATTCGGTGGATGTCTCCTGCAATGATTGGAGGACCGAGCTCGCCGTTGTCTACCACAGCCATCGGCGATGATGACACGTACCAACTTTCGGAGACTTTTAATGTGTACATATTTCCAGTACAGCGCTCCCCGCCAGAACATCGCCATTTAAGTAAATCCATACCTTGCACGTCATTCAACTGCAGCATTTGCGCGAGTACAAAGCAAATCGAAATAAAAATAAAATAATTCGCTCACAAAGGCGAAATCAATTCATGAATAATTTTAATTGCGCTTCCCTCCACGTTATTAGCTCTCATTAACGTTTTATCGGCAGCGAGAAATCAATTATTGAATACGTTGATTTTCTTGCCCCCAATTGATGTGCACTACGACAGCGCGGCGGGGCCTGCACACTTGATTAAGCGGTCTGGACGTAGTCGTCAGGGTAGTCTGGCATTATGAAAGGATAACGAAATGACAATATGTCGTCTAGACAGGGGCGAGATGGGCACATAACCACATTTATAAGGTCGCCTTCATCACGAAGACGAGCGCAGTCGAATTCATTTGTTGTTATTTCATTCTCTTGCGGAATGCTGGAATTTAGTGCGGTTGTCTGACAGAATTTAAGATGCAATTGAATTTTCGTCTCAGACATGACTGGTGTATCATCAACAAAATTGTACCGCAGTGAAGACAAAGTAGAACACTTCAAGATTATACATTGATGTAGATGCATGTGCACTGTGCAGCACTCAATGCACAGAGCAGCGAAAGTGAATAAATTTTAAAGGATATGAAATATACTCTGCAGTTGCAGTGGAAGTACAAGGAAAGTAAGCTGTATCTTAATTAAAAATGTGTGTGTATCTTACATTTTGCATAGAAGGATTTCCATCTACAGTGGATCCAGCAAAAAATCGGACGGGGGTCGTTCTTTTTAAGAAAATGAATAGAAATTAAAAGAGAAAGAGGGATTAATTAAAAATGTATATGTAATTTTAGATTTCATTTATATCCTTTATTTGGTTGCAAAGTTAAAGTGGATTTAAAACAGCCCACATCATCACTTTAACATGATACAGCATTTATAGGGCGAACTTCCAAGAATTAAGAACAGCAAAGGAAGGCTTTATTGCAGGCGTGGGACCCAATTAAGCCCCAGAATTGGTGGAACCGATATCCAATCAACTCTAGGCAGAAGAACGTCACATAATACGAGTGTGGTTTGAGAAGTAAGTGACAATTCGAATATCCTGCGCAGTAACTTTAAATTAAGCACTGCACCATCAACTACTGTCAAGTTTTGAGCAAGCCATTGAAAGCAGACAAGATTAAGAATTTTTCTTTTTGCGTATTTTCAATGCTTTAAAAGTTTTTACTATGTTCCGTTGTGGTCGTCCAGTGCAAGTGACCCTGAACATTCAAGATTAAGGTTGAATGAAGAGATCATCAGTAAAACAAACAATTTTGAGGGCCTTAAGAAAACCCATTTCTTATTTAGAAGGAATACAAAAATTGCTTCCAGACGTCTATATCTACGGGATGAGAAAGCACTGCAGTTGCATAGAGAGTGTACAACGGTTTCTTTCTCACCCTTGTCTCTGCAGCTTCTGCAAAAGTCGTTGTAGGAAGTGCCTAGTCTAGAGGACTGAATTCAGAGAATTGATCGCTGCCTGGCTATCAGAACAGATGACGATACCTGTGCTTGACACATGTAATGTTTGTTTACTCCACTTATCATATTTCTTTATATATAATCGTTTGCACTTGCTGAGGACATTACATTGTAGGGGTTCGCGCTAAGTGACACCAGGGCAGTCTGTATTACCAGTAATTAGTTGGTGGAGGAAGAGCAGTTCGGCAATTTTGCGACGCTTTTCGAGGGACTCATAGAATAAGTTTAAGGCGATCAGAGTAAGGAGGCAAGTTGGTTCTGTCAGTCCAGGCAAGATCACGAAGAGCGAAACATAGAAGCTGGACAGCTTCGATACGACGAAATGAGGTGACCATACATGGCTGCTATATTCGGTAATGTGTCTTACGAAGGCGATGTATAGAGACTTCCTGACGTTAATTGTAATTAATTCTGCATTATAAGTTAAGCTTACGCTTAAGGTGCTGCTAAACCTACAAAGGATAAAACTTCATTATCAAAATGAGCATACTCTCTTGACAACGATGCGCCAATTTAACACCATCGTTATTCCTTCCTGTGTTCAAAAAAAAGCTCACAACCCCGTTCCTAGGCTACATTTTTTGTTCGATGACGGTAAATGAATTTCAAAGCGGTCGTGATTTATCAACTGTGCTTTCACGCATCAGTAGGACAAGCCTATGACTTCTGTGCACGTTTGGCGACGTTTTCTTACGTGTACTAATCGAATAAGACATATTGGAATGCATTTCCCGCCATCGCAATTTTCCTCCGACAAATGTTTTACCTAGTTCACCCTATACGTTGAAAGTAGTTTTTTGCACCATTTCTAGATGACCGAGTGAGTTGAGACTAATTGAGGAGGGTGTCAATACACAAAGGGTTCACCAACTTTCCAAGTAGATTCTTCATTACTTCATCAACGGGGATAGCTTTACCGACTTCTATCGAATCAAATTCTTATGATATGAATGTGAACGACATGTGGTTACAAGAAGAGGGCTCAAGGTACAACTGATCACACTATAGACATTTTGCTCGGCAAGAACGTTTTTAACGAATTGTTATCACACGAAAATTTCTTTGGTCACTCCGGTCTCCAGACTTGACTGAACCTGATTTCTTATCGTGTGAAACGAAACCATCAAGTTTGAATGTTGCATTTATTTATTATTAGTTCAGTTTACACTGAAACCTATAAACTAGCAGAAAAGGCCTGAACGTCAATAACCTTTGGCTTATGGAGTCGAGCGGCACTTCAAACCAGCAGCCAGTGATGGAAATCCATTTGAATTGTTTTTTATCACGTCCACATCCATTTCATGTGCGTCGTAATCGAGCACTATGATTGCGCTTACTTTTGTCAAATATATGAGCAGATTGTACGATAACATCTGCACCAGTGCAATAATTCCTAAGCCGGGAAAAATATAGAATGGTTGTATGAACTATGAACATCGTTCCTTGCTGTGGATCACGATGCGGGAGCTGCATATAGAATCATATATGCTGTGCATGTGTCCTTCAATACACAACCGAAATACAAACATGGAAGAACAATAAATGAGGTCACCAGGCATATGTATGATTTGAAAAGCATCACTGCGACAGTTGCACTGTAAGTTTGCAGTTTCAAAATGTCATCTCAAGCAGACAGTACTCCAGGTAGTGAAAGCATCAACCAATGGGAAAGGGGTTATAATTTTGAAGTCAAAATATTCGAGACAACGAATGATAAAGTATGTTATAGAAACCTGTACGAAATATCTACATCCTTGTGCAAACTTATATATAAATTGGTGTAGCTGCAGGAAGCCATGCATTCACGTCCTTCAACTTTTCGATTCTAGTTGGGCGACTGTGGCAAGGGATGTCAGAGTATGCAAATGGAAGTGAGTTATGTGGGCAATGTCATGAGTTCAATAGAGAAGAAAGAAAATTGATATTGAATTGAGTAATTTAATGAATTCAAATGTGCATAGGTTACTGTACAGCGCATGGGAATCACTGAAATACGTTGGCTTGGGAAATGTTCAGTTCTTGCAATTCATGATTGACACTCTCATAGAAACTTCGCGCCATGATGTTGATGTAGCTTATTTTCACCTGTCTGCATTTGTCGCTCAAAAAATCTGAGTCAAACAGTGGAACTAGCTGTTCATCCAAATTGGTTGACACTTTGGTGGATGTTTCAGGATGATGGTCTCATTTGACCATATTTTTTTAGAAGAGTGAATAGGTTGCGTTTCCAAACGAGATTGAATTGTTTTTTTTCTCAGAAGCTGATGCTACGTACATGTCCGATGTTTGCTTTTTGTAGAAAGGCCCCATATGCCAAAAAAGCCAACTTGACACAATGAGTTTGTTTTTGTTGCATGAATAAGAGAAAGTCTACTCCAATGCTCACCAACGATTTATGCTCTGAAGCTGTAATTATACGAAAATGTGATGGAAATTTGGACAAAAGAGTGTATATTTGGACAGGTCCAAAACAAACTTTCGATATTCTGCGTACATACATCCTACGAGCTTGGCTGTCTGGGTTTTTGTTTGCGTGGGAAGGTGGAAACCTGCATAGGCACCAATGATCCGACTTCCATTTGTAGTGTCAGATTCTTACTGACTAAAACCACCTTTGGAATCTTTCCGTCTATTCCCCCGTGGAACTACCAATAAGTATTACATCGCGAGGGACGGATTCGAGCTTTTTGCTTCGTCACATGGTGTTTGGAGAATTCGCAGTTGCTTTAAATTCCTTAGATCAGGAGTTTTTTGATCTTCTACCCTCTCGATAGTCGCGGTGAGTTCATCGGTTGTTATTATGTCAGGAATGCTTAGAACTGCATCATGCTGAAAGGGGAGAAGAGTTTCTACGATTCTGCGAAGTAGTATCGGGCAAGTTGGTGCCGATCTGTGAGGCGTCTTGAGCTTCGCGGTTTTAATTTTGAATGCTTTACCCTATACATTTTCGTTCAATGTGCAATCCAATAGATCCTGCGGTGTCTAAATGCTGTGGTGGTGTCTATAAACCATAAACAAAATTAATCCGCGAAGCAAGGCCTTGTAATGATAAGACAAGATGTAGACCCAACACACATTAAAACTCAACAAATCAGAAACAAAATGTAGCGCCACCCAAACAACGAAGAATTGCCGAAGACCGATTCACAACAATTGAAAGAGGATTACAGTATCTTCCGACTTTGCGCCAATTACGAGGTGAATCCAATAAGACATCGTATCCCCCAAGTTTCCCTTGTTTCACAAGCAATCACCAAAATGATTGGTTTAAGCGATCGTTAAGTGTTTATCTGACATCATTGTGTCGTTTCGTTTTCATCACGTGTTTATTTATTAGTCTGCCATGAGAACACCTTCAGCGTAAGTCCCACAAGTTTCACACACCTTCTTCACTTTCCACTTAAAGTTAACATTGTATGCATTGTAAGTACTGCGGGATAATACTCTTCGATGGGATATGCTATACCTCTGCACAATCATACCAAACACTGCCAGACCTAGAGAGAACAAAAACAAAAAAAATACACTTGAATTTACTTTACAGCACCCAATTAAGATATAACTCAATACCAACAGTAGGAATTGCTGCAATCCACTCAAGTTTTCGCACTGGAAGAAATATATCCGAAAAAGTTAAACTAAATACGAATTCTAACGAGAAACTCTGGTGCAATTTTAGGACTTATAGTGCCCTTAAATAAATTATTCTCTCCGTAGAGGAAGGAGTTAACGCGGCAGAAAGTTTACCGAACAACCAACAAGGTATGGGGGCGAATAATAACTCACAAGGTGGAGCAGTGAAGTGAAATGAATGTACGAAATGTTTTTAATAGTTCGGCCACGTGGTACATCTCTTAGATGTACTTGTTTCAATGCAGTGGTGCATTCAGGTTTTGGAAAGAATACTGAAAGCCATATACCTAAGTGCTTTTCCGGCACTTTACGCTTGTCAAGTGTGCTAAGGAGATCAGGGTAGGATTTGTTGCGATTTACTACTTGAATATTTAATAAGACAAATCTTTGGATCTATTGCTATGATACTCTACGTTTTTGGTTGGTCTTGAATTATTTTATAAGCTGATTGAACTTCGTGGAATCGTATTTCTTAGCAAGAGTAGCTATGACTAGATGCTGAGGTGAGGGATGCCGCGACCAACTCAGATTCATCGGACGGGCCGGTACAAGGGGTAGCTTAGTGGAGGTCAAGGATTTAATATCACTATAATTGGCCATGGTGGAGTCGGTGTCAGGTATGTCTTCTTCCGAAATTGAGCCCGTGGGAATATGTACATTTTTGAAAGGTGGCGTTTCATTAAATGTTAGGTGACCTGTTTGTTATTGCAGAGCTTTTACAAATAATTCAAGTAGCTTTTATACCTTCGAATAAACTGTCGTAGCGTGAACGATAAAAAAAAAAAGTTATTTTAATTTCGTTCGTTCGTTCGATACCGTCACTCTGGGTTCTTTTTTTTTCCATCACAGAGTACACAAAACACTACGTTCTCTAAGTGTTAACTCTAAGTATCGGTTTACACAGCAGATTTTGCTGTGCGACTAAGAATCATCTACCGATTTTGCATCTCACAGATTACATCAAATAAACAGTATTAATTATAGCATAGTGCATGGATCAATTTTTTAAACTCCAATCGAGACAAGCTAAAATCAATTTCGTTGCAAAGTTCATTAAAAGTATTTATACACCTTGTAAGAGGTTCATTACAACCATAGTTGGTTCTATGCCTCTTTCTCATCCGAAGAGATCTTTGGGGAGCATATATATTCATGAGAAAAAGTAAGTCTGGTGAATTTACACTGTCTGGGTGAACATGGCTGACGCTGCCTTACGCCTGAAACTTAAGGTTTGCAAGTCTATTATTTTACATCTATCGTCATATTTAGGGAGTTCTTCGAAGGAATACAATTTACGAATAGCATATCAATTAAATTCCGGTTAGTTCATTTGGTTTAAAAAAAATATATTTATTATTTAAACCGGCAGCGGTTCTGCCTCCTAAAACGAACTGAACCACATGAATAACTTATCTCTACCTTAAATACCTAATGAATGCTGTCACTGCAATTTGGCACCTTGATGTGGGGAGCGCGTCGATCGTGGGAACGTTGCTGACGTTGGCATTTGATGACCGGTGTGACGGTGTTTGGTTCAGCAGACTTGCTAACTCAATGACTCGAATGCGGCGTGTGTTGGATTTGCCTGCGCGTGTTCTCATTGCATATTATGTTGCGTTAACTTATCTCATGAAACTTTTTTGTACTCTTTCGAATCTGAGTTCTTGTGTATCATATGGGGAATCCCAAATGATGGAAGAATATTCTAAATACGGTCTGACTAACGAACAATAGATGGACTTAAGACTAGTTATATCCCGAAAATCTCTACTATTTCTTTTCAGAAAACCTAACGTAGCATTAGACTTCGCAATTGTATAATCATAATGTGATGCAAAATTTAAGTTAGTATCAAAAATTACACCCAGATCTTTAACCTCTTCTAGGCGACTAAGTCTATGATCATTTATGAAATAATCATAGACAATCGGGGATGTAATTCGATATGCCGTAAAGATCTTACATTTTTGAATATTCAGCTCTAGTCCATTGTGCTTGCACCATTCCACTAGTGCATGGATATCCAATTGGAAATTATTACAATCAGTTAAACTATTTATAGATAAATACAATTTAAAGTCGTCTGCGAATGTTAGAATTTTACAATATTTGAAAATTTCGTGAACATCATTTATAAACTATAGAAAGAGTAATGGCCCCATATGGCTACCTTGTGGAACGCCCGATGTAACTTTTATTACTCGAGATCTAAAACTATCCATAATTACCAATTGCTTCCTATCCTTTAAGTAATTCGAAAACCACTCTAACATTGACGAATGGAATCCCAAAGACTTTAGATTGTTTAAAAGCAAAGTGTGATGTACTTTATCGAAGGCTTTCGAGAAATCGGTGTAAAGTACATCAACTTGTAATTGATTTTCTAAATTTGTATAAATGTAATTTGAAAATAATGATAAATTAGTTGAACATGACCTGCGCTGCACACGCCAATTTTTCTTTTACAATACTTTCAAATAACTTTGGTATCGAGAGAAAGCTTGGATATTGGTCGATAGTTTTCTACTTTTTGCCTTAAACCGCTTTTATATATAGGCGTCAGAAAAGAATACTTCCATTCATTTAATAATTCACCAATTTTTAGGGATTGATTAAAGATAATTCTTAGTGGGCGATAAAGCGAATTCCAATTTTTTCTTAAAATACCAGCTGGGACCCCATCGGGGTCTGGGCTGTAAATTACTTTAAGATTAATTAAAGCATTTATTACATCCTGATCCGTAAATTCCAATACACCTATATCCAGAACCTCGGGTATATTAGAGTAATGGTTCATCGTTGTCTGGACCGGAGACCCATTATGGACAGACTCAAAAAAGTTGGCAAATAGGTCACAGGTTTCATCCAAGTTTGTTGAAGTTACGTTACCAAATTCCATTATCTTGGGCAAGCCCAAGGAATTTCTTTTTGAATTAACGTAATTCCAATATGATGCACCATTGTTCCTTACCGAAGTTTCTACGGACAAGATGTATTGTTTATATAAAAATCTATTCAAGAACTCATATTCTTTACTGAATCTCAGAAACCGTTCACGATTTAAACTCGTTTTATTTGAAACATAGTTTGAATATGCTTTTCTTTTAACATTTCGTAGATTTACTAAGCTTTTGTTTGTCCATGGAATTCTAAATTGATTTCTATGACGCCTTTTAGGAACAAATGATTCTAAACCAGAATTAATTTTATTCATAAATATATCATAGTTACCTTTCAAATTGGGGGAATTCAACAAGTCATCCCAATTGAATTGATTTAGGTACTCATTCAGTGCAACAAAATTTTTTCTAAGCTAACTTTTATAAGTTAAGCCGGTATCGTTATTACTACAATTTCCTTAACAAAAAAATTTAAAATCCAAAAGTAAGGCCTTGTGATGCATTTTATTCGAATTCAAGGCTTCTGATATTATAAAGTTTACTTCATAAATAAAATTAAAAATACTAAATCTAAAATTCGATCTAAACTATTTCGAATATTGTTTACTTGAAACAAACGTACCCTAAGTGCAGTTAAAGACCACACCAAAATTCTTAGCAGAATCAATCCACACTATGGCTGTCGATTTAGACCAGTGAAGTAAAAATGTGGGACCAAGTATTGATCCTTGCTATACCTCACGTGTACGCTAATGAAGCCAATATTCACACACTTTTACCTTCGACTGAGGTATGATTTCTGCAGATAGAGATGCAAACATCTAGTAACTTCTACGTTTGTTGCACAAAATCGAGTGATTGACTGTGTCAAACGCTTTTGAGAAGTCTAGTAATAATAAGTATGTTTTTTTATCTAAAGCCTTTGAGATCTCGTCAACCACAAATAATAGAGCAGTACCACAACTTCTTTTTGACCGCAAGCCATATTGGTTATAGCTAAGAAGTTTGTTCCATGTTTGATGACGGCGCATTTCAATCAATATCAACATCTCAAAGATATGCAAAGATATTGCTTTTGAGCTATAGATTACAGGTATTTGTTTTTAACGATACTTAACGATACCATTGAAATCGATGAAACAGCATTTCTTAAGCTGCTCTTAGTGATGGGGACTATATTTATATTCTCCACTCACACGGGGAGTTAGAAGTGGTTAAGCCACAGTTAAAGATAAAAATAATGTATTTCAATATGCACGTCAATAACAATTGAACAAATTTAGGGCTAAAGATGTCCGGCCAGTAGGATTTGACTTTATCAATAGTATAGCTTCTACTACATCGTCCTCGTATACCATATATAAGGCATCCTCATTATCGTCCTCAGGATCTATCTGGCTATATCGTTAACTGACATATGCATGCACAATCTCAGCATTTAACTTATCGCAGTCCACGTCGTCACTGACTTTCTGACTACCGAGGCGAAGGTTACGAAGCTGTTTCCACAGAGATTTACTCGAAGCAGACGAGTCCAGCTTACAACAGTGCTTCTTTCTTCTTCTAGACTTCTCGTTCTCATCTGCTCATTTTCGGCAGACTTATTTCTCAGCTGCTTTGGCAACAAATAAGTGAGAGATCAGGGCAATTTTCGGTATAAATTAAGAACTGCAAGTAGGGAATGTATTGTGTTATTTTTAATATTTAGAAGATGTTTTGATTTAAAATGAGAGTCAAAGTTGTACTTCCAGAACGAGCGTGATGATAGGAATCGGAATCCGAATAAGATTCTGAAATATGGGACTTGGGATGTAGCATCGGATAATGGCCTTAATTTTTGCAGATCTACGGGCTTGAAGACACTTGCAATGTAGCCGGCGTTGAGCATTCCTCATGCTGATGTTAATATAATAAGTTCCGAATTTTGCTAAAAATTTCATTAAAAGACGTCTCACAGCACTTTCGTGCGATTCCATAACGTCTTCGACTTGCCTGTAACTTTTAATGCAATGTGACAATTGTAACAACTGTCCCCGTACCCGGTACAATCATAACAGTGCCTGTGGACAGTTGTAACCAGCTAAAGAGTTAACATCCCACTTTGGCCGATTCCTTATTCCATAGTACACTGCCAATTCATACGTTGTAACATGTTACAATTGTTCCCCAATGGGAATGGTACAACCGTCCCCGTGTGGCTTTCCCACACAAAATACGTAGCACTTGCTTTATTGGAAATGGTCGGAGTAAAAACAAAACAGAACAAGATAGAACTATAGACACTGAACATATTATAGAAAATAAAATTGATTTCTTCTCTAGTGATGTCTACTCTGGATAGAAGCTTTAGAGAAACTGTCACATCAATGATGGATAATACTACTAATAAAAAAATATTGGGCCCATCTGGTAGCATAATCTTTCCAAGGCAAAAGTCATTGGCATCCAAGAAGCAGGTGATAGTCTTATGGATTCTACTGACAACTGGCATAAAAATACAACGTTATCAATCAAACGTCGGCGCACGCTTCGAAGTCTTTCTGTAACGTAGAAGCCGAAAGAGGCTAAGACCAGTTCTCTTCAGTAGCACAGGTATGACGCGAATGTCAAGAGATCATCTTGTCTCCCCTTGCAGTCTTTTGCCGAATGCGTTCAATCTCCCCTCGTTAAGAGATATCAAAGGGAAACGCATTCTATTATACCAATGTGGGGTGAGCGGATCAAAGCTCAGAAGACAGAGGGAATATTCTTCTGGCCACTAGTACATCCAATCAGCAGAAACAGGAATATTGCGGGAGTGCCAACAACATCCCGGTTGTCTCCCAACAACAGCAGTCTCCCCTCAACTAATGAAACTCATCAAAATTCTTGAAATAAAGAGCAGTAAGAGATTTACATTTGAATAGCATTTGACACTTAAGGCGAAGACGAGCTCGAGTTCAACAAGAGTTTGAAATACTACAATTGTTCATATGCACACACATAAAACCTTAACTATCGTTACAGATGTTCTTGGATTGGCATCCGCGCACTGGACAGACGTCACTGTTTTCGTGCTTTCCAAAGAACACGACACCACCCCACACACGCTCTTTCATATAAATTTCAAAATCTTATAAACTTTCTTCGCCCTGAACCCAAACATTCGCACGATAGTTTGCAAACTCCTTTCCTCCCCATGCACAAGCTGCATGATCCATTAATACTTGGCGAAAAGCAACCGGATTACTCCATTCCATCACTGAATATCCGCAGAGAACCATTAATCACATTGTAAACTTTTGCCATCAATTTAAATGACATTTGGTAACTCAACGACAGGTAAGCTCTCTCCATGGACTTAATTCACTGGACGCAAAACCTCAACCCTGAGCAACTCGAGGTAACGTCCAAATATCCTGTGAAAGGAAAATCTCAAAAAAGACTCCTCAAGCTCAACACCACAACCACACGATCCGAATGCACAAATGACAATTTCAAGATTTCATTAATTTATTCCAAGGATCTTCGTTGCCACGTTCTAAGTTGGATGTCGTGGCTGTATACCGTAGAGATATCCTCCCCTTCGAATGGAAGTGAAAATTCCCCAACCAAACGAGCCAAACGAAATTTGAAACTTTACCCATACAACACTGTTTGAATAGTGCGCTGACTGTGCACTACAACAGCACAACACATCATGCAACACGAAAATTAAGTTGTACACAACGCTCAGGTCTCCAATAAAGTTTCTACAAAGTTTCCCATCCCCATGCAGCGCCGCGCCGCGCCGATACCCCCGGATGCTTGCGGGACTTGGCTGTACCCCCATTTCACAGAAGTAAGTCACAAATTCGGTTGTGAGTGCAACCAGCTTCGTTCCCTTCAATGTGTTCACCCTTAGCACTGCAATTTAAATTAAAACCAGGACATTCAAGGACTCCAGCGTGCACGTTCATAAAAGACGGCTTGCTGCAGCCGTCAAGGCGGTATATCCTTCTGCTCCTGCTTCTGCAGGCGCTGTGCGCCGTGCAGTGTGGGCGTTCGTAATGGCTCCTCTTGCAACGCCATATCAAAGTGGGAGAAGCGGAGCCCATTAACGGGATTATTAGTGCAGTAAGTATGTTAAGCAGAATGGGGTGGGGCACATGAGGTGTATGATGGTTGAACTTTTTTACAACTTTGCACTTTATTAAAATATTTAACCACTCCACCTCTTCCATTCTCGTTAGTCGAGCAAAGCCCTTAAATTTGAAAGTTTTACGACGCAAACGTCGATGGATGCAGAAGGGTCATAAAATATCTTGGCAACCGCAACCCCTCAAAACAACGCACGAAAGAATAAAAGGCAAACGTGGAGCGTGTACATTTACATACTAGCATGTGCACGCGTGATTTCGAAAACAAACTTGATGGTGACTGCGATCTCAATTCTAGAACCTGACTTTACGACTCCATGGGGCATTTCATTCATCTCTGTATCTTCGCATCAATAAGCGCTTCATCTGTCGGCGACGACTTGAACCTAGATTTCATTTATTTTTTTCTTCATGTTTCGCTTTCGCTTTTTATCTGCAAGATACGGCGGACATAAAAACTGCGAACTCGATTTTGAAATATGATTACTTAAAATGTATGGAGATCATTCTAGTTGATGGAGCGAGATAAGTCATATCTGCTAAATTGAAAAAAAAAAAGTTGGTAGAGCTTTGATATGCTCACAAACTTACGAACCTCTTTGCATCCTTGGATTAGGACCAAACTGTACTCAGATTCACGATGATTATGAGGAGAAGCACAATCATGTGAAATAGAGCCAAGGAGAGAATTGAGGGCAACTGAGTATCGGCATGGCTATGGAATGTGGCTCCCCTTTCTTGAAATTTCTTCGTCTTTGAACGTGAAACTACAACTAGGACAAGGTCTACCAACATGTTATCACTTTGACATCATCGGGTAGGTCTTATACTAAGGGTGGACATTCTGCTTATATTAGAAACTAAAGGGTCTTTCATTAAGAGCTTGCTATCTATAAATTTAAATAAAACAAAGTGTGTGTGAGATGTCATCTACATTGTTTATTCGTTCGAAAGATCTACCGATGCCATTATCTATGGAATGTAAAATCGTTCAAATATCCTTCGGTGCTTCTCTGGGTGGTCCAATTTCCATGACTGAGGTGCAAAAATCAGGCTGAATTTGGCCGATTACATGTTTTATGTTGTCTTTAGGGGCCGCTGTGACTTATTCGTATAGACATGCGACTTCAGAAAACACCACAAGAAAAAGTCGCACAATCTGTCCAGTTCGCATCACATCCACGTGAGATGACCATGCGCTTGAATGGCTCGTGTAGAATTTCCAATGTGATCTGTGATCTGTGAGCTGTGAGGCTCGTAGCGCCGTCCTGTTGAAAACACATGTCGTTTTGTCCATTCATTCATGTCAGACGAAAAGAAGTTTGTAATCATCGACCTTTAGCCCTCACAGTAGACGGTGATGACCGATGACGTCGCTAACTCAAAACCCGCATCAAACAGTGACTTTTTCGAGAAGGATTGGACGTTCTTCGATCTCATGTGGATATGACACGAAAATGTTGTTTATTGCCGTACCTATGGCCTCATCGCTGAAGATGATTTTTCGAAGCGAAGCCCGAGAAACTTTGCCAGAAGACCAATTTTATCATTTGCACGTGTTGTTGCGCTATGTCCGTCCATAGAGATTTAGCAAAACAGGCTATCAACGGCCATAGTTCGGAAGTTCTTATTGGAAGACCCCTTAAGAAAGATTGGACGCATGGATGCTTGTTAAATGTTGGTTTTTAAACGGATGTCCGAAGTTGGAAGACACTTGGTATCCTATGCTATGCTGCCTAGTATGTCATAATATGCTACTGGCAAGTACTTAAATTCAGTGAATTTTATTTGAGATAATAAGTAAGACATCGACTGTGTAAACTAAATGGTGCGGTACATATTTTACTAGAATCAAACCCCTTTTTTTCATTTCTTGGTCCATAAAGAAACTTGCGGCAGAGTGATAACGTTAAACTGTTGTTATTTGAAGATTGGATTTTTACCTTTAAATTAATGTATAATACCGTCATTCAGATTACTTTTCCTCCACTTTCAAGCACCTTAACATCGTTCGCATATATCTCATCAAGTGAGTTGAGGGGGCTACTAAGCGTTCGCTGTCAAGCCGGGCACACGTAAAAGAAATGTGTGAAGGTCTCCCTCTCACCATGATCTCCTATCGGTAAGTATCCAGTACAGACCGCCACAAAATACTGAAATAATCAACGTACTACTTAGGGAACACCGCAATGACATGGCTGCGTTGGCGGGAAATTTTAGGTTCCAGGTTCCATGTCATTGAGGAATTCGACTATTTGGTTAAATAAGGATCCGTCCTTCATCGCTTGGCTGCGACGTGTGTCGAGAATTGAACCCAGACACATCAGCGAATTAGCCAGGGCACCTACTCCCTCCGACGTGGCTCGTTAATAACACCTTGCAACCACTCAACAGGGATGTGTCATCAAAATGGAACATAGTGCTAATTGGGTTTCATTTCTAATTAAGGGGCATTTCGCTAATCCCCCATGGTAACCTCAACCTAATGGGGTTACATGCTAAAGCATGAAAGCAGACAAGCGCCTACAGCCAAAATGGGGGGAAAACATAAACCGAATTTGTTATTTCTGTCTCCAAAATGAAATCAGACCATTGGATTGTAGGAGTTGTGGGAGAGAAAAAGATACAAACCGCTCTATGCTTATCGGACGACTTTACTCACAAGAACTGAAGCCTCTCTATGTTACAGTCAAAGAGTATTTATATGTTAAAACTCATTGGACCTTTACCGTTTCGAGTGGATCACACGATCGGATGGGACGAACCTTATGTACAAGTGCAATCAAGAGATAGGAAATGGTATAAACACTGGCGTAAGAAAAACACTCAGCACTTTGATTTCACAGAAGTTCTTTATCACCTCTCTATGATACTTCAACGACATCAAAGAAACGAGGATAATTCACCGAATCTCTCCGAATTTATTCATAACACAGCATTAAAGTCTTCAGTGTATTTAAGCCTTTATTGCTTACAAGCTTTTAGTTTGTTGTTTAATAGTCGATAAAACATAGTGGTGGTTGTGTATAAAGAATGATATAATATCCAGATGTATTCGTTAAATCGAAAAATTCGTAATATCGAGTACATTTTACTTGTACGAAACGTTAAATAAATGGACAAAAATCGTTGCTATTCCTAACGTAGCATTACTTTTTCCTGCAGACTTCGAATATTTTGGGATGCTCAACGTTGTACTCTTCGGCCCATTCAATGCACTTGTTAAATTGAATGTCCAATCTCATCGGTAGGCTTTACTTTCTGAACAGAGTTTGAGTTAATTTCTGAGAAGAACATCGTTCTCCTTAAAAGTGCTGGTACGACTATCTTCTGTAAGAAACATTTCAACATTGTTCCAAGACTGGATACTTACTCTCTTCTACCGAAACAAGTTTCGGAGTTAAAGACGAACTACTGTCACAACGAAAAACGCGACAGATGCTTTTCAGTACAATATGTGCTATATTCGCCGCTTTCGTAATTTTCAAAAATAACTGAGGTCCGTCTGCTGATACTGCACGATTTAAGTTTCACTTAACAAGTTAAGTTGAACTTAGCGGTTTGCACAATTCGAAAAGTAGATCCTAAATCGGCTATGTCTAAATTAAACTAAGTTGCAGAAATAGTGGATCATAAGACCTTAAGTTGTACTTTAATACAGACAGTGACATAAAATTGTGGGGAAATTTGAGTATGGAGTTCCAATTACTTGATTTATTTGAAGATGATGTGGTAGAAATTGAAGAACTTGGTGTGCCTCGTCGTGTCTTCAACAGAAATTAATATTTTTATTGCTTTGACGAACTTCGGTTTATAAAAGTTATCGGCAAATCAACCACAATCAAGGTTATGTAATTGATTACAGGAAATAAAATGAAGTTTGGAATGTCCTTTCAATAGGTACGATTTTCCATACTCATTTGAACATTCACATGAAGATATATTTCCAAGGCATAATTCGATTGCACCTACATATGTACATATCAATCAACTACGAGGGGCGCTCAATATATTCTCGGTATCTGGGTGAAGCTGTGGTTGTATATATAAATTGACTTATTTATCAAGTAATACTATTATTTTAGTGCATTCATGTAAAATTTCATATAAATGTGATTATTAATTCGCGTTTTATCTCTAGTTAAACAGAATCATAATGGCCACTGAGACGATGATGGTGAAAATTGAGCATCGCGCTGTAATTAAATTTCTCACTAAGCAAGGAAAAAGTCAAAAAACTATTCATGAAGAGATGGTGGCTGTTTACCAGGGTCACGCACCTTCATTATCAACAGTGCAAAAGTGGTCAAGTGAATTCAAGAGAGGCAGAGAGAGAGCATTGAAGACGACCTCCGCTCCGGCGCCCCGGCTACTGCTTGTACAGAAGAAAGGATCAAAGAAGTCGAACAACTTGTTCTTGAGGATGCCCGAATAAAGGTGAAAATGATGGCAGAGATCACCAAGCTTTCAATTGGTACCATTCACACCATTCTTCATGACCACCTTAACCTTTCAAAGGTCAGTGCAAGGTGGGTGCCAAGAATGCTCACAGCGCCTCAGAAAAAAGTGAGAATCGCATGCTGTAGAGAGCTTTTGGCGATGTGTAGTCAGAACGTGGACGGTGTTATGGATCGAATTGTTACTGGTGACGAAACATGGGTCCATCACAATGACCCTGAAAGCAAACAAGAGTCCATGCAGTGGCATAAAAAAGGAACAGACCCACCGAAGAAGTTCAAAGTCACTCCGTCTGCCGGGAAGCCCATGGCCACAGTTTTTTGGGACTCAAAGGGAATTTTGCTCATTGAGTACAAAACAAAAGGTGAAACCATCAACGACACATCTTACGCTTCCACTTTGCATATTTTGCGGGAAGAAATTAAAAAGAAAAGAAAAAAAGAAAAAAAACGCAGCGGGTGTGTTGCTTCTTCATGACAACGCTCCTGTTCACAGGTTTCGAAGATATCCAACACCCACCCTATAGTCCAGACCTTGCCCCTAGTGATTATTTCCTGTTTCCGGATTTGAAAAAATGTCTTCGTGAAAAAAGATTTTCGGATGATGAAGAACTCAAGTCGGCAATAAATGCGTATTCTGTTTAACTAGAGATAATCACAATTAATCACATTTACATGAATGTGATAGGATTACTTGATAAACAACCACAGCTTCACCCCGATACCGAGAATATATTGAACGCCTATTGTACTTGTCACATTAAGGTTTTACGCGGCAACAACTGCTTTGCAGAGCATTACTGTTTTCGGAGAAATTGCAAACAGGATGGTTTTGCAGGTTCGAAGGGCAAAAAGCGTCGCTTTTAAAGCAACGTAAAGCAATACAATAAATATATAATGTGAATAAATAATAATAATGGTGGCCCGTGGCGTTGTGGGTATGTGCGTCGACTCCTACGCTCTTGGACCAATCTGCCTAGGTTCGATTCCTGGTACGACAAGAAATACTTTTCACGGCCCCACCTCTTTCGAGTCACTGACAATGCTCAAGGAGTATAACTGTCAAAAAAGCTTCTCAAACTTGTCCGTTCAGAGTCGGCATAAAACTGTAGGTCCTCTCCACTCGTGATAGAACAATAGCACGCACAACACGAGTGTTTGCAATGAGAAGTTAGGCCCTGGCCCTGTTGCTGCTGTAGCGCCACCCATATTATTATATTAAATAATAATAATATAATGTGAATTCAAACAGATGTGTAATTTTGCACAGGGAAACCTGCAGAGGCTAGTGTTGTATAAAGTCTGTCTGGAAATAAATTGAGTGGCCATGTATCCTCGCTATTCAAATTCTAGATGACCAAATGACTTATGTTGTCGTTCCTTACTCGACGAATATCCTTTGCTGTCTTTGAGTAATATTTTACAATTATTCACTTCTATTTGATACATTTCAATAAAATGTTCCCCTTGGCAGTTCGAACAAATTCCAAACGCAAAAAATGTGAAGACTTACTTTCTTACGTCTTCCAGGGAAAACCTCTTGAGACAGACCTAAAAAGGTCTCCATGTGCACACAAATCCCGAGAATTGTTTGGTTTCAGTGGTAACCAATGCCAACAGTTTCAAGTCGGTGACAGGCAAAGCAAAAAGGAACACATCTTAATCCATTTACAAATGCGAGGCCCTCGAGTCCTTCCACGCTGACACCTTAATTGCCCACAAGCGGGAGCACAAAAGAGAACTCCACCTTGTCGGGCTGCCTGACATTTTTACACGATGTAAATTACCCGATGTGTCATTTTTTGTCAGCTATTATGTGTCAGGACGTTGGAACGTCGCAAACGGTGCAGGTAAATTAATTGCCTCTATCCCCGAAGAGTATAAATTCTCGGAGCAAGTCGTAAATCGCATTCGTTTGAGGTAAAGTGACGACGGTTCAGTTCTCATTTTTTTTTGTGTTCGCGTTTGAAAGTCCCAAAATGCTGTTCGTGAGCGTTTTCTTCTTGATGGCACATCTCCTTGGGAGCATTTCTTGCCTTCGACTGATATCCTTTCTGGATTTCCTCGGTCATAATCACCTGAACCATGGCATTATTATAATGTGCGGCGAGGACAACGTCACCAGGGATCAACTTAAAGTCATAACGGCGGGCCATTACTGGCTGTCGTTCTTCAGCATCGACCAACCAGCCAACAAGGACGGGGGTATCGCAACATTTAAGGACCTCTTCTACCACGGAGCTCCGAGGGTCGGAGTATCTCTTGACATTAAGTGTCAATCGAAATCGATTTTGGAATTCGCATCCGCCAGCAACTTTTTCAACGCCTCACAAGCGTGGTTCATACTGGCCGAGAGTCCCGAAGCCGGATTAAATGCCCTAGGGACCGTTAGGCTAAACATCGACGCCGATGTAACATTGGGTGTGCAAGTGTCAGAGTAAGACGTGATGTTAATTCAATTAGTTCAAAATCGGGTGTGCAAACTCCGAATACACATCCTCAAAACTTTCGCACTATAGTGAGGACAAACTGCGGTTGTATGACTTGTACAAAGTGTGTCATCAGTGCGGTTGCCCGTTGCAGTCCGTGGCAAAGGGCAATTGGAGCGTACGTGGAGGCATGGAAATTGCACCATATTTCGAACAAACCCTGGTTCAACGTAGGAGGAATTTCTCTGGAATAGTCGTAGGTGGCGGCGTTGTGGTAAGTTGTGGGTTTTTGCAATGCTCTGACATAAATTGAATTTAGAAAAGATTTACGACCTCTATTCGAAAAAGTGTACCAGCACAAATTTCACGTTCAATGTATATATGTGCCAGTTAGTGGTTTTCGTTTGTGAAAAGTGTATGAAAAATGTACACACGTGCATGTTAAATGATTTGTTGAAGTCTCTCCTGCAAAGATTGAAGCTCGAGACTTTTATGGCGGACCTAAGTTTTAAATAAAGTTGGTTCAAGCTTCCATCCATCCCATATCCATGCATGCTTCCATACCATCAGCACATATGAACTCTGACGAGAGAAGCAGTGCTATAGTTTTACCAGGATCGACCTTTTTCTGAAAAGACGAGAAGTCTCTGTCGACAGTTTGTGCAGCGGCAGGAACGTCGTTTTTTTCTCGCGACGATAAAGTAACTATTTTGGCGGATTCCCACTTTGTGTCATCATCCTGTTTACCAGACTCCAGCAAAATTGAAGGCGATGATGCTGAGAAAATGTAGACACCCTTGATTTTTATACAAGGTGATCAATCTGGTGGCATCTTATGATCCATCATATCGTCGATATCGATTTTGTGCTCCACTCGACATGCGTAAGAGAATATATTCTGCAGATCCTTAAATATGATTGCATACGAAGCTTTTAATGAGTCAGTGTAAATTACACGGTCTTTTTTTACACAAATTTCACCTACACGCCATTCCAACTTGTAACTCTATTCAAAGCTTACACAAGACCATTTCCGAAGAAACTGGTCTAAATACAGTCACCTTCTTCTGGTTTTGGCGATACAGTCAGGCTGGATCTCATCAAGCCTTTCCAGATGGCACAATCTTTAGCCAGCTGCTTCCAATTTCGCACGCTTAGTTGGTTGAAGTTCGTCTTCACTTGTGTGCGCTATCGGTTTCGTGGACATCCACTATTACGTGTCCCACCGTTTCCGCGCAAGCGTTGAATCTGTAGTCGTTACAGTTCAATGTTGAATCTTTTTCTCTAAATACCATCAACGCAAAACCAAAGATTGATTCGTTGACACTGTGGCTACCAATTACGTATGCAGATCGTGCTTCTTGTGTTGACGAGTGAGCTTTGCACAACCTTCTCGAGTACTTTTTTTGGTATTGAAGGTCTCGGTGAGTTCATTACCGACCTTGATGGAGCAGTAATTTGTGCGTCGACTTGCGTCCAACGTACTTGAACTTATTGGGTCTACGTTCGATTCCCGCTACGACAAAAAATTATTTTCAAGGCCCCTCCGCTTACAAGCCACTGACAATGTCCAACGAGTACTCCTGTATAGAAAAAAGCTCCTCAAATTTGGGCGTTCAGCGTCACCATACAACTGTAGGTCGCTTCCGCTGGTATGAGGTAGGCCCTGGCCCTTTACGGGCCACCCACCCACGTTAGATGTATGGTGTTGTCCCATATTTTTGTACATCCTTGTTGTGGTTACTAGTATAAACAGTTATATGAAGGCCTCTTTGTAAGAATCGTTCGTAAGTGACGCTTATAAAAATCTTCAATTTCATTCATTTGCTTCAAGTTTTGCGGAAGGTCACAAATCACAAAAGGTATGTGACTACTGAGCATCTAAACATCGTGGTAGAACACCATCGAATCTTCAATTAATCAAATGGTTAACTACTCTGCCTTGACATGCTCCATGCTCTTCATTCCGACACATTATGTCATCATCGACCATCATTAAATAATCATTAAATTTTCATTTCGACCCTTTGGTTAATATATTAATTGATAATAAAAATTACATTTTAATTTCATCTTCACAACATCATATAAGTTAAAACCTTTTGAAAAGAAAGTCACAAATAATCCCAAGTACACAATGCAATGCTTTTAAAATCGATTGACCTTTTTAAAGATAAATTCAGCCCCAAAGGACATCCAATTGACTGAGTACATCGAAGGCTTCAGCAACAAACATCTTGACGCAATGCAACGTAAAACCTATCATCTGCTGAAAATTCTAAAGGACATGTATAAGTTCCAGTAAGTGCGTCCATTTAACTCGTCCGGTAATTGATTCCATCCCACTTTTCTACTCGCTTAGATTAAAAGTTGTTATCTCTGACTCATGGGGTGTTCAACAGGACGGCAATTGGACTGGTGTCATGGGTAATCTAGTTAACGGTGAGGTAGATATTTCATTATCACCATTGCGGTTCACTCAGCAACGTGTCCTTGCTGTTCGTTACCTGCCCGAAGTGCATGTGGAGATGTGCGTGCTCTTGTAATTGGATTTTATTACAGTTTCCCCAGTTTTTCATTCTTTATTTTTTTTCCTCCATTTTTGTTGTTGTTTGCGTTGGTTTTTGTCATAAGAATTTTTCTGTTGCACTCTACCCACAGAATTCGATTTTTGTTCCGCCATCCACGACGATCGGCCATACGCAACATTTTCCTGGAGCCTTTCACATCATCCGTATGGTACACTGTGCTGGCATTCATCGCCTCTGGAGTGCTCCTAATGGCAATTGCAATGCATCACGAGAACGAACGTTATGGCACGGACGGCAGTGAGAACAAATTGGATTTTTTCACTTTGATCATCCTAGAGGCGATCTTTCTTCAAGGACCCAGCGAAATATTCCGATGTGCCTCCACTCGCACGCTAATTATTTCAATTTGCATATTTGCCGTTATGCTGTTTCAATTTTACTCAGCATTCATCGTGGGCTCGCTACTGGCAGATGTGCCAAGGACCATCGTCAATATGCCGGCATTGTTCAACAGCACCCTGGACATAGGAATGGAGGATATCGTGTACAATTATGAATTTTTCATCAACACATCGAACCAAATGGCAAAGGATATTTATGTGCATCGTGTAATGAGGAATCCACGCTCGAATATATTACCATTGCAGAAGGGCTTGGAGAGACTCGGTCGAGGTGGCTATGCATATCACGTGGCTGTGGTCAGAGCGTATGGCATATTAAAAGGTTCTGTTAAGGATTTAATGAATTTTTAATCTTTTTTTTTATTTGTTACTCACCGGTTGCGCATTCATTTCTCGTTATCGTGCAGATATAAATTACAACCGTTCTTCTTTTTTGTTTACGTCAACCATACTTTCAGTAATGAGAGAAAGATAAGTGCAATTGGGAATGGTTTGCAGTTTTTCTTATTTTTTTGTATTTACATACGTTCGATTTTTGTGTCGGCCTTTAAGTCGCTGCTTTGCGTGGTTAATTGTAGATGAATACAAAGTAGTGCACATTAATGACGAGGATTGGAGAATACGCTTTCTGTTGGTATTAGGTTCTCGTGGTTGCTTAAATTAAGTAGGACTTAGTTTGGTAATTTGATACATTTTGGGAGGGTAATTCAAGAAGGGATGTTACAGTAAATTTATATTAACAAATTGCAAAATCTTTCTTTTGATCTAAAGTGCATGGTAGTTAGGTAGTGGCATTGAGGCACTTATTCTAAAGAAGATTATTTTACCGTGGTTTGTGACTGGCAACCAGTTTTCTCAAAAAAATTGTATTAGTGCGTTGACCGGTATTTTGTTGAGGTCGTTTACACAGTCGTAGAAATAGGAGCCGGTGGTGACTTTCCTAGTTGAGGCAAGAGCAGGACAGTTGCATAGAATTTGTTGTGTGCTTTCCTCCGCTTCGTCTAGGCAGCTTCTACAAAAATCGATGAATCGATGAAGAATAGGCCTAGTCTTTTTGAAGGCATAGTAGACAGTGTCCGGTGAACACTGCTAATTTTAGATAATTTAGGGAGATCAGACTACTTGATATTTCTCAATTGAGCGAAATGGCCAGATTTGTTTGGAGATTCGACAAGTGATGCCTGCCGACCAACTGGAATTGGTTGCCTTTCGTAGAGATTTTGGACCTGTAACTTGAAGGTAGCTATACGGGTACCCATGTTACGAGAGAATCCATTAGCTGGCAGTCTAGTGGCGCGTTTAGCGAGTTCGTCAGCTTTGCAGTTTCCCGGTATGTCGCACAGCACAGGCGAATGTTGAACTGTTCGGTTATCTCGTTAAGAGATGCGCTGCAGTCGATTACTAATTTAGAGCTTATAGAGAACGCTGTCAGAAATTTAATTGCTGCTTAGCTATCAGTAAAAAGGCAGATATCGCGGGCGAATATCACGTCCCATCTTAACCAGGGCAGAGCTTCGCTGATCGCCATTACTTCCGCTTGGAAGACGCTGCAGATTGGGTGGACGAACAAATTTGTTCATGCCACTTCCTACGCCATCATCCGTCTTGGATTCATCTGTGTAAATGTGAATGGCTTTACGAAAGGGAATGGTACGGCCATACCACATGTCTCTGTCCGGGATCAGAGTTTCGAAGTTGTTTTCTGGGAAGTATCGTGCTGAAGTGTTGTCATAGGGAATTGAGGTAAGGTTTAGTTCGCGTAGGATTTTGGCGTGTCCTTAGGTGAAGTCGCACCATTAAGGCTTAAGTGCATGCTTTTAGACGAACTGAGCAGTTGGTTACTTGCTAAAGATATCCGGAGAATTTGCAGTCCTTCAGTGGGAGTAGTTCTAAGGGATCCACTGAAGCATACTCTCTCTGTACCTTTCGTAATTTATTGACGACGACGTTGAGTATGGGCTACCACGGCCACACTACTGCGCCGCATAAGAGGACGGGTCATATGACAGATGTGATGAGCCACTGTGTCATGTAAGGTTGAAGACCCCAAATGGCTTTCTTGCCCAAGTATAACGTCGTAATGGCCTTCCTTACTCTTTCTTCTGTGTTGAGCTTCCAGATAATTCTGTTGTCCAGTATAAGGCCAAACTATTTCGCCTTATGCGAGAAGGGAATACTGGTGCCATTTTGAGTGGGTGGCGGGGGTTGATAAGAGGAATTTTATATGTCCTAGTGGAAATGACGGCCTTCTGAGCATTAACACCCAGAATATCTTCAGTCGCCGAGTATATTGAGACCATTAGATCACTTAAGACCTGCGGATATTTTCATGAGAAGGCTATAGCAACATCGTCCGCATAGGCAATCGTTTTGCAGTCCGTCTTCTCCAGAACCTTTGGCGGAGGCGTGTCCCAGAGTAGCATTAATTACTTCTCGTGAGTTAGTGCCACAAGTCCCGCTTCTACTTCTAGTGCCTCCAGTGATTGTTTAATTGTTTAAAAGCGAGTAGATGTTGTTAAAGGCTCCTTCATTTAATATGAAACAAATTTAAATAAAAACAATATTTTTTTGATATCGTTTCAAAAATGGAAGTATTTGAGGAAATGGCGGCCGTGGCATTTTGGGTATGTGCGTCGACCCCTATGCACTTGAACCTCCTTGTCTAGGTTCGAATCCCAGTACACTCAACTGCCAATGCTCAAAGAGTTTAACTGCCTAGAAAATGCTTCTCAAATATAGCTGTTCGGAGTTGGCATAAAACTGTAGAGATGTTTCACTTGGAACTTTTTGATTCAAAGTTACGTAGATAAGTAGGTCATGCTAAGAAAACTATGAAACACATACTAACCGATGGACCAAGCCCTGCCCGATAAAGATTCAGAATAATAAACAGAAAATCCGTAACAAGAAAACATTTTCAAGAATGCCTTCTAGGAAAGTTGTATACCGCGCAAAGAGGGTCGGGGTACATTAGATCTTTATGGTCGCAGTACTAGTCTCTTCTGTAATACACCCCGACATCTTCAATGCAATTCAAGGTAGGTAGGTAGACCCTTTAGGCGTGGCTGACTTGAACCCTTGTTTTGGGCGGCTGCCACCCTGGGACCTACTTTAGTTCTAAAACCACCCAGATTCATAAATGAATCGAAGAAGGTTTTTCAGTTTAAAGCCGTTTAGGTCCTCTAGCTCTAAGAAGAAGTGTTTACACCGGAACTATCTCCTTTTCTTTGCTAGGACTGGACAGTAGCAGAGCAGATATTGGATAGATTCTATTTCTTCTTCAGTTCAGACAAATAGCAAGTGTTCCTGTGGCACAATTTCCGGTAGGGACTCCTATTAGCATGCGTTCATCCCTGCAATTACGACCGATCAGTAGTGTTGATCTCTTTTTGCTTAGCGTCGGCCATAGAACCCTCGCTGTTGCTCCCGTACTCAGGTTAAGCCATCGAAATCTGGCACTATCTGGGGCATCGCCCTCCAGTTTCCTTCTTTTGGAGCTTAGTAGCGTATGCGCGGTATGGCTGGAGATTCCCCCAACTCCGAACCTTCGAGAGTTCACCTTTTAGTTTTTTTTAGCACCTAAAGACGGAACGTTAGAGAAACATACTCCAGAAGTCTATAGATAAAACAAGGACAACTCACTGATGCTCTGTCTGCATAGTCTAACCATATTCGACGTCAGTATGTCTGATGCTATGGCTTTTATTGCCAGTTGGCTATTAGAAAAAATGATTCTAATGTGAGTACCAATTGTAAACCAAAATTTAAAAGAAATCACATAACATCGGCTTCCCATAGTAAATTCAATTAAAGTTATTTCGAGCATTCAATAGTTAGACAGACAATCATTTGAAAACGCAGTTTTGTAGACGTTAGCGAAGGGTGGAGGTGCTGTAAGTTACATTCGTACGTATGAGGTTTTTATACTTTTGAGGGTAATAATCCTTTCTTAGACAAAGTTCTTCTGTGGAACTCCTCTTGACTTTCGCTTGAATTACAAATACCCAATTTAGTCAATGGCATTGCGAATGGATGTTTCCATAGGCACTTGGAGCTATGCAACCCTTGAACCCTACAACATCATGCAACCCCCCTCCAAGTTGTATGGTTGATTTGATGGTATGTGCTTAAAGAGCTGTAATTGCTCTCCAAACGAATTGTCTGCCAACTGAATCAAAAGGCATTATTTTCGTTTCATCAGAAATCGTAACCCTTTCTGAAAAGGATTGTGGGTAAATTAAATGAATGGTGTATAGTCTAGCTTATTTTAATCGCCCTTTCTTATTGTCTGGGGAAATGTACATTTAACCACAGACAAATAATACACACAAAAATACAAAAATATCTCATCCTTATTGGCAACAAATATGTATGAAAATAAAATCGACCTAAAGAAAAACCTTTTAAAAAGCTTTAACGCATTATCATCGGCATCTGACTGGAACTAACTTCCGTAGAAAAATATTTTTGTCGTACCGGAAATTGAAGCTAGACATTTTGGTCTCTAGATGGTTTGGATGGTCTGGATTAAGACGTTTCTTGCGATTTACTTAAGCCGCCGATCTGCTTCTCCGGTTGAATTGTTTGTTGCCCAAGCACACATGTTTTAACATTGTGTCGAAATTTGGCACAACAGTACCCTTTGCGAGGAGATTTTGTTGAGGCGTTAATTTCCTTATGAGAATACCTCAACTGTCACTGTTTCCCAAATTTCCCAAATCATGTTACCCGGCACCCAGGATTCCCCGTTTCCAGGGAGTAGGTGATAATATTCAGATGCTTATGTCTCCATAAAACGCTTGACAACTTCAACTTCATTTGAATCCCAACTTTATCAACCCGCCCGACTGTCGAATAATTATATTCTTTTTTGTGTAAAGGCACACATTTGTATCCGGACATGAAATTCTTGTATAAAATGAGAGAAAAATTGTTAGTTTTTTAGGGTTGTTTAGGGCTTGTCGGTAAATTTAATTCTGCTTCGGATTCAATGTTTATTTTATTATTTATAGACTTCTTGGGTATGTTTCTCTAACGTTCCATCTTTAGGTAAAAGCATACCCCAACACTTAAAATCTAATCTTCTTGGGATCCTAAAGTGCAGTAGCACTGTCTAAAGATGGATTTGCTGATCAGTTTTCACTCAAGTCCAATAGTTCGACCTCTTGCTAATGGTTCTACCAATTCTGCAGTAATTTTATATTTGGAGGATTCAGTGCGTTGCTCTGCAAAGAGGGTAAGCGTATAATTTCGTCAATGCTTGTACCAAGTTTTTCGATTCCTAATCACGTACCGTTGTCTTCGAATCGAACTTTAAGTACACTTACGTCCACCGGCTGCATTATGTGGGTTGTATTTGGCGGCAACGTGTACCAAATATTTTTTTCTCTTTGCTTATCAGTTTTGTATCTCAGTGTTCGGGCACTGAAAATTGGGTGAAGGGATTCATTGTTAATTTTTTTTCAATATTAAATTTCAAAGAATGTGTTAAAAATACTCTTCTATTACATACTTACTCTAGTATTTTATCTTAGATAAAACGGCAAAATCGAGGACCTTAGACAATGGACTGACGCATAACTTTTATCCTTTCCAACTATTTACTTGAAACTTGGCATGTATTTGTGAGGATTGTATTGTTGGCATTTTGTATTTAATGTATGTACGTATTTATCTCATTAATGCGACGTAGTGTACGGATTCTAGTGTCTTTATCCTACATTTACGTGAATTTTCAAAGGTTCATTACGTTTAAGAATTTTTTTATTTAAATGTTTCGGATTTCTATTTTTATTTACGTTTTATTTACGTACCAATTTAAGACCTTTCCAGAGCAAAGTCATTGTTAAAGAATTTATTTAATATTCATATCATATGAGCTCATAGCCAGAACCCTCAAATGTTGTACCTTAATTGATATGACTGCATCTGGTGTCACAAATGGATGCTGGGTGCACATTGTCCGTTATTTAGGCGACGAAATCATCTTCTTTTCGACCACTTCACTGTAGTCGCGCAGTAGGAACAACCTGCGTTTGTTTAGCGAATAGAAGTAAATCATAAAGTTCTTAGTTCGTCTTTCACAGTTCTTTCCGTATTCGGTTAATTTAAGTCAGCAAAAAAAAAATTAAATTATAATTAAATAGCCAAAGCACTTAAGAAAATTTTCATTTCAATTTTCTTCTACAGAAAGAGATCGTAATCAGCAAACCACAGAAGTTTTGTATAAATGGAAAATATTTTTTTTTTTTGCAGAACGCTTAACTGAATCTGCATTCTGTGAACTTCAGGAAGTGGCAATGGATCCGCCATTTGCATCATGTGCGGCTGTGCCACGCGGTTCTCCCTTCAAAGAGCACTTTGCCAGTGCAATTCTGCAACTTCGCGAAACAGGTATAATGAGCTATCATAACAATCTGTGGGCCGTGGAGAAGCCGCACTGTAGCCAGGAGATGATGGAAAAGGACACAACTGTTGACATGGAGCACTTTTTTCCGGCACTCGGTTTTTTACTCGTTGCAATACTAATGAGTAGCGTAGTCTTTGGAGCGGAACTGCTGGTGTACTCGTTAAATAAATTCAATTTCAAAGAAAGGTCTTGTGCAAAATGATGCTTGGGCACATACACCAAAGCTAACAATAATTGTTTGCACAACGATATTAAATTAGCGATAGTCGCACTTGAAAATGCTGGGAGGACTTTTTTCCCCACACACCGCTTTGTATGAAAATTCCAATTAAAGTCAGTTTGGATGGTAGATTTCGTTGGAATTTTAAGATGATAACCAAGCACAAGACGAAAAATATGTTATGTGAATAAAGTAAGTCCTTGGAGCAGATACCGTGTTTTAACTCTTGAATATAAAATCCCCTACCATCAAGGGTGGTGACCGCTTCAAACACAAAATAATTCAAGAGTATAATATAAAACCTCTAAATTCATCGAAGCTTGCTTATGTAGTAATACTCTCTTTCAAATTGTGTCGTATTTCAGACGTAGGCGCACTTGTCCTCTAAGCCATATCGCCCACCGCCGCTTCCTATGCACCCAGAAAAATGCAGTGTTTAATAAAATGTACGGTCAGGCAGAATCATTGACTATACTTTTTTTTAAAGATGTCCATAAGCGCAACGTTGTCAAAAAAAGCGACCCCTTTAACTACGCCAACTACCTAGGGATAAGTCTCCTAAACATCGCTTGCAAGACCTTCTCTGCCGTTTCGCGTGAGCGCCTGAAACCATTCGTGAATAACCTGATAGGTCCTTATCAGTGCGGTTTTAGGCCGGGTAAGTCTACCATCCACCAAATCTTCATACTACGGCAGATCCTGGAAAAAAATCCAGAAGATGCAGATCGACACCCACCAGCTATTCGTCGATTTCAAGGCCGCATATGACAGCGTGCATAGAGACGAGCTATACAACGCCATGTCTAGTTTTGACATTCCTGCCAAACTCGTCAGGTTGTGCAATCACCTTAGGCAGTTTTATTTTCGAGGTAATTAAGGACTTTGTCTACCTTGGCTCCCAAGTAAACAACATCAGTACCGATATTAAACGCAGAATAACTCTTGCCAATCGTTGTTTCTTTGGGCTCAATAGACAATTGAGTAGTAGAGCCCCGGACTGTACCGCCACTAGAAGAAGAAGAAGATAAGCACAATGGTACCTTCAGTGACGCCCGCTATGGTTCAATGATTTTGAAATTTTAGTTGCCCAAAATAAACTTTGATTGTTGACATGTTGTTCCAGGAAGAAGGCGCGTCGCCACGGCGGTGCATGCCACATAGAACGCGAATCGATGGGCCTATTGAGATGTAAGTTCGATTAACCCCTAGTTTTTATAGTGGTGAATCAGCCGGTTGGTTCGTGTAAACGCTTTACAAGCTGACAGGTCTGCCTGACCGGGACATGATTAACACAAGAGTATTCACTACATTTTGTTCACATATTCCTAAATCACGTTTTGACCACGGAAATTTAGAATCACAACTACTGCTAGCTGCGGCGGCCGTGGCGCTGTGGGTCTGGGCGTCGACTACTTATTTGCATCTCGGCGACTAGGTTCGAATTCCAGTACGGCCTCACCTCTTTCGAGTCACTTACAATGCTCAAAGGGTATAACTGCCTAGAAAAAGCTTCTCAAAATTGACCATTCAGAATCGGAATAAAACTGTAGGTTCATTCCACTCGTGAGAGAAGAGCAGGCGGTTGCTGAGAAGCTAGGCCCTGGTCCTCTACGGGATTAAGCCATATTATTATTATATTATAACGATTGCTAGGGTCTTGGCCGACGTAGTCTCAAAAAAATCCTCTGTAAGTTCGACGCCGCCTGTAGAAGCAATCGCAGAACATTGAAGCCATTGTCAAGACCATCGAAGAAGCTGCCGTATGATGGATTCTACAATGTAATCAAAGAAAATCCAATGGTTTTACAACCAGTGTAGACAGGTATATTCAGCGAAGCTGGAAGAAGGTCCGGCTTCTGAGGGAGAAAAGGAAGAAGCAAGTTGGTTGGAGTTGGAGAAGTATTGTAGAAGCAATGATGTTGGAAAGTTTTACCAGAGAATGATATAAAAGTTCAATGCGGACAAGATTGGTTAGAATCTTGCCAGGACCAAGAGAGTTGGTAGTAGAGTGAGAATTTGAACTTAATGTGGACGAGAATGCCGTACTACGGACTTAGACAAGGTCAAGAAAGCACAGTTGTGAACTGGCTCTCCGCTGAAATCGTTGATGTAGCTGGAGGCGGTCTGGTTGGGAGCAAGCTTATCTGTAAGACATAGTCAATGAGTAAAATCTCGGTATCGACAGCGCCAACTGTTAACAGATTAGAGTCCTTAAGTTGAAAATGTTCACTTCCGTTTTGTGTGCCCCCCTGAAGTACCGGAGGCACGACTTTCGAGAAGTTCGTTCAGCTGTAGTTGGATGACAACGGCGTGATTGGGTGAACGCAGAGAAGCAGTCAATGAGGCGTTTACTCCCATTGAGATGGAAGCGGATAAAAAGGACTGGCGGTGTAAGGCGGCATAACGAAGTACATGTTATCTTTTAGAAAAGGACATACGACGCCGGCGTCTTTGGTACCGCACCCATGTGGAGAAGGAAAAGAAATTTCTTTAGCTAGAGAAACTTGTTTGTTGCGCCCCACATTAACCCCAGGATTCAGCTCCACAAAAAGTAGAAATAAAAATCACAATTAATCACTTAATATTCTAATGATTGAAACGTCAATGCCGTTCAAGTCGAAATACCACCTGATTGGTGTATAAAAAGCTATGGTTTTTGATGTTAATTGGATATTTTTCATGAGACTTCCAGCTCATCATTTTTGCTGAATGCAAAATGAAATTGCATGCCAGAACACCAACCCAAGAACCTAGAAAAACGAGTTATTTCCACAGTTTAAATATTCCCATACTGGAATCAATTATATAGATATGCTTGAGAATATATTATGTACATCCGCCTCCTCACATTCCGAGAACTGTAGTATGGCAACAGCAAGCGTAAGCATGAGAAATGACTAATTGGAATTTCCGGAATGTTATTTCTCAAGAAATGCGAGCGTCTATTAATGTGCATTCCGATACTGGGTGTATAATTAAAATGCATCGATGACAGATCATAAACGCAAGCGATTGGCATGGGAAATAAATCGCATCTTTGCTTTCACTGATTTCGATGCAGTAAAACCCGAACAAAATTAGTGCCGGAGATGGCATTCGACAGTTAACGAACTGGACAAGTGTTAAATCAGCTTCATAGATACATGCTGATTGATTCACCATCCAAGGCATTTCATTAACCTTCGCTTGTCCCTCGAAAGACACACCCGCCGAATGTGTTGTAATAGTTTTATGACTTAAATCTCTGATTTATCAGTAGGCACCTCAGAATTAGTCACATACACGATCGCGTGTGATGGTTGATGGGCTACTTTAAGCCGATGAAAGACCGAGACCGCATTCGACCACAAACAAGCATCTCATTATAAGAGAATTAACTGAAAAAGAAATGCATACTCACATCACCGAGAAATCAGCTAATCAGCTACCACCTCTGACCAACCTATTCGTGGTCACAAGAAACAAATAACCCAACAGTCGTCGTCGTGGTGGATTGAATAATTAATTAACAAAAACCACATGGTTACTGTAATAAGTTGTTTACTATCTATGGGTGTCACTATCATAAATCATAAAAAAAAAAATATGTACACTTGCACGAAGGGATCTGTGAGGTTTTTCAAGCGATTGAAAATGGTCACAGCTCCCCTCATCGGAACTTAGAGCTAATCAGACGTGGTGTCGGTGAAGAACTTCACTTATAACATAAACTAATTCCGGTTCGAGTTTATTGGTTGGTAGGCTCAGCGTTGAACCGTGCTGTGGCTCTGTTACCGCATAGGATATAGAAGGATAAGTTTGGATTATTCTGACACCGGATGGAGGTACAACAGTTGACTGATGCGCACTTGGATGGATGTGTTCGGCAACAGTCTTCACTCTATGCACTGGAGCAGATGCATAATATACAGATCCGGAATGTTGATGGACTGCACGGTGAGTTATTGGCGTATAATAGTCCACAGGAGTGGACACCGAAATATGATGACTGTGTTGTTGAATTGGTTGCGGCATCACAGGGCTTATTGTGTAACTGCTCGGCTGAAATTGTACATGATGGCTGTGATGATTATGATGATGGATACTTGGCTGCTGATACTGCTGATGAACTACCGTCTTAGGTTGGTACACTTGAGGTTGCACAGGACTCGTAGAGTGATGTGAATGATGATGAGATGGTGTATGTGAAGATCCTGGACGCTGTTGGAGTTCTACCTTTGATGGCACCGACGGGGCTATAAATCTGGGAGCAGCAGAAAGGATGGTTTTCTGAAGAGCTGGAACTGGTGCTGGTGCTTGAAGTAAACGATGATGATGATGATGATAATGCTGCTGCTGCTGCTGGTGGTGGTGGTCGGCTTTAGAGAGTGTCCTTGTTAGTTGATTGTCCACTGGAGGGGGCACTAATCCAACCGTGTAATCCTTAATTGGATTTTCGAACGTCGGTGGTTGTAGACTCTGCACCGGCGATGGTATTGTCAGGGATGAGCCCAGTGGAAGTTTGTGATTTCTACTCTCAGAAACATCTCCGTTGCAGGCAAGTGGTACTACCATCACTAGGATGACTATGCTCAGACTCTGTATAAAGGAGAATACTTAGGAAACCTTTCAGAAGAATGTGTGATTTATGCTCAGCTCACCTTCATCGTATTATGCGGTTGAGAGTGACAGCACGTATGTGAGGGAAAACTATATTGCTTTGAAGAGCGGCTAGCTTCCGCGTGGTCTTTATATAGGATTGGTGTGGAGGAGAAGCTCTCGATGGCCCAAACCTGTTTCAGTGTTTCAGTGAAGACCCACATTTATTTTCACCGGCCGAGTGTTTTATGCAAATGAAGTTCTAACTCATTTATGTTGTGGTTTGCGGAAGAAAACGAGAGTGTTATTTGCGAAAGGAAAAAACACCACATCAGGTCTGGGATAAAATTATGAGATGTGGTCAAGCAACGAAAACCGGTTTAGTTAAATCTTTGGTGTTATTTCTTCGAAAATCGGATCGTTGATGGATCCGATGACACACATTTTAATCCAATAAACCCATTTGTGGCCTCTTTTCCCAGCAAATGTCGCTTGTTGTATTTAGCTTTGGCTGTACTCGAATATGCAATTGCTTGCAGTGCATGTACTTTTATGATGGATCTGTCATGGTGCAGAGTGTAGACAAGTCGGATAGACAAACGTCTTGTAATTTGATGCAACCTTTAGCAGCTCTTGAGGTGCACGTGTGACACGATTGTTCGAAAAGCCGCCGCGAAAGTTACGCGTCGATGTCAACTGCATGAATGACTGTGACACATGCTTTCGATGTAAGAAGCACTAAAATCATGTTCCCACCAATCTGGTGCATGGTTTCGCACTTCCGCGAGGTATGGCATCAAGTCATCGGGGGTATCAGTAGCTGCCAGTCATTGTGAGTCGTGCCAGTCGCAGCTCGAGACACCTATTAATAATTAATTAGCTGCCGGTTTGTTAAATTAGTCTAGCAAATGGTGTATCAATATCCGTTTACGGCCGTTGGCCTAGAGCAGGTTAAGGTATTGATTGATGAATTTGTACCACCTTAAGGTTAGTATTCCAAGTTTCAACTGGGTGTAGCATATCACTACGAAAGTGAAGAGGACCCGCTGGCCATTGCAGAATAATAGCTGAGCACAATGTGTTCATACGTTTCCTGCTCCTCACAGCAGGGCCGGCAGGAATTTCCGAAACGGTGTTTAAGGTGGTGGCCACCAAAACACCTTGTTTGAACTTCTATTTAAGTTGATTTCTTTAGGAAAGGACTTTGCTGAAAGCGGTAATAAAATATCATACTATTGATTCATGGTTCATGATTTTAACTGAATCATTGTACATAGCCCAACCAAGGCACGGTGTGCTGAGATTGTCTCTCAAAAATGCCAAAGCTTCTTCATATGCTCCATAAAAATAACCTGACTGATAAGGCCTTTTATGGCGTTAAATTGGTCCTTATAGAAAGGGATCTTTGTAGTTGTCTTTTGGGTAATCACGCGTCGAATGACAAGAAGCCATTCACAGTCCATGATGTTGTTTATCATGCTTTGACCCGTACGTACGTAAAGATTGACCAGGCAGCATTGGTCGTTTTTCCAATTGTTATGTTTCTGAAGCTGTCAAAGTTTGCAATGACGCGATTGCCGAACACGAGGAAATTATTAAAATATACTATTGAAATTCCGACTCTGTTTTTAATACGTAACGTGAATATTCGACTCACGACTCACTGTGGAGGAGTTTGAGCGTGCAAGTTAGAGCAAAGACACTGATGAAAATTAAGGAAAACATATGTAGCGGCCAGTATCGAAGATGAAATGTCGATTGGATCGAAGTGAAAAAAAGTGAGATTGGATCGGATTGGATTTCTGCCTAAATCTGCACGAGATTGCGCTTACGCAGGAATTAAAGCATAGAGAACGCCACTGCGTGCGTTCATCAATTGGCTACAAATCGTAGATGGCAAATAATGCCACATCACAAAGCAATTGTGGCCTACATCAGCGTTAAACGCGGCACTGCCCCATTGGAACTCACGCCTCTACATTAGGTCCTTTTGTAGTAGCTGCAGAGACGAGAAGAAAAAAAATGTGTCTATTCTGTCTCCACACCCGAGGGAGGAGTTACCTAAAAGCCTACTACTTTAACCACTTGGCTAAACTTAGTAGCATCCGCATCATACGTCAGCTCCAACGCTTTATCAAAAGCACTAACCGATTTGCAGATCAGGCTCAAATGGATTTACGAGATAACACAAGATTGACTGTGGTCTACCAGCAGTCAAGCACTTCAACCTAACATCTCTATTTTGTATGGGTGCACCTCAAGTCACCTGACTATGCCGATAAGCCTGCAGCACTGAACGACAACATTACATGTGTTATTAGGGAGATACCAGCCAATATGCTCGAAAAAGGTATTAAAATCTTAAAAAGTAGCTGTGGTCAACATTTACATGAAGTAATCCTTAAAAACTAGTCAAATTTATAAAATCATATAGCCAGAAATAAAAACAACAACTTTAACATTTTGGTCTTATTTATTACTTGTCTCCCAAGCGACTGACTGCCTTCAGGATCGGGTCCTCATCCAAGGAATGCACACTCCCATCAACGTGCGGACACCACGCACACACGATCGACGAGAAGGTGCATGTTTAAACTTGTGAAGTGAAAATCCAGCCCAACTTCTTTTTTTCTTCAAATCGCAACATGTTTCAATGAAGAGTAGATCAGCTGACCTGCCACTAATCTGCGCGTATCCAAGCATATTCCCTGTTATAGAAGGACCTTATAACAATATAGCCAACATTGTAATTCGGACAAGCGTTCATCAACCACATACGCAATTCTTATGTCATGGGAATTCCTTCCAACACTGAGCATCTTAGTAGCGGTATATAGCTGGACACAGACTCGAGTTAACTAAATGTCAACTCAGAAAAACCGAATTACTATCCTTTTCGAGAAAGATACGTTTTTCAGACTTTATAATGTAAACGAAGTTAAGCTCAAACTCTATATAGCAACAACAACAGCGCTACATTTGACCTCCAGTCTAACTGGAAAGATAACATCGAAGACAGCTTAAAAAAACATACACGTCGCCTTCTACATTTGCGCGCTTTCGGAAATACTTGGTACATTAACCCGTTGGCATAACGTTGTTGGTTGTACACAAAAGTAGAAAGACTCATCCCAAATCATGGACCTCTGGTCTGGTGGCAACCGATAGAAAAGAAATTATTTTTCACCCAGATCTACCCAGATAGTATAACAAAAGTTAACACCGACTCCAGAGCTCGTTGATAGTTTGTTCCCCATACCACTCGATATTTACAAAGCTCAAACTGGCGAGGTATTAAGTTGAGCCAGAAATAAATGAGTAAAGAGATGTTCAACTTCGGCCATTTTTACCACTAGTCCATGGCGGAAATTTTGAAGTGTAGGCCGTGAAGGATTAGTGTGTAGTGGAATTCCCTTGTATTTCACAGATACTTTTACAAGATTCCCGGATTGACCACAAAAATGGCGGCAAATTCGCGGCTTTTTTAGCAACATAGTCGACGAATCGTGAATTTGCCCAAGATCATGTAGTATTATTCGGAGGGTGTTCAAAAGATGACTCATATTTTTAAGAGGACATATATTTGTAATAGGGGCTTTCGTGAATAAAAATGTAATTATACGCTCTATTTATTTACAGGAATACTTTGCATCAATTTAATTCTTCAGAGTAAAATATAGCTGATTTATATGCCATGACTGGCAAATGAACTTAGTTTTATATCCTTCATTCATGAATTGTGAAAACTTCTACAATTAAATTACATACTTTGTTAAGAACAATGGCTACAACTAAACCTAACTCAAACAAATTTGCAATTAACTTTCATCCCTATTTCTATGAAACAAGTAAAATGAGCAAAGAAGCTATTTATTTTACATGATTCAAGCAAATGTTTCAATAATATTAATAATAGTTACCAGTAAACATGTTTCGTGTGAATGCATTTTTTCGGTACTATGCATATGCAAAAATACATACACTACTTCATGTGTATTCATTAATAATTAATGTAAATAATGACAAAATTATTTAGTCCTAGTACCTAAGACTGTAACTCGCAGAAAGCTACTTCATGAACATGAGCTTTGTTCGCTTGCTTACCCCTACCTACTGTGTTGAAAATTTAACACCGAAATTTGAAAAAAGTTCAAGTAACGAGCGAATTTTCAAATAAGAACTCTAATTCACCCCAATACTCTGGTTGGGGAAGGGTATCAGCTGTTGGCCATTCACAGACAGGGGACGAAATAGCGCATAAAAACGCTGTCAGATGAAATCAAGGGGCAAGAGAGGAAAAAGTTGAATATCTCTTTACTCATTTATTTCTGGGTTGAGCAATGTTTGGAGTACCAGTCTACGGTATATTTGTCTGTTGTGGATTTTGACAATGCATTTGACTCAATCAATAGGCAGTTAATCTGGAAAGCACTATATCAGTTCAGAGCCGGACAAAAATCTTCAGCTCATCAAAGAATTCTATAGAAATTACAGATGCCAGATAGTCCACGAAGGGAAACTAAGATAACCCTTTGAAATCGGAAATGCAGTTAAACAAGGCTGTATGCTGGCACCAATGATATTCCTCATGGTCCTAGATAAAGTAATTGGGGAAATAACAAGCAGACATAGACGCTTACGTGGCCTAATGGAGACATCGATTTTGATATCTGACACTGACTGAAGGAAAATTGGTCTCAAAATTAATTTCGGAAAAACAAAAGAGATGAAAACAACCAGGACGTAGAGGTGCGCAATAAAACATTCGAGCAGGCTTACCAATTTCAATGCCCAAGAAAGCCGGCACAGACGAAGGTGAAAGTAATAGGGTAAGAAAGGAGCAAAATCTGTACTTCTTTATAGCTGCCAGACATTGAAAGATACAAAGACGGTAGCCAACAAGTTACAGGTGTGACAAATGATGTCCACGGAAATTAATTAACCGAAATACTTGGGCGAATCTGCAACGAACCCTCATGTCCTGCTTAGTGCTGTGTATACCAAACTCTATAAGACATAAATTAGAGGACGCAGCCTTATATCGGACTAGTACCAAGAGCATTATGTTCAAGATAAGATCATCATCGGTGGTCTGTTTATCGTTTAATAAGTTTGTAGGTTCATCATAGAAAATCTATTTGTACGTATTACAATGGAGTTTGTAAACTATAAATAAATAAATAAAAAAAAAACACTTCATTTTAGATGACCTCAACATACTAGCATTTCTTACCTAACTACCATACTAAGAACATCCATACATACAACGCATTCTTCTTGATATATTTGCAGTTATTATATAACGTCTGCACAGTTTTTTTGTTTCTCTTCTTTTAACCTGGCTTCCTTCTTTCAAAACCGGCACGATGAAGTACAGTTTACGAATTAATTTTTCAAGCTGCGTTTTAACATTTCATTTAGTTCCAAGGCACTACAGCTATAGCCGAACGTGGTGCTCACATTTTAAACATCCGAACGTTGTGAAAGAAAGAAATTACTATAATGCAAAGAAAAGGACATTCCATCAACTTTTCGGAAGTAATTGAATTTTACGTGACCTTAACTATGTACTGTACATAACTTTGCAGTCCCAAGTCCTCCAGGTTTATGTGCCCAACACAATGACTGAAATGAAGAACTTATTTTTTGCCGAGTGGGAACTGAAATCAAGGGCTTTGTGAGGAGGACACAAACACATAAACTGCACAGGACTACAGCTGCATGGAGACGTTTCTTGTACTTTCAGCAATTTTTTTTTGACTTTCTTTCAAATCTGTATCGCGCTGTGCACTGAAGATTTTCTCTTCGAATAAATAGAGAACATTTTTATTCGAAACAACTTTCAGGCGCTTACACGATAGTTGTTCATTCTTGTGTTTCCGAATAATGTACGTACATAGCAAGCTCGTTGGTTTGATGGTAAAGTTAGACATCGATACCTCCCTTTATGAACAATTCGTCATGCTCCAGGCATGAAGATATGGCTATTCGTGCATTTCAAACCATTACAACGTACTCCCTCTATACCGGACATGGACCGGACATTTTGAGCAATTTCACCCCTAATAACGGAAACACGAAGCAAAAGCGAACATTGACAACTCATATGATCTCGTGAAAGATAAGGAGATGGGGAATGCAGTCAAGTGGATGCTTTGGCAAAACTCTTTGCACTCGAATTATTCTTGAAACAGTACAAAACTTAGTCCCAGTGAAAAAGTAAAGTTAATACGCTTTTTCCGGTTTTCAAATCTGGTCAAGTCACCATTTGCCGTTGGGATCAAATTATCGGCACTGTCACTGGAGTTGTCAATCGGTGGTGATAGTTTGACTATGGGTATCACAATGGACCTACATTTTGGAATTACTTTAATTCAAAAAAAAATAATGGAATTTGGTAACGTAACTTCAACAAACTTGGATGAAACCTGTGACCTATTTGCCAACTTTTTTGAGTCTGTCCATAATGGGTCTCCGGTCCAGACAACGATGAACCATTACTCTAATATACCCGAGGTTCTGGATATAGGTGTATTGGAATTTACGGATCAGGATGTAATAAATGCCTTAACTAATCTTAAATTAAATTACAGCCCAGGCCCCGATGGGGTCCCGGCTGGTATTTTAAAAAAAAGTTGGAATTCGCTTTATCGTCCACTAAGAATTATCTTTAATCAATCCCTAAAAATGGGTGAATTTTTAAATGAATGGAAGTATTCTTTTCTGACGCCTATATATAAAAGCGGTTTAAGGCAAAAAGTAGAAAACTATCGACCAATATCCAAGCTTTCATCGATACCAAAGTTATTTGAAAGTATTGTAAAAGAAAAATTGGCTTGTGCAGGGCAGGTCATGTTCAACTAATTTATCATTATTTTCAAATTACATTTATACAAATTTAGAAAATCAATTACAAGTTGATGTACTTTACACCGATTTCTCGAAAGCCTTCGAAAAAACACATCAAAGTTAGAGTGGTTTTCCAATTACTTAAAGGACAGGAAGCAATTGGTAATGATCGATAGTTTTAGATCTCGAGTAATAAAAGTTACATCGGGCGTTCCACAAGGTAGCCATATGGGGCCATTACTCTTTCTATTGTTTATAAACGATGTTCACGAAATTTTCAAATATTGTAAAATCCTAACATTCGCAGACGACTTTAAATTGTATTTATCTATAAATAGTTTAACTGATTGTAATAATTTCCAATTGGATATCCATGCACTAATGGAATGGTGCAAGCACAATGGACTAGAGGTGAATATTCAAAAATGTAATATCTTTACGGCATATCGAATTACATCCCCGATTGTCTATGATTATTTCATAAATGATCATAGACTTAGTCGCCTAGAAGAGGTTAAAGATCTGGGTGTAATTTTTGATACTAACTTAAATTTTGCATCACATTATGATTATACAATTGCGAAGTCTAATGCTACGTTAGGTTTTCTGAAAAGAAATAGTAGAGATTTTCGGGATATAACTAGTCTTAAGTCCGTCTATTGTTCGTTAGTCAGACCGTATTTAGAATATTCTTCCATCATTTGGGATTCCCCATATGATACACAAGAACTCAGATTCGAAAGAGTACAAAAAAATTTCACAAGATATGCTGTCCGTAAATTGTATTCCTTGTACGATAGATGTAAAATAATAGGCTTGCAAACCTTAAGTTTCAGGCGTAAGGCAGCGTCAGCCATGTTCATCCGCGATATTATTACTTGCAGTGTAAATTCACCAGACTTACTTTTTCTCATGAATATATATGCTCCCCAAAGATCTCTTCGGATGAGAAATTTACTATATAGAACCAACTATGGTTGTAATGAACCTATTACAAGGTGTATAAACACTTTTAATGAACTTTGCAACGAAATTGATTTTAGCTTGTCTCGATTGTAGTTTAAAAAATTGATGCATGCACTATGCTATAATTAATACTGTTTATACTGCAGAATCGGTAGATGATCCTTAGTCGCGCAGCAAAATCTGCTGTGTAAAACGATACTGAGAGTTGACACTTAGAGAACGTAGTGTTTTGTGTACTCTGTGATGGAAAAAACATAAAAAAAAAAATAGTCTAACTCTGCTGCGATCTCGCTGGCAGCCCATTTACAATACTTTACCTTTTCGTTACAAATATAGAGATTTCTGGAAATTACACATTCAACCTAAAAAAAAGTGTTGCCTACATTTTAAGCACGAACAAAATGAAAGAAGCCACAACTACCGGAAATAATAAAGTATTACAACTGTTCAAAATCAAGCGTAGATGCTCTTAACCAACATACCCCCATTTGCACATGCAAGTGTAGACTTATCAAACGTTATCTTATAACATTCTGGCTTTATCAGCCTATAATGCTTTAGTGATATACATGCAAGTTAATAGTCGGAATAAATAAAAAAATCAGTCTGATGACTTTTGACGTCTGGTCTCTAGGTTTCGACTCATTCGATTGACCCTAAAAAGACTCGCCGATCTTGATGGCAAATCGACAACATGCTAGCATGCTTACACTCTAACATATATCTCTATCTTTACACATTCGAATAAAGTAAAGGGTTTTTTTTTAAGAATTAGGGGATCCTTTGATTGAAGGTTTAATCTCTCGTCGAACTTCTTTTCCACACAATGTTTCGGCAAGATTAGTGGTTCAACGTTGCCCAGAAAGTCCTCAAGAACAACCAACTGTGTCAACTTTTCGCTCCAACAATACCAAATATTCAGCAAAGTGTTAAAAATACTTAAAATTTATTTGTAAAAAGCATTTTTAAAAACAGAATAGAATATACAAATTGTGATTACTGGATAAAAAATGTATTGGGCGAATTTGACAAACAAATATCATGTGTGTGCGTTTTTTTAGTACAGAATAAGGGTTAATCGCAGCCAAATTAGATAGCGGGGAAGGGTTACATTCGTTAACTACGGATTCAATCATTGCCAAGTGTAACTTTCATAATTCACAATTTTCGATTTACTGAGACTATTTAAAGAGTGTACGTGCCTAGAAGAAGTTTTCCAAAGCAGTTGGCATTACACTATAGGCTTCCTCCACTCGTGAAATAACAATAGCATTCACAACGAGAGTGTTTACGTCAACAGCCCTTACAAAATGTAACGAATACACGCACCAAATGGAAAGTGTTGCTTTTTTCGATCGCATTACACAAACGAAGTTCAGATTTTACAGTGAAACCGGATGAATTAGACCAAAAATTCGAACTCAGTTTAAGGTCCAACTGAACTTCGCTGTAAATTGGGCGTACAAAAAATGTGGTTTTTAGTTGGTGCATTAATTTTAAACTTTTGTAGAGCGTCCTTGGTGTTATCGGAAAGCAAAGAATTTGATAAGGAAAAAGCTGCGGTATGGAAATCCATTGCAAGTGAACGGACTTGGGATGTGAGAGAGAATAAAATACGAAAGCGAAAACGAAAACGAGCGAGACAAACATAATGGCGCAGAACTGAGATTTAACTGAAAACGACAAATTGAACTCAGTTCGAGGTTTAAACGAAACTGTGAAACGAAATAAATTGTTGAACTGAAGTTTGAACCAAAAATGCGAAACTGGGCATTTGTCATTGTGTAGACAACTCAGCCGAACTTACCTAAACAGCGCTTTCTCTAAGATAAGGAAAACGTAATGTAATGGGATCCGTTTTTTTACTGTTGAAATGGTGATGCTTATGAAGCTTTATTATTTGTTTGTTAAAGTCAGTCAAGACCTCCAACATCTACCCCAAAAATGTGTTAATATGCAATTAATTTCCATTTACTTTCAATGCCTTAAAATGTGACGACGATATTTTAAGTTGAATTGAATGATCTGATCCAAAACTGAAAATAAGTTTTATCAAATAACTTGAACAGGGTCTGGTTGCGCGATAACATTTTCTGTTTTGAGATATTTTTTCGAAATGTTGAGTAATCAAACCCTCATCTCAATTTCATCGACCTCTCCTTCGCGTTAATTTCACAGCACTCAGATGTTTGAATGATCAAAAGCTACGCGCAAAAAAACAAACAAATGCCGAGGTAAACCATAAGCCATAACCGTTAGTACCATTTTGGTGAAGTCCTCTAATTAGTCGAACACGACACAATCAATATAAGTAAATTCTTTGAAGAATTATTCTTTGACTCCTCTCGTGCTCAGAACCCCTGCCCCTGGCCCAACAGCATCGACAACAACTCTTCTGGTGACTTATTTAAAACGTGACGGACAGCTTGACATACAATAAAGCCAATTAACTACCACTTGCAATTCGAGAAGAATCAACCAAGTGATGAGCTTGACAGGCCAATAACAACTAGGTACATACATAAAAAGCCATTCAAAAGAACCCTGATTGAGTGGGTTGATGACAGGCATGATTTCACGATGGGGGGAAACGTGTCGCGTGAAAACTTGTCCCACTCATCCCTGCGGAGGTGGACGAATGTGTATGCTTATAAACGCACCGTATTTGTAAATGTCACATATATTCTTTTTAATAGCTTACATCCCATGTACGTAGAATGTTGTTCACGTTTTAGCGTTATAATATTTTATCATCCTATGCCCTCACACTCCATGTGCATAAACTAGTTCCACCGCTAATTATGGTCAGTACACAGTGAGGGTCGTTGTGCTAATTTACTGCTGTGTTAAGTTGGGGTGGCAGAAGTGCTTGCATCCCCAGCCGACAGTCTCACACCCTCAGTTGAAGTGGCTATAATTAGCAATTCAACCAACTAATTTGTTAGGTAGCACGTTGTGGTAAAACCAATGTAGACGAAGAAAACAACTATATGTTGACGTGTGTTGGCGTCAGTTTTGACCATCTGATCGAAATGTGTGCTAATTTAGATAAAATCCTTTTTTGTTTATTTTCTGAAAATAATATAGTGAAACGAAAAATATAAAAAAAATTGAGTGTGGTACTCGCACTTCGAAGGTCACGTGGCCTGCAAATATTTTTAACGAAATAATTCTGTATATTCAACAATTCTTCCAAATAATTTCAGTTCAATTTACTGAATTTTATATGAGCGCTAACATTTAATTTGTATATTAGCTGCTTTAGCACTTGCTCACGTCTATTTCTACATCCACACCCTCTTCATCAAAAACAACCAGTACCCATGTGCAATACATGAGTTCTCGGCCATTCGGGAATGCAATTTTAAATAGTCCGTGTGTACTGACTTTCCAGAAACCAGCAGGAATTCCTAATGTCGTGTCAATCACACTATTTTTGCTCGTTTACATCGTTCCATGGTCTACACACCGGCTTATGCATTCATTTGCAAAGATAACATTAGTATGGACCACGCAGCATGGAGATTGATCACTGCCTATGAAAGGGTGGATTTCCGTCTATCGGTAAAAATTATCACTGCCCATTGGGTTAGGTGATCCAACCAAATCATCCCAGCTTTATAAAGTGTGGTAAGACGTGGCCAAATGGCAATAATAGTTCTTATCGAAATTCCGGCTCAGTTACTAACCTGAAGCTGAATTGGGCATCTCCTGATTGTGCTTATCTTGCGGTCGAATTCATGTCTACAACAATGTAAGACTGCTGACTCAATAATTAAGGCCAGACGACCGTAGACAACACCGTGAGTTAGCTATATCGAGCGCTTGAGATGTTAGTAGAAGATCAGGATTTTTTGTAATTTGCTGGCATACCTGCACCAGCGGACTTTATTTATTTCGAAATGCGGCAGAAGACGCTCAGTCCGTTCAAGTTCTAAAGTAAAGAGTGATGTTAACCGAATTTCTGTGACTTTCTGTCCTGATGTTTCAAAATTGAACCAGCTTGGTCAATCCTACAGGAAATCTTCATAGTCGCTCGTGTGACACCAGAAATTGCGTCATTGTGCAGCAGCGTCTCTAACATAGCAGGGTGATGTGAGAATAGAAAATGTGATTTAAGGAAATTTATTTATTGTGGTAAAGAGCTCAGACGGGTTTTTATGGTTTGTGGATTTATTTAAAGATTTAATTTTGAAATATGTGGTTGTTGGTGCTATGTGAGCATGCTTTGTGCTGCCCGACAACTACCCGTAAGGCCAAGTAATTACAGTATAAAGTTATTCAGGATAAATATCATACGATAGGCGTGATAATACATGATACAGCAGTTTAAATGTGTACTTAGAATTTATGGGGCATTTACATTTTGCATACTACACTAAAATCGTTGTCGCCTTGTTTAAACAATTTGGTCTGACGAGTTTGGCAGGAATACCAAAATTAGGCATGACGGGGCATAGGCTATAGCACGCTGTCATGTGCGGCCTATTGTGGACTGTACTGGGTTGAAGCTACGCTGATATGGACCGGTCAAACTCTTCAAAAAGCACACAAACCGACAGAGAAAATTTTGGAAAATGAAAGTTTGTTGCTTCCGGGATCGAACCACAGACCTTCATCTTAAAAGTCACCATAATTCGAATACTGCTGTCGAGTATCGGTTCTAAATCAAGTTTACGATAAACTCCAACCTATCCAATCACCTATGCCCTTACTCAAGATCTATACAAGAAAGTTGTTAAAAAAGAGCAGGTATCCCACAGATTCCCTTCACTCTGGTACTTCTCTAAAATGTAAAACTCCTCTCGCTCGCAGTCTCATTCATTCCATGATGATTTGCAAGAGTTCACTGATCACCAATGTCATCTCGCCAGTAAAAAGTGACCTAGATTGCTTGTTTGTATACAAAAAGGAAGTAGCAGCCCAAAACACAAGCAAACCCTGAACACCATCACTATGTTTGTGTCTGGCAGCAAAAAGTGTGCTTTAACCATAATCACTGCGCCTCAATTAATTCATCTTATAAGCTCAACTTTTATGAGATAAATCATTTTATTACTCACGAGACATCTCCACATTCAGTTGATCTGTCTTCGACAAATTCATTTTTGATAAATTCCAATAAAACAGTCGGAGTTTGATAAGACACTGTTTATTTTCAAAACCGGATTGCGTGTCTAGCGAAGCTGATGAACTCGCCCATATGAATGTAGGAGTGTCGTAATTTTGAACGACTTTACGATAAACACGCTCCGGGTGATTGATTAAATTTACATAAGACGGTGGCTCACCTTACGGGATTTCATGAACGCAGCCTTACGCAGTATTTTGCGTGTACACCTTACACATAGGTGTCTGTAAAGAGAAAACAGTATTATTGGCTCTGTAAGATTTTGATATGGATGCGCAGCTACAATACAAGACCTGAGATATTTATCTTGGAACAACTTATATAGATGACCTCGCCTATTTTTTCCAACGAAAAAAGACAGCTTAGTCTTCATGACTGCAAACAGCCTGGCCGGGATCGTCGTCGATGGTCACATATTTTAAGAAAAAAATGTCCCATTCGGCCGCAAAGGTTATTGAAAACCTAGATTTTGGATTCGGAGTTGATCAAAGATTTTGCAGTTGGTAGCTGCTCTAACTCGTTGCGCCATATTATTGAGCAGCGTCCAATCATTCAGTAATTCTTATAAATATCTTAAAGGTCATGAAAGGCGTTTTTGAGTGTTCTTTATTTTAAATGGCACACTACTGTGTGGTGTTCAGCTTGAAAGCTGTAGTCAGTCGATGATCAAGCTATTTCATGAAAAAATGAGTACATGTGGTATATGGAATCAATTCAAAGAGACAAAGAAAGCACTGAGCACAAATATCGCCCTTGTTGGCCATCAATATGATATTGATGAACCAGGATAGTGATAGATGTGATAATCAAGGGCCTTGCTGATGAGCATATTTGAATATTTTTTTCTGCAGAAGGACAGTTTACGACAGGTACCGCATGCCCATATGTGATCTGCCCGATTTTTTTATAACTCATCTCGCCTTCAGTTTGCAGATGATCTAAAATTCTATAGATACAGATGCGTTAAATCCGTAGATAATTGCCATCTCTTGCAAGACGATCTTAATAGATTGACTGAATGGTGCACGACCAACGACATACTTTTAAATTCCAGCAAATGCCAATTTTTCACTTTCTGCCGGGTTTCTTCTCCTATATCCTTTGAATATGAAAGATGCAATTTAGAAAGATTTTATGAAAATAAAGATGTAGGAGTTTTGTTTTGATTCAAAATTAACATTGTTGCTAAAGCCAATTCTATGCTTGGTTTCATTAAACGTAATTCCTCAGATTTCGCAGATCCTTATAACATTAAATCGTTATATTGATCTTGTGTTGGATATATACTTAACTATTGCTGTATTATTTGAAACCATATTATAACGTCCAATCTAATAGAATCGAAAATATTCGGAAAGAGTTCACAAGATTTATAGTTAGAAAACTTGGTTGGAACATTGAAATGCCGACATATTCTACCAGATGCAGCTTATTGGGATTCAGTACATCGCTAATCGTCGTAAAATGTTTTGAATAATGCTTATACATAAGTGATATTTTGTCTCATCATATTCGTTTTTCCTTTTTATTGTTTTTAATCAATTTGTATGCACTTTATCGGTCCCCTTTCTTGGGAGATGATCACAGATTTAACTGTGCTCACAATGAGCCAATAACTCGCTGTGCCCGTCTTATTAATCGAGTTTCGGAAGATTTTGTTTTTAATTTTCATTATAGTAGCGGCTCTTTAAAGGCCAAATTATTGCTCCATTTTGTAGTTAACTTAAAATATTGTAATTTTATTGTAAATATATATTGTAATTTGTCATTAATTTCTGTAAGCAAAATAAGCGTTGTCACATTTTAATAAAAGCGATCGGATAGTTCAGGAAAATCGTTCATAGAGATCGCTTAAAAAGCAAGAGTATTTTGAAAATACCGTGATTGTAAATGTCGCTAAAAGGGGTGTGGTGAACGAAAGTTGTTGTGAAGTTTTGGGAATGAGTAATTTTGGGATATAAATAGATTCGTGTTAAGTGAACAGTTGAAGTGTTGTGTTTTATTTCTTTACAAACCAGTGATCGAACAGCATAAGGTTATGGGTTAGTTAAGGTTTGTTTGTCTTCATTGTAACAGGAACCGCATTTGCAATCCTGTCCCATTCGATAGTATTGCTCCAATGCTCCAGCCAATTGTGAGCAGTAAGCATTAAGCGACTATCATCGTTAGCTGCTTATTGTTGTATTCAAGGAGCTTGTTATACATTCACACTGTTCAGCCGAAGCCCCAGTGACCGAGTTAGTTGTAGTCGATTAAGCTTCGGAATGCAGTCTGGTTGGCCATGCTTTGTACTAGGCCTAACAGCTATGGTATAGACTCAATTCGGCCCAAAAGTTACTCTCCTTATCCTCCAATAACCAAACTGGACGAAAATCAGCAAATTGAACTTTTCTCTCGAAAAAGGCTTCTTCATTCTCTTCGGATATTGTTCATGCCTCTGGACTGTGATGACTTTTTAACATTTTTAATACTTTTGTACAAGCGCAAGTGGCGAGTTTCTGTTATAGTTGATAAGTTAGAGTTACTAGCGATCTGCTACGACATCAAACTGTGGAGTGATCTTCATGATGTTCTCTTTATCTCAGCCTTGACTAAAATCAAGAAAATTATCCGAGTTTATATCGGTTCCTCAGAATATTCGACCACTCAGAGAATTTCGATAGCAATCGAATTTGATTGCCAGCTAATTGATCAAGGGTTGTTAATAAATTCTCTGTATCGAGGTTGAGGTGAGAAAAGCACGCGCTGGATTTTGAAAAAGTTTACCAACCTGTCTCTCAAGAAAACAGGCGTCTGAAATTTTTGTCTTTAATCTTTTTGTATGCACTTTCTCGTTCCCTTTTCTTGGGAGATGAGATTTAACTGTGCTCACATTCTAACTTACTGTTAGAATCTCGTTGAACGATCATCTTGTTCGAGATACCTATCGGACATTTTTTCTAGGAGATTGTACTAACCCCTCGTTCTGTTGTCACACTTCTTCTTGGTGAGAAGGTTATTGAAAATCAGACTGACTCTTGCGAATTTATGCAGGCACATATTAGCGCATGTTCATCAATTCAAACGACTATCCATCCATATATTAAAATTTGTTGATGATGTATTGATGAGACAAAAACAACTTTGCACAGGAATTGTCAGAATACTCACGCGCTGTCATAAAAACGATAACATTTAATAAAATTCAGATTATTATCTTTTCTAATGGATATACACTTACCACTGATCGATCATTTAGGATGGCACTTAAATTAAATTGTTTATTTGTTTTCCATCTGATCATTCTCACGTTCTGTGGGAAAATTAATTATGCCCGTTGAAAATGTATATTTTCGAACCAGTATTGGATGATAGTCAATTTGTTTGGTTTTTGCATAAATGATTAGGAATTATTTAAATTTGATCTCCACCCATTGATTGAATTCACTATGACACACAACTAATAATTTTTGGTTTTTGGACGTTTGCTTTTTTTGTAGTACTTACAAATTTGTGACGACTACACATGCTTACATACAACCGCTTTTGGGAACTGACACCAAAGGACATCGAAGATCACAAAGCAATCGGATTATTTGACGCCTGAGTCTGTAAACAGACTTTGAAATATACAGCAAAACAATAATCCCCACGAGCGAGGATTGGGAAGCAGATAACGTCCGTAATGGACGTTACATGCAATGGACATCTACATGGACGGATCCAAACAGGATGAACGCACATGTTCAGATTTATACTCTAAATTACGACAGATTTCTGTGAGCCTACGACTACTGAAACATTGCAACAAAAGACAAACCTCCTGCTATCAATGAGTTCGATATACGGAAGATCTCTCGAATATGGACACAATTTCTTTGTATAATAAATACAAAGCTTGTGGAAATTGTGCCAGAGTGTCAGCTAAACCTAGTTATTCAAAATCGGAGTTTAATTGCGACAAATCTTCCAGATTTCTATGGAAACATATCCGGGATATTGGATTAAGTAAAGCAAATAAACGAATTTATGATGATCCTGATCGATGCTCATTCAGCCAGAAATGCTAAAGGACACTAGCCCCTGTCCATAAATCCCTTGCGGTATTGCAGACCCAATCCGCATCTAGTTTCTAGTACCAGTCCACACTACTTTCTTTTGTTTATCATCAACGACGAAATATCCACCGTACACATTGGCTTTAGAATTTGTATGTTCTAGTAGCACAGAAGAAGCTCTGTGAACTGAACCAAAGCAGCATTTTAGAAAGTCTTTAGCCCTTGGTTGCAATTCTATTGCATGCCTTGTCAACATTATCACATCTGCTGGATATTTTGCGCAACTCATTTGAGTTCGTGATGTGTAAAATGTCATGGTTATCCTTCAAAATATATTGCAAATGCAAGGCACACTCAATGCCCACTAAGTGAAACCCATTCAATCACAGCAGTACTGCCATTCAACTATTCCCAAATTAATAACAAACTCTTGAAGCACTCGCCGGGATTACCAATAACTTTGATGTGAAAACATTCAAGTACGAGTATCTGTCGCAAAAGAAAATATTTGATCGAAATGGCAATTCGGCGTTCCATCACTTTGCTAGCCTCAAACGAATCAGAATCGAAATTTCATTCCCATTGCTACATCAATAACAATAGCAAGGGATTCATTTTTAGCTTCACTCCGGGCAAAGCGAAATTGAACGGAAAAATTACTCCGGCCAACAATGAATGGAAAAAAAAAAAAAAAAAAAAAACTGAGCCCCGTTTCGTATTACTCTGAATTCCGTTTAAAATCTGAGCATAATACTTGTGGCAACAGGAAGAGAGAAAAAAAGAACACAGAAAGCATCGCTCCATTCGTGCCGCCACCGTCAAACATCACTTGGCCTTTATGCGATCCCAGCCGATCCCATATGAACAAATCCAGGACCAATATATTATGTATACGAAGATAATAAAAACAAAATGCCAGTTGATGTCTCTCCGGCACTTGAATTTCTGGGGTCAAGATTGAAATTTGTTACCATCGTTCCCGCCAACCTTCTTCACTTTGTCAATTTGATAATTTTGCACTACGTTCACCCGCCACCAACTGCAAAATGTGAGTCAACTCAGATTGTCCTCCCCTACCTACAGCCTCGGGCGGCAGGGGATAAGTTTTAAGAGTATCCTCACAACATTCATTCTCCGACCACAAAGCAGAAGCAGCAGCAGAAGCAAATTGTGTCAGGGTATGCTGTTGACCTCGCACTGTCACCCCTGCGACCCGTTTCTCGGTGTAGCATTGAATATTTCATGGGCACCACCAATGGAAATGAGAGACGATGATTTGAAAAGTTTTCCAATGCCACCACAATGCCACCCTTCTTGTTTGGAGCCGTTTGTGGGAGGCTGCCTCCATGACTCCCCGATACCCCGACTCCCCCGACTGCTTGACTGCCAGGCTGCCGTCTGTTTGTGTATTGTTTTGGCTTACTAGCTGCGCTACATCTCGGCATTCTCGTCGGCTGGTGGTGTGGGCGATTGGCTGAAGAAGACTACTGAAAATCAAATATTAAAAGGGTTAGCTTCGGTTTTTTGGGGGGAGTGTGACATTGGCTCATTTCGAATTTCAATTCTGTGCGATACTCATGTACGTGAGTGAACGACGATTAGATGCCGATGCTGAGTAGCTTGGGTTGAGTCAAAGACTATATAAATAAATTAAGTTCTTGGGCGAACATCTAGGGTTAGCTGAATGGGTGCAATCGTGAAGATCCCCCGCTTTGGTTATCTCGCCCAGACCGACTTTCAAATGACAACGCGTTCAAGGTTACATGTTGTCGTTGCCTCCCCTCCCCGCCAAAAAAAAAAAACCATCGCACACATGACTTGAAATAAACTCTAAATCTGCGGCACACACTGCTCGGTTGGACCCGAACAAATGAGATTCCATTTGAATTATTTAAGGAGAAATCCTGCGGTTAAGATACATGTGCGTATGTGCATAGCTGCTGGCCTGAAGAATTCATACGAGTTATTTTATATTTGAGTCGAGTTCAATTGCGTGCGGGGCCGGAAAGCATTTTTAAAGTGCCTCGTATTGTTTATTCACTTGTGATGTCTCTGAGATTGTGTAAACATGAGCGAGAGTTTCAGCTCTTTCTTTAGTTGGGGTATATGCTCCTTTGCCCAGACATCAAGCCCTGACTCATATTATTTTTGTTTGTTTGAGTCAGTTTTGCCAAAGGAGCAATAAGTAATGCAACGTTTCGCCAAAGTAGTCCTTGAGCGACTTAGCAACTGAGGAGAATTTAAAAAGTCTTTGAGGGAGTCAAACGGCGGTAGGTCCTTTTGTACACGTGCTGAGCTAAAGGAAGGCTAAGGAATAGCAAATGGCTGAACACATGGACATCAATGGCTCTCCTCTCATTGTGCTTATATTTAAACTTGAGTTTCTTTTTTGATTTCCGAAGTGAATGATGACAATAACAATCGATTTCTTTGAATTATTCTCATCGAATGAGATAAAAATAGCATCATGTTCTGCCCTTGTACGTTAGACATTAGACTAATATTTCGGAGTACTGCGGGTGTTCTGCATGTCATCCACTGTTATATCGACTTCAATCCATATTTCTTTGACCATTAGAATGGACGTCCTGTAATTTAAGTGGTCCATACGAAAAGTCCAATAACGAGATAATTTTCGAGTGCATTGGCTGGTATTTTGATAAAAATACGTATAATGCTATGTTCCAAAGGTTTCAATCGACGCTTTCTTATCGGTATAGAATGATTTGACGAATCCCCAAAACCGTCAAATTCCACAAATTTGCCGGTGACCGAACTCATTTCTCAATTGGTATATCGATTCCCGTGCTGTTGGTGTACCAGGTTCAGCTCGTGCATTATGTGCAAACAATGTCAGACATCCTTGGACGGGAGCTGGCCCCAGTCGTATTTTATACAGATATGCCATGATTCATTACACTTAAAAACATTTGCTTATCAATCAGGCTGCAAAGGTGGGGTGGATTAGAAATAACGTCAATTCCCTATTTCATGTCAGTCCAACTGTTGAGTTAGTCAGATCTCATCGACGTTGTTGCGCATTCCCAACGTGCCGTAGTGGAAACCCGTACGGCGAAACGAGGTGGTCTTAAGGTCAATGCGAACAAAGCGAAATATGCTGCCGACCAAGAAACGTTCTGTTACACACCACACGGGAAAAAACATCAATTTCGATGTTGAAAAGGAGTTTCTCTACATCGGGGCAAACGTTAACTCCATCCGAATGCCATTTGGGTGGAAACCCGACGTTGAATCGCTATTGGCAACCGCTGCTACTTGTGAAAACAACTGGGATCAAAACTCGAATGACCGATATCATGCTCTACAAATCTTTTATTTTGCGAGTCCCGCTATATGGAGCCAAAAGCTGAACAATAAGCAAAACAGCAGAGCTGATTCTTAGTGACTTAGAAAGAGAAATTCTACGTCGGAAATATGATCCCATCTGCGAAGAAAGTGAATGGAGGAGAAGACTCAACCACGAGCTCTACGAGCTGTACCAAGATGTAGTCCGGAAAGCAAGAATTCGTCGACCACACTGGCTTGGCCACATCAAACGCATTGACAGCAACGCTCCAGCAAATATGGTACTCGAATCCGAGCCTCCTGGTTTATGAAGGAGCTGCAGACCGAACATCAGATATAAAGACCAAGTTATGGCGGAAGCTAGACAGCTTGGCGTTGATGATTGGAAGCAGCGTGCCCAGGACTGGCAGTGATTGCTCAGGCGTAGGCCCTCCACGGGTCGCAGTCTTGATTACGGATTAGTAAGTAAGTAATCCATATTCCATGTACTCGCCATCTCAGTCTCAAGGTATACTTCCACATTTCTTTGCACCTTAAAATGCGCAACAACAATAAAGAGTGGAAGCAAAGAATGCCACACACATGTATGGTCTAATCTTGACATTCTTACGAAACTCGTCTGGTTTTATAGGATGATGATGGAGATCTAAAATAAAACACCACCATAACAAAGGAAATGATTGATGAATACTATAGAGTACTTTGCACCATAAATTTCTGGTTTACTGATTTTCGTTGTGGTCGCACCAGCATAAGTGACGTCGACTGTTCGTTCGACGCCAGAAATCGTCGATATTATCGAGTCGATAAGATTCATGGAATGATGTTTGAGGATCGAAAAATTGAAGTGAGTGATGTGACTTACACATCTCAACTGAGCGAGTACATTCAATTTTACATGAATATTTCGGCATGAAAAAGATAGCTGAAGAAGCTGCTGTGTTTCGTGGGTATATCTTACACGAAACAAAGAGGATCTAGAACTGTGGACCATTCGGATGAGTGGAAACTCTTCCTGTCGGGAGTTGCACCTCAAATGTGAGCGTAGGGGGGGGGGGGGGGGGATTCTCACAAGTCCCAGGTATTAGAGTGGAGTCGGGATCTTAAAGCTCAAGCTTGTAAGGTCAACTTTCTGCACGTGAATACACCAAGCGGTTTTCCCAGATGAAGTTGATGCTGCCCTTGATAGGGTAGCCGATGGATTCCTATATCCTGACTTCAATGCTCACGGGGTTGTTGATGCATAGACATGGGGGTGTGATGGAGAGGAACGGTGATCCTCATGAAAACGCGAACGAGGGTAGTTGAACTTTTGCTGTGCAAATAACACGTCCATAATGGACACCTTCTTTCCCCACAAAGAGCCAGCAACAGAGAGCCAACAAACAGAAATCGTTCATAGATTGCTTTGTGGTACCATCGTGTTGGAAACGGATGGTTTGTGAGAGGAACTGAACGGTCAACTCACCATCACATGGTGGGACACCAGGCACCTCTTTTACCAAGGCGGAAACCAAGAGTAATTACACGCATACGACGTACTATTCCATCGCGTACAGGAAGAATGGCGACAGTTTTAAACAGCTGTCATTACATCTGCACGGGATGTTTGTGGAGTGAAGCAGTTTGGTATGGCGGTTGGTGGTGAGAAAATAACTGCTTAATTTAAAACACTCGGAGATAAGGAGCAGTCCTGGAAGGAGTTTGGTAAGAAGGTCGAAAGCGACTATTTATCTGCGTTCACGAACTAACTCACAGATCGAACGCTGTGTTTATGTCAAGAGGTGCAGGAAGGAGCAACAGAAGAAAATAAAGGTTTCTCAAACACAACTTTTCAAAATCTATAACATGGATGGCGTTGATCTACAGTCTATGCGACTATTTAGAGCAAAGATAAGTGGTGGTGGAACCTATTCAGAGCTATAATTTCGGCTACTACGTCCCTTGCCTGGAATTACTAGAGTTTACAATAGCAATGACACTCCATTACTTCAGATTTTTCACGGTCTAACGAAGCATTGTGACCTCGGATATCACAACAAAATATCTAATCAACTGGGATATCGACAGCGTCATGATCAAGATGATGCATTTGAAATGTGTAGCATTACACTATGTAGAGGGGAAGTGTTTTGTAAATTTCCAGATTCCCACTGTTCTTAAAAAAGCACATCTTCATAACTTCTAACTAAACTGAAAATACTATCAAGAAATAAGAAATTTTAATTCCGTATTCCATATGCTGCAAATGGACAACTCGATCCAGACAAAAGAACTTTTGACACTGTGGCTGTAGGAAAATTTACACAAAATTGGAGATTACTCAAGAACTTACTCAACTTGGCCTGAAATAACTAATTGAAGTCACCTACATACATAGCACAATATCCATACAGAAATAATACTTTTGAAACTTTGTCGTGCTGTCAAAATGAACGAATGTATGTAGGTTATGTTGACTTGGTTATGCAACTTAATTTAATCAGAAAATTCTTCGCGATCATCGGAATATGTACATGGTGGGCCATCTGGTGGTTATTTCTTAAACAGAGGTTATTTTGAAACTGACAGCTATTTCCCGCTCGCTGAGGTATGATAAGTCAGTATCATACCTCCGCGCAACGAAGGGATGCTTTACGGTTGAACATCGTTAGGAAATATTGAAAAAAAAAAGCTTTCTTTTTTTTAAAAAGAAACTTGTATTTGGCCGCCCTGTATGTGCCAGTATACCTTTTGTTTTTATATACTATGCTATTGAGTACCAAAAACAATTACCAATAATAGCTCCCCTGTCCGTTAATTTGCGGCACACATCATCACGATTTGATTCAAGTTCTTGCATCAGTCGCCTATTGTAACCAAACTTCTCATGTGGTATAGATTCTAGGCCAGTTATTTCATTACGCCTTAATATACACAGATTGGAACTACTTTCGCTGGAGTAAACAAAAAAAAAGTGTTCACAAATAAACTTAAAACCTCCCCACTACTGCCACCTGATCATTAAATTTCCCAGCACAAACCGAAAATGCAAGTAGTTATGACTTCCTCAGTGAATGAAGTAAATTAAGTATGCACACGAAGCCGATTGTATTCCCCGGATTGTGCGAATGAAATTATTTCGCGGATTTCACACCCAGTCTTAATCTCCTGACACCCGGTGAGTCTTAATTTATTCCTGGCAGCATTCAAATCTGGAAAATTAATTTAAGTCTTCTCTCATAGCAGCGCACCTGCTAATATGTTCCTAATTAATGCGTTGCGGTGCACTACAAATGTAGCAATAGTCAATTTCTCTTCCACACATCCTGCAGAGTGCATATGATGCCATAAATTTTCCCAGAATCCACTGTTCTTCGCGCATTATTCATCCGTCTTTCCACGGAACTACACCTGAACGACGACACAAGGACAATTCAAAGGTATTCATTAAGGGGACCACAAACTGCCGTCGACATAGAAAAAACGAACGAGAGGAAGAAAGTTTAAGAATTGAGCCTCCTCCCGTCGTCGTCACCCCACTTCTACATCAAAGCAGTTCGTCGCTCCCATACCAAGTGATTATATGTGTTCTTACTTCTTACACACAGAATGCCAGCTTGTTCCACCGTGAAGATGTGTTTACACATATCTATGCATGCATATGTGTGTACATGAGGATACATGCATCGAGTTTTGCGCTGATTTATGCTTGTGCCATAGTTTTCTTGTCATTAGATGTTGAGGACTCCCCGACCCGCATAAGCGTTCCTTACTATCGACGTTGTTCCTTTCCTTGTACCTGCCTTCAATGTAAGAGATCTCAAAGTTCGTCCTATACCCCAAAGATGTGTGCCACATTGTTGGGGCCATCCACAGTGGCACACAGCACTGACGAAGTAGAAGTGTTCTCTCTGCACCTACTGCTCCACTATAGTCGCATATATTCGTATCTCTACCTTTGTATTTTCCATTGGGGAAATTTATTACTTCGCACAAAAGGATATCCTGGTAGTTTCCTACTGTGCTTGTTATTTAAGGACTAATTAGTATTTTTTTTTGTCATGCACCGAGCACGTCTAGCATAACCGCTGCTATTCCAACAAGCCTTAGACTTATTATGCCATGACTCATTTCAATTCCATTTTTTTACTTTTGAAAAAAAAAATGATGGCCGGTATATCCTCTTTAGTTTCTGTTCAGGAGACAATGCCGTTTCTACAATCATCTATTTATAAAATATACTTGTAGCCGTACATAGATCTCTGATAGCATGCTGCATTTGGCACGATGCTCATAATTAACAAGCTTGTTAAGCTAAATGAGGTGCCACGGGGCAGACTGAATTGCCATTACCAACTGAAACTGCACACCAATTTGAGGCATGCATTAGTATTTAAGGCCATAAATACTAATTTACAATCAGATGGTCTTGTGGCAGAGCGATGAAGGAGGGAGACATTACATTTGCAATAATTGCATTGGTAAACTGTATCAACCTTTTTTTTTATTATTCACAATGCTAGCAGACCAGAGTTAAATAAGAATGCGTCTGCCTGATGCATGTGTAAACTATAATGGATGTTGTTCTCCTCGTCAACTATACGTGAAAAAGTAACACCATGTTTTGGAATGTTTATCTCCATCATCATCATCATCAGCCTCGTAATTTTAAAGCACTTATTTTTATCGCCGATTTTGACGTGGTTTCCAAATCGAATTCCATGAAATCACAACAAATTAAATATGGACGCCGTACAATAATAATTTTACGTTTTAAATAAACATAAAATGAATAAAAAAAATCACAGTGAGCTTAACAAAATACACGATCCTGATTCAAAATACTTTAAATAGAAGAAGTAAATCGAAAAAATTGAGACCGCATTCATAAGACACTGTCAAAACGGGATGACTAAAACGTAAGCTTATGTCAATACCGAACGAAAAGGATCCAGAAGAATCGCAAAACTTCAGACTGTCCCTAATTGGCGCTAGCAACGTACTCGCTGTCATTGTATGCAAAAGTTAACAAAACTGTCCTCATACAGATTTCTAGAAAAAGGATATGTACATCTACAAATCTATTCTCTCAGAAAATTGAACAACAAAATGTTACCGTTAAATTTATATTGTATAGGAATGAAATAAGATCGGCTAATATTCTTTTATTTCAATCTTCAATATGTAAGATATTGATATTTTTTTGCTGGCATTGAAGCGGAAGCGGCTTGTATAGGTCTAGCGGGTGAACGAGGGCAAACTAAAGTATTTGCTGTCATCACGGAATGACGCACAACATCGACGTCTCGGATAGAGCGTCATAATGGCCAGCAGAAATTTTGAGGTAGTCAATCACTTCGTCTATCTCGGCCCTGCGGTAAATAGTATAAACAACCGCATTACCGAGATTAAACGCAGAATAACTCTTGCCAATAGCTATTTCATTGGGCTCAAGAGGCAATTTATCAGACCCATGTCACGAAAGCCCAAGCTGACTATACAACACTCTGATCATCCCCATCCTGCTCTATGACGCAGAGGCATGGACGCTATTGAAAGCGGATGAAGAAGCTGTTGGTCGTTTTGACCAAATCTGCTGCGTGCGATCTTTGGTCCTGTTTGCGTTGATGGCGTCTGGAGCAGAAGATTCAATGACGAACTGCATAGCGGCATGCATCTTGATGCATGATCATGAGCGTATGGACACCACAACTCCTAATCCGAGCCATGGGATCTGATGCGTGCGATCTTTGGTCCTGTTTGCGTTGATGGCGTCTGGAGCAGAAGATTCAATGACGAATAGCGGCATGCATCTTGATGCATGATCATGAGCGTATGAACACCACAACTCCTAATCCGAGCCATGGGACCACGCAACAGAGGACACCCTCGATCGAGATGGAGCCGTGGAGAAGGATTCCAACCAACTTGATGTGCGCAGCTGTAGGCAGCTGCCGAAAGATTGTGCTGGCTGGAGAGGCTTGCTGGTTGATGCTCAGGTCCACCAATGACTGTAGCGCCAAATAAAGAAGAAGAAGAAGATATATTTGAAGTTCTTGCAGAGACATACGATTGCCCGTTTATCTTCTGTATAGGAAAATGGACAGAGAGAGTCAATGGAAGGAATACAGCTTATATCAGTATCAACAACGGATAAGCTGATCCTGACGAAAATTATAGCATTCGGTGAATTTTTCGAAGAAAAAAGAGAGGGATCCGCACGAGCAGCGATGGTGTGCAAGGTCAGACCCACCATAGGGCGCTTGGAGCTAATTGTGAAGCCTAAATAAGAAAATTAAATTCATATGCATACTGTCATTCTTCAAATTTTAGTCCGTGCAAGCTAACTACCTATGCATTTCTAAACACTATCTCGCAATTACTTCCTAACAATACAAATTTCATTATTTCGTCTATTTCTATCCACACAAAATACCATTCATACACCAGAAAATAGTAAAAAAAATGATAAAATAGAAAATTACGGCAAGACTGTACAGGTTAGTTTCTTGCACAAGTTCTAACAAATCTCCATAGGAAATAATCTCAAAATAATAAACTCAATTCTCAAATAAGTGCTTGTGCAAAAAACGATCATGCACAGCCTTGGTGGCATTGGTTGTCAAATGAGTAAATTTGATGCGTGCAGAAATGAATTCTGCACGTTGCGCTCCAATGATTCAATACGAATTGATTTAATAGATTTAATTTTTGCACTTATGAGAGTTGCTCATTTGACATAGATGTTTAAAAAAGAGAATGAGTAATGTAGCCCGTAGGTATATCGTTCTCACACACACAAACAAGCTGGAAGACAAAAGTATCTTAGTAATAACCAGTAAATAATTGCAAAGTCTGTCTGTTAATTTGTCACTTCTTGACTTAAGGTTTTAGAAAATACTAAACACACTTGGAAATGTGTTCAGATGAAATATTTAATGATTATGTTGAACTCACTGAACATATTGCTAGTAGCCTTGAAATACTGTCTAAATTTCTAGAAACTCACTATCCCGTCTCCTAGGAATACCTTTGATTTATGCTGAGGAATGCTCCAAAACTGTTTTATTTCAAAAACTTGATCAAGCGATTCAATCAATTACAGAAAAGTTTGAATAGCTTGAAGGATATGACACAAAATTTGCTGAAATTTACAGGCTAAATTGAACTTCCAAGACTGAAGAATGAGGCGCTCAACGTAGGGCTTAAACAGGGCTCTCATTTATCTCGGGTAGTCGCTGAATAGGGCTGTTCACATGAAAAAAACATACCGAACCTCCTCCAAAGGCTGAACAATGTCGTTAGTGTTCACATAATCAAGAATCGAAGAATTTTTTTCGAATTTTTAATTTTGTACACATCGCCTTTTATGTCCGGTACGCTGCTTTATATTTCAAAAGACCCTTATTATTTTTAGACTAGTATGGTTTCAGTTTTGGTGGCCCGTGGCGTTGTGGGTATGTGCGTCGACTCCTACGCACTTGGACCTACCTGTCTGGTTTCGATTCCTGGTATGACAAGAAATACTTTTCACGGCCCCACCTCTTTCGAGGCACTGACAATGCTCAAAGAGTATAACTGTCTAGAAAAAGCTTCTCAAACTTGGCCGTTCGGAGTCGGCATAAAACTGTAGGTCCCTTCCACTCGTGATAGAACAATAGCACGCACAACACGAGTGGTTGCTGAGAAGCTAGGCCCTGGCCCTCTACGGGCTGTAGCGCCACCGATATTATTATTATTATTATATGTTTTCAGAAATGTGGTCGTATTTGCCGTGGCGTTGTGTTTATGTGCGTCGGCTCCTACGCACTTGAACCTCAGCGTACAGGTTCAAAATTCAGTACGATAAAAATAATTTTCACAGCCTCACCTCTTGCGAGTCACTGACAATGCTCAAAGAGTATAGCGTATAGAATTGGCCGTTCCGAGTCGACAGAAAACTGTAGGTCCCTTCCACTCGTGAGAGAACATTTGTCGTTTGGCTGTCGCAAGGTGCACTTTTACTGGAAGAAAGTGTGATGAAACCATACTACGTCTAGCGTATGAATGTCAAAAATTTTGCAGTCGAGTACATGTTAGGTAGGTGGGCCGCCAGTGAAATCGCCAGCACACTTAGACCATATTGGTTCATTGTGGTATCCATAGACAGACTACTACAACTCCAGTGATAGTGCCGTTGAACTGGGATCAAGTTAAAGCGTATTAACTTTGCTTTCACTGGGATTCGAACCGGGGTCCCCTCTAACCAGGGGCACGCACTCAACTAATTGCGCCATCGTTAAATTGCCAAGGAAGAGGAAAAGTTATTTGTGTTTAGATCCTTTGGAAAAAGCGACTATTGCTACTTTCTTTTCCGTCTTTGTTTAATCTGAGGATTATCTAGCATCTCAGTGTCTGACTGGAGGGAGTGCTGATTGATATTTTGTTTTTTCTCGAGTAGAGATTGAGGTTATTATGTTGGTAGTGGTAATGTGAACGAATTGAAGTGAATAGCCAATACGTTATATGCTATTTGCAGCTACCGCAAAGATATCTCCCTAAACCAGAATTGAAGAAGCTAGACATAGAGAGGAAAAATAAATAATATGATGCCTTGGAACCAATCTACAATAAACAACAAAAATAAGAGTGTTCATCAGAAAGTGAGGAAATTTCATTTCCGACAGCAAAGTCCTGATGGAACGAATCAGAAAGATGCCAAATGTATTCATGCCCCAGTCTATTTCCGGCGAGGTGTTGTATGATTTCACAAGACTACACTTGCAATGGAAGTTAATAATTTCCTTTTCGCCTTTCGATGCTGGGTGTTAATTACATATGTAAATATGTATCGTTCTGAATGGTACCAGTAAATCACACTTTTTAAGGATCCATCACCTCAAGCCTTTATAATTTCGGTGTGTCCGTTTGTCCGTCCTCCTCTCTGGCACACTTTCATAGCAAATATATTTATTAGTAGGCATTCCTTTTTTCTCAGTCAAATAAAAATGAGAAAATTGAAGCAAATACGAAAATAAATTAGCGGTGCCTAACCTACTCTCTGCAGGACATGATAGCAAATTCCCGTACAACACATGTGAATATAAAAGCAAACACAAATTCTACGAAAACCATATTCACATCATAAATGACCACTATTAAGTAATGAGCAAAATATTTCCTTTCCCACTCATGTGTGTAAGGAAACAACTAACAGACTGACCATCTTGACGACATGACCTTCTAGTTTAACGCCAGAAAGTACGCACAGGTGAAAGAAGAAGCTTGGGCCAACAAAAACGAAAATAAGTGGCATCTTGTATGCGGGTTGGGTTAGTGGATCCTCTTCTTCTTTTAATCAGTCCACTCATCATAAACATCAACACTGAGCAGCTCCTCTCCTTTCTTATTATCTGACTTTCATTTTCTTGTTTTGTCTGAAGTCAGTTTTCCTTTCCTTTTGATTAGAAAACTTCCTTTCATTTTTATTTGTGCTTCGTTCTTCCTTGTGCTTTTGCCTTTCCTTTGATATTTTCCGCTTGTAGTTCGCAAAGAGAAAAGAACAAACTTTTTTGCTCGACGAACAAACGCAAATATAATGTGTAGCCCATCGATAGATAGATTATCAGTGGGTTGGTGACTTGACAACCGAGACATTGGACTCTTGTTTTTTGATTTAGTCCAGACGTAATAGTAATTATGAGGGTGTACGTTTCAAAGAAATATAAGGTTGAGTGCCTTGGAGAATGGAATGTGATTTTTTATTCCAGATCCACTTTACTTGGCCGTAATTTCAGTTTGGAGGACAATATTGTCATTTGGCATTTGACAGTAGTAGAGAGCGCTCAATAACAAATTATTTGAAGTAATTAAAGTCGTTAAAATTATTAAAACATTTGGATGAAAGTTGGTATATTAGGTTAGGTGGGTATGTGGCATTTGACCGGCATTTGCTAAGTCTTGGGCCCATTATGATACCCTGGGTCCATTGTATTCACACATTCAGGTGGTTTGTAGGTTAGAGTTCCAGTTTCAAGTGGCAGTCGTACTAAGGCCAAATAAATAAATTAATAGTAGGCATAACTAATCGATGCTATTCCGAAAACCATATGGTACTTTTTAAAAAGTGATGTTAATGCTTCTTAGTGACTCTGGGGGTTCTGGCTTCAACCCTGACATGACCAGATTTCATAATTCCAGGTTCCATCTCATTCCAAATAACTGACTATGCCCCAGTAATGTACTTCTCAAACATCGCTGTTCGGAGTCGGCCTTAAACGGTTGCTGTTAAACTGTGCCCTGATCTTCTATGATCACTAAGAGACGACTGCAGCGTCTTTGAAGCAGAAGTGGCTGCAATACAAGAAGCAGCACTGGCGCTGCAGATCGAGTATCATAATCAGAAATCAGACATCCTGACGTGGAAGCTGATTAAACTATGCACACAGAGCATCAGTGAGTTATCCTTGGTGAGCTCGATGACCCTCTGTGCACGATGACTTGCTCCTGCGAAGTCAGTGCCAGTTTTCTATTCCTCAGCACGCAAGCAAACCTTAATACAAGCTACACAGTCTACTCATAGCACAACTTACCTCACTTGACAACAGTGAGTGACAACATGTTCGTGCTTTTTTGATAATAAAGATAATGAAGACCAATTTTGTTCAAGTTAGAGATTGTTTCACGATTAGGAGTAGTAAGCAGTAATATTTCGCTACTTTAAGTCCGTTTCTCAGTTCTTATAAGCCACGAAACTGTCATGTCGTTTTTACCTTCACCAAATAAAGCAAATCCTTTAGATATCACCTAGAGCATTTCGCAGTTACGAATCGTTGGGCTCATCCTCATCAGATAAAATATTGCATGGTTATTTACTGCTGAAGCTGAAGATGATGCTACATTGTCAATAATCTCTGTATTTTGTAGGGTTATTGCCAGTCAGAACTTGGTCGCCTATATCAATGTAAGTCTGCCTTACAGCAGTTTTCCTCATTCGACCAAATTTTGGCGAGTTGTGCCAAAGGCAAACTATCTAGCCCATCCCTCAGGCGTCAATATTGCTAGGTTTCAATTTCATACAGGCAACTTTAACTTGAGCTAACTTTATCCGGAATAGTTGTATGGAAAATATATTGAAAAATCATGGGACTCAGAATCTATGCCGTTAGACCCGCATGGTAACAGCTGGATGGCGAATCCCAGAGAAAGCTAAGTTGATACGCTTTATCCGGTTTTCAAATCTGATCCAGTCACCATTTGCCGTTGTGATCAAATTAACGGCACTATTACTGGAGTTGTCGATCATTGGTAGTAGTCTGACCATGGGTATCACGATGGACCAGCCTGGTCTAAGTGTACTGCCGATTTCGCATGGTCGTTTTAACCGAGATTACAATATAGGCGAATTTCACTGTACTATACTCGTATATGTAAAGGGTGGTTAAATTTTAAGGGCCGATGTTGATTTTGAATAAAACACAAATTATTTAGGAAATTATTGTCATTTCATTTTATTATGATAATATTGGTATATTTCAATTATGTATGGAAAAAAGTATGGGACAAATGGCCGCCGCGACCTAGGCGGCACACCTGCATTCGATGGTACAAATTTTCGATGACGCTGAAGAATAATTGAGGTTCTATGCCGTTATTGTGCCGAATTATCTCATCCTTTAGCTCTTGAATTGTTGCTGGCTTATCGACGTACAGCTTTTCTTTCAAATAACCCCAAAGAATAAAATCCAACGGTGTCAAATCACATGATCTTGGTGGCCAATTGACATCGTCACCACGTGAGATAACACGGCCATTGAATTTGTTGCGAAAAAGAGCCATTGTTTCGCTAATTGTGTGGCAAGTGGCACCGTCCTGTTGAAACCACATATAGTCCACATTCATGTCTTCCAACTCGGGCTATAAAAAGTTCGTTATCATTTCACGTTAGCGAACACCATTCACAGTAACTGCCTGACCGTCCTCATTTTGGAAAAAATATGGCCCGATGATGCCGCCAGCCCATAAACCGCACCAAACAGTCACTCTTTTTGGGTGCATTGGTTTTTCGACAATCACTCTTGGATTTTCATTCGCCCAAATGCGGCAATTCTGCTTATTGACGAATCCACTGAGGTGAAAATGTGCCTCACCACTGAAGATGATTTTCTTCTAAAATTGATCATCCACTGTTGCCATTCTCTTGCCACCATTCTGACCATTGACGACGCTTAAAATGGTCAAGAGGCTTTAGTTCTTGAGTCAATTGCACCTTGTAAGCGTGTAAATGCAGGTCTGTATGCATAATGTTCATCAACGACGAGCGTGAGAGGTGCAATTGTTGGGCACGACAACGAGTTGAGGTGGACGGCTCTTCAGCCACACTATCGCGAACAGCTGCAATATTTTCTGCAGTACGAGCTGTACGAGCATGCACTGGTGTTTTCACATCTCCTACAGACCCGGTTGGCTCAAATTTTTGCACGATTTATCCGATTGTACGCACATTTGGACGATTAAATTGATCGAAAAAATCACAAAGTGCACGATATGCATTTTGATTTGAACACCCATCTTCATAATAAGCCTGAATAACTTTAACGCGTTGCTCGATTGTGTATCTTTCCATGGTTCAATTTGAATTGGTCTTGAATTGAGAAATGTCAAATGAAATGCAGAAAAATGCACATTCAACATCGCAACATTTTCGAACGACAATTTAATGACCTCCCCTCGGCTTTCAAAATTCTTTTGATATAACTTTAGCTACAGTGAAACTTCTGCATTGGAACAATGAAACCAATTGTGCAAGACCTCCTTCGGATAAACTTTCTCCTTCGCAACACTCGAACACCTACGAATTTGCCGGCGCGATAAAGTTCGCGGTAGATGGACGTACTTATTATTTGTCTTTTTTCTGTTGGAAGACTTATCGACTCGCCCTTTGTATGTTTCGATTGGATTGGTGGCACCTTATGCGTGTAAACTAACTAAAATGCAAACGAATCTGTATCCCGATAACTACGGGATTCCCTAATCCGAAGCGACTTGCCATAAATGGTTCAATTAGTTAGGTAAATATATTCAGCAATAGCATAGCAACAGCATAGCATCAGTTCATGGACCGGTGAACAAGTGAATCCACTGTGGAGCGTGTGTAGAAATGGCAGCGAAGCAAGTGAAGGCAGCAGTCCTTGGTTCAACTACAGATTGCAAATACTGAAAATCATGGCTGCTCAGTAATTTTCTACAGTTCGACAGTTTGCGACAAATCCCGGCAAGGCTAATCCTTCTCGAAAGGCAATAAATTCACGAGTGTGTATGCCGTTATTCATGCATATCTGTTCTATGTGTCAGGTCTCAATTCAGATTGAAGACAAACGGAATATGTTCTTACTAACGGTTTTGGCGTAATTGCGGTCACACGGATTACGATTCGGAGCACTTTCACTTTGATTTCAATTGAATTTCTGAAACGATTTATAAAGCAAATAACAGACGTGAGGAAATATTCCGCTTCGGATGTTGAATTGTACTAAACTCAGATGTTTCTTCTGATATTCCGAGAACCACATTTCGTGTAAAGCTATTGATGGATGAAGGTTCTGTACCGTCATGAATGACATAATTGAGTGCGTTCCTTGCTGGTCTTTTATGGTTACGAGTCCACTCATAATGACTCTAGTTCCGTGAGAACCTTGTTCATAAGGACACCTTAATCAAATTAAATAACTGAGCAAGTACTGAGTTTCGTTAAATTTCATCACATTCTACACATGTATGTACGTAATTGACAGTTGGTGTTGGAATTTGGCACACATTGTGGGGGTGGAGTTGGTCATCTGATTGGCTAACGGCGTTACATCAACTCCAACATACAGTTCAGTTCGCTGGTATAATCTGACTTGTATCAAAGTGATTTGATGCGATTGTCGAATTCGGGGGTCCCGAGGAAATTGAGCTGAATGTGCATGCGAAGCAACGTACAATTCGGTTAAAGGACTCGGTTAGATACCTGAACTGGGAAAGGTAATGCGCTGTCGTGTGAATATTTCAATCTGACACTGGAGATGATAGTGTGACGGGATGCTGTAAAATTAGGAGGCGCTGTGTTCTACAAATCAATCCAACTGATGACTTAGACAGATGTCATCATCGCATTCCCGACGAACCACTGCATGAGCTTGTGCAGCGATAGAAGAACAAGCGAAATGAGCTGCTTTTAATGTCAAAGAGAAAAAACAAAATTAATGCTGTCGAGCTTTTTGTGAAAGTAAAGGAGTTTGTCGACATCGGGGCATTATCGTGCAGATTCGTCAACCAATACTATGTACGTCGGTTTGCTGTTTCTGTGTATTAAAGGGCTTTAAATACAATTCCTGCATCCGTCCATAATACTTGTGTCACCATGCTTAATGCACAGGCAAGTGACTTCCTCCTTTATGGCACTAAGGCCTGTCATTAACCCATTCACCATACATGTGCCTTTTTATATCAAGCTCAGAGTGTTTAAAATTTCCGCACGTTTGGATATCTGGGAACGTGTGAAGTCGACTATAGATGCAATTACCTAAAGCTAAACGTACGATAGCAGGAAACTAATAATTAATTTGCCCCTGCAACACGTTGTGCATAAACAGATTTACCTACACGGTACTTGCACAGAAGTAATTAGCCTATCGATTCATTAAGAAAGTACACACTGGTTGCTAATGATGTTCGAAGAAACTCGACATCTCTCCAAGCATCCTGAAGGATGATAAGTATATACGTTGCATGCACTTGCTGGGACCTTAAGCGCCTCAAAGAAAGCAAATTATGCGCCATGTCAATCACCATAAATGTATGCAAGTGATTAGCCTAAAGCGTTTTTTTTTATTGCCCTATTTGCTGGCTATAGCTATGCTTGCATTAACTTTCGTTTAGAGTACCACATTTACTGAATTATAAACTGAGATGAAATAGGCCACACACGAAATAGTAAAGTATTCAAACCAAATCCAACTGTTCCATCGCATGTAGAGCAAGAATGGCAACTGTTTTCAACAGCTGACATCGCCTCTGCGCGTGATGTTTGTAGAGTGAATCGGCTTGGAGTGGCGGCTGGTGGTGAGAAAGGAACTGCGTGGTTTATAACACCCGGAGTTCAAGAAGCCATTAGAGAGACGAAGAGGTCCTACAGAGACTGGATTCTCTTGGGGGACTCTGCTTCTCGTAACCGGTACACGGAGGCGCGAAGGACTTGCAAATTGGCTGTGCGAGCAGCTAAAGAGCAGTCCTGGAAGGAGTTCGGCGTGAAGTTGGAAAGCGAACATAGATCTGCGAAAAAGGTGTTCTGGCAAACCATTCGTCAACTCAGAGTCAGAGTGAAATTCAAGGATAGTGTGTTGCTTTCCAATGAGGTAGATATTTTTCGCAGATGGAGCGAACAATCCCGACAAATCCCGAACAGAGCACTGAGGATGGTGGACTCTTTCACTTGAGTGGGGCGGAGAATAGCTCAACGGTGGAGGAAGTCATTTTGGCGATTGAATCGCAAAAAGTTGGCTAATCCGTTATTGTGGATGGAATCCGGCCAGAAATGCTTAATGCCATGGGTAAAGAGGGAGTCTCTTGGGGGGGGGGGGGGGGGGGGGGGGGCTCTGTGGTGGCCTGGGAACGCGGTAGGATATATGGCGAATGGCAAACTGGGGTGATTATCCCTCTTTTCAAAAAGGGGGAGAAAATATATAGCTCCAACTACAAGGGCATCTGTTTTAAGTCTCCCCGGAAAAGTCTACTCTAAGGACTTCGCCAAGAGTGCGTCTTGAAACCTCTTCTTTTCATTATATATATGGAATGTTGTTTCACATTGGGAGAGTTGAGGGTTTGCAGATGACTTAGTTATCCTCAGATCCTCCCAGACGGAACTCCAGCGCGCACTCGATAGGTTTGTTGCGGTGTGTGCAGATGCTGGGATAATGGTTAACGAGGTTATGGTCACATCCAGAATGCCTGTCTAATGCACTCTACATGTTAGTGGAGTTCCGTTGAATCAGGTGGAAAGTTTCAAGTATCTCGAGGTCTTTTGCTCGAGTGATGGAAGCAGTAACGCTGAGCTTTACTGAAGGATATGTCAAGCTGGCTCAATTTTGAAACAGCTTGGAAGTCAGGAATGCCGAGCTTGGTGTCAAAGCCACGCTAGCGATTTTCAATTCTGTATTTGTTTTAACTCTCACCTAAGGTCATGAAATTTGGGTAATGACCGAAATAATAAGATCGCGAAATCAAGCTGCCAAAAGGAGATTTCTTCGTGCTGTTCTGGTAGTTACGGCAGTACGTGATGAACTCAATGTAGAGCAGCTGCTTCTTCGAACGGAAATGGCTATGCTTCGATGGTTTAGTTACGTGCACGAATGTCCTCATCATCACGACTTCCGAGGCGTGCCTTTAATGCAATTCCATCAGGTAGGCGATCGCTTGGTAGAACCAAGACGAGGTGTTTGGACTAAGTTTAAAAACTCGCCTGGTTGCGCTTGGACATAACTCCTGAAGAGTTAGGGTTGATGGCGGAGCACAGTGTGTTCTTTTCGACATCTAGCGGAACTTTATTCCTGTTGCACTTGGTATAGCTAAACTATGGATTTTCCTATTCGGTGAAGGAAAAAAAGTAATTCTATCAAGTTTTTGAAAACAAACAGCTATGTGGTCACCGATAAGGGGTGTACAGCCCACGCCACCAATCCTCCATAAACCTCATGGATACAAACGTCTCTAACTAAAAGACCACTGAACCCATTTTGTTCGTTTTCACCAATGTGTTCAGAAAAGACAGTAGAAAATCACTTATTTCACTCTAAGCCATTATCTCAAATAAGTCCCAAGATATTTTGATGAAACTAACACATTATAGTCCATTTTTTTTGACTTGAAGTTGGTCGCTCTCATCATCGTCTTCATCGGAACTGCAACTGGGTGGTTCTACTCGTACTTCGGGAGCCTTTAATAGGGCAATAAATTCTTGAGGTAGTGGGTTCCTTTTTCTATGGGGCGCTGTACTACGACTCAAAAGATGTGGATATGATGATATTAAAAACCTGTTTAATACATCTCTATTCGTATTTTTTCTACAAGATTTCCGGCTAAAATGCTTTCGAAATCTGTATTCCTTATTGCTCGCTTATTGGGCTTCCTCGGGCAATTGGGCTTCCGCGGAGGTTTTGGAGATCTCTTGTTGGCGCATTACGCCCGCGACCCCTATAGATGATGACGTTGAAATAGTAAATCTTACTGGGTAGCAGTGCACTCAGACAGAACATGAACTCGAAATACGGAAATACATATTTCTGATGCATGCCCGGAAGTAATAAAGTAGAACATAATGTAAGAGAAATAATTCTGCATAGTTGGCTTCAAATTCAGATTATAATACTTGAATTCTCTGGACGTTTCAATACGACTGAAGCCAATCAAATAATAATGATAACTATATGGGTGGTGCAGCCCGTAGATGACCAGAGCCTAGCTTATCAGTAACCACTCTGGTTGTGCATGCTGTTGTTCTCTCACGAGTGGAAGGGGCCTACAGTTTTGTGCCGTCTCCGAACGGCTGTCTCTTTCTTAGACAGTTATGTTCTGTGAGCATTGTTAGTGACTCAAAAGAGGTGGGGCGTACTGGAATTTTAACCTACACGCCGTGGTTCGTAGAAGGAGTTGCGTAGGAGTTGATGCAAATACTCATAACGCCACGGCCGCCACGAAACCTGTCAAATACAATCGATCCCTATCCTCTGCGTGAAATCAACGATCATCTAAGACTAAAGAGTCATCCATTATGTGAAGCTGAAAGTAAATTTTAATTAAAACATTTGTATCCATATTTATTTCAATGTGACACGATACGATGTTTTGGCCCAGATTTAACCCAGATTTAATCTAGATTTAACAGATTAAAAACCCTTAAACTCTTTCATTGCTAGCGATGGTGGTTGAAGCACTTACTTGCCAGAATCATCAAAAATATCACGGGCACGTCAACGATGAAGAGGTTGTGGCGACCAAGATGACGGTACGTCCTCTACCCTTAATAGCTCTGTCACTGCTTCAAGAAAATCAAGAAATACATTTCTCTATATTGTGTTTTTGCAGATTCATCCAAAGCATCTGGATGACTGGAAAACGCTCAACACAATGGTACAACGAGGTACGACATCAAGAGAAGATATTCTTCCCATAAGCATCACAATTGATGCAGCTGGAACCAACAAGACGCGGCTAATTCCCCACTTCTAAATAACCCATCTAAATACAGATACAGAGGTATATCCCTCCTCAACGTCCCCTACAAGAACCTGTCCGGCGTACTGTGTGAAAATGTAAAGCTGCTTTCCGACACACTAACGGCACGTACCAGTGCGGCTTCCGGCCCGGCATATTGACTATATACCAAGGCTACACACTAAGGCAAATCCTGGAAAAGACTGAATTTCAAATTCACAACTACGCTCCAGCAAAGCGAGTCCGAATTCTAGCATACTAGTTCGAAAAGGAGAGGAAGACCGTACCTTTCAGTATGAAGACCAAGACATGGCGGACGCAAGTCAACTTGGTCTTGATGACTTTATGCACTGATCCCAGGACCGTCAGCGATGGAAGGCAGTTATTGCTCAGGCTCAGACCCTCCGAGGATCGTTGCAACTCGAGTTGACTAACTCGGTTACAAACAGTAGGTCTTATGTGATTTATTGATGGTTCTCAATTCAAAGTACATGTATTCCTTTTTGAAACAAATGGTACTTATAGAAGTTGACATCTCCATATACACTGACACGTCAAAAGCTTCACTAGTTACACCTCCAGTCCACTTTTTGCTTTGATTGCCTCAAAGTTGTTCATCATCCATTCAGCAGTAGCATTATCTGAACAGACGGAAAGCCATCCCGCCTTATGTTGCAAGCCTGAACAATATGGCAACACGCCAGTGTTTTTCAGGTTGATAACTGCCTCTTGAAATAGGCATCTGCTCCATAGATAGAAGAATTGACTTTCTTAGCTGCTGGTGCTGTAGGGGTATGATCCTCCGATCTTACCCTTTTTATATCATTTGTAGGAGCTAGGGCATTTTCCCTAGTTTCGCATTTGCGTGTAGCATATTTGAAACCGTTTCTTTCGGAAAAGATTAACTTGACGAAACCGTAAAATTCGCAGCAGCTCGCCTAGTCTACTTCTTAATGGAAGATCACGTATATTTCTTTGCAACTGCGCTGGCGTATCCATAAGAGTGAATGTTGAAGAGTCAGAGGCGGCGTTGTCAGCAGGCAAGGATTGGGCTTCCTTTACTCCCTCAGAAGCGCTTTAGCATCGCATAGCATGAACAGAGTTTGCTTAAATTGGGGCTCCACCATTCTTACCTTTTTTTTCAAATTTGGGAAAGGTTTTGATCCCTGGGTAGATTCAGATAAAACCGGGAGGGACGGTCGCCAAGATTTTCGTAGAGAGTAGGCAGTGTTCCACCATTGGATTAGAGATTGTTTTTCAGAGGCTTACTCCTCCTGTCGCACAGTGTTATTTTGCACATCTAGTGCACCTTTTTTTTTCAAAAATCACTTACAGGGGTGCTCAAAAAATTCAGTAAAATTCTTTTATTTTCTTCATTGTTCGTTATTGCATCGTATTATATTGTGGCGGCCGTGGCGATGTGCGTCGACTCCTCGTCGTCGTAGTAGGTTCGAGTCCCAGTACAACAAAAGAAACAATTTTCACGACCTCACATCCTTCGAGTCACTGACAATGCTCAAGGAGTATAACTGTCTAAGAAAAAGCTTCTCAAATTGGCCGTTCGTAGTCCGCATAAATCTGTAGGTCCCTTCCATTCGTGAGAGAGAACAAATATCTCGCACAACTCGAGTGGTTGCTGAGAAAACTAGGCCCTGGCCTTCTACGGGCTGTAGCGTCGCCCATACTATATTATTATTGCAACAGTAGCGATAAAAGGATCATTGCTAAAATGAGCTGCATTTCAAAGAACTGCTCTTATGGATAAGTCTCTCTTTGTTTTGTTATTACAGTGGACTCTCACTAAGTCGAAGTCTTACGGGATACCAAATTCAGTTAGTGGGTGTTTGAATTAGAAGGAGTTCGACTTAAAAGACGTTTTTTTGTAAGGATAATTGAGGACCTAGGGAGAGTCGTATTTTGAAGCTTTTTTTCTCTTTTTTTTTTCATTCTGGTAAGCTTTGAGTAATCACGGACATAGTACAGGTAATAAAACGAATTAATTCAAGTACACGACGAATAAAGTTCCACCAGATTCGTAAAATTGCACACTGTGCATTATTTACTTTGGTGGAATACTTACAGTCGCGAGGCCAAGGTCGTGCATCGGTTGAACAAGACTCGATGTAGCATTTGTTGTCTGCTGGCCGTCCTATGGAGGTAATAAGCCTTCTTGCATCGGTTACTCGATAGGAAAGTCTATGTGGCTTTGCCCTACTAGCCCGACCTGACTGCCAAGTTGCTACGATACACGAGACTGCAGTTGTGTTGAGATCACCATTATGTTTGGCATTAGAAGCCATAGCAACATACATTCTGACATCGAAAGTTATCAGGTTATGTAGACAAAGCGTCAGTGAGATATCCTTGGACCAAGAACCCAAGGACACGAAACAGTGGACAGTCTCGCGAAAAGGGGTGAACTTGTATCGACGAATAAGCGTCGCTTTTCGATTGATATTCCTTTCTTCCTTTCTTGGAACCGTAAGAATCTGTAAATCATTGCAGTGGTACATGACTGATCTTTGCAGTCAGTCACTTGAACCTAACCTACCCTAACTCACTGCCAATGCAAGTGGTACAGGATGAACCGAATCGAGTCAGAATTTATAGCCAGCAACGGAAATAACAATCAAATGCAATTTCTTAAAGCTTTCAATCACGTTGGCAATCTCATCTATATAATCAACGCATATATCTCTTCGAGGGAACAATGCAACAAAGTGCTCGCCATTTTGGTTTGTATTGTGAGATGCCTTAATCATGGCGTTAATGGAACCAGCACTCAGGGTCTGCGTGATCGAAACTGCACGCTTGTCCTTAAAGATACCACATATATGCAGGAATTAAAATGTATAAGCTGGGATTGCATTCAACTTGCCACCACCGATGTGTCCTCTAAACGCCCGCCCCCAACCTTGCCCACCAATTCCGTCTTCCATATCAGCACTGACTCCTAATATGCCAGCTGAATACATAATGGCCAGGACTTCCAAAGAGGAAATGAATGCAATTGCGTCCTTTACGGGTGTATAGCATTCAATGTGTAACCGGGAGGGTGCTAAGGATTTGGCGACGACGACGACAACGACGACGACGATGACGAGGATGACGACGAGTACAAGGACTACGGCCAATAGTAGCGAATGAGGGAGGAAAAAGGTTATTGGGATATCCAACTTTGAAATTGTCAGCGGGCGTGTAGGGGGTGGCCGTTAGGTTGGTGTTTTGTCCCTTTTTTTTCACTCCCTCTCTCTCTCGCGAGGGCTCTCAAAGTACAGTTTTATTTCAATGCTTCCCTTTTCGCCTTAATTCCTGTGCGCCTTTAGTTTCCGGGGGATGATGGGGGACAGGATGCGATAACTACTGCAATAGAGGTACAACTGTGCGCTTCTGAGAGAATGCTGTTGTTGCCGTTGTTTTGTTGCTACTGCTTACGGGCGATCGAAACGGAGAGAGAAAAGGAATCGTGCTGTGAAGCTAAATTATGGAGCAAGTGGAACAGCGATTTATGTGCGTCGGACTGGTTTTCAGTCAACTCAACGATTTAATTGCACAAAAGTTTCCATGGACCCTGTTTTCTGTTTTCTGTTCTCGTTTCTTTCCCGTTTCCTTATGCTTGCCTCCTTGGTGGCGAATGTTTTTTTTTTCACCCGTTCCTTTTTTTCTCAAGCTTTCCGCAAGGATTATTATTTTCTTGCTTTTTCATTTTTTCCATCCACAGCCGCCCACCATGCCCGCTTGCATTGAATGTGCATGCTGGAAAAATCACATATTGAGGGCATCAATGCAGGATTTAATTAAAAGTCTGAACAGGACACAATGGCAGCAAATGATTATGGTACGGTATGGATACAGTCTCTCCAGGCAGATGAAGTCTCGAGGAAAGGAGGGGATGACAACAACAAACCTAGCAAAGCGATGGAAAATAGAAAGCGAAACACTCATCCAACCACTCTGACGGTATAAGGGCTTGGAATTAGGTCTTTAAATGGAATCCCGTCTACAAAGGAGAAAAGCGCAGAGCAAGCTGAAATCGGAAAGCAGTAAAGAACAGAAGACGGAAGGCAGCAATTAAGGGGTCTGAGATGAAAATTACGTGAAAATTAAATTGTTAAACATTTTAATTATATTTACGGCTTAACTGAGGATATTTCAATAATACGATGGATTGCTTCGGAACGTGCCGGGAAATTGAAAGTATTGCTTTTGCGTAGTAGCTGGACAACAGGGGGAATGTTGGGGAAATGCTGAGAGAGTGCAAAGGAAAATTTACAAGGACTATCCACCTCCGCGTAGTTACGTTTTTAGTCGCAAGATGTTGATGATGGTTGAAGATATTGTAGAGTTGGGCTAAGTTGCGATTTTGTATCCATAGTTCCAACTGTGATTGCGACTTCCTAATCACAGTAATTTTAAGCAGCCATTTTAGTATGTGAATTCAAACTTCTGTTGTGAATTCAAACTATGCAAGTGAAATTGTGTATGCATGATTTCAAACTACGATTGTGGCTGTAAAAAATAGGAACTTAGCCGTAAGTGTGATTTTAGGCAGTTGAGATCGCTATTGCAATTTAGATAGCAATCGCAGTTTAGATCGCAATCACTGTTTAACCCTTTCAATACGGATTTCGAATTTTAAACTTTTCTAAGATTTGTTTCTCATTTTATTTTATAGTGAGGCTATTTAGTGTATCCGCATAAAAATGTTGTTAAAGAGGGACGTGGTCTGAAAATATAAGCGGGACATAAATACCCGAACCATATTTTTAGGTGGGACTTTTTTGTCTTTTTTATGGTGGCCCGTGGCGTTGTGGGTATGTGCGTCGACTCCTACGCACTTGGATCTACCTGTCTAGGTTCGATTCCTGGTACGACAAGAAATACTTTTCACGGCCCCACCTCTTTCGAGTCACTGACAATGCTCAAAGAGTATAACTTTCTAGAAAAAGCTTCTCAAAATAGGCCGTTCGGAGTCGGCATAAAACTGTAGGTCCCTTCCACTCGTGATAGAACAATAGCACGCATACCACGAGTGGTTGCTAAGAAGCTAGGCCTTGGCCCTCTACGGGCTGTAGCGCCACCAATATTATATATTATTATATTACTTTTTTGTCCCTACAGTACTGTAAGAGAGAAATTAAATAGAACAGCAAAATTATTTATGACTTCACTTTATTTGAAAGGAAACCAAAAACTTCAAACATTTTTTACTGGGTATAGCTTAGAATTCCATAAGCCTCAAACATTGATTGGGACTTAAATGTCCCCGAAGTATCGAAAGGGTTAAATCAATCGATCGCAGACTGCAAATGCGATTTTTCAATCACTGTGAAAAATCGCAGGTAATGATTGATGTAGGATATTACACAACATTTTAATCGTACAGAGTCATGCCACAAAATTCACCAAAGATACCTCAGTTAACAGCACTATGGACCACAAGGGTAGTGTTTTTTTCTTAATTTTATGTTATTTGGACACTGACAAGAGTTTCCTGCTCGAAATCTTTACAGAAAGTCAGTACCATACCTCCGCGGAACGAAATGAGTCGCTTTACTCTTGAACAACGTTGGGAAATATTGAAAACCTATTACCAAAAGTGGCGTTGTGGGTATGTACGTCGACTTCCACGCACTTGAACCTCGGTGTCTAGGTTCGATTTCTGGTACGGCAAGACGTACTTTTCACTGTCCCAACTCTTTCGAGTCACTGACAATGCTTAAAGAGTATAACTGCCTAGAAAAAAGCTTGAAACTTTGTAGTTCGAAGTCGGCCTAAAGATGCCTTCTACGGGCTATAGCGCCACCTATATTGCTATTATATTATTTCCAAAAGTGAGTGCTGTGTATCCCAAACAGTTTTGTTTCACAAGTTTGGACAAACAGTTCGTGTGACTGGTATGCTAGTGGAGAACACCCATGGTCCCCGTCGTAGTAAAGATGAGAATGTGGCTGCTGTGGCCTCCTTCGAAAATAAGGCTTGGAACAATGTTTCGGTCAATGGTATGCATTGCAGAGCTAAGTTAACCGACTTTTTTTTACTGAAATAGAAGACATGCATTTCAATGACCTCTGGTTCACGCAGGATGGCGCGCTATGTCACATAGCTCATGCCATAATTAATCTTTGCGCACCAAATTCCCAAATCGTGATATCAGCCGTCTTGGCGATGTCAATTAGTCTTTTTTTTGTGGGGAACCGTGAAAGATCGATGTAATGCCTATAATCCGGAAACGATTCAAGCAATTAAGACCAATATCATCCAAGCAATCCGTGAGCTGAGCCCGAAACTATTAAGTAGGTCTTGGAAAATTGGAAGTCAGTCGAGGCAGCCACTTGAACGACGTTGTATTTCGAAATTTATGGGAATGTTGTTCTTACCAATAAATCCATAGTACATGGAATGTTGTTCATTTTATTGCATTTTTAAAAACAAGCTTGTATTTTGTCCATCCTGCACAATAAGCATGCATTCACCCTACCTGCCTATTTACTTACGTCAGTTAAACTGTGACTGATCACGAAGAAGACGTAAGACAAGTGTATATCTATGTAAATGTGCTTTTTGCTGCTTGATGCTTACTTTTCAGCTCCGAGCTCAAGCATACTCAGTTAGCATTGCATTTCCATCACGGAAAGAATTTCATCCGAACAACGAATTTTATTACCTAAAAAACCGTTATTACCAAACTTCGTGTGCAATGTATTTAACCACAAAGCTAATTTCTGTTGAATGAGTGTGATAATAATCAAAGTTCCAGTATTTGATTTCCAGGGAATTCAAGGGCTCTCAATGCGCAAAGAAAAAATCACTGTTTGGTGTAGTGTAGAGTGATGAAAAAAAAAACAAGAATGGACAAAGCGACGGTACCTTCAGCTACACGACATCAAATTTATGTTCAAGTCTACCGGAAATCAGGGAGTTAAAGTTCATTCAGAGCATTCAATGTCAAACTCCTTGTAAGATATTCGCTGGACTCCCAGTGAAGTCTGAGAGCTATAATCTACATAGGTGTGTACATTTTGTTCGCCCTAATGTCACACGCGATAAAATTTGCGAATCAGGGAAAACATCTTTCATTAATGGAAGAAGGTGTTCAACCACTTCAACGGCAATGTTATGTTTTGCAAAGAAAGCACTCAACTTTATTTCCGCCACTTTTGTCTTTTCCTCTATTTTGTTGGTTCTTGCAAATATTTTTTTGATTGCAGGTGTTTGTTGCATGGCTTTTAAATTAGCCAAATGTTTGGATCCTGTACTATGCCGATAGATTTCGCTTTTTCCACATAAAAAGTTTGTGCCGCAAACTATGCATGATGCCTTGTAGTCGTCCGTTGAAACTGGCCTCAACCAAGCAGAAAATTTTGCATCATCTAACCAGCTTGTCTGGAAACGCTTTTTATTGCCTTTCTCCGTCGACATCGTTCTAAAACAGATTGACAAGAACTTCAATACCATATACATATGTAAATAAACAAGATAAACACATTACCAGCTGACAATAGTCTCGGTTAAACGCAAATATAAAAACAAAAACAAACAGCGACACGAAACCAAACAATTTCGAACACAGGAGCAATTCACATTTCACATCTGAAGAAGCAGGCAACGGTGTTTTTTTTTTAAATGGAATTTGACATTTCTCAATAAGCGCGTTCAGCAAACGCATTCGGGTGGGTTGCTTCAGAGTAAAGTTTTATTTTATCGTTATTTGCATTAATTTCTAGATAAAATAATGAAATATTTTGGAGAATTGAAAATACCCATTTTTTTTGGTGTTGGTGTGAAAATACCCTTTCGCCCTTTTAGCTTTTTTTGGGATAGAAAATACCCATCAAATGGGTAATTACCCACGATCTGGCATCACTGCATAGGATCCATTGGCGTTTTACACTTTTCCGATGACGATGCTCGTAGTCATTAACTATTGCATCGAAAGCAATTTGCTGACTAAGGGCAACGACGAATGTGATTATGAGTGCAGCTTTGAGGATGATGTGAATGGATACCTTTGGCAAACCTGGTTTATTCTGAAGAAGTGTATTTTTCGAACTAAAAGTGATTAAATCGCTGTTTGACATTCAAAGAGCACGAAAAAAGAGAATATTCGTGAGATGATCACCACTTTCGTGTCTTATAAATAAGTATATTTATCGAGGGAATATGTATATAATTGTATATTCGATTGATTTGAAATTCATGTCATAAAGGAGAACAGCATTAAGTCCAACACTGAAGCTCGGTGGATCAAGTCCCAGCACAACAATTTCATTTTGCACGTCATCTCTATCGACACGCTGACAATGTCCAGAAGAAGATTAGTCGTGCGAAGTCGACATAAAACTGTGGATTCACTTTACTCGTGATAGAATGATTGGTTTGGTTTTGTGAGTGCGTAGGCCACGTCTCACTCGTATCCAGTCGGAACCATTGTGATGCCCATTGGGAGAATATAGCCTCTCTGCTCTTATTTCGTCTCACATCATGTTGGTGTTGATGATTTTGATGATATCCTGACAAACCTAGAAATGGATTTTGGACGGATTTTTGTTAGGTCCTGGAGGTCTTGGCAAAAATAGGGCAGTGACAGTGGTAGTGAGGAGTATCTTTTTTTTTCACGGGTAGCGCAGCCTCGCCATATAAAGTCGTTGGGTAGTCCCATTTTTATTTTATTGTACTTCATATAGCTTCTGCCCAGTTACCGCTCTAACTGTCATCGTTAGCAACTTCTTTATCATTTTTTGCACTGTTCAACTTGGGCCAGAGCATTCAAGTGGTATCACAGGCGATTAGAGACTTCCGCCTGTTATGAGCTTCCTCTATGATCGTACCATCCGCTTTCTTCTTAACATGATTCGCCTTTCTTTGCCTAGGATCGGTGTGTCTGTCACTTTCCTGGTAAAACCTTAAGCTCTTCGCAACGGTCTACGACCGGCTTTGACTAGATTTCTACTAGAAAGATAACATCAGCCGGTGGTATATCAAGCATTGGAATCATTATGGCCGCTTCCCTGGGATGGGTGCATTTGCTCCTTTCTGGGAAATAATATTGGAACTGTATTTCGAAATCTAGGAACGGAGAAGTATAGTTGCTTTTGACTTGGTATATTTAGTATACTTGCACGCACAGTGGAATTTCGGGGACAATCACTAAATTGGCTGATCCATACGGGGCTCTTTGCAGCAGTCCTCTGCACATAGACGTCCAGAGGTAGTCGTTTTAAAAATGCAATCAAAGTTGCCGAATAAGTACTACTGACTGCTCCTGTTACACCTAGGCATACAAGTCTCTGTGTTCTGGTCAATATCTTTTGGTTGGTGGTTTTCAGTAACGCCTGACACCAGTCCAAGCTACCATATGTCAAGATAGGTCTGACAGTCGATGTGTACATCCATTTTTTACCATATATCCTGGTGCTTGGGTATAGATCTCAGTACACTTCTTGACTCTTTTATTTACATTTTATTACATTTATTTCAGTTCAGTTGAGTTTCTTGAATTATTCTGAGGTATTTCGCACTATAAGTCAAGGTGAGCTTCGCCTCCAACATCTCAAGAACTCATCCAACGAACAAAGTACTTTGTCTTTGGCTGTTTTCCTTCAAAATCTTTGTCCGTTGAATCCCGTACAGATGCGGTTCCAAGATTCTCAGCCGAGTTGATGCGACCGCTATCATGTACACTGCGGTACGAAATTTCCTTGCGCTCTCCCGTTCACTGTTACTAGGTATGTACGTAGAGATTCAGATGCTCTAACAATGCCTTCAACCAGTTGGGCTCAATTTGCCTTGATGGTTAACATATTTCGTACAATGAAAATGTCGATGTTTTATCCCTGAGTACTACGATTTCTGAACATCATTGAGTTTCAGCTGAAAGTTTGAGACATTTTTTCTGCAAAATTACATCGAATATTAGTCATATTTTATTGTAAACACGCTCCCATAAAGCTTTGATCAGTTAAGAAAATCCATAAGTGAAGTGAGAAACGAAGTAAGTGGAAGACAACCGTAAGAATTTGAAGACAGCGAAATGCAAGTGCTTTTAGATGAGGATGACACTTAAAGGCAACAACAACTTGCCATACACTTGCAGTCACAACCTACTCAACTGATAATGAAATTACTGATCCCGAGAAAACTGCGACTTGTGTGGACTGATCGATTTCAGAATGATATTTTTCATTTTGTAATTTAATTTTGAGCCTACGAGAACTCCGAAATTTCTTAAGAGTCCAGATTTTAACACTTTTTGTTTCGTATGCGCTTTTAGGTGAACATTTCAATGTCGTCAAATACACTCCAATGTATCCGATTCAATTAATACATACAAGAAAACATCACCACAATTGTACAGAAGTCGTAGGTAGATTTTATGGAGCTGCTGTTGCAGTTGTATGATGAGCTGGGAAAAGGCAAAAAAATCCTTACTATATACTGCTGATTTTTTGGTGAAAATTTGTCGTTTTTCTTAAATTGTTCCCTAACCTAAAAAAATTATATCTCAAAAAAGATTATGGTCGGGAAAAAATCTCTTAGTATTATATATATTAGTCAATTCATCATCCATACAAAAAACCCTCTTCTAAGTCGAACTCCCTCTAACTCGAACTGATTTTGATATCCAGTGAGAATTCGACTTAGGAGGAGTTCACTGTATCTTGAAAACTACATCCATTGTCTGTAATTTTTTTCATATTGAAAATTCTTCACGTTCCTACAGTTTTATACCGACTCCGAATGGTCAAGTTTGAGAAACTTTTTCTAGACTCTTTGAGCATTGTCAGCAATGCGAAAGAGGTGGGGCTATGAAAAGTATTTATTTTCGTACCAAGAATCGAACCTAGGCAGGTACATATTTCCAAGTGCGTAGGAGTTGATGCAAATACCCACAATGCCACGGGCCACGAGTTATTATAGCAGTGGACTTAAAACACGTAGACGTTCCCGGAAAAACGCTGTCATTTTGAAATTAATCGTCTTTTTATATTGGAACCTCGATTTATTTTGTTGTAGTAATTCTATGTTCACCAGTAAATAGCAATAACAAATGTCGAAATTGTCAAAAAGTATGAACTGTTAAGCGGCTTTTTCTTTCATTTTAATTGAAGGTTAATTTTTCTACAAAGCCGCTGCTTTAAAATATTCCACTGATATACGACATCAGACGTGTGTCAAAATTTAAATACTCAATTCCAACTTAACGCATATGGGAGCAACCTCCAAATACGACCATCTTTCAAATATTAATGTATACAAAATGATATTGAAGTAGCAAGAAGGGTATTCAGAAACCCAATTTGAAGTCTTGCCTCAATGTTGTGAGCTGTGAAAGTCTGACACAGCGTCTTCCCGTCTTCCGCATAGACCGTCTTCCAAACGGAAGTTTAAAAAGTCAACACATGATATTTTTTTACATACTAATGCACCATCAGAAGCAGTATAATCGGTTGAGGAAATGCTGGAAGCTTTTAGTTGGGAAATTCTTTTGAAACATGCGGCCAGACATCCAATTACCACCTCTTTGCCTTGGTGTGAGAAACCGTTGCAGAGCAGTACTGAAGCACACGAAAGTGTACGGAATTATGGTCATGGTTTGCCTTAAATGAGCAAACAGTTTGAACAAAAATTCCGGTTTCGTATATACCAACCTTGTTGGGAGTGATTTTTTAAGTATTTGTTGTAAATGTTGACCAGGATTGCGTTTTAAGTGGTTTATTCTGGGAATTCAATTTTGGGTCTGTTTTTCGAGAATATTGAACGGTATCTCGTTAAAAATTGTTGCAATTAATGCTGGCTTGTCGGTACAGACGAGCTTCCTCATAAAAAATAGTCCAGAGTCGTTGAATCGCAGGACCTGTCAAGATCTTTCAAGGCAAACAAAAAATGTCTGAATGAACATATGTATTTCTCAATTCGTCTATCGATTTGCGTAATATGTGGCATGTAGCTCCGGCTTGCTGGAACCACATGTCGACCAAATGCTGGTCATGCATTTGAACAAACAAACGTTTTTGTCATCAACAATCGTTATCGGGCGCCAATGACGGTAAAGTTATGTTCACGCTCATCATTGATGAATTGCGGTTCAGTACATTTTTTCTGAGTGCCTTTTCAGCTTCTGTCCTGCCTGAGGATCCTCATCGGCCCAAATACGGCAATTTTTGTTATTAATACAATTCAATCAGAAATAAAGTTCGTGGCTGAAGGTCATTTTCCACAAAACACGCATAAAGCGCAACAATTTGAAAGTCCTATTCGGATGAACTGGCAATGCTAACCTCGCATGTTTCCTCAATGAGCCAAAAGTTTGCACTTTAGAAAGACAAGTTGCCGTATGTGCTTCCAAAACTGTGGAACCTTCCCGATGGCATGAAGCCTCCATTTCCTATCTCCTTCCGTAATTTTGAAGACACCATTTCACTCTAAAATACATTAAAAACCACACGAGTCCTTCAAACGGCGACGAATGCTTATCTTATGGGCACTAGTAACTCAAAAGCACGAACATGCGTGCGTTTCAGTTGACATCTAGTAAACACAATCTCTCATGTATATCACATGACTTTGAAATAAGTTTCACGATCATAAAAAGACACATAAACTTGGTCGACACTCGTAACGTGGCCTAACCGTGAAATAGAGACCATTATTGGCGGCTAATGGATTTGTAATTACCAACCACTGTTTTTAATTAACTTAATTGACTCAAGGCCATGAACTTTTACAATCAGGAATAAATAAAGGGGTAATGCCTTGTTATGAGGAGTCACGTAGTTTTGTGTATTTGTATGGAATTGAAGCCGTGTTGTGTTTTGCACCGTTTTTAATCGAAAGTTAAGAAAGATTTGCTGTTACCTCTATGTTCATTGCTTAAGATAAGCAATGAGTGAATGTGCTTAATGGATGACTAATGTTCTCTTTTATCATTTTTTTTATGAAGTTTTCTCTCAAGACCAGACAGCATCATCAAGTCGTCGACAGTGAACATGATTCGAATATTGCCCAGGTATCGAACGCATTTGGCATCTGTATAGAACCACTTACCACAAGATAACAAAAACTTGTCTAACCTGTTTTTATGTCGAATACAGCAATTTCCTTGTTTAACCACTCTCCCCCATTTACTACATTGCTAGCCTCAATGACGAAGAAATTTAGAGCCTTTATTATCTGAGAAGAAGTATTGCATTTGACAGTATTTGACTAAGATATGAAAAAGGAAAACAAGCCAAAAATAGATAACGAATAATGAATTTTTCGATGCATGTTGTAATAATAATATATAATATGGGCGGCGCTTCAGCCCGTAGAAAACCAGAGTCTGGCTTCTCAGCACTCTTGTTGTCCGTGCTATTATTATCTCAAGAGTGGAAGGGACCTACAGTTTTTTTAATGCCGACTCCGAACTGCCATTTTTGAGAAGCTTTATCTAGATAGAAAATAGAGCATTGTCTGTGACTCGAAAGAGGTGAGGCCGTGAAAATTATATTTGGTCGTATTGGAATCGAACCTAGACACCGATGTTCAAGGGCGTAGGAGCCGACGCACAGACACACAATGCCAAGGCCGCCACTGCATCTTGTAATTGGTGCGTTTAAAAGTCCCAATCATCATGTCAATTAAAGGAAATTGATTTCAAAACGTTGATACAGGATTTCATACAGGAACCATTGTCTACACTTAGCATCTGTCAATGAACCCCCACTCGCACTCCCACGTGGTGAAATTTGAGATGCGAATAACTTCGCCCAATGGGGGGTACCCAGATTCTTGTGGAGGCTGCAAACAGCTCTTTTTACGATCGTCGCCGCAGTACCTTATCAAAGCTACCTGGTGCTATCCAAACTTAGTGACTATGTTGCCGACAATACTTTCCAAGAGAATAATAACTTGTTGAGTTGAGCAGTTGAGTTGACTTTAAGATCGATCGCAATCACAGTTGTAACTGTGAATATAAAAGTGGAAAGATACACAATCGAGCAACGCGTTAAAGTTATTCAGGCTTATTATGAAAATGAGCGTTCAAATCAAAATGCATATCGTGCACTTCGAAAGAAAATCATCTTCAGGGATGACCTCCGTGGATTCGTCAATAAGCAGAATTGCCGCATTTGGGAGAATGATAATCCAAGAGTGATTGTCGAAAAACCCATGCACCCTCAAAGAGTGACTGTTTGGTGCGTTTTATGGGCTCATCGGGCCGTATTTTTTCCAAAATGAGGACGGTCAGGCAGTTACTGTGAATGGTGTTCGCTATCGTGAAATGATAACGAACTTTTTATGGCCCGAATTGGAAGATATGAATGTGGACGATATGTGGTTTCAACAGGACGGTGCCACTTGCCACACAGCTAACGGAACAATGGCTTTTTTGCGCGACAGATTCAATGGCCGTGTTATCTCACGTGGTGGCTATGTCAATTGGCCGCCAAGATCATGTGATTTGACACCGTTGGATTTTTTTCTTTGTGGTTATTTGAAAGAAAAGGTGTACGTCCATAAGCCTGCAACAATTCAAGAGCTAAAGGATGAGATAATTCGGCACATTAACGGCATAGAACCTCAATTATGCTTCAGCGTCATGGAAAATTTGTACCATCGAATGGAGGTGTGCCGCCGAGGTCGCGGCGGCCATTTGTCCCATATTTTGTCCCATACATAATTGAAAAATACCAATATTATCATAATAAAAAGAAATGACAATAATTTCCTAAATAATTTGTGTTTTATTCAAAATCAACATCGGCCCTTATTATTTAACCACCATGTATTTCAACCATCCCGAAAATTTGTAACTTTTCCAGTTTGCTGACTTACACAAAAGATTTTGTGTAATATTCTGGGTCTGAAGCTTTGACCCCTTCTGTCAGGCATATTATGAAAAGATTTTAACAGAACCCAACTTCAAACGATCCAAGGAGTTTCGTTACCTATTACAGGCCCACTAGAAGCATCATGATTTTGTCATATCGACAGCACACTATATGATCATAACTTTTTTATTTCTTGTAAGGTTTTCAACAAAGCTTAAAGCGAGAATTTTTGGATATGTCAAACCTTAGAAAAGCACTTAAAAGGAAAAATTCTAACACAATTTTAGGTGTACAAAGAATTTTAATCTTGAAAATCATGGGCCGATAACTGCAAGTATATTAAAAACTACTTTTATGCACGCCAGCGTGACAAATTGTAGGTAGGGTAGATGAGGTAAGAGTGGCCCGCTGCTGATAACAGTCACACTTAGTCCTGTACAAGCTGATTGTGACAACACGGATCGACTTACTCTTACACCAAATGAAGTGGTATAGCTGGATTATATTGACGTCATTCAGTTCGCAGAGGTTGCTGTAAAAGTAGGCCCACAGATGAGAGTGCCTACGACTAGCGAGAGTAGTACACAAGCAGGGCTCCAGGTACAGGACACTCATCCTGGGGCATGCGTGCTTTTATCCAGTGTCTGCTTATGACACCAATAAGTGCAGTTCTGCCTAGTATATTTTAATTTTCCTTCTGTCCACTTGTGGTTGCTTTTTTTAATTGTCCGAATCTTAACAAGATAGTAGACTGTAGCGAGCGGATAGGGGGTGAATTTCTTCATGGTTGTGTCACTGTCCGTGTCCCGGCATCCGCTGAAGATTGATATGCTTAGCCATGTCGGCATGTTCTTGGGTTCAAAATGGCATTGTCCAGGGATTTACGTGCTTTTGGATATTATATTGTTCTTGAGCACAAAGCGCTACAATGCTCCGCGAGTTTTAAGGGAAGGTAGGTGGTTAATATTGTATTGTGAGCCCGGGAACTTTGAGTTAAAGTTTTTCACTCTTTTAACGTACTTCACTCGATTGAATGAAGCGTTTTCAGCTTCGTATCTATACTATACCACGCACGTACATGTTTCACTGCTTTGACTTCGACTGTAAAGCTCCGCCTATATCACGACTACCGTCATCACTACTATGCCATGATTACTTTTCCACGACTACCGTGCTACAACTCCGCCATCACAACTTTCACGCCGTCTGTAGCTTCTGCGGCATTATTTGTACTTCTGCCATTACTCTTGGACAGAAGATCTATGATGTGATTTATTTTCCGTAAGATTTCCAAAAGACAGTCTTCTTTCTTCCCTTTCTTTACATTCAATAGGTCAATGCCGAACATGTTACAGCAACATTGGCTATCGAATTTACTCGGAATATCGCAAACAACATTCGCGGGACATACTAATGCTGAGATTGACATCTGGTCTGAAGTAGTATTCGAAGCCGATCTGTTGAGTAATTTTAGTCAGTAATTAATGCACCTTAAAAGATGTAGCCCAACGTGGTGCCCCGTAGTGAGATGCGCTGAGGGTGTCGATGAAAGTACAAAAGAAATCCTAACCGCATATTAAATATTTAGTGCAGTTTGTAGTAAAAATGTACGTAGAGAGAGGTAAAACTACATCCGCTTCATTGTCTGATCCATGCAAGAGAGACCAACATTTTATTTCGTTAACATTTTCACAATTCATATTAACTCACAATAGTTCAGATAGGTTAATTCACATTAGATTAGGTAGGTGAATTCAATAGGGCAATGCAGTTAAGTAAGCTTAGTGTTGCATACATATGTGACACCGCATCACCCATGTCAAAAGACGTTCTTGGTAGTCTACTCCCGCAGAAGAGGGTCCGACTAAAGCACAACGCCCTTCTTAAATAAGCGGGCAATTCCTCATAAAAGTTGTCCTCAAGAACCGGCTTGTTTTTTTTTTTTACATATAAAAAAATGTTGTCTAAGCCCGTCTTCGACAGTTCCTAAGGCGCGACCACAAGTTCAAATTATCCATTCCTTCACTGAAAAAAATACATAAAGAGATTAAAGAAAAGAAACAATTAATTGGAGTATAGGTCGATAAATAAAACCGCTCGTCTGAAGAAATAAAACACACACAAACTTGATAATCCAGATGACACAGATCATGTGTCCATTTCTTGATTCTTATAGGTCACTACAAAGTTTGGACTTCAAAAATAAAATCCAAATATTTCAAATAATCCAAATATTTTTCGCCATGACCTACTGCATCGACTGCCACGTATTTTCGAAACAAAAACTTTTCCATCATGTTTCATTATTTTCATTCGAAGAGTTGGAGTTAACGCCACTCGAACACCCACTTCAATCGATGGCACACAAACGTCCAATTCATCCGGATTCCCAGCACTAATTTGAGCCAATAAAATATTCGTGGGCACATATGCCTATCGAACCGGTTAACACGAGAGAGAAAAGGTATCGGTATCGATATCGCTGGCTCTCAAAACTGAATCCGCTTGGAATCTATTCAATTGCACCGGCAGAGAATACCATTTTCTAGTGGCAGTCTACAGTGGTTAGTCCTTACTTCAAAGGGAACCTCTCAGATTTGTATTCAAAAATGCCTGGATGGTGAATGGCTCAAGGGTAACTAAAGTGCTCAACAATCGACTTACTAATTGGATAATAACAGTGCAAAGTGTGGGCGCCCCCACAAACACATGGTTTTCAATTCAGTGCTCCTTGCGCTAATACAATGTCGCCGCTGCTTCTCGAATCGACACAGTTATTGTTTGATTTCAATTATCGCCGCCGCAGCATACTCGCAACAGAACGAGACCCTCCACTGACTAGGGCTTGTGCAGCCAGCTGGCGAAGTGCTTGGTGGCGGCAATTCATCATCGTAAAATGGTTTCACATGCCGCGAATACCCTGAGGATATGGCCACCTCCTGTGCTCCACAAAGAGATCCGGGTGAGATATGCGGAATAAATTAAGACTACGCTGCCTCTACATGGAAGGCACACCACAAGTGGGGGGTCCTTTCTCCTTTTCCTTTATTTGCTTAATTCATTTCTGTTTTTTGTTTCTGTGTGCCAAGCGCGCACACCCACTTGTGTGTGGCGGTCCAGGCTTTACATGAAAAATCCAGTGCTCTTGAAGCTGAGGATTTGGCTAAGAGTTCTCGACTGCACCCGATACGATTGCATGGGAAGGAATTGTCCAAACGACTTTTAACTGCATCGACATCCATTGTTCGTTGTATGACATTGGTAGCGGATGCCGGTGAAAAATGGAACAAATGGCAAAACAATGCCTAAGTGGCTCCCGCTCCAACTAACGACACTTCTATTTCATATTCATCGTCTGTTCCTGTATGGTATTTACATACGTACACTTGGCCATGCATAGGCATGTGCATGCAATTCAATTAAAGCTTGCGGTATGCTGTTTTGATACTTCATCCCTTCCTTGTGTGTGTGTGTCTACAATCTCCCCTACCGGGGTTGGCCCGATCATATTCCCGCAGGCCAAAATCATAGGAAGGATTGTTGCTAGCGTCAGATATACGAGCACTTGTATGTAGGTGCTTGGGAGCAGGAAACGTTGTTTTTGAATATCCTCTGGCACCATTCTGCCAACAGTATGGGTATTTATATGTGAGTAAGACTGAAATTTATGTGGCTTTTGGGAAATTTAGAGGAATAACTGTGGAAGATTTTAATGTCTGTAAAATTGGTGGAGTAACTGGCAATAAAAAATGAGGTGGTGGCTAATAAATCTTAGTCGTAGTCTGAAAAAAAGCCAAAAAGCAAGAAAAAAAAAAGACTTGAAACGAAAATCACCATTGAATACCGTGCACGAATTTGAATGAGAAAAAAATGTGCGCCCTTTTGAGAGAAAAAGTAATCGATTGCGGTTGGTTCATAGGTTCCAGCCACCCAAGCAGTATATTCACAGATGTTACAAACTTCGCATTTAACAAATACTGACAGTTCGAAGATGGAAAACGTATTGGTTGCTGGTATTTTTTCCTTCTACGTAACATATACCGGGACGTGTACAAGGTGCTTCGTAATGGGGGCAACATTAAATAGGCCCATATTTGGAGTGGAGAATGCCAACAATTTACAGCATCTCAGGCGGAGTATTGTATTTAAGGGGAGGTGCGTTTTTCTCCGTTGCTGTGAATTAAATTAATGTTTTGAGATACTTACAAGACTTCAGTGCCACCGGACAAACAAAATTTATTACTTAATATAGAGACATCCCATTCGTGGTCTGGATTTGAAATAACCCTTTCAATCACATTCGACAGTTCGGTCACCCGGCAATCGTAATGTTCAGTCTGAGGTTGCATATGGATCACTTCACAACCTCAGAACGTGCTAAAATTCCAGTGAAATTTGAAACGTATCAAAAAGACCTCCACTGCTATATATTGTACAAAGACTTTATGCTGCAAATGGGGACAACATTGTTATTTGCGATTAGTCCACCAAATCGCAAAAGATAATTGCTCAGAGAAGTATGGGTCGGCGCTCGACAAGAATATCAACTCTGTAGGGTGCAACGGATGGCATGTATCAGCGGAGCGTTAAAAACAACCGATAGACTTAATCGGCAGACAGAAAGCGTCCAGTATGCGGTTAGATTAAAATCGATGCATTTGTGGGTAGAACGCCGTTCTGGACACTACTATGCATACCCGAAGACACTTAACCTTCTCGAGAAGGATTTCTCAACCAGCATCCACCCAGATCACACTGGAAGTCTGAACACCGGGCGAATCTTCACAGATGGATGGAAGATGGGTGAAAGCGTGGGCGTGAGTATCTACTCTAAGGATCTAAATTTTCAGTTGTTATTCCGACTATCGAATCACTGCAGTGTCTTTCAACAGTGTAAACATGTCCCTCTTGTCGATCGTGTGTGCGTGGAGTCCGGACGTTGATGTGCGTGTGCATCTCTTTGACGAGGACCCCGATTCTGATAGGAAGTCAATCGTTTGAGAGATGTTGGTCCGACAGGACAAATAAAAAAGAGGAATAAAGTGTGAACTTTGTTGCTTAATTTATTGCTTATAGTGTCCGTAACAATAGTGATAAAAGATCTAATACCCAGGCGACGATAATATCTCTGGGTGCTGTCCTATTCCACTCCAAGTCTTCGCGAATTGCCGCTTATCTCTCAACGAGATGGACAAGTACTTTAGCATTCAATTTTTGTGGGTGACGGTGTAGAGTGCACAGCAATCTTTTCGGATGGAAATCTGCCATCCATGCGTTCACATACAAATCTTTGATGGCCTACCTTCACAGATTGCCTACTTTTGATCCAAAACGCTCACTCAGAGCATCATAACCGCCCACTGGATCCAGCAGGACCTAAGTGGACCTGAGTGAGACTCGACTTACGCGTCTGCCCACTAACCTGAGTCTGCCCTACAATGATTTCTGTGGACGCTGTGGAGACGAGGAAGAGGGATAAACCAGTGTGCATCTTCTTTGTAACTGAAGCGCTCTATCCTGAATAGTCAGAATAATATAGAATAAGCCAGAATAAGTCACATAGAAGCCTATTACTTTAACAACCTGGCCGAACTATTTAGCATTAGTGGCAGTCATCTCGGAAGCACTAACTGGTTTGCGGAATGAGATCAATCGCAGCGGGTGGCAACACAGCGGGTCTACGCTGGCCTAGGTGTGACTGCTGTCATCCATGATGGGGAAAAAGATTCTACGGCTACAGATAATTTATTTCGCAGCCTTTTATAAGAAAACGCCAAAAGTCTAGAAGGATATCCTTCTTACTAGCCCGCAGGTAATAGTGAGTCTAAGTACTCCCACCAGCTATTTTTTTTTTTTTTTTTTTTTCATTTAGTTCGAGAGCTTACACATTAAGATATAATATCTTTTACAAAAAATTGTGAAGCTATTAAAAATTACAGAGAAAGTTAGTTACAATAGACGGTTTTATGTACAGTGTGTTTTAGATTAATTCAATATTTAATTCAATGTATAGATGAGTTTTTAATTGATTTTTAAATCGTATCTTATTTTCTATTTCAATGTTGTTGCGTGGGAGGGCATTCCAGAGTCGAGTGGCGGTAACAAAGAATTGGCGTTCAGAGTTAAGATGAGAAAGCGCGGTAATAGTATTTGTCTGGTCCTATTAGATGCACAAAACGAAATTCGATTAAATAGGTTTTGAGGTTGACGTGTGTGTATGATGTTATGCAACTTCATGATGGAACGGAACTTTAGAGTACTATCAAATGAGAGACCATTGATACGTTGGGAGAAGTCAGAAATGTGGTCATAACGACGGCGGCTAAGAATATAGCGAGCAGCATTATTATATGCGACATTAAGCTTACGTCTACTGAATTCATCACATTTTCCGTAGACCTCACATCCGTAAGTAAGAATAGGTGTAATGAGGGTCTTGACTAATAGAGATCGGGTTGCCATAGGGGTAAGATGTTGTAAAGCCCACAGGGAGCGGAGGACCCCATGTGCCTTGGCAACGCAACTTTTTATGTGATCATGTCAGGTTAGAGTTGAGTTAAAAATCATACCAAGGTTTTTGACAGTGTCAACGTATTTAATAGGACCGTTGTTAATAGAGATCGAAGGGAGCATCGATGTATTTACGGGCTTTCTAGATATAACAATACATTTAGATTTCTTGGAATTAATAAGAAGTAGATTCTGACTCGCCCACTTGAAAATTTTATCCAGATCGGAATTTATGTGATTGATGCACTGGCCTGCGGATTCAGGAAAACAGCTAAGGTGTAATTGAGTGTCATCGGCGTACATTTCCACTAAGCAGTGCGAAAGAATGGACGGTAATTCATTAACATATAAGGAAAATAGAAGAGGGCCTAGAATAGATCCCTGAGGTACGCCACACGTAATGGGAAGAAAATCCGACAGGGAATTTTCAGTGAAAACCGCTTGTTGACGATCAGTCAAATATGAGAATATTAGACGGATTGCGGAATTTGAGAAGTTGTACATCCTGGATAATTTATCGCATAAAATGGAGTGTTTAACAGTGTCGAGCGCTTTGGAGAAATCCAGAAGTATCAGGAAGGAAACATGACCTATATCAAGCTTTTGCCTAATGTCATCGACAACTCCAAGCAGAGCCGTCGTGCAACTATGCTTAGGGCGAAAACCAGACTGCTTAGAGGTTAAAATATTGTGTTGGTGAAGAAACCTTTTTATTTGTTTTTGCATGATTCTCTCGAAGACTTTCGAGAGAAAAGAAAGTATAGCAATTGGGCGAAATTCGGTACACGATGGATTCTTTGGCACTGGTATTATCTTCGACAACTTCCAGACTGAAGGAAAAACGCTTGTTGTGAGGATTTGATTGAAGATGTGAGTAATATGAGGCAATAGTATGGGAAACGATCCTAACTTTGTGTGCTAGAAGCTTTCACGGTGATTGAAGAACAGACGAAAGGAACACATCCTAGTTAAATGTAAATAAAACTATATTCCTATGCATTTCCCATGGCCTCTCAGGCAGTTAAAGAGTTAACCTAGTTCGGGGACAACGGATTCTAAAAATGATTTGCTGTGCTTTCAAGATTCTTTGTCGGATAATTGGTCCTTCTCCGAGGAAGAAGCCCGGCTTTTTGAGCCATACAAGAATGTGGATGTGGTCTGGCCCAGACCTTGCGTGGGTCGCGATAACGTACCAAAGGGAAATGCCTTTGACAATGTTACCCACTGCAATTTACACTCAGAGAAAGACTAGTACTGGGAGAGTGGGCACTGGGCGCTAGTGGACAGATGTGATGCAGATTGTGCGGGGAAAAGACTAACACCAGTGAAACCCATTTAACCTAAGTGCTTGTACACGTCTGACACCTGTCCAGTTCAATGATAAATTATTCATTATTAGTTGAACACGCCAATGTGGAGTGACAGCATTTTTTGATCTCTTCCTTACGTAGCATCGCAACAGGATGTTCTAAACTACTTTATGAATGGTAGGTTAGGTCAGGTTGTAGGTGGCCTTGTACATCTACACCAAGGTAGGCCCGTTGCACTGCCAATTGGGTAACAAAAACGGGGGACCGGGCTGGCTTTCAATGGCAGCCAGCCAGATTTGTCATTGAAATCTAGTACTGATTTGACTGATGTTTCACTGAGGGCACCTAGATTATCGATTAATTAAGAGCCCAATATGGCTTGTCTAATCAAAGCGAGGGCAGGGCAGATACAGAGAAGATGCTAAAATCATTCCTCCTCTTCTTCGTCTAGGCAGCTGCTGCAGAAATCATCTGAGAATAGTCTTTTTGCATGTAGACTCTCTTTAAGGAGATCAAGCTATCTGATTTTTTTGAGTCGAGAGAGAGCCAGATTTGCTTGAAGATTTGACATGTAGTGCCTGCCTTCCATCTGGCATAGATTTTTTGTTTATTGTTTATGTTTTGACACTTTGGCTTAATTGGTGGTTGCCTATGCCCCTACGTTGAAATGTTAAGATCGAATGCAAAACAAAACAGCGTTCAGCGTTAAGTTAATACCATTCTCATATTATTTTTTCTTGTCGCAAGTTTTTTAACACTACATTGGAACACTCTGACTCAGAAACTGGTTCTACCAAGCAGCTACCTACATTAAGTGTAAGTTCTTCGTTTTCCAGAGGAATACCAGCAGGCGCTTCTGTCATGAGGAGCCTACATCATTAGCTTCACCTCATCAACGCTGAATCGCTGCCACCTGATTCTAGTAAAGGCGGTACAATGACAGAGGAAGTGCTCTGCAGTATCTCTCGAGAAGCCCAACCATCGACGGAAGCTCTAACCGAGGACGGGTAGTGCCAACGCCGGTTCGGGTTCTAAAAGTACCACCTCCGATCCTTGTCCAACAATTCATAGGCGATCTCATTACCCTTGGTGGCTCGGGACCCAGACCAGTCTTGGTTTGCCGAGTTTCACAGTTTGCCCAGTTCCACAGTTTCGTTTTTGACCTCGAACTGAGTTAAAATTGTAGTTAAAGTTAAACGAGGCTTGCATGCCTGGACCGACACAAATACTTCGCTCCTTCCACTTGTTCTTCACACGCCATGCTCTGATAGTATGGCTATCAATTAAAGCTTATTCAAAATCACAGTTCACAAGTGGGCCCCCTTTACTTGTAAGAAAACTGTAGCACGCACAATACAAGTGGTAGTTGCAGGGCCTCAGTTCACCCCAGATTGGAGGTCCACCAAAGGAAGAAGAAGAAGATGTTTTAAAATGTAACTTATCTTCTACATCAGTGGAAATGTTGTTGGACTTCCAGAGTTTTTGGTCAAGTCTGCACAAGGCCTCGAAAAGTTAAACAGCAGAATTTGAATAAGATTTATTAATTGCATTCCATATTTCATTATTTTTAATAAATTTTGCTTAAACTCCTGTTTTAAAACATTACGGCATTAGGGGATTAGCCTAATGCCGTAATGTTTTAAAACCACACATGCATACACGTTTGAAACTTGATATTTTAAGGACATTTGATATCCTTGGGACAGTGGGAAAAATAGTTTGATCAGTTTCTAGGAAACTGGATATTCTGAATGCGTATTCAAATTCAAATTCATCCAATTAATGCAATTCCACGACACAGTAAAATTAAACGTGAAATTAATCAGAGAATGAAATTCAACTCTTTCCCAAAACTAACCCTGTCCACTGTCGCCTAATTAGTCATTACTAATCAGTGATACATACATGTATCGATGTGACTGAAAGACATCCCATCCTTGGTATGTGTGGTATTGGGACACTTGGTCGGAATGACAACATACATATTTAACGTCCCCCTTATCCTACCGAATTGCTGGGTTTACCTAGATTCAGCAAACATTTCAGCCATTCTGCTTTGACTTCAATTTACGTAGCTTAGGTACGTATCACTGTCACTGTCAATTGCATTCCTCACATTCAATAATGCAACCGCAATAGCTGCCCCGCAAGGAATGTGACCCACACGAATATGACATGCTCTTAATTTATTTCCCTATCCTTCACACAAATGTTTGATGTTAATGTTCGCCGATTTCTTAGTTGTATCTCATTCGTTTAACTTTTGACCCGTGGTGTGGGTTTACTTGCGAGAGAATAATGAAAAAGAAACACAGCAATAAATTCAAAATAAGCAAGGAATGGCAACAAAGGTACAATGCGCCATGGCCCAAGAAGAATTTATACTCAGGTACCACAGTTTCCACTCCTGTTGAACGTGCTATTGTCCTATCACAAGTGGATGACCTACATGACAAAGTTTGAGGAGCTTTTTTTCTGGACATTTATGTACTCTGAGCTCTGCTGTTTTGCTTATCCTCCAGCTTTCGGCTCCATCCTCCATTAAATTCACCTGAAAATATTCCCGGAACACTTTTAATTACCCTCAGGCGTTATCGTAATCCATTGAATAGTCTAAATGGTATTGTGAGACACATAGAGCGTTGTAGTGACATGGCGCTACGCTGCCTGCGACACTGTGTCGACATTCAATAATTATTACTAACGACTTGATGAGGAAATGTTGAGATATTTGTGGATATAATGGACGCCTAGGATTCATGTGGTTCTCATAGAACACACAGTTTTGTAATTGAAGTGTATCTCTGCAACCTGCTGAAGAATTTGCATGAAGCGAAAAGAAATGTATACTCCTTATTTAAATTACACGTTATTTTTATATATTCAGATACTTTAAAGTCCTATGTCCTGCCCACGACTTTTGCTTCATCCTTAGAACGATAACCTTCTGGCACAGCAAAATGGGGATTTGTAAATATCTGTATGTGTGCACAGACACTTCACTCCTTCCACTCTGATGACAAAACTTTTCACGCTACCTCTTCAGTGCTATTATTTAGCAACAAGACAGGATTCAACAACTGCCATCCAACCCACAGTCATTAATCATCGTCAGAAAATATCTAGTCGAGTACGAAGATAAGGCGGTAATCACCCAGAAAATCCAATATGACCGTAACGGAGAGAGCCCCCACAACAAGCCTCGACAAGAGCCCCGCCAAACGCTGATACTTGTTCATTTCAACGCAACACAAAATTTGAGGGTGAATGAAGGCGTTCGAATTAAAGGTCAGACGTCAACACTTGCATGTGGTTTTCATGGCAGAGATATGTAATATTAACGAGTTTACCACTGTGAAGGATGTTACGTTTTGGTACCGTCGTTCTGATATCCCCGGAGAAAATAAAATCGTGATAATGTATTTAGGGTCCCTGTGTGTTTTTACAATTGTTCTCAACTCGTTAAATCCAAATGATTTTATTTAAGCGTGATTATCTTTGTGTTCAAGCATCCGTTCATGTTTGGTAGGTCAAATGACTTGTAATTGGCAGAGGATATAACTGACATAATGCTTCGTAGATGACGTTTCCTTATAAATAAGAGATATTTTAGTCCATAACAGAATGGAATTTTGTATTGTACTAAAAATGTGTACTAAAACTGGGACATTACAAATTCTTGATTTGATATTCCAGATCCGGGTGTTTCGGGGTATTTAAACGTTTTGGATATTTAAATGGAAAAGGCACGCAAAACTTCGACTAAAGTTAGAAGTGGAGTTAGAAGTGGCTAAAGGGTGTTGTTCACATTCGATTTTGTCTTGACCTATTACTTCACTGTATCTAACTTCATTTAATATTTCCATAACTAATGACATTTTTAATGTTATGTTATTCCTTATCGCTGATTCAGACATTTTGCTGCAAAAGTAGAACTTTCAATCCACCTTCGAAATTAACGTTAACTGAATTTCCCGATAAATGTCAAACTGATGTTGTCATTTTTTCTGTCAAATATTTTCTTAAGGGCCGGTTTACATAATGAAAAACGTTTATTTCAAACATTTTATATCCATCCAACTTTGTACGGAATATAGAAGGTGTGTGATATCAAAAATGTTTCTTTTATCCGCGTGTTTCTTATAAACGTTCTTTTTATAAACGATACATTTTACGTTGAAATATATTTAAGGGGACATGGTGTTTTTATTAGTAATCTATACATAATATAACTCACTGCAAATTCAAATCAGATTTAAAATTTTTTTTACCGCGAAAACTAGAGAAAACTGCACAAAGATTTTAATGTTGGGCAATGTTCACGAATTGCAATCTTAAACAATGTTCTTATTTAGGGCATATTACATCGACATCAAATATCTATCAATAAATGTAAAATATTTTGTTAATATAATTTTATTAGATATTATTTATTTGTTTATTTATTTATTAACTTATTTATTTATTTATTTATTTATTTATTTATTTATTTATTTATTTATTTATTTGTGCTGTTAGCTATTTAAATATTTATTTATTTATCAAATTATTTAAATGTACCTGTGCATTCTATATATACTTTTATTTTCATCAAATTTTCAGTATTACTGATTGCGTAACTTGAAATTAAGGAGGAGCAGCACCACCTTCCTATTCTAAGTCCTTTTTAATCTTCATTTATTTTTTCGTTTTTAGTACTGTATAGAGGTTTGGTTTGTTATTTTCCTCTGCCATTAATTGATTCTTATAAATATATAAATTGTCAGTAGTAAGGTTATTAAACCAAATCTCTGTAAAGTGCAATATTTGCAGATAATGTAATAAAAACTAAAATTTTAGATTTAAATAAAATAAATTTCGATTAGATGTTGGGCTAATTTAATATATGAAAATAATAAACTGTCTGGTAAATTTGTATATTCTTAATTGATACAAATTTCAATAATATATAAGATTTGGTTAAGTTATTACAATTCACGAACTGAGCCCCATAAATAGTCGTCAAATTCACACATTGTTTGCTTTACTATGGGTAATTCACGAACTTTGACTTTGTCGAAGGCATAAATGCTGAATTCGTAAGGGCAGTATTAGTCAAGTACTGCAACGTCAAGCGTTATTAATAGCAAATATTTGGCTATGATGCAATGCTTCGCGCTCTAAAATGTATTATGAAAACAGCCGCTGCGAAAACAAAAGCAACCAGCGCATCACAGGCTATCGTGATGCATCGCTACATCAACAAATTATTGTCACACAGGCAGTGACGCTTACGCGATGATCATTTTTTTGACGTTTACGAACTCAGAGAAACTCACGAATGAGCCGCAATTTTTGTGGTGTACTGATTTTTCTCGGACAAGTGTGCGTAAATATGTGACAATGTTCAATACCTTGTAAGTAACTGCCAAAAATTCGTGAACAACCGTCAAATTCGTCGATAGACGAGGTGGCAATCAGTTGCGGATATCTCTATACTACTTTATTTCTGCTGTCAACATGGCCACTGACTGATGATAGTTGGAATTAAGAAAGTTTGCTGTTTCAGAAGTTCGGTTAATTTCTAGAGACAAATTTTGGCCAACGTTCCGCTTCTAGCCATACTGAGCTTTTTTCAAGAATATCTCGCATCATTTCACAAATATTCTGGTGTTATTTTAGAAACGTTATTTCGAGTTCTGACCTTGAGCCTTATACTGTATTGTACTATTGAAATATCTTCATAGAAAGACACCTAGAGATTTTAGATGAGGGAACATTCTAGATTTTACTAGACGTTTCTATAGCTCCAGTAAGAATTGCCCTCTGAGGACTAGCACATCCCTTTAATGCTGTAGTTAGAATTTAAAAATATTTTTGACGAAGGAATTTACAAATGAGTGTATTGACTGTTAAGGTGTTAAGTGTTTATATTGAGTTCTACTCTTAAGATGCTACTATTGTATGGCTGGTTCGGTTTGTCAGTACTCTGATTTTGACAACTAACATGTAATTTGTGTCACACGGAAGAGTCGAACTTGCTCAGTTTACAAATTGTTGAATTTTATTATCAAAATTCGTGGTCTATGGAAAATTGTCTTCAGCTACCTGTTTGAACGGGTATTTAAGTCAATAATGATGCAGATAAGCAATTCCAGACAAGAGAATAGACCAATGCTGCCGGCAAATTGTCTTTGATCCAGCAAAATTGGTTCGTATTTTTCAAAACTGGTCGCGAGAACATGTACACCGCCTATGGCGTAGTCGTGGTCAACGTTTACATAAAACAATCTTTGTAAAGCTAATGGCAAGCACTGGTTACGGGTTTTCAAGTCAAATAAATCACACTTTTTCAAATCTCCCCCAATTTTTGTTTGTTGACATTTAAAAGTCAAACACCTGTTAGGTTACGTTAGAGAAAAAAAGGTTATCGCACGATTTTTGCTGTTGGCTGGTCGCTCGAGTTCCTCGTGTCTAACAAGTACTTACTCACCTGGATTTGAATAAATAATAATTCACCTCAAGGCACAGTATTTGTACAAGTACATACTTACGTTGAAATTCTCCTACCGCCTACTCGTATATTTTAAAATTCTCAGTTGAACACACCAAATTACAAAATGATTACCGATAATTATAATTATGAAAGCAGTCTCTTCCATAAGACTTACCAATTACATACCGACACACGCCCCATAAAATACTAGTTTACTTAGAAAATAGCCTCCGGTTGTGGGTTTCGCAACTGAATTAATTCCAAAATGTTTCCCAAATTGGATTCAATTCTCTGGCAGATCCGCCACTTCCTGTGTGCATGACACGTCCAAAGACTATGGAAGGAAATGAAAAGCAAACTCAAAACTTTTGCGGACTTACTGTCGCTGGCCCCTGGGGTATGAATCAACGATAATATTATTTCCTATTACTTAGTTTCTCTTGACCTAACGTCTATAATTTCCTTTAAATGTTGTTCACCCATTTTCTCCTCGTTACTGTTGAATGGGGTTGGCGCAGCTTTTCTGTTGATTTTGAAGCGCACCTTGATGTGGAATGACTGAATGTGCCATGGATCCGGAAGGGAAGCGCTGAGAGTGTTAATTTAAATTTATTATTTTCGTGAGTAGTACTCGTCTAGTTGAGACAACAATTCGTGCATGCACGTGTGGAGCTTACAAGTTCACTGGGAACTTGAAAGGTGAATAAAGGAAATGATGGAGAAACAAAATAACTTACTGTACATTTAGTAGAACATTTTTACTACCTCACTTACTCTTTCGTGCCGAAAAGGGTTTCATCTGCCCAACTACCTTCGAATCCGGAAGTTTCTGGTTGCCACTTATATTTCGACCAACCTTTACCTCATAAATGATTCGACTTTTTTCACTTGGTTGGCAGATATTTGCCTCATGAAGAGTGAAAACACAAGAATTAGTTTTACGGTTTTCACTAAGCGCCAAAACTTTAAACATACTAATATCCATGCCTCAGAAGTTCACCACAATGAAAATACCGAAATTTTCGTTTCTTTAGCGTATTTTGTCACGCGTATTCAGTCCCGATGTCCCTTAGATTATAGTTGAGTAGTTGTACCTCAAATGAGTTACCACATGTTTTATATATAATTTTACATATTCACATATTATCGTTTCACCAAAACTGATCTGTAGTTGTTTCGCGCAGATACCAGCTAACCTATAGTCGAAACTAAAAGTTAAAACATAGACGGTCAGCACGAAGATTTCTAGAAACGTGTTCTCTGCACCCAAATGGACATACACGAGGTAAGTTGAGAAATGAAATTGACATTTGCACTGCAATAATATCTGCATATTTAATGTGTCCTGTATTTGGTTTGTGACAAGTGATGTGCAGTGCTTGGTGGTTTACTGGAAAGTGACATTTAATGGTCAATGAAGACCGTTGATATCATGGCCTTGAACTGAACTCATTGGTCTGCATTAGTAGCAGGCGAGAAGTAACTCCACTGGTATTAACTGAACGCGGGCAATATTTTCACAATAATGAGCAATAACCCACCTAAAATGGGCAATAATTTCACATTTTGGTTTGAAACAACTTCACCATAATGTAAACATAATAAATATTTTGTTTGCCCTCGTGAGGTACACAAGCTGTACCAATAACGTCTTGTAATGAACTCAGTCTGAGACCAGTTCTTAGCAGAAACAGTGGTAAGGTGTTCAAATAGAGTTTATCGAAGGATCAATTAAAAAAAGTTAACTTTTGGTGGCGGGTTTCAATTATGTGCACTGACCAACATATTTTTTTACTGGCCTAAAAATGTAAATATAATATTTATTTTTCTTGTACAGGCAGGCGGCTGAAAGGAAGTCGGGTGTATTTAAAGTTTCGCTAACAGTGGTAGTCCCGTGGCGTTTTGGGTATGTGCGTCGACTCCTACGCATTCGGACCTACATGTCTAGGTTCTATTCCTGATACAAGAACTGCTTTTCATGGCCCCACCTCTTTCGAGTCACTGACAATGCTCAAAGAGTATAACTGTCTAGAAAAAGGTTCTCAAACTTGGCCGTCCGGAGTCGGCATAAAACTGTAGGTCCCTTCCACTCGTGATAGAACAATAGCACGCACAACACGAGTGGTTGCTGAGAAGCTCGGCCCTGGCCCTCTACGGGCTGTAGCGCCACCCAATTATTATTATTAACAGGATCTTAACCATTCTTCCGCAGGATTTTACCCGTTCACGAGACTTCGTTACTCCGCTCCGGAGCTAAAGTATAATTTCAAAATTAACTTTAAATTACTTAAACTTTGGGAAATATGACAATACCTATAATAAAGGGTGATTTTTTAGCTATTATCTTTTTGGCAACACTGGTTTAAACAGCTCACGCACGTTTCGTGTTTTGTTTCACTTCAAACATCTTCAGTTTGGTCTATAATTTAACCATGAATCGTCTTACAAACGAACAACGCTTGCAAATTATTGAATTTTATTATCAAAATGCGTGCTCTGTTAAGAAAGTTCATCGCACGCTTCTTCCATTTTAAAATTGGGTTCAGCGACGAAGCTCATTTTTGGCTCAATGGGTACGTAAATAAGCAGAATTGTCGATTTTGGAGTAAATATCAGCCAGAAACATTGCAAGAGCTACCAATGCATCCAGAAAAAGTCACAGTTTGGTGCGGTTTATGGGCTGGTGGCATCATTGGACCGTACTTCTTCAAAGATGATGCGAATCGTAACGTAACTGTGAATGGTGAGCGCTACCGTGAGATGATATCCAACCAAGATTTCATGCATTTTTCTGAATTTTATGTGCTTTTTTGAAAACCTTTCCTATAGCTTTTAAAAAATCACCCTTTATTTTACAACACTCACTGCACAAACAACCCCACCCATCCCCCTCTTCAGCAACAGAAATTACTTAGCACAAGCGCATACGCCCATTTGTGCGGTTTGTAGATAGAATACAAGCACGTTCCTGTGAAAATGTAAAACTTATTATTATATATTAAATTTATTTCAGATACATCTTAAAATAAGTCAATTAAAACAAAAAATATATTTCCTTTGTGCGTATAATGGAAACCTCAGTCACTTTTGATACGTTGGAAATAATTTCACTAAATTTCCCATTTTAGGTAGGAAATACCTTCTCTTTATAAAAATAAAGTTATTATTCACTTCTGTTAAATTATTGCCCGGTTGAAGTTAATGCCAGTTAAGTTATTTCCCTCTACCGTATTTTCCCCGAGAACTATACGGGGAAACGATTTATTCTAAATCAAGAGCAAGCATATATAAATAGTTTTTTATTATACTCGTCTGCATTTTTGCAGACACCTGCCTATGTTTAAATTAGTACGTTCACACATTCAAATTAATGAGGATCATCTTAATATTCATTATTTAAAGTTATAATATATAAATTTCAACCTGACTTCTGCAATTCATACCGAATGAACCTTGAAAAATCGTATACGCACCTCATAAACATAATCTTTCATTGTCAATTGAAACAAATGGCATAAAACTATTTTTATGCGAAAAAATGTTAAGCAGTCACAGACAATGTGTCGCTGAAATAAAATAATTTACTCGCATTTCGATTAATTAAAAGCCCATAAACACTGAGACAAATCACACCACAAATTTGACCGTTTTCGACGGAATCATTTGGGCAACAGATCATCAGAGTCGACGCGCACGAAGGTCGAATTAAAAAGCTTGATTTTATTTACTTTGTGGAAATGAAAACAATAGATTGGAACAAAGCCAAATGGTCGTAGTTTACAATAGCACCCACTTTGGGCATAGGCTCACGCCTCGAGTACTCCTAATGGAGTGACTATCTTCTTGGGATAAAGAAAGTACTCGGAAATAAAGATAGTAAGCAAAAAGTTCTTGGACTTGGAGTTATGTTAAGACTCCCAAATCTTACTTAATTATCTTATCGAATCTAGTTATATATACAGTAAAATCCGCTTTAGCGAAAATTTCATTGAAGAGGGTTTCAGTTAAGCGGACCTCGGATAAATGTATATAAGTGAACACGGGGATTTGTGAATCTTTTCATTTAAGCGGGTTTTTCGCTTAAGCAAGTTTCACTTAAGCGGGTTTCACTGTATAACCAATTTATTGATATTTCGGTTTTATGTCCGATTTTGACTCGAAGCTCTCTGGTCTCTGACACCGTGGAGAAAAAGCTTTATTATCCACGTAGATTGTAGGCGGAAAACTTTTTCAGATGAACAGAAAACATTTTTTTGTTTTTTGTTAATTGTTTTCTGAAGTTAGCACAAAACTCGGCCGCTTTTATAGAATTGCAATGGAGAATTCCCGTTGCTCCGTATGCCGATAACATTGACATCAGCAGAAGAATACAACGGGCTCTCAGTGGGGTAGTTATGGACGTCGACGACTACTAAGAGAACGGCTAATGTGGATCTCGTTGTGAATGAGGTTAATGCTATGTTCCTACCAAACGAAATCGAGTGTCATCAAAATTTCTCCAAACTTCACGATTTGGGTGGAAGCTAGTTAAAAACCCATTGAGGTCATCCGTCCGTGACAGGTTGTCAAAACGAATAATATAGCGTGAAATTCAGTTTATCCTTTTTAGATGTCAAAATATTAGATATCAAGATAATTGTGGCAATTGGACAAAGAGGTAATATTTTGAATTTTCCATAGAAATATTTCTAAGTATTTATGAAATTTATTAAATTTTTATCATTTTCAGCGGAACCTTATATAACAAAAAAGCATTTTATCTTTTCAAAAACCAACTTTATTGATTTAAATAATCTACTTAATACCATAAAATTTGCTTAATGAATTCTTCATCTTCTAACCCGCATGGTCCACTACAGAGATCGCGGGGATAATGCACGCACGAGAGATCTCCAATCCACTCGATCCCCAGTCGACTGTATCTCATCAGGGGTTATGCACAAGCTCAACCAAGCGAGTACCTAACCGAGTTCATCTCTAAGACCCTGAAACCATTATAGGAATGCAAGGAAGTGGATGTTATTACCACCGACTTTAGCAAGGCATTTGAAAAGTCTGCCACCCGAATATTTACCTCGAACTGAAAGCCCTCGGTTTTCCACCATCTTTTATCTCTTGGCTGAGATCGTACCTTGTATAGAGTTATCATTAGATCTTCTGTATCCGACCCCATTAACGCCATTTCAGGCGATCCTCAAGGCAGTCACCTTGGTTCACTGATATTTGTTTTGACAATAAATGATGTTGGTAACATTATTAAACATTCTGATCTGTCTATTTACGCGAACGACATAAAGATCATTAAGACCAAAACTACCCTCTACGACTCTCTCTGTTTTCAAAACGAACTAAACTCAATCTACTTATGGTGTGACAAGAACTTATTAGAACTTAATGTCAACAAATGTCAATCTACTACTTTCTCAACGAGTCTATTCCCTCAGTCCCCAAAATTGTGCTTGTACATTGATCACGTACGGTGCGGATTCATCCGTTTTGCTCTAAGCGGTCTCCCATGGGCCGACAGCATTAAACTACCTCCCTATGAAGCCCGCCGAAATTTATTAGCCTGCACACCCTAGAAAAACGTCGTGAAGTCGCTGACATACTTTTCGTGCATCAGATTCTAACTGGTTTGATTGATTCCCCTGCATTACTAAGAATGATATCCCTCCACACAAACCCACGTAACCTTAGGTCTAGTTTTTTTGTATGGCTTGTACTAAGCTTCAATAAATAAATAAATAAATAAATAAATAAATAAATAATTGTGGAGATAACGGAATACCATCAGTCATTCTTAAATACTTTGCAGACTCTCTCCAATCCTCTTAATTATGGGATATATTGGGAAGACGCTTTGAAACCATAAAAACGAGTCTAGGCAACTACATTAAGATTACTAAGGCTGAAGAGTGACTCAAGCTAACTACCGGAAACATGAAGTGTTGACAGATTCCAGGAATAACAGATTTCAAACTGCTATCAAGCAAAAAGGAGAACAAACGAAATATCAATTTAAGCTGTTTTTTTTTTCGTTTTTGAATTTGATTGTGGAAGCTTGAGAAAATTGACTCATTAAATCCAATCGATTTCATTAACGTTTTAAGCCGACTACACCCACATGCCGAATAATTTTGTCCATCAGTGTATGGACATATCTTCGAATGGTGTAGTAATAACAGTGTAACGGAAAATTTTCAGAAATATCATTCAATCGCATTCACTAAATCAGCGTAACACAAAAGGTTTTACTGATCCCTTCGCCCGATTATCCCCTTACGTCGCCATAGTCAGGTCTTTGCTCTAATATGATGTAATTTTATGGAATCCTAAATTTTCCTCCTAAGGTTCAAAAATGATTTACTAAATTTAGATTTTGTAAAATGCAATGGAATTTTTACCTGAGCTATATGGCAATGTATCAATGCTTGATACAAAATCTCTAAAAAGAAGACGAACTTTTTATGTAATAATATTTTTTAGTCATGTTTCACGTAATCACTAGCGGACCCCGTGCACGTTTCACTGTGCAAAATGAAAAAAAAAAATAACGCATCAGTTTGAATTCACATTTTGTTGTTGTCAATTTATTGTAATACTCAATGATAAACAACATTTTTTCTTTTTCCATTTTCTTGACAAAAAACGGATAATACCTGCGAATTGTACACGTTTGAATCCAAACCACAAATCGGATAGTATCATTGGAATGCGCGGAATCAAAACGTCTTCACCTTTGAATTTCCAATCAAAATAGTGGCTACAATAACATTACCCATTAACTTTTTCACAAAAAGCCGCTTACCATTGCAAATTTTTGGTTGATTGATATTACGAAGGACGGTCGAACCGCCAACCAAATTGACCATGTGCTCATTGACGCAAGACATGCGTCAAATATCCTGGATGTGCGAACATTCAGAGGGGCAAACTTCGACTCTGACCATTTCCTCGTAGCAGCACGATTCAGAGCCAGACTGTCCAATGTCAGAAAGCTGCACCAGCCAACAAAGAGGAGTTTTGACATTGGATCCCTGAGCACAACGGAGATTGCCAGAGCCTACGAAGTGCAATTAAGCGAGAGACTCTCCGGTATGCCTACGTCAAACACCAACGTCAACGAGATGTGGTTGCATTGCCGCTCGGCCATCAAAGAGGTAGCGGAAAACACCTTAGGCTACCTACCGCCCCCGACAAGAAACCCGTGGTATGATGGCGAGTGTGAGCAGAAGAAACGTGCAACCGACGAGGCATACCAAAAAGCGCTGCAACGGAAAACTAGAGCAGCGCAAGAGGAGTACCGGACTAGAAGACGGGAGGAAAAGAAGCTTCTACGCCTGAAGAAAAGGTCTCTCGCAACCTCCCAGCTCAAGGACATCGAAGAGTCTAGGGATAGACAAAAAATACGGGCCTTTTATAAAAAAGCCAAAAGCCTGGCTTCAGGCTTTAGGAAAGGCACCCAGGCTCTTCGAAATCGTGAGGGTAGCCTTGTTACTGACCCGCAGGGAATAGTGGATGTGTTTAAGCAGCACTTCCAACAACTGCTTAATGGGCCTGACCAGGAGAGAGTGATAGTGAATCAGGAAATCCCAACTCCAGTCGATGACGTAGTCCTCCCACCTAGCTTTGAAGAAGTCGGAACAGCCATTAAAAGGCTGAAGAACAACAAAGCCGCATGTTCCGATGGCCTACCATCAGAGCTCTTCAAGGCCGGTGGCGATGTTCTGGTGGGGAGCATGCACCAGATCATCTGTAAAATTTGGGAAGATGAAAGCATGCCTGACGACTGGAATATCAGCTCCATATGCCCCATCCACAAAAAAGACGATCTTGCCTCTTGCAACAACTATGGAGGTATATCCCTGCTCAACGTCGCCTACAAGATCCTGTCCAGCGTACTGTGTGAACGTCTAAAGTCGTTTTGCACCGCACTAATCGGCACGTACCAGTGCGGCTTCCGGCCCGGCAAATCGACTATAGACCAAATCTTCACACTAAGACAAATACTGGAGAAGACCAGTGAGTTTCAAATCGATACGCACCACCTTTTCATCGATTTCAAAGCCGCATACGACAGCATTCATCGCAATGAGCTATTCGAAGCGATGGCCGAATTCGGGATCCCGGAAAAACTGATCCGGTTGTGTCGCACCACGCTAACACACACGCGATGCACCGTGCAGTTCGGCTCAAAGATTTCTGAGCCGTTTGAAACTTGCACTGAATTTCGGCAAGGAGATGCGCTGTTGTGTGACTTCTTCAATCTAGAGAAGATAGTGCGGAGGGCAACTGTAAACACGGAAGGCGCTATCTTCTACAAGTCGGTCTAACTGTTGGGGTACGCAGATGACATCGACATCGTCGCGCGTACTCAACGTGCCGTAGTGGAGGCTTTTACGGCGATTGAAGAACAGGCGAAACGAACTGGTCTCAAGGTCAATGAGGACAAAACAAAATATATGCTGTCGACCAAAAAACGTTCCGTCACACACCACCTTGGACAAAATCTCACGATCGACAGCTACAATTTCGAGGTAGTGAAGGAGTTTGTCTACCTCGGGGCAAACGTGATCTCCACAAACGACATCACAGTGGAGATCCGTCGTAGAATCGCCCTTGGCAACCGGTGCTACTTCGGTTTGTCAAAACAACTGGGCTCAAAACTCCTAACTCGAAGGACCAAAATCATGCTCAACAAAACTCTTATTTTACCAGTCCTGCTCTATGGAGCCGAAAGTTGGACGCTAAGCAAAACTGCAGAGTTGATTCTTGGTACCTTCGAAAGAAAAGTTCTACGACGGATATATGGTCCCGTCTGCGAGGAAGGCGATTGGAGGAGAAGACATAACCGCGAACTCTACGAGCTGTCCCAGGATGTGGATGTAGTCTGGAAGGCAAAAATCCGTCGACTGCACTGGCTCGGCCACATCGAGCGCATGGACAACAATGCTCCAACAAAGAGGGTCTTTGAATGCCAGCCAACTGGTTCGAAAAGGAGAGAAAGACCGAATCTATATAGTAATCGCGGATGCAAGACAGCTTGGTCTTGATGACTGGAAGCAGCGTGCCCAGGACCGTCAACGATGGAAGGCAGCAATTGCTCAGGCTCGGACCCTTCATGGGTCGCCGGCCTGATAAGTAAGTAAGTATTACGAAGCATAAGAGTCACACCGATGAATTCAGAAACGGCAATTCAGAAATTCTGTTGGATAATTAACCACCTCTCCTTCATTTGTAACAGTGTCAGCAGGCCCATGTATAGCGAAATTCAATTCATTAACATCTTCATTCTTGGCTGCCAAAATTGCTCTATCGCTCAATCAAGCCCGATTTTTATATTGCTATGCTATGTAGGGAATACTCCGTCAATCAATTCATCTTTCGATGGTATAATACGACAGAACATTTGTGGCAACGTAATCAATCCAATTTCATCAACTGTTATTGAACTATTTCCAATCGTCAACAATTGCTTTGAAAATTCAACCGCTGATACATCATTTTGCAATTGAACACAAATATTTGTTTGTAAGAGAAAATATCTTCACATATCTGCACAAAAATGATGACTTCAAGCAGGTATTCATTTCATCTGCGGGAGTTGATCATGGTATAACAGGCAAAGTTGGTCGAAAATCTCCTGACATCAAAATCAAGGCCCCACCAAACAAATCGGAATTATCTCGAATGTCTTTCAGCTTTATTTAAAACACTTCAACTGATTTTTTATGAGCCATGGTGGCCAGAATATGCCAGCGCTAGTGCAATTCTATTTTGAGTAGGTAAGTATTGTTGCTAAAAGCAATGGTATTAAAAAAGTTGTGCCTGTTCATCCTGGGGCATGCAAAAATTAAAATTCTCTACTTACATCATTAACTACACGCACAATTGTTTCATATGTGTTTGTTTGTAATTTTGTTATAGTTCTGGAGTGTGTCATGCACATACATATGCGGACATCACTTTTTTTGTTTTCCATTAGTGATTTTCATGTTGTTTTTCGATGCGTTCCAAAACAAAAACTAAAACATACAAACATGTATTATACGATCGTACTGACATCTACTATCGAACACAAAAAGAATTTCGCCTAAAGAATGAACCGTTTTCGAGAACAATTATGACACGCAGAATGTAAAGTTCTTTTTATGTATATGGATGTAAAATGTCCATACCTTTAGGCATTACTTCAGTTTTATTTGTCCACTAGGCCACTCCGTACTCGACTATTTAAAAATATTCACAACACTAAATACGGAAGAAATTAACCACTTACAAGGGTAATAACAGTTTTGTTTTTAACAAGTTCATATAAAAACCTGGACTTATCCGATAGCAGACTACATTTAAAATGAATTGAATTATAAAGTCTATTTACTTTCTAAGTTTTTGTAAGTTACACTTTCATGTATAATACAGTGCATTCTCGATTATCGCAGCCATTAGAAACTGGGGTGGTTGCAATTTTGGAGTTTCTTTCTATGTTCTGTCCAATTGTTAATTCGTGGATGGTAAACAAACATCGACACCAAAATTATCATATATTAATTTGAACACACATTAATAAATTTGAGGTTGGTAGAGAATTGAAGTTGAATTTGCAGTCCTATATTAAAAATTCATCGATGTGCGAATTTAAATTTTTCGAATTTTTTATTTAGCTTTAATTTTTTCCAAACACATCATTATGTTCTTCTCTTAAGCGTACTCTCGTTACTTATGAAATGGGCTCTTTATGAATAAATAGCATCCTCAGCAAATGGGTTAGATTGCACTCATGTGAGACATCCTTCAAATCCTTATCGAACATTTTAAAATATTTTACAAAATCTTAAGTAGACAACCTAGCTTTCCTTAAATAAATATCAGAGAAAATTCTGAAGAGTTACCTGCTCATATAAAATCCGAATAAAATTTGCTGTCCACTCAATGGTCCTTGAAACCCACTTAACCTGGACATTGAATAGTAAAGTGAGCGGATCACACTCACTTTGCGCATAAATTGAAATTTAGAATAAATATTCATACGCCAAGAAAGTTCTGGAAAAGTTGATGAAGAAATCAACCCAACTCTTGCAATCAATTTCAATTTCTTCCTTGTTTGCGGGACGACCTGACTGACTCGTCTCCATCAGTTCCAGTCTGAAAAGAAAGTATATAATGAGACATGAAAGAAACTTTAAGGAGTTTACTTTCAACAGCCCCACTGCCACGGCCCAGCGGTTGACGGTGGTCTCCTGAAGAAAATTTCAATCAAGTAATGGATTGGCCTCACCTTAAATGCATCAAATCTAAAGTTGAAGTATCTTCTCCCTGAATTGACTTCCGTATCCTTCGAGTCCTTGCAGATTTCTCTCTGCTGCCGCTGCTGCTGCCTCTTCCTTGTACAAAATATATTTGCTTTCCTTAGTCTTTTTTACTTTCTCGAGATCTGTGTCAGTTTCAAGTTTCCGAACAAGAGGGGCACTTAGTTGTAACTACGCCGTCGAACTGAGCAAGGATGGCACCCGGGCCGTGGGGTCTTTTTGAAAATGTTTACCCGAAAAATTTACTCGACGTATGATACACACACGTGCACGTTCGCATGCATTTGTCGTACACATGCGATTGTACACGTTGGAGTTTATTTTCAAAGTGTGAGCGATTCCCTCTCAAAGGGGGTGACATGAAGTCGGTTATGTGACATTTGATGATGTCACGGGGCATTAACAGAGAAAGGTTGTACGGAGCAGCAAAAGAACGATGAAAATGACTTGTCTTTCATTATTTACGAAAATGACAACACTTCCTATTAACTCACTTATATGGATATGTTTCAAGAACGCATGAAAGTTTTTTTTGTCTTCTATCATTTGTCGTTTCGAACAAAATTAAGTGCTAAATGGATTTGAAGGTGGTCAAGTGGTTTTTCTTTCAGGAACTGAGAAGAATGTGGAAAAGCTGAAAGATGTATGAAAAGAGATTAGTGATATGATAGGGAACTTAACAAGAGTTCTTTACGTTGCCATGTTGTGATATCGGAAGAAAGGAGAGATGTACGTAGCGTGCTTTATCCGGAAATCGAATTTCTTACAACTGTCCACGTAACCATTTGAATGGTATATCTATATATTTACAGTATTACGGTTGCTCTGAACGACAAATATTTGTACAGATTGGCATAGATTAACAAATAAACTCTTAATGCAGGGTTTCTTTTCCAGTTGAAGAGCGCTTATTCTTCTTCTTCTCAGTGGGGTCTACTGATTAGGGTCATCCGGGCCTAAATGATGGCATCCGTGCTTACACAATACCCGCTATAAGCCTCCGTTTCCGCATGCAAAGTGCAGTACGTCTTATTGGTCGTAGACATCTTCAAAGCAATTAACCAAGCTGTGGTTCTCAATTAGCCTCCGCTATCATGCTGCACCAGTCGATGATAAGTTAACAAGCCAACCACATTGGGCGAGCTCGCGGCCAATATTATATTTTATGGAGAGAATAACGTTGCACATATTAGATCGAGTCATTAAGAATTCGAACGATCGCTTGAAGTATGACCAGCGAAGTCGATCTGGCCATTACGTAATGGCATGAATGTGGCTTCAAAATGTGTCACCTAAAAATATATGTCACTGTGACAAGTTTGTATTCTCTTAAGACTATACCGCAACGACGCGTTCGGCGTTTAAGCTTTCACAACCGTTGGTCAGCGTTTTATCGAGTTTTCTAGAATTTTTTGTTAGAACCCGGCAACCTCTGTTTCCATATCGACATAGAACGCGCGCATTTGACAAGTCAAATGTTCGGAATAATATAAACAAACTCCCTATCAAAAATGAATTACCAACACAAATAGTCGCCTCAGTTTGGAAAAAACAATTTAACAGAGAAATAAATTAAAAAAAAATGATATCACAGTCGGCAAAACGCCAGAGTGTGTAGAGATTAGCTCCACCTAAAACTTTGTGCTCTGGCTTACGATATTACGGTCTGTGAAATCTCGACGCGCGACCGTTCCATCCCGATTGAATACATGATTTTACATGTATGCTACGTAAATGTCAAATGAACTCACGAACGCGATATAGCCTTCAATAGCTTTATGTTGTCACCCACCCGACGCTCTTCTATATTCCATTTTTTGAATTTTCAATTCATTTTTATTTAATAATTCATAATACTCTTACATACTCCACAAAAATGCTTAGAACAAAAGGGTGATTTTTTAAAAGCTATAGGAAAGTTTTTCAAAAACAAACACATAAAATTCAGAAAAATGCATGAAATCTTGATTTGAATCGATAGTACGGTCCATGTAATTTAATGTTTGAAGATTATTTCATGCAAATGTTGACCTTGACTGCGCCTCAAATGGTCTATCCGGTTAGTCCAATTTTGGCATACTCTTTCCAACATTTCGGCCGGTATCTCACGAATAAATGCTTCAATGTTGAAGCGGGCTTGTCTGTATAGACATGAGCTTTAACATAGCCCCACAAAAAATAGTCTAAAGGCGTTAAATCGCACGATCTAGGCGGCCAATTGACCGGTCCCGAACGTGAAATAAAATGTTCACCGAACTCGCCCCTCAATAAGTCCATTGCAGTTGCGCGTGCTGTGTGGCATGTGGCACCGTCTTGTTGAAACTACATGTCATGCAAGTCAAGCTCTTGCATTTTGGTTAAAAAAAAGTTGGATATCATCTCACGGTAGCGCTCACCATTCACAGTTACGTTACGATTCGCATCATCTTTGAAGAAGTACGGTCCAATGATGCCACCAGCCCATAAACCGCACCAAACTGTGACTTTTTTCTGGATGCATTGGTAGCTCTTGCAATGCTTCCGGCTGATATTCACTCCAAAATCGACAATTCTGCTTATTTATGTACCCATTGAGCCAAAAATGAGCTTCGTCGCTGAACACAATTTTAAAATGGAAGAAGCGCGCGATGAACTTTCTTAATAGAGCACGCATTTTGATAATAAAATTCAATAATTTGCAAGCGTTGTTCGTTTGTAAGACCAAACTGAAGATGTTTGACAGTGAAACAAAGCACGAAACGTGCGTCCGCTGCTTAAACCAGTGTTTGCCAAAAAGATAATAGCTAAAAAATCACCCTTTAGTTGGTCCAACAGTTTTACTACTGCCAACTTACTGGCACTCAATCATGTATATTAACACTATATATAATCATATATCCTTACAAGATATCTTGTCACATTTCATGACAAAGTGAGATGTGAACGATTTTGTGACTTGCATTTATGTGAGTGACGCCGAAGGACGTGGAACAAATATTTAGAACTCAAATTTTCAATATTGATAGAAATAAAAGTTCACGTTAAGGTATAAAATTAAAAGGAAATAACAATTTGAGTGCCTGGTCTCTTTAATGAAGGACAATTTGACCCTACACTGCATAATATCATCCAACAAATAGCAGAATGCCTCCTTGACGTGACAATTTGTCATTTTGTCTAAGATAATTGGGGTGATTGTTATGTTTTACAGAAAAGAGTCCACGTAATTTCAGTTACCTTTTCCACTTAAAGAGTTCGACCAGTGGGTTGTGACCAAATAATAAATTTATTTACTAATACTTGTTTCCTTCTTAAAATTTAACACACTTGAGATCACCACTATTACTTTTTTTACAAAACTCTTTGCTGCCTTTCAGGCTGAGTCTATTAATTAAATTAAGTAAATTAAGTAAATAACTTAACACTTTGAAATCCTTCAATGCAATATACACAACTGTACTGCTTCGGCTGCCATTTCATATGTATTCCTTTGATTGATTTGATTCCTTAAAAATATATTCACAGCCCCACCTATTTCGAGTCACTGAGAGTGCTCTTTAACTGTCTAGAAGAAGCTTCTTAAACTTAGCTGTTCGGAGTCGGCATAAAACTGTAGGTCCTTTACACTCTACGCGCTTTGCCGCCACCTATATTATTGAATATTAGCAAACTAATGTACTTAATTCCATATACTTTGCTGTATCATCATCATCTGGTCACGATGTATATTTCAGTAATGGTTATGTTATGTTAGCTGAGCCCTATATCGACTCTGGACTGTACACAGATGCAGTGAAGACAACTCTATTTCCAGTGCTTCCAGAATGCTCCAACAAATACATTATTCAACAAGCCGCTTCAGCTAGAGCTAGGTAGCTGCCTCCAATCAGGCGCACTTTGTTGGTTAAGGACGTTCTCTACATAGCCCAGCTAACTTGATCGTGATCGGCTAACAAGACTCAGTGCAGTCCGTGATTAAATCTTTTCCTGCAGATGCTATTAACCCAAACAGAAACTTACTCTCAAAGAAACCAAGGACTTCTTCATCCGCATTTGTAAGTTCCACTTGAGCAATTATTTTTCCACAATTAACCACTGCGTTGGAAAATAATACAAATCACCTCCTGATATCTAGAGACCAGCTGTAGAATTTAAATTCAATTTAATACAAGTGCAGACATTCAACACGCAGCAGTTCTGAAGTACATTCGAGTATGGGGTACAATCCGAGCCGTTTAATTTGCTTTTGCATTCCATGCATGCTATGACAAACAAAAAAAAAAAACGCAACATGTACTCTTTACTTATTCACTCTCACAGCAGGGGCATGCAGGACCATTGACCTCCTCGGCACACGGCTAACGTGTCCTCAACAGCTAAGAACATCATAAAAGCCAGCATCAAATTAGAGCTTAACACAGCAGGTTCCCACCTGCACGCGACTTCATTATCCGCGACACTGTTCCACATCATTCCCCTGACCCAAAACAATGCGCATATGATATAACCTGCCTGCTCTCGCATGGCGCAACGAAAGTCTTTGTCGATACACCAGCATGTAGCCGCTTTAACAAAGCGAAGTGTGCAGAAAAATATGTGCATATGCATGCATATGTGCAGTAAAATTGCGAGCAGTCATAATAAGGTGGTTGTTGCTTAAATTCCTTTGGTCCACAAGTGCAATAACGAAGAAACTTTCCGGAAAACTCACTGCGTACTCTCATCACATCCGATCCCCGGTCGGAGAGCTGGCTATACCCTACGTGACCAACCGCTTAAATATTGAATCAAAAGTGTCACAGACGAGGGAGCCCAGGTTCAAAACAACACAACTGAGAGTGTGTTCACACGCTCATGTAGCTGCGGATGTGTTGATACGAAAATGGAAGCAGGGATGGATGCAAAATGCTTGACCACGACAACGTTGTGGTGCACTCAATTGGCTTGGTTTCGTGTTCAAATTTCAGAGCCAAATGAATCACATTTACTCTGGGCAAGTGCATACGGGTGTGGGATTTTAGGACCTGGATGCGGTGGGGAAGGAGGGTGGTGGGGGTTAGCTCTGGTGAAAGATGAATTATTTTAGACGAATTAAAAGCTCCTATGATATGTACATATGTGTCAACCGGCCATTTTGAAAATATTCACATCTCTTTAAGGAAATATAGCACTTTTTTAATGAATTTAAGGAAAATTAGAGAATAGTTACAAATTGTAACTGCATTGAAGGTGCTTGGGGGAGGAGACTGAACGGCGCACATTTTAACGACTGTACAGCGACATCGTCTAGTCAAACGAATCCGAGTCTTTCTTTTCAGATGACTTGGTCATGGAGGCATGTTCATTGAAGTTTAGTTCCACCGCAGACTGTAGAGTGTAGGCACAAGCCTTTTAAGCTCAAATCAATAGAAAGGGGCAATGATTTTATAAAACGTAGTTCCATTTAATCGAATGTACTCTGATAGTAGAAACGAAGTAAAGGGGTGTTTTTTTTTTAGGCAAATAGCTTAACAGCCTCTGGAATGTGTTACAACCGTCTCACATGAGCAAAGTAAGTTTCTGATGATGTTTTCGTTTGTTATGATTGTGATGTTTTCGTATTATGAACAAAACCTTACATATTGTGAGCATCACTGTAAAGTCCAAGACCCACAGAATCCGTTGCGTGCGGCAGGTTTATAAATCACGAAAATCGTATAATCGGTATTGCAAAGATATGCCCAATGAATACGTATGTTGCGTCCGAAATCCATACAACACTTCTACGACAACAACGGGGTACAATGCTTTATGTGGGACTGTCAAACAGTGACGTGCCGTGGTGCTTCCTATAAGGTGTACACTAACTGATACTTCAACTTTTGTGCTACGATCTATTATATAGGCCTTGATAATAGATCAAACATCATTTCTTTGATTTTTTTATCTTTTTCTGTAAAAATATATACATTTTTGTTTTTATGTATTTTTTTCATTTTTTTTCATTATAATAAAAATTGAACTAACTTAGTTCAATTCGTCACGATTTCTTCAGGAAAACTTGCAAAACTTCATCATAGAAAATGTTTTTTACTTTAATTTCCCTTAGAAATGATTTTTCTATAGATATAATTTCAAGTTCTGATTTTTTTGTCGGAGTTCTGATAATCTATGTTCCAGCATTTTATTTCTTGCGTATGATTTAATGCGTTTAAGATCAGAAAAATATCGATCGACAGAGCTATGTACTCGATGTTGGTATTGTTAAAAAGCACTAAACAAAGACTCAAGGCATTCAAAAGTTTCAGTTGGAAGGGGTGTGCGGTGCACACCTACACACTTCCGAATAAACGTCACTGCCGTCAAAGTATGAAAAAGTTAAGCCTCTGGCATATAGAATAATTTACTTGCGTTGCGTCAAAGCATCCGTTGACGGTGGAGTACCTGATGAAAGGGGTGATATAATGAATACTTTAACGCACAGTTGATTTCATTCGTAGTCTGTCATCTACACATAAAAATGCACAACTGAATCTTGTATTTTATTATAAAGTTACAATTAAAAACGTTTATTTACATTTGTATGTATTTTAAAATCTGCTTCGACAATAACCAATCCACATAATAAAATAATATGGGTGGCGCTACAGCCCGTAGAGGGCCAGGGCCTAGTTTCTCAGCAACCACTCGTGTTGTGCGTGCTATTGTTCTATCACGAGTGGAAGGGACCTACAGTTTTATGCCGACTCCGGACGGCCAAGTTTGAGAACCTTTTTCTAGACAGTTATACTCTTTGAGCATTGTCAGTGACTCGAAAGAGATGGGGCCGTGAAAAGTATTTCTTGTCGTACCAGGAATCGAACCATGACAGGCAGGTCCATGTGCGTAGGAGTCGACGCATATACCTACATCGCCACGGGCCACCACCCTCATATGTTAATTTAAAATTCGAATTCTATTGAAATATCAATGTGATGATGTCAACGCTGAAGGAGAGCTAAGATAAAAGTTGAGCAATTACATCCGTCATGTTGACTTCACCGTTGGTCTCTGTGTCATCTTCCATAAGAAAGCAAGCATTCAATATTGATAGATACATAAATCGCTGACGCTGACGCATGTAAAGTGTTCCATATACCGGAACCTTTAAAAGCTTACCAATATCAATCCAAACCAATGTCAATCGTGATGCATTCCACTTGTGGGCCACATTTGCTGTCTCCCTCCAACTTATTAGGTATTATGAGTTCTCATTTTTTTGACACGCAACGGATTCTATGGGTTTGGGCCTTTAATGCAAAAATTATGATGTTCGTTTGAACGCATTACAAGGAAAAGCAAACACATTTCTTGATTAGCAGAAGGCGAGAACTGGGAAATGGAGACAAAATGCATTGCTTTGCAGTTTGTCACTTCCTATAAGAGTAACTTAATTGCAAAAAGTGCTATATTACGTCAGTAATTTGTTTACTTTTACCAATGTACTCTCGATATGAAAAGCTGCCGAATATAATAATTGCCAAAAAACAAATTATTGGCATGACAATGACTTCACCACACCATGCAGACTATTCTTGGGTGTTTTCTTGTGAGCTGCGTACAAGAACAGCGGCGTTTACACTCAACAATTTGGTACGATTTACTTAACGACAAATTGGTGCTTAGCGTTCACACACAAAAAATGCTTGACAGACTTCAGTTCTGAGAGAAACTTCGAAGTGTTAAAATCTATTGGCTGGGATGCTGGGAAATGAAGAAAAGAAGCTACACCGAGGACAATGGGAGTTTGGGAGAAACCTTCGCAATCAATTGCGAATGAATGCACCGATATACGAATAAGGCTCTGATCAAAATTCAAGGCACTGAATTTATTTTAGTTTGTTATCGTAGACTTTTCATTTTCCATAGCTCATACTACTAAAGTTGTAAAAGACAAGTCGATCAACCAAGCCGGCGAGTTAAAATGTTTTGTCTTCCGTATTACATGTCTGCCAATTTTGTAGTAACGAGCGTTCACATTGACGATTTGTCCCATCAAGCACTTCTGTCCAGCAAATCATATCGACAAATGGTTGAGTGTGAACGCTGCTAATTCGAAACAATTATAACCTCACAAGAGAGGCTTCGCCATTTTCACAGACAGATCTTTATGTATATCCAGAAAAGTCAAAGTTTTGGCGCGTTTTAGTGTCGAGGGAGCCAATGGTTTGTATGCCTTCAAAAAGTAAGCGGTACAGAGACATGATTATGTACTAACTTTTCCGTGTAACGCTTGGAAATGGTAGTCAGCATTCGACGCATTATTGCCGATGTACTGCACTCTGCGTGGAAAATTAGTCCATATTCAAATCTTAATGCTATTAAATTATCTGTAAAATAAATTCATTTCATGTTAATGTTAAAATAACAAATCCGGATCTTTGTTTCCTTGCCTCATTAACGCTTTGAGGAGCATTGGGATATGTACATTTCAAGCGTACATTTCAAAATACATTGCTGACCTAAAATGCGGTTGGAGAAGACCAACGATTTGTACAGCACCCCTCTGCTAATTGGTGGATACCTTGCCAAGAAAAAAAACATCGAGTTCAAATCACATCGGTAAACACCACTTTTTCATCGATTCGAGGACCTCTGAGTCGTTCGAAACCTGTACCCGGCTTTCGACAAGGAGATGCGCTATCGTATGATTTCTTCAATCTGGTACTGGAGAATATTGTGCGACAAGCAGCAGTAAGCCCTGAATGCACTATGTTGACACCGACATCTTCGTGCGATCCCAACGCGCCGTAGTGGAAGCTTTCTCGGTGGTTGAAGAACAGGCGAAACGAGCTGGACTTAAGCTTTCTCGGTGGTTGAAGAACAGGCGAAACGAGCTGGACTTAAGCTTTCTCGGTGGTTGAAGAACAGGCGAAACGAGCTGGACTTAAGGTTACGCACACACACACCACCTATGGGGACAACATAACAATAGATAGATATAATTTTGAGGTGGATTTTGTCTACCTCGGGGCAAACGTGAATTCGTCGAATGACATCTTAGTGGCGATCCTACGTAGAATCGCCCTTGGCAACCTCAGCTACTTTGGTTTGTCGAAACAAGATAGGTCAAATATCCAGACTGACCAATATCATGCTCCACAAATTGTCTTTTGTAAGTGTCAGTCAAATAAATTATATAGATGTTCGATGTGATTGAGTTCGTGTGTTCAATGTCTGCAGCGTGTTGCAGAATGCAAATATTATTGCTGAATAATCTCGGCAGTGGCGGCCCGTGGCTTTGTGGGTATGTACGTCGACTCTTACGCACTTGGACCTACCTGTCTAGGTTCGATTCCTGGTACGACAAGAAATACTTTTCACGGCCCCACGTCATTCGAGTCACTGACAATGTCAAAGAGTGTAACTGTCTAGAAAAAGCATCTCAAACGTGGCCGTTCGGAGTCGGCATAAAATTGTAGGCCCCTTCCACTCGTGATATCACAATAGCATGTACAACACGAGTGGTTGCTGAGAAGCTACGCCTTGGCCCTCTACGGGCTGTAACGCCACCCATATTATTATAATCTCGGCAATGAAACCGAGGTCAAGTGTTAAAAATTGAAATGTTTTCCAATTCTCAGATTTACTGTTTAGGTATTCACTGCATGTCCACGTTTCGGTGGACACTGAAAAACAACCGATACCACAGTCAGATGAGATCGCAATCTGTCCGTTTTTATTAAAATTACGATTTATTTCATCTCAAAAATGACTTATTGATTGAAATGTTAATGAAAGGAGAATGAGAAGAAAAAAATGAAAACCGGTCAAATGAAAGTCCACCTTCAGAAGGGAAAGGTTAAGGTCGAATGAGATATAATATTTCTTTTTCAAGCAAAGTCCCTTAAAACAATATCCATTTATACAAATTCAGTCAAGGATAATTATCTGATTCCGAGTCCGAGAGCTTTTACTTGCTTTTTGAATACAATTTTCTAGTGTCCTTTTGCGTCCGGGAGAAATATTTATTCACGCAAACTGAATCATAATTCTGGTGACTTCAGACAACGCAGAGCAAGCATCCCTTGAGATGTGCTGTCGCCGAAAAATACAAACGGAACCGACAACAATAAGGACTGGTGTAACAAAGGATTCATCCTTCACAGGTTGTCAAAAAGAAAGGATAATTCTTGATTTTACACCAGCAGCAAAACAAAAAAGGATGCAAATGAACAAGGACAAAGAACTTCATTAAATTCAATTCCCTCACAAAAAAGGACTAAAGAATTTCTATGTTTTCTTTTTTCGTCCTTCTTCCGGCACAAGCGGACGGACAGAAAAAACTATTATTATAAGCTTGAGTTGCAAGTATACCGAATGCTCTCAACTCTGTCTAGGTGCTTATTTGAATGTAAGTTTATTTCGTGTCCTTGCTTGTTGTATTTGAGTTTCACTCTATTTCCTTTGATCACTTGCCTTGTATGCATAAAACTGACAACATTGCAGGGACGATGTCAAATTGAATAAACACACATACACACAGACCGAAAGACACAGCGAGACGCTTAGAAAAGAAAATATCAAAGCTGATTTTTGATAAGATTTCTTTTTTTTTATTTCAATGGGCGCCCAGATGGGTTTAGTCCGTGGGATAGCTTACCTTTAAGTTTCGGGGTGGTACTCGAGTTTTTCGTAGGGAAGGGCGTATCTTCAGCAATCTGATGAGGACGGAAGGCGTTTGGTGTACAATTTAAAAGACAGTGCCGGAACTGAAAAATAATCAAGCTAGCACGTCTGCGTTGACTTTGATTCGATCGAAATTGGACTGGCAGCAGGAGGTGACTGCGAAATTAACAAGGTGGGCAAGTCTCTTTAAAGAACATTTAGATAAATTCAACACAACTCAGGCTTGATGAGTTATCATTTTAGAACATTTACTGCTGAAGAGCTTAAATAAAATTGAATTGTGTGAAGAAATGAAATAATTTTTAATAAAATATAAAATGTCTATAGTTCAAGCTAATACATACATGGACCCGTAAATATTCTACCTAGGTGAGAATTTCGGGCATTATGAGGAATTAAGGGGAAGCCACCAGGATTCTTCTGCCAATAAATGTGCGCGGGCATAATCTGCGCCGGTTAACCAAGACATTATTGCTGTTAGGTGTTTGCTGTTAATTAGAACAGATTCATGACCGACTGCTCACTGCTGAGTAATCAAAAATACATTTTGTAGTTCGAGGCCTCAAGTGCGGTTGTCGAGTAGCAATCGATAAGCGATAGCTATCATCTTTCGGGCTCGGTATTGCGAATGTTGATTGTGGTTGTCATTTGTCGATTCGACAGTTGTTCATAGTCGATTCGAATTTTGCGGTGGTCGGTTTGGACTTACCAATTTATGAAAATCAAAATAAATACTAATTCAAATTTCGCTCAATAGCTAATACAGACATTCGCTATTGACGTAAATATCCGCATCTACGTAATTGGGAGAAATGGGTAAACGTACGTAATTTACATTGCTTTAGACCCAATATTTTCGGACAGATTATGTGATATTTCATCATCGCTTTGCATCCCAGGTTGTTGGCATTTACTCCTTTCAACAAGTGCTATGCGAATGTAATGTTAGGTATGTAGGTAGTGGCATTAATGCACTTAGGTCAAAGTAGGCCTAATTTGTGTGTTACCAAATTTAAAGAAGGTTTCCGTGGCTTATGACATCTACCCAGTTTTCTCAACAAATTTTAGTAGTCCGTTGGCCGGTATTTTGCTGAGGTCGTTTAGACAGTCGTAGAAGTAGGAGCCTGTGGTGGCTTGGCTAGTTGGGGCAAAAACAGGACAGCATAGGAGGTGTTGCGTGCTTTCTTCCTCCTCTTCGTCTAGGCAGCTTCTACAGTAGTCGTTGGAGAATAGGATTAGTTTTTTTGTGTTCCCACTGCATTGCTAATTTTCTCTTTCTCTTTAGATCAGGCTACTTGATATTTTTGGATCGAGATTTGGCCAGATTTGTTTGGAGACTCGACAAGTGATGCCTGTCGATAATCTGGCATTGGTTGTCTTTGCGTAGATATTATTGAGGTTTAACATGAAGGCAGCTATAAGGGGTGCATATGTTACCAGAGAGTTACAGATTCGTTCAAATTTAGTCGGTTTTAGAAAACGCTACTTCTTATTCCATCATCCGTCTTGGATACATCAGTGTAGAAATGTACGGCTTTACCAAAAGGTATGATGTCGTCGTACCACAGGTCTCTGTCCAGGATCAGGGTTTCGATGTTGTTCTCTGGAAATTGACGTGATAACTTGCCCATAATATGGTTAAATTTTAAGGGCCGATGTTGATTTTGAATAAAACACAAATTATTTAGGAAATTATTGTCATTTTTTTATTATGATAATATTGGTATAGTTCAATTATGTATGGAACAAAATATCGGCCAAACGGACGCCGCGACCTCGGCGGCACACCTCCATCCGATGGTCCAATTTTTCGATGACGCTGAAGCATAATTCAGGTTCTATGCCGTTAATGTGCCGAATTATCTCATCCTTTAGCTCTTGAATTGTTGCTGGCTTATCGACGTACACATTTTCTTTCAAATAACCCCAAAGAAAATCCAACGGTGTCAAATCACATGATCTTGGCGGCCAATTGACATCGTCACCACGTAAGATAACACGGCCATTGAATTTGTCGCGAAAAATAGCCATTGTTTCGTTAGCTGTGTGGCAAGTGGCACCGTCCTGTTGAGACCACATATCGTCCACATTCATATCTTCCAATTGGGACCATAAAAAGTTCGTTATCATTTCACGATAGCGAACACCATTCACAGTAACTGCCTGACCGGCCTCATTTTGGAAAAAATACGGCCCGATGATGCCGCCAGCCCATAAACCGCACCAAACAGTCACTTTTTGTGGGTGCATTGGTTTTTCGACAATCACTCTTAGATTATCATTCGCCCAAATGCTGCAATTCTGCTTATTGACGAATCCACTGAGGTGAAAATGTGTCTCATCACTGAAGATGATTTTCACGATATGCATTTTGATTTGAACGCCCATTTTCATAATAAGCCTGAATAACTTTAACGCGTTGCTCGATTGTATATCTTTCCATGGTTCAAATTGAATTAGTCTGAGATTGAGAAATGTCAAATGAAATGCAGAAAAAAGCTTGACGTTTAGGTGTGGTTCACATTCAACATCGGCCCTTAAAATTTAACCACCCTTTATAATGCAATAGACATCTGCTTTTTAAGACACCATTCGTACGCTCGATACTGAACTTTTCCAAAACTCGTTTTTTTCTTAAAGTAAAGGCTATATATATCAAATGCGCTTTGTATAATCCGTACATGGATGCGTCTTACAGTCATATTCCTGGTTACAACTGCCTCACAGGAGTAAGGTGAGACAAATGTAGGGCTTTTCGTATTCTGAGCAAAACCTCCGTACTTGTGAGCATCACCGTAAATGCATCACAGTTCGTTTGACCACAACACACATTTTAGCAAATGGTGGAAAATAAAACATTTTTTATGAGTTTGCTACTTGCTGAAGAAAGAGAAAATAGAGACAAAATGTAATTGGCTTTCTATACATAATTTTCAAACTACAACGTAGAAGGATTCAAGGGAATTCGCAAGAAAGGAATCCTCCTTTTACATTGAAGGAAAGATGTTTCATCAATTTCTTACGGATTCCAATGACATTATTTTGCCTTTTCCTATATTCGAATCACTAATATTCAGCCATTCTCATCAGGCAAATATTGAAAACTTATTTCCAAAGTGAGTGCTGTGTAGTCCAAACGTTTTTTGAAAAGAAGTACACAACTTTGTGCAAAAAGTTCGTGAGACTGGTATGCTAGTGGACAACATTCATTGTCCACGTCGTCGTACAGTGCGCACAGATGACAATGTGGCAGCTGTGGCCTTCTTCGAAAATGAGGCTGAGAACAACGTTTCGGCCAACGGCGGGCATTACAGAGCCATGTTAACCTACTTTTTTTTATTGAAATTTCAGTTCATGCCGCCATACCACCATCGATATTTTGCTCACCAAATTCCCAAATCGTTTTATCAGCCCTCTTGGCGATGTCAATTGGCCGCGTCGGAGCTGTGATATGACTCCTTTGGACTTTTTTTTGTGGAGAACCGTGAAGGGCCGATGTTATGCCAACAATCCGGAAATGATTCCAGCACTTAAGTCTAATATCATCCAAGCAATCCGTGAACCACAGCCCGAATCCATCAACAAGGTCCTGGAAAATTGGGGTGACCGTGGCAGAATGCGCAACTAGGGAGCCAGCCAAGGCAGCCACTTGAACCACATTGTATTTCATAATTATTGGGAATGTTTGTTCTTATTAATAAGGCCATAATACATGGTAAAAACTAGACGTAAGATTAAAACACATTTTATTGCATTTTTATTTATTTATTTATTTATTATTATCTACAAGCTACTTACGTACTAACAGATTATGAAAAAGAAATATTAAGCATACAATTAACAAAAACTTAAAAAGTAAATAGGCTTGAATAAAAGTCGAGTACGGAGTGGCCTAGTGGACAAATAGAATTGAAGTAATCACAAAAGATATTGACATTTTATATGATTGGATAAAATATCCCTAACAAACATTACTTCATAAACAGTACGTCTAGTTTTTTAAGAATTTTATACCAAGCAACTGACATCTCTCTATATAATTTGGATGAAAATTCCATTGTAATTTGGAAAAATAAATTTTGTAAATCCTTTTTGGACCTTTTCAATGCGCTCAGTGTACCTTTTCAATGCGCTCAGTGTATGTGACAAAACTAGGATTTCATACAACTACCGCATATTCAAGAAGGGGCCTGACCAAAGATACGTACAGAGATAATAAAGCGAATGGATCAGCGAAACCTTTTGTGTTACGCTTAATGGAGGCAACTGCAGAATTCGCTTTGGATATACTAGTTCGGCCCGCCCTGTATATGTCCGGCTCAAGCTTCCGAGTTAGCTCCACATTTAGCCTGGTGTCTCCAAAAACTATCTGCACTAACTAGAAAGTAATCAAAACACAGCGATTATACGAGTATTTATAGTAGCACCAAGTGAGCCAATTTGGTGATCATCTCCCCTATTCCCATTATACCTTCGGCCCGTGCTCTGCCGTAATTCTATATACTTAAGGGGATTCGCCGCTCGAGATAAGTGCTTCCATGAATTATCAAGATTGTATTTACAACAGCCCCCATATACCATACCAGTCAATAAGCATATTACCAAAAAAAACTGATTGAACGGATTATTTGGTGAATGCTTGTCATACTCGGTGATGCTCACTATTTTTTACGGCTCAAATATTACACATCTTACAATCTGTCAAGACCATGGTCAAATTCAACGCCTTCATCAAATTCAGTCTTCATGATTGTCGAATGAACCCTGTACTTTATGCAGATGTAACAAACAACTCATTTAACCCCTAAAGGAAAAGGAAGAATTCCTGCGTCTCCATCAAATCAATCCACTGTACTTCGACGATGGTAGAAAACTGGTAGAAACAGAACAACTCTTAATGCAGGCGAAGATTTACGGCGAAAGTTCTCATGTGAAACCACCCCTCATTGATACTCCTAATCTTGTTGCCTAAGTCGGTTGGTTTTTGGAGAATGGGTAAAATCAATCTGTGTCGTCCAATAGACGTTAGTTTCTGGTATTTGCAGACTCAACTGAAGGAATCTCACTCAGAGGAGGGTATGAAAAGATAAATTGGATCAAAATTGCGGTGAAAATTTGCATCCTTTTACTGACAACATGATGAACAAACGGCAAAATCATTGGTGGATACGATGGGAGAATGTGTTTCTGTTGCGAAACATTAAAACGTACGATTGGGTCGGAAGATACGTTTCTAATAAACACCTAACATAAAATATATTTTTTTTATATATTATATATTTTAATATTAAATATAAAATAAAAATTTAATATTAAAACGAAAAAAAAAATGTTTAGACTTATTTACAATCCAAGATATATATACAATATGATTTAGTATAGAGTGACCAGATAGCAGTGATAGCTTTTCTGATTGTTATGTTTCAGCAGCTAACAAACTAACCAATGACATCCAAGTATCCAACCGTCAAAGTATTCAATAAGGTTTGTCATTTTATCGCTTGCTTAAGCAAACATTTTTAAAAATATTGTCGAAGTTCCGGGTCCGTTGCATCGTCATAATCGTGCGTTCGATCGTCATAATGACTTCAGTGTGCTGGAATTCGTTGCACCATGTTTGCGGGAGTTTCGAATTTTGGCCAAAAAGTCATCTTCTTGGACGAGGCCCATTTTTGGCTCAGTGGCTACTGGCTACTGGCTACGTCAAAGGGCAAAACTAGCGTTACTGGAGCAAACACAATTCACAAGTGTTCGATCAAACACGAATGTATCCACAAAGATTGGTTGTTGGGTATGGCGGCATCATCGGAGTATTCGGTACATACTTCCTGTGCAATTCAGTAGTCAGAATCATCTGGACCCTTTTCTCAGATGTGGGTTTGGATAATGGGATGTTGGGGTGTTTGTACGTTGATGTGTCATCGGTGGACTTGATGTTTCGTTTGACCTGCGTTAGGATTGTGAAGACTTGCTCCACAGTTAGTGATTCTGTAATGTGCTCACATTGTACGCACTTCATAATCGTTCTTCCAAGTCGACTTAATTGTTCTTCTGAGGTAAAACTACATTTCGAATAATAAGTTATGAAAAAGGTAAAATTATATTGACTTTTGGACTTGAATGTGCATCAACACTACCGATAAGCGATTGCAAATTAATCTCACAATCGAATAAATTGGCAATTGTTAAAAATTGAATTCGATTGTCGATTTATTCGGTCTCGTTCGAAAACAATCGAATAATAATCGAATTTTAGAATTTATTTTCATTGCCTATAGCAATCAAGAGAATGCCACTGTGTGTGGGCACAAATGTATGTATTTCTCGATTTCTTCATCTGTAGGCATCAGTGCGCTTATTGAATATTTTAATCTGAAATCCGAGTGCAACCCTGGATACCAAAAATAAAAACATTTTCCTTTTTAATTTCATTGTCTAACCAAAGTAATGCAAATTCAAGAAAGAAGAAAAATCCTAACTTCAAAACAAAACAAACAATTGTTCTCGCAATTCCAATACACCAATGACCAAATATATACAATCCAACAATCTCTCTCGGCGAATCGAAGAGTTTTTTTTCAAATTTATTAATTCAAATAATTGGAATTGTGAGAACAATCGAAATATTATTGTTTTTATTCGCAATTGCCCATCACTAATCTAAACCCTTATAATGTTCAGCACACTCATTGAAGCTAGATGACTATGGAATGAGTAGACTATACGCCGATTGGGTTTTCAAACAACTGCATTTGAACAGTCAATACTGGGCCCTATCGCGAGTGTCGACTATCGATTAATAATCGATTTGTTTCCATACGAATAGCAATTGTACTAATTAGTGTCATGTACTTTTTTTAATTTACATAACAATATTCTCAGTCGACAGAGTTAGGTTAGGTTACGTAGTAGGGCTGCCAGCGAAATCGCCAGCACACTTAGACCATGTTGGTCCATTGTGATACCCATAGTCAGACTACTACCACTGATCGACAACTTCAGTAATACAGCCGTTAATTTGATCCCAACGGCAAATGGTGATTGGACCAGATTTGAAAACCCGATAAAAGCGTTTTAACTTTGCTTTTACTGGGATTCGAACCAGGGACCCCTTTGACCAGGGGCAGGCACTCAACCAACGGCGCCATCCAGCTGTTCTGACTGAGTTACACAATACCAAAGTAGATTTCAGTCGACAAATTTGTCACTAGCGATTCGATCGATAGTCGACACCCACAATAAGAGCCACTCTTTCGAAAATAAACAAGTTGTATGATACAAGTTCATGAAAAAATCAGTTGGTGCTTTTCATAAAACGATGAATATGCCTGTCACAATGTTGCTTGCTGCAATCAGATTAATCAGTCCATATATAAATAATTTCACTACTGACACATATTTGACGTTTAACGTTTAACTACGTTCGACTCTATTACAATATCCCCAACGAATAATAATTGCGTTCCGTCAGCATTCGTATGACATGATCCCGATACGTTCTTTCGTATGACGAGTAATATAAATTTTGTTCGTATAATGAAAATCCGTTCACTGATGCCGTGATTCGACCCCAGTTCTGCTTCGTTTTGTTTCATTTAATTTTCGTTAGTAGCACTGGGCGGGTTAGGAAGTTGGATCTTTGTGTTTCATCCAAAAATCGTCAGTTTTGATACATGAAAGTTATTATCTTTTGCTCTTTTGTTTTTAAAGATATAGAATAATGAAACTTTCCAGGTTTTCTTTTCATATATTAAGGAAAAGGGGAAGAAATAAACCATCCCGAAATATTCATAGAATGTGATCGTAAAGAAAGACTGCAAAGTAGTACAGGGAGAGACGGAACGTTAACTAGGCTATGCGAATTTGGCTAGTCCTACAAAAAAAGTTCCACGGAACTCTGTTCAAAGCTTGACATTTTCTGAAAGCGTATACAAATAATATACATTTCTATAAATTTTATTGACAACTATGGAAATAAAGACAAAGCTGCAAATCCTAACGCGGAACCTAACAACCCAAATAATGAAAAAAATGTATATCGGAAGTGGAGCATCTGCTTGGGAACCAATAAATGTTTACTTATTTCTAGGTGAATTATATATTCTATTTCAGTCTGCTTTATCATAGTTATAGTCTTCATAGTTATAGTCTCCTTTATATAGTTAACATCGAAGGAGACTATTTCCCCGAGAGGACATACAGTTCTCGAGATATAGATTTTTTTCGGCTCTTAGATAGATAGGATAGACAGACCGCCAAGATCGGGAAATTTGTCGCCAAAACGCTTTGAAAACGAAGATTGGTCAAGCTAGGTCCGAGTAATTGTCCGATAGAGTCGCCGAATATGACCTTGCCAGAATCGAATCCTGGATGTACTGCAGTGGAGGACATATTTTTCATATTCCAACCAAAATGGCAAAATCCAAGCAACGTATTTGAAACACATGCCAAACTCTAAATCTTCAATATCTTTTATTCGAATTTCATTTCGAAACCACAAAATGGATGAATTTAGTCAAACATTTTTTTGCGCAGTCCTCAGAGTCCTCATTTTAAATACACCAAAATTGCCTGAAATATAGCACCACAAAGTGCGCATTTAGATGAAACATTTCACAATTCCCTGTCCCTCGCAACACAATGATTATTATCCATGGCAATTCCCATGACATTGCATTTTTATACTTCCCTCGAAACAATGACATTGGCCGCGTCATAATCATGAAACATTGAGTACGGTACACTCCACATGCGGTTCATCAAAAATTTAAATATCAAGCCACACCCCAAAGGTCACAGTCTGAAATCTAAATTCCCACTGGCCTTATTAGGGCACATAAAAAAAAAAGAGAATCGGAGAATCACTTTCCAGCTTAATGGGCACACACAGGCAGTGCAGACCACAGATGGCACTCACACGGCAGCAGCAGTCTAAATGCAGGTCAGTAAGCAAACACAATTTTAATTAAATGCTCGATTGATTGTGTTTCTCCATCGAGCCAGTCCAGACTTTGGAACGAGGACCATTTTGATTGTCTTTCTTTTTTTGTTGGTTTTTTGCTGATTTTCATTCTCCTAGGCGAATACACCGCTCCCGTGCACCTGGCACTGAAATGTAAGCAGACGAAGGAGAACATTTTACACTATCAAAATGTGAAGTCCATTTGACCAAGTCAATTCTGGAGCCATTAACATTTCCCCTTTGCCAATTGAAGGACATTCGAACGCGATTTTTATACCAGTGTTTGAGTGCCGGCTTCGATGAGCGGGTGGACTCCAAAGTAGGTCGCACAAAAATCAATTGCCGAACCCAAGGGATCACAGAATTTTAGTGCTGTTCTACGGACTACAGCGAAGGTAATTCGCAAATAGTTGGTTTTCCTTTTTCATCTTCTTCTTCTTCGTTTGCAAACTAAAATCGACATTTGTTACGATTTCCCTTCGTCCTGATGGAAAAAAATGAAAGAATGGCAAGAAAAAAAACAGAAAATAAACCTCATGAAGCAGTTAAAATATTAAATTTTTTCCCGAGGCTGGATGGGGAGCAATTGGGTTTCGTTTGGGGAAAATCAAAGTTTTAGGTTGGATATTTGCATTTATGCTAAGCGAGTGATTTTTTCATGGTTGGCTGGATACGCCCATCTGTTTCCCAAGTGAGTTTCTTTTCACTTTTAAAGTATGAAACAAATGCCATCGCGTCCGTATGATGGTGTATGATAATTTTCGACTTTGGCTGGCAAATAGTTTTTGAATTATATCTGTCGAAGAAAAATTGATTTCGCTCGGGGCTTTGGATAAATCCCTGTGAAGGATGCAGCCGCTGGAACTAATTGAAATTGTTTTGATTTTTCTTTGCTCTGTGTTCAACTAGCAGTCGGCTCCTGTGTGGATGTGGAGATATATGGATTTCATTTTAATGTCTATTAATTGATCGAATGATTTTCATTTCAATATACCCCCAGCCGCTCGAGTGTTGGCATGGAAGAGATTGATTGGACATGAAATGAAATGGCAAGTTGCGTAGGGTATGCCAAGTAAATATGAGTTTGTTGTGATTGTCAATTATCAACTAAATGACATCGTGTTTGGCAATCGACAGAAATGGTGGCGCCATGATTCGGATCTGATGTATGTTCGTCCCATCCTTATTGATGTTAACAAATTTTAAAAGATTAAATTTGGTCGGTCTCTTTTGTAGTACCCTTCTCCTACACCCAGGAACAGCAAATATGTTTGTCCTCGGTTTTTTTATTAATTTACGGCGTATATGGTTATTCGAAATGTCCTCCATTTAATTACCAGCTACGGTGTAGTCTCTGTAGTACCAACGGAAAATTGTATATTGCACGGCTAAGTACGTGCTTCAAAGACTTAATATTTGTTTGTTGCCTAGCACAAGCCATCATAAGCGACGGCCTACCAAATCATCTCAGCGGCTGGTTGGTGTCCACATTGAACTCTCGGAGTAAGTGCAGACGCATGTCGTGATGACCGATCAGAAATCCAATCATTCTGTTTGTTGAACGTGTCTTCAATGGTGAATGTAAAAAGAATTCTGCAACTATTTTTCGCGTACTGCCGATGCTTACCTCATTCTTTGACTGCAGACAAAGAAGTGATTTCTGAGAATCAATGAGGTATTTTTGTGTATCAAAACATTTTCTACTGCTGTTAAAAGTTTGTCCTCTACAATCATTTTCTTTTCTTCCGAAATATATAGGTGTTTTGAAAATGATAAATTAGTTACACACAAAAGTTCGTAAGAAAGTACATACACCAAAATCTGTCAACGAAATCAGCAACGCTTAAGCATCTATTACCTTTTGCGACGTGTACACCCCTGTCAAATTCGTCCGTTCTATATGAATTGTAAAAAAATATTGAATGGACTAAATTGTAGTACAGTTTACCGACGGTAAACCGGCCCGTCTTAAACGACACTCCATTTAGTCCGACTTGACTGTAACTCATATCTCTGCTCCGCTGAATATCTTTGCTAAATATGTGTTGTAACTAGTTCGCGCTACCATGCATTCTACTCAGCGCGTATTGCTCTCTATTGTGTGGTTTAATTTACTAAATTCCACAATCATAAGTGGTATGATTTTGACTTTAGATTACACTTTGATTTAGAATTTGTCGGGTTATAAGGAACATAAGGACTGTTTTGACTTTACACTTTAGTCCGACAAATTCGCCTTGCAAAACGCTTGTCAGATCACCACGGATCCACTGTATTTGAGGCCATTATAAATTAAGTTGAGTTCGTTAAGAATCAACTTTGTGCAACTTCATTACCCCCACCCTTAAGAAGGGATGTATCTTGAACAAACAAGGAGATTTAAAATTAGATTTTCACCCATCATTTCTCACTTCTATCGGCAACGCGACACAAGTTCCTGTGAGCATTTCCACATTCATTCCTGCACACGAATCCACCAAAAGAACTCAGGCGCAATTCACACAATTAGTGAACACGATATTCACAAAGGATATCGCTGAAATTTCTTCTGATATCTGTCACATCATATCTTTTGTCCGTAGACTCTAACCATTCTACACTCGATATTCGTAGAATCATGTATTCAAGTGTCACTTTGTAGTTTTCACAGGAACTGATAGAACCTAGTAGTCCATTAAAAAAAATGGTCCAAAGATCCGAATTGCCTCTTCAAATGTACAAAGAATTTTCCATCCGCTTTCGATTGACATCATCGTTCAGAGATGTAAAACTAGCTTCGGATGGAAAAGAAATTGTTCAAGCTAAATTGATCGTTGCAGAGATCGTGGCGTTGTGGGTACGTGCGTCGACTAATACGCACTTGGACCAATCTGTCTAGGTTCGATTCCTGGTACGACAAGAAATACTTTTCACGGTACCACCTCTTTCGAGTCATTGACAATGCTCAAAGAGTATAACTGTCCAGAAAAAGCTTATCAAACTTTTCCGTTCGGAGTCGGCATCAAACTGTATGTCCCACCCACTCGTGATCGAACAATAGCACGGCCCTTTACGGGTTGTATTATATATTATATTATTATATCTGATGGTGTACTGTAAATGATAAAATGTTAATACCAAGCACAGCATTTCCACTACTATTATCTTAAACAGAAACCAGTCATATTGGGCATGTTATTGTTCTCTCTACTGTACAAACTATCTACCATGGTTCGTTCGAGCTAATTCATTAGAGTTTATGGAGAGCTCATCAAGCAGACGTCTGCCACTGTATTGATTGCTAGTGTATTTCCAAACCCTTTCATTACAAAAACAAGAGTCCCGCAAGGATGTGTGCTAAGTCCAATCTTGTTTGCTATATATATCGGTGACAACAGTCAAGCTGCTGGACAGACCAAACAATAGTCTTCAAGGGAGAATACTCAGCATTGCACTTCAATAGAATATAACTACAGAATCAAATTACTATGGAAAGTTAAATTATATTAGGACAGAAAGATACAAGACCATTATATGTATCAACAATATGTATGTACATGTATACAAACTTCTCAACCACTCACTCCAATAACTACTTCAATACTGAACGAATTACTAATCAAATAAGTCTAATATTTAGAGCTAGAACCGAACTTGTAGGACTTAACTACATCGAGCCACAGACCTCCACTCCATCTTGAAAATATGTACCACTTTGTCGCGATTTTGTTAAATTTTACTTCAATTACGTTCACGTACTCTCACACTTGATAAAACCAAGATAATCATAAATGGGTTGATGGGCTAATAGGCGGCTAAATAGGCCACCACACCATCACCACCCTATCCCGAGAGGACTATCAAGGATACACGAAACTGAACACTTCGATGTTAAAGAATCTCCATAGTTTAAAATAAACGAATGCAATAATTATAATAACAACACTATAAACTTGTAAACACTGTACATCCATTGGTCCCATATTATTGAGCCCTTAGCTTTTAGCTTGTAAGATTAATTGTTAAGTTTTAGTTCAAATAAATTGAACTGGGAAGCACGCAGGAGATATCTCCAGGCCACTCGACCCTTCGCCATCGACAACTCGTCAGGAGTTATGCCCACGCGCAAGCAGGCGAGTTTCAGGATTTAATCGAACCTCCTTGTCCTAGTTCTGTCAAGGGGTCGCCTATCCGATGGAATCGTAATTAGAGCACGCCTCGGAATCGTGATGATGGGGTCATTCATGCCACGTGCCCAAACCATCGAAGCATAGCCCGTTCCGTTCGAACACTGCTGTGTTTTTCACCATATCGCGGCGAGTAATTCCAACAACAGCTAATTCTAATTGTATTATGATTAATAATTAATTAATAATAATTACAAAAATTGTACTAATTAGATTCTCACCGAACCACCCCTACTTCGAAAGGCGAGAACTACTCGCACTTGACTAGCTTTATTCAGTTTGCACATGCACCAGTCTAGTTCAGTTCAATCTCCATATGTCAAAACAAAGTTTCATTTTAAAAGGCAATCTGGAAAAATTACTGGTTTAATATAATATTTCCTTGAAGTAGTCATCTAATTCCTCTCAGGAGGAGTTTATTCGAAAGCGTGCAATTTTCTTTATTCGAAATGACTGCGAGAAACCCTATTAAAAGCACTCACCATTAAAATTTCACGCAGTAGGTTTTCATAATCTTTACTGTCAAGAATAGCAATTTCACAACACAGTATGCTTCCGCGATTCTCGTGCCGAAAGAGGTTCTTATGCTCAACACCCAAAAACTATGGCACACACACTCACGTCGCTCTAAATCCTTACTTCACCCTAAACTCAATTTAGCTTAAAACATTCATGGCAACATCAATTAATGGCTCAGAAAGCTTCCCATGCACAGTCGGGAAACAAAAAGAAATCCACCCGTTTTAGGGTTCCTCTCAAACGCATTTTTTCCATTCATCGTCGCTGTTATGGCATCCGATACATTAAGGCATTTTTTTTTCATCTCCTTTTTTCCGCTTTAAGCAAATTCTATTGTTTGTCGTTTTTTTTTTATTTTTGTTGTTTTCCTCTGCCAGAGAATCCTTTTTTGGCGTTTTCATTCATCAACAAATTTTCCATTTAACTGAGAAAATAGAGAACAATTTTAATTCTTTGCTGCTGCGGCTTCATGTGGAGCGGGAGCCGCTCATTTTGGTTGGAAAAGAAATCCATTTACTAAAGAAAAACGCTCAATATATTCGTTTGAGATGAAATCCATTGTGTTCTCGTGAACTCCCCGATGGGATGGTGAAAGATTTAACCCTATGCCATTTGAAAGGTTTCAACCCCATTGAAGCCGAACTGTCTTTTTTATGCGGCTAATTGCCACAGTTAAGAAAATTTCAATATTTGCACAAAAAATGAGTCAAGGGTAAGTCGTAGAAAAGGATCATGGGAAAAAAAATGAAAGAACGGAAGTGACTCAGAATGTCTTAAGATGACAAACTTTCGATGATTCAGAGGAGCCCGTGGTGGCAACTCGCAGCAAGCCAGCAGTAATTAAAAAAAATGTCGTTCCCCTTCCATGGTTCGGCTTAAGTATGATTGTCTCAATCAATATTCCTCCCCCAGCGCAGTGCTACAGGGAGTTCAGACTGATGGCACTCATAGCGATGCATTTTCTTAATTGTCTTTGCTGAGTGTATTAAGGGGTCTCCATTAGTTTTCCATTATCATTTTTTCATTCAGCTGGAAAATTGAAAATCGACCTATTGGCAGAGGTTCTTATAATCCGTTCGAACAAGGCGAACTGAAGACGCAATTATCCTTAACTCGTAGAGTTGGAATTTTATGAGATTAATGCAATTTATTGTTCGCTAAATCGGAAATCATGTATCACGAGCACATACTTGTCGGTGTACATTTTGAATCTGGCAAAAGGATACGGTTGTCGGGTGGCAAAGAATCTAATATCTTTGAGTTAACGGCTTCTCGATGGGCAATCTCACTCTAACCATAACATCACCATCGTTGGCCATGTTTGAGTGAAGCGCGAAGGTGCTACGTTATCTTGTGTAACGTAAGTTCTGCAAAACTTTATGAGAAAAGTTCTGTATTTTCTGAAGATTAGTACCACACTCGCATCCATGGCAACGATAAATTTCAGATCCCACATGTTTACGAAGAGTATTCTCAATTTATTTATGCCCCAAGCTGAAGCTGGACTTATCACAGCATTTGATGGCACCATGTTCACGAACAATGCGCGGCGATACTAAAGAAAACCATAAGACAAGCACTTTTCCCTGAACTAGTGCTATCTTCATATTACGGATTATACATACGTGCGTGTCCCACTTTTTCCTGTGTTCATATGCTTGAGAGGATTCATCCACTTGAGTGTCACCACACTGCATGAGCCGAAGGAAAAGATGAATAGATGAGGAGTACTAGTGTATGTCCATGTAGTTTAGTCTTAAATGCTGGTGGGTTGAAATGCACGGGAATGAGTGATCTGGGAATATCAGCTTCCGCATCCGGGAGATTCAAACTAAATTTGCTTAAAAATGCACTTTAAACTATGGAAGGTCTGTACACAGAATAAAAAATGGATAAGATCCTTCTTCTCAAGATGGCTTAAATAGTAGTGTTCTCCATAGTACATGAAGTGTTGCAAACATTTTTGGGAGCAATTCCGAATAAAAGGCAACAAAAACCATCCAATTGTTTGCTCAACCGATATACATATAGTGAGACTGCTGATTTAAATTTAATTTCTTACATCAGTGAGGAATTTATGTTTGTCGGATTATTGTGATCTCGAGATATCGTCGACTTCGACCATTTTTGGAGCAACGTGCCTAATGCTTAGATATTAAGGCAAATTGGTTGACAAGGAAGCACACTTCAAAGCTTAATATTTCTGAAATGGGAATTATATCATTGGAAACAGAATATGCACTTTACTTGGATAGACCTATTGATCATCATTCGATGGGGTCGGGAACAAATTTCAAAGTTCAATCCAACACTACATTACCGCTCAAACAGACCTTTTTTAAATGTTCATAAATTATGTTTGATACAACTGATTTCTTGATTTCATGCCTATCCTCATACAGAAGGATGTATTGGCGAAATTGCCGTTCTTTATTCTGTCTTTTTTCTTTTAGACAAAGCTTAGAAATACGCCAAAAAACTAGTTAAACTTGAACACTGATGATCCCGACCTTGTCGTGCGGGATTGAAAATAATGTAAAAGAAACCAACGAGACTTCTTAATTTTAAACTGGAACTGATAATGGATAATGAAACTGTTGGCACATTTTTGAGTTTGAGTTCTTCCGCTTCCTTGTTCATTGTATCCTTTCCAACCTTTCACTGTACATTGAGGCTTTTTCCTACATAATGTCATTCGTATTTATCTACATGTCAGGTTCGTTACCCATGAAAATAAGGGCAGTCTTCCACCATTGACGGTCCCATTAATGAATTTATTAAATCCTTTAAGCTTACATTAGTTTGCATTTCAATTTGTGTTTTTCATTTTGAAGTTTTTTTTATATAGTGCCATACGGCCCGCTTAAGTAGACGGCTTGTGTGGGCGATTGTCTATCATAGAGAACATGATACGGCAAGCATTCCATCGTTCATAAGATCACCCGTGGATGCTTCTTGATTTTGCCTCGCGTCCGTTTTTGCGCATCCGTTGGTTGCTTTTAGCTTCCAGGAAAATCATAGTGCAACTCTGCACATCTTCAACAGCGTTTTCCTGTGCCAGATTCTCGTCTCAGTCGACGTGCAGCAACCAACTGGCAACTTCGTATTTTATTATATACGAGATTGAATTGTGATGTCAGCTTGAGAAACATAATATCTGTTCACTAAAACGGAAAAAGCCTATGTCCTAATCCATAAGTTGGCAGGTATATGGGTGCCCTGACAACCTTACGGCCGTGGATCATCGAACCTTTGGTGTTGCTGTAATAGCTAGTCCAAATCATCGAGTTCTGCTTCTAGCCATAGAATTGTCTTCCAGTTTTTTCTTTATGGAGCTAAGCAGAGAGATTCACCCACCTCAGATCCAGGGAGGTGGATCTGCTGTCTTCTCACACAATCACTTGCATTCTGCGTAATTTTGTTTTGTCAAGAGTTTACTACCGTCTCCGAACCTTATCTAGACAGGAAATACCTTTCTGAGCGATGACACCAACATAAGAGAGATTTTGCTCGTGCCTGGAAGTCTACAATCATGATACCGTGCATGACAATGGTACCGGCTCAGCACTAGTTTAAAATGGAAACCTTTCAGCTATGCGTCTCGCTTCAGCAGACCATACTCCAATAGTTGAGTCGAATTGTGATACATATACTATATGATCTGAAGACACGCAACAAATATGAAGTGCTACCAATATTGATCACTTTATGTCCTAATCAAATCGAACAGGTACGCACGTACAACTTTCATTGTCGAAGACACACAAGCTTTCAAGATGGATTCCCATTACAGTGACTTCTGTAGAAGCTGCCAACATATTGGGTCCATGCTGGCCATATTGTGATTTGTAACTTCTGTAGGTAAAACAGTAACAGTATGGTTATGTATCCATTCATGATTTACATTAAGAGTCCTTGTAAAATATAGTTTTAAGTAGATACTTGTAACTGACAGCAGAAATAATTTAAACTGAATTGAATTAAAAATAATTATTTTCCATGTGTAAAAAAATATTTCTGGCTCTGCTAAGAATAATGATTCTACTTTGCCTTTGTAGTTTCGTGTTTTTTTAGTCAATTTCCGAAATAATATCGCTCTGTCCACAAGCGTGGGAGCAGACACAAAAGTAAAAGTTCACGCTTATCTTGTTCCACGTGCGACTTGACTGCACATTGCATACTCATATTTCGAGTAAATTTGGTGAATTTCCCGATAACTGTCTGTTTCCAGACGTGTGGACGAAAAATGTAGTTTTTTTGTGACCCCCAGTGGGCATAATTTAATGTGAGTCTCGTGCTAGCTTTGAAAGTGTACAGATTTTTGTAGTAATACAAAATTAAAATCAAAATTTCCGAGCGTGGTTTTTCACACTTCAAGCTCTTTTCGGCGACTGTGATTAGTTTGCAAACATTGTTTTTCTTTTCTTCTAATTTTTTGCATTAAGTGAAAAAAAATACAGTTTTGGAGAAAAAACTGTCTATATGATGGCGACCTTGTTGGTGATGTGAATCCTAGTCCCTAGCCAACCGCACGTAAGCGTTCTTCTGTCCATCGGGTTCGACAAGGATATTCACCATGGCAACCTTGATGTCGAATAACATACGGACAGCAGCCAGAATGTGATTCTTGTAGCATCCGGAACACCTATGTGTTGTTGTCTTCAATTTCCTTCACGGCAGATTCAGTCCCCAGTGAATCGTTAACGAAGAATCTTTGCTTTGGCCACACAAATATAACCCGCTTTGGCTAGTAAACGTATGGAAACCTGGAAGCCCGTGAACCTATTGTGCTTTATTCAATTTGATAGATAACATCGCACCTCTTAGCAATTTTTGGTGCTTTTTGTATCGATGCTTCCGGTGCACTCTACACCAGCTTTAAAATCGACAAAGTTGAAGCGGAATCGATAAACACTTTTCTCGGAATTACAGCAAAGAAGGACTGCTTCAAAAAAGAAGACCTCCCAAAAGGCAAATAGCTTTGCTTATTTTCCCAAATGATCACCATCCACGCGCACATACATTTCGGAAGAAGCACATCGCAAATCCTTCTACTTAGTCTTTCGTTTTCGTGACCCCACCCTCAAAACCAGGTGCTCTGGGTGAACAAATTATTGAAATGGCAAAAGAAAACGTGAAATGACAATAGGCTCGCGTTCACTCTGCTCAGTAATAAGCACACAAAAACAAAAGTCACTAAGCCTGTTAAATAATCCGGCTAAGACAAATTCCTTTCAGGATGCGAGACAAAGAGGAGGCGAAATTAAATCATTGAATACATTTGTTACGAATCTTTTCCTTTGTTTTCGATCCACTTGCTCGTACATGTATACGAGTATATATGCATGTATGTTCCACTCGCGCTTCGCTTGTGCTTATGTAAGTTGAGTGGAACCATCTGAATGAATGCATCGTCACAATACGTTGGAAGCGTAAGAGCACATGAATTTTATCGCATGTGTTATATGCGGATACATGTCTCAGCAGGTCGTTACCACATACACACTCATAAGTAACCATTTATGCAGTTTAATTTCATGGCATGCCTTTGATGCTCTCGCCCAACAAAAGGTGGCCGTCATGCACAGACTTCTGAAAATTGCTTAGATCACATCCTTTCTGGTGTGGAAAATATATGTAGTATGTATGATGCATATGAATACATTAGTACATTCAGATGTGCATGTGAATGGGGGTGTTTATGTACATCCAGTGGATAGCGTTTTAATTTGGTACAAAAGATCCTTACAGATGATGAAAAATCACAGTGGGAATTGAAAAGAAGATAGCGTATTTTAAAGTTGAAGTGCATCCTCAGTGGGGAATTTGTAGGAGCCAGCCAACCAGCCAGCCAGCCAGTCCGCCTAACAACCAGAGTCAAGCATCGGCTTAGTAGAAAGAGGATTTTCTGGAGCAGGCCCTTATGGAATTCGTGACAGCTATGGTAAACATTTTAATGCCATCTTCGCAGTCGTCATATGTGCTGCAGATGTATTGTTGGAACAAAAGGAGTCTGTGCATACATATGCAACAACCTTCCTTCCTTCATGCAGGCATAGAAATAGGAAAAAAAAACATGCAAAAATGAAATGAAAAAAGAACAAAGACAAAAAAAAGACCTACGAACATTGTATTCACAGAAGAGCACACTGGTATAGAACACTGAAGTACCATCAAGGACGCACGACAACGCCTAATAATATGTATGTACATTTCAACGGCAAACCCCCCACTTCACAGCCACCAACGAGATGCAACTTTGCAGCCACAGCCACATTGCTGCAGATTCCGGTGGCTCGGTGGAGTAACCGACGAGTACTCGCATTCTGGATGGATATGCTTGCTGTTCCTCCATGAGCCAAATTTGGATTTCACAGAATGACTTTTGCAATTCGCGATGATCTACTTTTCAGACGTCACCTTCTCGTACGTACGGATGAGATTACCTTGTCCTTTACTGTTGTGTTGCATACATACACACTCTGTATCGCATAGTTAGAGATGTGTGATATGACTGTATACAAATGGATGCATACTTCGTGGCAAGGATGTGATTTGGCTAAGAATTCCACTGTACACGTGTGGCGCCAAAATTACTCTTTATAGAACATGGTTGGCGGGAAACGGAATATCCTTACAGAGCAGCATCCAATGTCTTACCCAAGTGCTTTTGCAGCTGCTGTTGTTATTTGAATAAGCACGGGGGTCGTGCATGCATGTGCCCTTTTCGCTTTTAGTTGTTGCATTAACGCAATCTGCTGGATTGTCCTTCACTAAATAATTGAGAAGCCAGAGTTAAGTGGAACGGTTTACTGGTTCATTTTCAGGTTATTCTATCATAAGTACACAATGAGATACTACGTGCTCTGTAACTGTGCGTATAGTCATTGCCAGCAGTTCAGCTGGGAGGGAAAGATAATGGCCACATAATTGGAACATATGACATTTTGCCTTACACCATAACTGGTAAGAATCGCTGGTTAACTGACATTACCGGATGTTACATTATCTGAAATGGGTAAATGTTTCATGTGCAAACTGGACAGCGATGGTATGTGCGTCATTGTGTGTATGGCTCTGTTTAAGTGTCAATTATTTTAACTGCTTGCGGGCATATACCACGAACGTATGCTTCGACTGAAACAGCTTATTGATTTATTTTGCATTTAATTTGGTGCACTTGTCGTGCCTTAAATGTTAAATCATCTCGGGGTGAAGCAATCTTCTCCCCCCGAGGAGAGACAATCATGACTGTTGCCGTTGAAAGAAGACACCGCTTGCAGAAATTTGCTGTAATAACTGGTTTTTTTTTTGTTGCCCTCGGCTTTTCGTATGGCAACACGTGTATAGCGCATAAATATCATCCAGTTGCTGCCGCACATAATTCGTTATCAAGTCTCAATAAAGTTCCCCAGTTAAAGTTCGAAGTCGTAGAATTTAATCATTATTGCAGCATAAAGTCTGCACTAAACAGTGACTTAACGAACTTTGATGAGCCCGTTCGGGCCTATTTGTTACTCTGCATTCTAATGCTTGCGTGAAATCGCTTGTTAAGTGTATGTGGAATAATTTCAGCCATAACGTGTGATTGAATGGCTATGATTTGGCTATGAAATGAGCGTGTTTTCACAAAGGTTCGTATGGCATAGGGGGTCAGGAAGAGTGATCTGTGGTGATAACTTTAAGCACTTTTTCTACGCGCAGGTGGTGTGAAATATGTCCGAAGCTCACATTTTGGCTTTATTTCGCAATGGACATAGCAACAAGAAAGTAATGGAATCGTTAAAAACTTTCCAATAATACCCACTTTGGACAGTTGCCCTTAAGGCAGCTACGTAATCACATTAGCGGCTATAATATCCCGAAAGTGAAAGATAGTAACGCCTGAGTTACGAAATGTTCCGAATCAAGGAAAAAAAGAAAGACATCACAAACACTTTTTACAAGTATTATATGTATTGCAAGAAAAGCAACCTAAATACAAAATTATTGGTTCCGACACAGTCGGAGGTCTTTCGAAGACTGTCTTCACTCAGCATCAATGTACTTTGTCAAACATAGAAACAACCAACTACAACAATTAACAATAAGTTTGACATAAACAAACAGGTGGAAAGAAAATGGGAAAAGAAAAGAGAAAGCTCTTAAAAAAAAGTAAACAAATGGGAGAACGAAAGAATTGCAAAGGCCACTATCACGTAAAACAAGCGGAACAAGTGCATAGATACATTGTTGTTGGGGGATCAGTAGGGATATCGTGCCTTATCACTGGTCTATTCATCCCTAAGGTACGCCGAACCAACAGCTCGACTTCGAAGGACGAAGTTTGAACAGATTTTTCTATGCAGATGGACTCTTTGAACCTTGTTAGTGACTTGAGAAAGAGAGAGCCGTGAATTACGAAAGTTGCACGTACCGGGGATTGTACCCAGAATCGTCATCGTGAATGCCACGGCACCACTATGACGGTACGAACCCCCCCTGATTTGTGGGTTACAACCACAGCCAGGCTGAAACCCTCTGTTAGTTTCAGAGGCCACTGACCACCCGTGGTGTCAAACCCTCAATATTTAAATAGTAGATAATAATAGCAGTCTGTCCCGACGTAAGCTTAGACCTTTTTAACTACTCAACCTATTTTAATGCTAAAGAAAACAAACCATGTCGAAAGGTTTCAAAAATAGTATCAGCTTTTGGGTACATGATACATATGTTCCTCAATCACCAAACAACATTCTTTAACAAATACTACAGAATTCAATTGAAAGATCAAATGGAAAATTTAAAACATGAGATATAAGTTCGTGCTTATTTTTATAAGTGTAACAACAATTGCAACCATTTTTAGTTGAAGCATAAGGCGGGTAAATCTTGCCATGTACGATTACTTGGATAAGCCATCTAAATTAATGAGGTTTATTGAATCCAACAACCGTACTAATGGATCAGTTGCAACACATTGAAGACATTTTTGAAAGAGTCAATATAGCACTGAAAATCTAAGCAACAAATAATCACCCATTATATACGAATATTCTGCACGCTGCCTGAGATGAGGTAAAATAAGCAAATCTGCGATCTGAAGCTGAAACGAGCTGCCGAAACAATAATAAGATAAATCTTTAAATCTGTTCAAAATAAGCAACATGTGCACATAAGCTTAACACCATGCCATTCGATGTTAAAATAATACGGATTTTCAGAGCCATGCTTAAGTAAACTGAACAAAACTGGTGTCTGGTCTGGTGATGGCATAATCCTTTATAAGTCCCTATGCGATGACATTGATTTGATTCAGCAAATACAGCAATAACATGATAAAATTAATCAATACAAAAAACAAACAAAACGGAATAATTCGCAACACATTCAAGGGATGTATGTGTGTACATGATTGAAAGACGATCATTGATGGCCTCGCTAAAAGGTACTATGCGTCAACCAGTTGACAAAAGTAAAAATAAAAGGTCGAATGTGTCGCATTGAGATATTATGGGTATTTGTGAAATCACTCGTCTGCGTCGATAAGTCACCGTCAATTGCAGCCTTGGAAGATAGCATTACACGTGTCATTAGCGAGGTACCAGACAGTATTATTGGAAAAGTGACTTCAATTTTCAAACCCCTAAAACGTAGTCACATTTGCATGGAAAATGATTTTCTAAAAAGTGAATAGTAAGTATTGAACATTCAACTTATTTAACAATAGAATTCTACGAAAAGAGTTACCAGAACTAGAATCGGGTATTCCCCTCTGCAGCGATACGAATTTTAGGTATAGATCATCCGAAAATGTTCGAAATTCTAAAATGGAATGGGACGTGTTTAAAGAAGGATTACTAGGAAAAACTTTGATATTACACTCAACTTTGATAGTACAATTGTGTCGGGTCCACAAGTTCCTAACGTATCCAATGACTTTTTTTACAACCGTACGCCGTAAGATGTTTCTAGTGATGTGAATGTTAAATGTTTTGATATTGGTTTACCCCTTTATATCGCCATATGACATGTCTGTAACAAATCATATAATTCCTCATAATATTCCATGATTCCAAAGAACGCATTCTAAATTTTCGTTCCGGCCAACGAAATCGCGAATCTGACTCTAAAATGTCCACACATAAAGAGATCTAAAAAAAAGACGACTACTAACGGAGATAACCACAATCACCTAGAAAAACGATTTTATCCACAGTATAATGATCCGATTAGGAATTAAACTACAATGCAAGAGAAGATGGTTTTGTCATGTTCAATGTGTGGTTGTTATACAACAGAGTATGGAAAGACCAAGAAGCCGCAAGATATACATTTGCCGTCAGCAGAGTTTCGCGCTGCACTACGATGTTGTGCAACATTGGGATCAGAACAAATTCAGAACGGCGATTCATAGAATCTTGAAAAAGGTCGAGCCGAACATGTCGCTTAAGTCATCCAGTTTTCGGAAGAAGTGCTTTCCTAGATGCTGACTCCTATTAGCTTGAAAATCGCTGCATTGAAGTGTGCAGATTTTATTTCTGCGCGGTTCACTCGAAGGTTTGGTGAGATTTTTTTATTTTGGCTTTTTTTCGAACTAAATACTTGTGTTTGAATGGGAATTCATATTTAGTATAGGTTTATTAAGCCCACATGCGCTGTGCGCCCTGTGGATTTGCACATTCTGCACATATGGTGGGGCCGGCCCTGGCTCACAAGAACACATGTTACAACAGATAGGAACTTAAGTCAAATCCATCTTAACGTAAATCACGGAAGAGACTTAAATGTGAAAACCGAAGATGACTCTGCTGATTGACTATTGCTATGATGTCAAGAACGTCAGAATGGATCATATTGCCTTGAGAAATATTCATATTCAGGTCCAATGAGTGATTGCGCCATGTAACGACAAGTCTCTGTCCCTGACAATTGAGGCACAGACCTTACTTACTTCTCAGGCCCATGAATACATGGGGGGCAATTAGCTGCCTTCCATCGCTGACTTGGTCACCTCGAACCAGGAGGCTCGGATTCGTAGACCCTCTTTGCTAGAGTGTTGTTGTTCATTCGCTCTTACCTGACTACCCACCAACATAACCTAACGACAAGTAAATTATTTCTAAATATCTTAACCGTGTCAAGATCGAAAATACTATGATTGTTTTCAAAACATTCGGACAGTCCATCATGGCATTCGGTGCATTTCTTCTCAGTAAAAAAATGTAAATATTTTCCAGAGGTATTCCAGCAGGCCCACATAGCGTCGACATCACAAATACAAATAAAGCATCAAAACATGCTAGAATCAAATAAAATAATCATAAACACACCACCCTATTGTATTGTACGAATGTATAAAATATTCCGAATTGTAGGTATCCCCCTTTCTTCCCCATTTCCTTCCCGTGAAATCAACAGAAATCGTCACACGTTCTCATCGTTCGCATTCAGTTGTTCGGAAGTTTTTACTGGTGGTCCAATCTAATATGCTTTTCGTGATAATTTATTTTGGTTGTTTTGGATTCCCGGGAGCACCATAGATATTACACAATTTGCGGTAGACCAAAATGTAAGCTTAGCGTTACTACTCCGTGGGCGGCATTAAAAACAATGTCCACTGGGAACATAAAACAGAATCATCATTTGGACTGGGCCAAGTGGATGGGGCTTGATTTAATTATCTAACAGAAGTCCTTAGGACTTCTTCGTGAAACTTAACTATTTTCTTGAAAAGAAAAAAAATTAAAAATTTAATATAAAATTAAAGGAAGGAAATTTTGCGACCATGTACATCAAATTATTTATATAATACTCGTAAGTCGCAACAAACAGCAACAAGCAAACACTTGTCCTTATAAAGGGTGATTTTTTAAAAGCTATAGAAAAGTTTTTTAAAAAAAAACACATAAAATTCAGAAAAATTCATAAAATCTTTATTTGAATCGATAGTACGGTCCATGTAATTTAATGTTTGAAGATTATTTCATGCGAATGTTGACTTTGACTGCGCCTCAAATGGTCCATCCGCTTAGTCCAATTTTGGCATACTCTTTCCAACATTTCGGCCGGTATCTCACGAATAAATGCTTCAATGTTGTCTTCCAATGCGTCAATTGAAGCGGGCTTGTCTGTATAGACATGAGCTTTAACATAGCCCCACAAAAAATAGTCTAAAGGCTTTAAATCGCACGATCTAGGCGGCCAATTGACCGGTCCCGAACGTGAAATAAAATGTTCACCGAACTCGCCCCTCAATAAGTCCATTGTTGCGTGTGGTGCGTGGCATGTGGCACCGTCTTGTTGAAACCACATGTTATGCAAGTCAAGCTCTTGCACTTTGGGCAAAAAAAAGTTGGATATCATCTCACGGTAGCGCTCACCATTCACAGTTACTTTACGATTCGCATCATCTTTGAAGAAGTACTGTCCAATGATGCCACCAGCCCATAAACCGCACCAAACTGTGACTTTTTCTGGATACATTGGTAGCTCTTGCAATGCTTCTGGCTGATATTCACTCCAAAATCGACAATTCTGCTTATTTACGTACCCATTGAGCCAAAAATGAGCTTCGTCGCTGAACACAATTTTAAAATGGAAGAAGCGTGCGATGAACTTTCTTAACAGAGCAAGCATTTTGATAATAAAATTCAATAATTTGCAAGCGGTGTTCGTTTGTAAGACGATTCATGGTTAAATTTTAGACCAAACTGGAGATGTTTGATAGTGAAACAAAGCACGAAACTTGCGTCAGCTGTTTAAACCAGTGTTGCCAAAAAGATAATAGCTAAAAAATCAGCCTTTATAAGCTTAGTGGACCAATTACAAAGTGTGCTTGACAATGTATGTATGGGTGACAAGAAGACGGAAACAAAATTTTCTGACACACATAGACAGATTTTCTCTGAAACTCTTCCAACATCTGCAACCTTTTACTGTCAGCGTCATTCACCATATGAAAGGTTGGTATGTTGACTTCATGCTTATATATAATAACCATGCTCCACCTAGGGCCTTAAGGTCTATTGTGCTGTAACTTTCCGGCTTAGCAACCAGTTTTCCACATTTCCCTGTTGTTTGTAATTCCGCGAGTAGTGTTGCCTCGCCAATGCAACCGCTCTTGTCGGGGTCAGATCAGAATTACTCTGAGCAAGATTGGACATGCACACAAAACAACAAAGATAAGACCTAAGATGTATGTCATGCGTATTTGACATATCGAATAGCACGTCCCACTTTCCAACGCTCTACCGTAGTGTTGCCAATACAATGCAGCACCCACCTGCGATTGGTATCTTTTATGGCGTTCGTCGTTAGCAGTGATTTTATATCCTTCAGTAGAGAATGTGGTGTCTTCTGATTCTTTTGCCCAGAGACCCTGTGTAGGGTAAATCTACTATCTCCTTTAGAGAGAGCCGGTAAAGCTGCACCATCTTGGAATAGATTGATGATGTTTCCAGAGCCTTTATGGCCGCCAGACTATCGGACTCACTGACAGTCGGAGGGCTATCTCCTAAACAGCTGTCACTTCATCACTTCTGCCTGGAACATTCTGCAGTGTTCCAGTAGATGGATAGCCATAGCAATCTCTGACGACCTGGCGTTTACACTGGAACTTGTGCCTTTATCGCATTTGGATCCGTCTTTCAAAACATCTTCCGATCGAAAAAGTTCAAAAGCGATTCACCAAGTACACTTTTTTTTAAAATGCATTGGGATTTTTGCCCCTCCTATAAAGCAAGGTGTCATCTGCTTGGTTTAAAATCCCTATCAACTAGACGCACCATTTATGATGTTATGTTTGTTGGGGACATACTTTGCAGTCATATAAAATGTTCTCGTCTCTTATCCATGATTCAATTTCATACGTCACCTGGGTAACTCCGTACTTCTAATAATAATAATATGGGTGGCGCTACAGCCCGTAGAGAGCCAGGGCCTAGCTTCTCAGCAACCACTCGTGTTGTGCGTGCTATTGTTCTATCACGAGTGTAAGTTTTATGACGACTCCGAACGGCCAAGTTTGAGAAGCTTATTCTAGACAGTTATACTCTTTGAGCATTGTCACTGATTCGAGGTGGGGCCGTGAAAAGTATTTCTTGTCGTACCAGGAATCGAACTCAGACAGTTAGGTAGGAACTCAGACAAATGCGTAGGAGTCGACGCGCATACCCACAACGCCACGGGCCACCACTCCGTACTTCGGATATTTTATTTGAAAGGTTCCACAATACAGACTATGGTAGAAACGAACCACTAACGAGAATTATTCGAGGTTTCAATTCAGCGTTTTGATTTTTTAACAATTTATTAAATTGTAAAATTAAGTATTGCGTATTGTTAATTTATAGTAAATGTAATGCTTATGTAGTTTGTAGATTAAATAAATAAATAAATAAATCCATTTGATATCATGGTCCGAATTCGTTCATAAAATTGAAAATATGTGGTTTAGGCATGCATTCGATGCCGTTTATGTGAATAATCTGATAGCTCGGGCTGGGGAAGTCCACCATCGGCCAAATCTTCACACCATGGCAGGTCCTGGAAACCCAAATAAATGCAGATCGACCACCTATTCGTCGATTACAATGCCGCGTATGACATCAACAAAATCAAGGTCAGTAATGTACTGACCGAGACCTTAAATGTCAAAAAAGGATTGGGACAAAGCGACACGCTTTCATGTGACTTCTTCAGCCTCAGATCGGGCAGAACACACTCGCTATCACAAGAGGCACGATCTTCCAAATATCCGTACAACGAGACAACAAGACGGCATTGTGATTGAGCGAACAAAAGGAGGCGTTAATGAGCCGTTTGCTGGCATGGAATCGAAAGTGGCCTAAATGAGTTTAGCTGTGAATGAGGGCATAGCAAAGTACATGATGTCTTCAAGGAACCGCCATCTAAGACTCGGCCACCCGTGTACTTAATATTTTTTCCATTTCAAGCAATTTTCTAAAATTGTCCAAAACTCTGAAATTGAATGGGTCTCAATGCTAGAACCCATACCACTGATGGCTTGTGAGATCTGCGTTCATTAGCTGGCAGTAACTCAATAAATCTTCGCAGGACCGAATTTTCATGAAAGTCACCTATGTAATGAATTAGTCCACCCACCCAGTCTTCCCTATTCTCAGAACCCCATGTATTGCCAAAGCTTAACAGGCATCTTTTCGAGTTTCAAATCCTTTTGTAGTCAAGCAAATACACTAAAATGATTGCAGAATGCAACTTATCCCAAGATTACACGCATATGGCGATGACTGGAAGTCTAATTTATTTATTTGCAATTATTCACCTTCAGAAAATGTCTAATATCACCACATTCTGTGTGGTTTTGAAAATCTAAAAGATAATACCCAAGGGACTTAACTGTTACTGTTACAGAATCTACGTTAAATCACTTTCTAAATTGCGTTCCTCCAGACCAAAGAAAGTTTAATGCATTCATTGGTTTTCTAGAGAAATATTTCTGATACCAGCTCCAGCAGACACATTCAGATGGAACTTATAAGGACTACGCCAACACGCATACGAAATGCATACACACCCAAGTACAAGTACATTCGTTTCTCCTCTTTTCACATGTCACTGTCAAATACTGTTAAAGCAATCCCCGTGATTGCGGTCTTGTCACCGATAGAGTGCAAAAAGTGATTTTCTCAGGACTTCACACTCACGTACAGTTCGGATTGACAGGCCCACACAGACCGCAGTTTGGATCTCAGATAGTTTAAAACTTGAGGTCACATGTTGTCTAGAGTTTGAATACCACGCACATACATATGTTCGCATGAGTGTGCTCGGCTGTGTAGTTGTCAAACAGGTTATCCAAGTCAACCTTTCCCATTCAATTGAAGCTGATGGGTCACATAATCAAACTGATACATGCACACATGGATGGCATTCGTTTTCATAACCCACATGCACGAGTCGAACTCAGTCCTTAAAATAACACCATCAACGTGCATCATGCATATGCACGGGGTTAATACAAGTGCTGCAGGATAATGAGCACGGGAAACGGAGGAAATGCTGCTGCAAATAAGTTTGAAAAAGTTTCGAATCTCTTTCCTACAGACATTCAGCATTATTGAAGTCTCCAATCTGATTTATGTTCAATGGAACACTGCCCTAGAAAGGCAATGTCAAGTATCTACATCACCGTGGAAAAGTCTCCGTCTGATTTCCCAGTATTTTTCGAACATGGAGAGCGCACGAAGTCAGTTCTGCGCATGACCCACCTACCCCAACCTCGGCAGCTTTAAGTGAAGTCATTGGCGCTAGCGTCGCCAAGGAGAACGGACCTTCCCCTGGCTCCGAGAGCCACAATGAGAGAAAGCAGCATTCGCGAGAGAATAAGCGAAATGTCCTTTTCTCCCTTCTTGAAGGAACATTTCATTCTCATTGATTTTCAGTAGTGTACAGAATTTTCCTTGGGCTAGGTTAAGAATGATGGAAACTGGGCAAAGCCCGAACCTCCAAACTTTTGGCACAGCAATTTGGAATTCGGTTCTTTAACGAAATCATAAAAAAAAACAGAAAACACACGGCAAGAGGGAAGACTATTCATAGGGCATGAGAAAAACAAGGCAATGCCGTGCTGTTGTGAATTTTTTGTTTTTTTTTTTATTTCTTCTCAGTTCCATGCAATTGATTAAGCAGCACTGTATGTTGAGAGCCATTCATCTGACTTCATCCACCCACGCCGCCGTTCGTTCGCCTTGGCCCCTCGCAAACAACGTCCTTCATGACTTTCAAGTTTTTTCTGTATTTTTTGGAGAATGAGAAGTTGCATTACCATGAAATTCAGAACTTAAAGTCGTGAATTTGAATCCGAAGGACTGAGGGTCTCGTGGGACGACTGCAAGATAACCACCCCATAAGTTGTCAATAGGTTAACCCTGTGGACGAGTTCCACTAAGAGAACGCCATGAAATAATTATCGTGGGTCGGCTGTTTTTCTTTTGTTGTTTTAATGGCCCATATTCACGTCATTTTACCGGTCCTTTAAATTTTTAACCTCACCATAAAAGAATTCCTGTCGTACGTGCTGCGAGAATGTTGTAAGATGTCCTACCTCAATCGGGGATGTGTCCAATGTCCGTCGTCCGTCGTCCTCATCGTCGTAGTCGTCGTCATCCTCGTTGTGATGGCAGTTGTCGCTGAAACTGTTTGGGGAAATAATTTATGTAGTAGGTCCAGTGACTTTCAGAAGTTGGGCGTCTGAGTTTTATGTTGCGTGGTAAACGTTATTAGCATTGGAATTGATGAGGCGCATAAAAATCCTCTTCTTCGTCCTTTTTGAGTTCTTATTATTATTCTTAATTCCGTCGTTCGTCCCCCCTAATGACACACCGACATACCAGCAATACTGAGTTTATTTTGGTGGCTTTCGTAGGCGCGAGTGAGGGATATAAACTGGCCGTTTGATTTATACAATTAGTTTTGTGGTCAGGCTACTTGTGACTGAACAGAGCGTTGACATTGGACGTTTTAAACTTGATTAATTCCCGCTTGATAGTAGACGTCATTAAAATTTGTTGCTCAACTTTAATCATCGGCACTAAGGCACGCCACATCAGACACCATCCTCTGTTAAGTTAGGCAATCAAATACATATCTTTCACAGAATATTGAAAACGTACAGTAGACACCCTCTCTGTGTCTGCTGAATAATTACGGAGTTTTTTTTTTTTTACAATCGTGGGGCGGTGGTCGTTTTTGGTGGGCATTAATTCTTAGTAGGCGAACCTCGAGAAATTGATTGAGCTCACGCTATCCTTGAAAAATTTTTTATTGCAAACTTTTGGTTGTGGCCCGATTGGTGGGGCGAGGGTGAGGAGAGAGGGGATGAAATTGTATGATAAATCAAAATTAATGTCCACTTAGGTCTAAATAATTCGCCAGAAAGTTAAAGGCAGTCTCTATCGATCGCGACCGCTGAAAGTGAGATGAGGGATGCTGAAAGTTTTGCAGAACCGCAGTTGAAATTTATGACTTAGAATGTTTTATTTATTTACTTCTGTGCATAGTGGACAGTAAGGAGAATGTTGTCTCATAAATCATGAAACGGCCTTCGCAGTAAAATTTGCATAATGTTCCATTCACTTATTTAAAGTCTGAACTGAGGAGTAGATACTCGTGAAATATAAAATGCCTACGCAAAGGATTCTTCCGTCTTAGAATTGGGGACATAATTGAAACTGAACAGGAACTGTGCAAGGTGAGTGAAAGGAAGAAGACCAATCAGCCTCTGTTCGTATATTCTGAAAACATAAGCAGTGCTGATTGATCACCAGATTAGGCACACAGTTACCACAAATGAACTCTCGTCCTCCGAGCAAGCAGCCCTTATAACGCTAATTAGAAAAACGGAAGAACCTCTCGAAAACAAGAAACTTAAACTTAACCTTCCATAACATCGAACTCAAGGCAATCATCACTGCAGTTAACCGAATATTCAGATCAGCTACTTAGAAGCAAGCTTAATGTATCGAATGCAGACCTACATTACAAATTTCCCCACACAACAACTGGTGTTATGGAACTTATCTCAAATAGACTAGATAAATGAATGGATTAGGTTAGACTTTGAGTAAACATCCCAAAACGGAGCTAGTATTCTTCACTATAAGGCACAAGACACTCACATCCTCAGGGAGTGTGCTTAATTCATGGGCGTCATCTCCGATAGCAGACCAAACTGGAATCTACTAGGTCGTGTGAGGCATAAATTATTCTATACGACTGCTGATAAGCCCTCGGTTCCAAGCAAGTGCAGTGCACTGACTGTACATGGCCATTTTGATGTGTGGTGTTCTAGTCTTGTGGCTACCTCTGAACAGTGAAGAATTTCAAAAAGATTAGTGAAATACAAATGTTAGCATGTATGAGCGTCACGGGAGCGCTAAATTCTTCCGCCTCTGCCACATTGGAGTAAATTTTCCACATACTGCCAATTAACATGCACAAATGCAGACTTTCGGAACGTAGGCCTTATAGAAAATGGGGCATACAGCAATACTCCATAACAAACCAACTACATCAAGCATATCTTCTTCCAAAAGAACACGGTCGTTAACGCTACTGATCTGAAAATTCAAATAGAACGATAAAAACAGAAAGAAGGAACACGCATAGGAATTTTTACAACTCCAGAGATATCCATGTCACTTCGACCGGCCACTGCAGTGTGGTATAGCTACGGTCCGCCAGACGACAAATCTATCACTTTTCAGCCAGGTGGCCATCATAGCTGCAGCGATACCTCCCATTAACTGAAGCATGGTAAAACGTTCACGTATACATATAAGCCTCTTATTTCAAAGATATGTCGGTTAGAGCCAAACTAAACCTATGCTATGTCCCTGGGAATAGAGGTGTTCCAGGCAAGGAAGAATTCAATGAATTATCAAGAATAAGGTCGGGCGTACCACTAGCATTGGATCAGGACAAATCCATCCCTTAGGACAATCAAATATCATATTTCAGAAGAAGCCATTAAATAGTCAATCGCCGATGGTAACAGTTGGAGCCCTGCGAAGCAGAAAGGCTTTCACCCGCCAAAGAGGACCAACACTCTTCTAATCACAGACAGGAAGGACATTTAAACGATTATATTCTCTGGTATTCATATGCACTGACGCGACGAGTATGATCACTACTTTCAACGACTTCTGTTGTATCTGCAGGGACGAAAAAGAGAAAAAGAAACGATGATCCACTATGTGGGTAAATGGCCAGTACTTGCTCGAGTATATGCCCGCCATAACCTTAAAGAAGCAGCTAGCATTTCAATGAAAAGTCAGTTGAAAGATATTAATCAATCAGGATGTGAATACTAGGTAAGCCCAGCAAATGCGGCCCAGCAAATTCGGTTAAGCCGACATCACAATTAACTGGTCTTAGTGGGTCATGGAAACGTCCACGGTTGTCAGGACACCTTACCTTCCTAGGAACGGAAAGATAGACTCTAAACTGATTGATACCACGATCTGTGGAGCAGTTAAAAGTGATGCACTACAAGGTGCTATGTTGTCTCCTCTAGTGTGGAACATATCAGTATATGAACCCAGGTTCTTCAAAATTCACCACTCTCAAGCTAGAAATATGTATTAAGTCTAGCTGTCAACTGTAACGAAATGAAACTAGTACTCTTTATCCAACTGAGGACCAGAGGCTCACATGCAGCGCTTATCTTTCGTATCAGAAGTCAGGTCCATAGTACTCTTTTGAGTAGTATATGGTGCTACCGCAAAGATGTGTGAAGTATGGCTTACGGTGAGCTCAGTACAATGCTTTCAGAGCAGGCCTGCACTTGGAACTTTAATTGGTTTTGTCACACATCTGCACTTCTACCGCACTTCTACTACACTCCCTCCCCTCGAAGAACAAGTTATTTAGCGGCTAACTAATAGCATCGTCAGCCAATTTTATGGGCTTGTGAAAGGCACCAACTACTTTGGAGAGAAGTATCGACTAGTTTGACATGGAAGTACAATAGGCCTATGATTGCCTGAGCTGCCTGAGCCTAACATAAATAAACGTTGGTGTATATAAGTTTATAAGTTTAAAATAAATCATTATAGTGTACAGCTAGATACCGTCATTGGTGGCACACCGGATCAGGACAGTTACGAGAACGAACATCCGAACGGGTTCAAAGGAACTTAGCGAGCAACAACGTTGAAGCAAGGCCACACATACTTTTAATATTAATATTATTCTACAGTCACTTGTGAGCAAATAGTCTATCATATTGGATGTAAGCAAACATAAGACAACCGAAGCAATTGACTATAACAACCACTTCTCCCAGCTTCGTTAAGTTTCATTAATTTTTGCTTGCTTATTTGGGAGCAAAATCAATCGGTGTCTATGTAGTTGGTATTGGAATTTTGCGTAAGTTTGAACTTGTAATTTCATTCTCCCATAAGCTCAAGTTTAGTTAAGTCAATTACGATTGAGCCTCAACTCATTGCTGCCCTTGTTCAACTCATCCTAACATATGGGGTAGTTGTCCGTTGGCCTATACTGGACACTACTGTTCACTTCAGGGATAAGTTCGCATCTGCACTTAAAACCACTCAGCCAGATGCACTTGATATTCCCTTTCACTGTGATCCCCCTGAATCTTTTTGGCAGACAAATGACGTCGCACTGATATTCGCGTTCATGCCTCCTTTCAATGGACCATTTCATCTTCTGGACACTTCACAATTTTCCAACAACTGAACCTGCTACTGCACTCCACACTGCTGCCTCCAGACAAAAATCGAAACTCTAATTCCAGATAGAGCAGATAGAGATTCGGGGAATGGCAGTATGTAGATGTACCCTTCGAGAAATCCGTACACATGTGCATGGATTGATCACATGTGGGGAATGGGGTGAGTGGTGGGCGGTGGAACTCTCCAGTGAACTAAATATTAGTCGTTCTCTTGTCCTCCCTGATCACTGTAGCGTATCGTTTGAGCGGAGATTAATACAATCTGTGAGGCAGCATCCTGGCTTTTGCGAAACTAAATGATACTTGCATATTCTTTGACTGCCAGACGTCCTTTGAATCACTGGAACTACAAAATTCAAAGTGGTATTGGAATATGGATCATCTCTTGATGAGCAAGCGGAACAGTTCACTAGTAATTACGTTGAGATTTAGAATTCAGTTGTAGAATTAGTGATTGACTGATGCCGACATTTTTACTTTTTATTATACTCGTATATGCAACAATCACAAGTAGGTACAGTGATATTCTGCGACCGTTTGAAAGATTCCTGCCTCTAAGAAATGGTTGTCAAGCCGAGGTGACTACGATGAATGAGGCAGCACTGGCGTTGAATAAGCGCAACGTAACCGACTGAAGCATTCCGATAGCCACACTCTAATCAGAGTAGGTTATCAGACATAACTTCAGCTAAATATCCTTAGAAAATACAGTAACCGTCTCCTGAGTATTGGCACATACTATTACCCATGCAATGAGAAATTGAATAGTCTTGCGGAAGAGGGCTCTAAACTGAGCAAATCTTCTTACTTTTTCACACATCGGTGACAGAGTTTGGATACTAAAGCTATAGCAGAGGCCCGGCGTTGAGCAAAAATATCTATGAACAGTTTGAGTTAGATGAGATCTGGTAGAGGACGACATCCTTGTTGCCTTCAAATCGAGCCTATTGTCTATATTCGGCAATATCTAAGAAAAACATGCCGTTATGCTGATCCACAAAAAAGAAGACCTCTTCAACTGCTCCAACTACTAAGATCTTCTCTGCCGTTTTTTATGAGCGCCTGAAATACTTCGTCAATAACCTGATAGGTCCTTATCAGGACGGTTTTAGGCCGGGGAAGTCAACCATCGACCAAATCTTCACAACCCTTCACATTAGATTCTGGAAAAACGCAAGAGATGCAGATCGACAGCCACCCCCTCTTCGTCGACTTCAAGGCTGCATATGACAGCGTGCATAGAGATGACCTATACAATGCCATGTCTAGTTTTGACAGATGGAGAATTCTCTCCGTTCCATCAAGTCTCGACGTCACCGAGACATTCAATTTAAAAAAAGGTTTTATGCATTATACTTACATTATACTTGAGATGGTCGTGCAAAACTCACTCGTCAACACAAGAAGCACGATTTTCCAAAAGTCCGTACAATTGCTGGCATACGCGAACGACATTGACGTGATTGGTCGAACACAGTATTAATGAAGTGTTTGCTGGTATTGAAATGGAGGTTTAGCTGTGAATGAAGGCCGAACGAAGATATGCTGTCATAGAAAAGGAAGCTCGGCCAAAAGGACGACTCGGCCAGAACGTAATCGTAGGCAGCTATAATTTCGAGGTGTTTAAGGACTTTGGGTGTTTTCATACACGTCACACTAACAAGGGACATCGTTATACATGTTCATTAATGC